>OX637588.1:13744438-14428952 GCA_951800085.1 Comarum palustre | reverse complement strand
TTTTGCTCGGGTTTTACTGTTTTGATAGCAAAAAGAAAATAACTTTGTAAATTTGTGTTAGGTAAAAGTTTCAGGTTCGTTTCAAACAACGAATGTTACATTTGGGTGAAGAAAAGTTTTTTTTGAGAAGAAAAAAAAATTACACCGAGCTGTCTCTAGAACAACCAATATTAATTCTATCTAAATATAAAGCTTGCATAGACTAAGAAAGGAGAATTTCTAGTCAGAGAATGAAGACCATGTTCAAAATTTGCAAGAGCATCCACTAATAAATTAGCCTCAAAGAGAGTATGAACGTAGCTAATATCATTGAATTCACACACAACATGAAGAACACTCGAATATGAGATTTGAGACGTCAAGAGACTTCACATGCATTATTCACGCAGTTGATGATTAAGTGGGTGAAGAATAGTTACATGTGGCTATGCAAATGGAAACTGACTTGTCCTTGATTTTTTCTCTCTAGGCTCAAAATTTTTATTTTCAAGTTGATGAAGCCTAATAAATAAACGAATTTAACTGACTATTTTAAATATAGCTATAGATTTATAATTTAACTTTTTATTTTTCAAGCTTTCTAATACTCCGTGTGTCGTTGTTAATCACCTCCTTATAAAAAATTCTCATATGTTTTAGTTAAATTACGTTGTCGAGTTTAGAGTTTTAAATTATAGCCGAAAAAACCTAACTTCACCGCTTGACGAAATTAGGTAAAGTTTAAAACCGTAAACTTAATATATGAGATGATAGATACAAAGAGTTTCGAGATTCTCTTATATAAAAAAATGTCTGATGAAGAAGAAATCTATCTTAATAATCCCCATTTTGACACCATTTCATTGTACACAAAGAAGACAGTAACTTTTGTTGACCAAAAAAAAGACAGTAACTTTGTAACTTTTCCTCTGGTAAAAAGAAAACGAAACACAAAACCCTGCGAGCTATAAAACTGAAAATCCAAAACCGCCAATTTTCATACCCTCGCAGTCTCATAAACCCTACCTCCCAAATCCCCTAAACCCACCCAGAAATCCAGCTTGATTGCCAAAGTACCCACCTTTAATCCGCCCCCTTCATTCTCACAATCCAAAACGATGAGGAAGAAGGTCGACGAGCGCATCCGAACCCTGATAAGCAATGGCGTCAAAAACAAGCACCGCTCCATGTTCGTCATCGTCGGCGACAAGTCACGTGACCAGGTACTCCACCCTTCCTCTTTCGCCGCCGCTTAAAGCTCCGAACTTTATCTAACGAATTCTCTATTTTGGGTTTTGCAGATTGTTAATCTTCACTATATGCTCAGCAATGAGTTGAAGAAATCAAGGCCTACTGTGCTCTGGTGCTACAAGGACAAGCTTGAGCTCAGCAGGTTTGGTTTTTTTAGTAAATATTGATTGGTTTGAGTAAATATTGATTGGTTTTGAGTAATTGTGAATTTTGCAGTCACAAGAAGAAGCGTGCAAAGCAGGTGAAGAAGCTAATGCAGAGAGGTCTGCTTGACCCCGAGAAGGTTGATCCCTTTTCTCTTTTCATAGAGAGCAGCGGAGTCACGTATTGCTTGTACAAGGATTCCGAGAGAGTTCTTGGTAATACTTTCGGAATGTGTATACTTCAGGTAACTTGAGTCTTGCAAATTATATGAATGTGTATGGTTTTTTTGTTTTTTTTTCAACTAGTTTTTGTGACGGAGTTTACTGTTTGGAATGTGTTAGGATTTTGAGGCCTTGACACCGAATCTGCTGGCGAGAACAATAGAGACCGTGGAGGGTGGTGGACTTATCATACTGTTGCTTCGTTCTTTGACCTCACTCACTAACTTATACACCATGGTTATGGTATGAATCTATTCTTTTACTGCTACTGTTCTTAGAAACACTATGGTTATGTGTAGCGATGTACTGTTTAGCCTTGTAATTTTCTCTTTATCTGAAAATTTTATTTATTTAAAGATTTGGTACATTTGGGAAGAATATATCAATATGTACACCCCTTATATTTAACTGTTGTAGTGCTGCGATGCTATAGATTCAGTATTTATGTCATTGATGCTCAAAATAGTTTTTAAGTGAGATATCTGTATGGTACTCATATGCAAGCTTCTTGATTTCAGGATGTCCATGACAGGTTTCGAACCGAGTCCCATTCCCAGGCTACTGGTCGTTTTAATGAGCGTTTCTTATTATCACTTGCATCTTGCAAAGCATGTGTGGTTATGGATGATGAACTGAATATTCTACCAATTTCATCTCACATAAGGTCAATCACCCCAGTTCCAGTTAAAGAGGTATCTTTTTTGGTAGAACATGTTTTGTGATATGCAAAATTGCAAGCTAAAATGATTTAATTTGTCTGCAATGTGCATCTTTAATGTGCTTTTGTTTATTCACCGTTTTTATTAGGTAGCCTGTAGGAGTAAGTGATACTTTTGTCATGACGATGTTTTAACAACTGATTTGTTATTCTGGATCAACAGGACTCCGAAGGAATCTCAGAGTCAGAAAGGGAATTGAAGGATCTAAAAGAACAACTAAGTGATGCCTACCCGGTTGGCCCTTTAATAAATAAATGTTGCACGCTTGACCAGGTATACATCTCGTCTGATTGTTACCGAATTATTCAGTCATCTGGTAGTTTGATTTTGAAAATGCTTGTATTTCTTTGAACAGGGTAATGCTGTTGCTACATTTCTCAATGCAATATTGGATAAGGCACTCCGAAGTACTGTAGCCTTGCTTGCTGCTCGCGGCCGTGGGAAGTCAGCTGCACTTGGTTTGGCTATTGCTGGAGCTATTGCTGCAGGGTAATTGCAGTGTATTGAAATTGTTTGAATCTTAAAACACCGAAATGCATTTGAAACATTTCATGATTGGAAGCTGATTATTGTGGGATATTTCCACATTCGCAGGTATTCAAATATCTTTGTGACTGCACCGAGCCCTGAGAACTTAAAGACCTTGTTCGAATTTGTTTGCAAGGGTTTGGATGCATTGGATTATAAGGTAAAGTATCTCTCTATTCCCATTGGTTGCTGAACATCCACTGACTTGTACTTTAAGATGACCAATATTTTAAAGCAGAAGTAAATAGTTACACTGACTGCGTTCAGAAAATTTAATGTACCACCATGCCCTTTCAACCATCAACATAATAGAAACTGCTGATTCCTTGTATTTATTTTATTGCTCGACCAATGAAAAGAGAAAAACGATAGTAACTCGTCATTTTTTATAAGATCATACCTGTTCTGCTGTTTCTTACTTATGTATTTCCAGGAACACTAATTATTATTTAGCTAACTGTTGCATGCTGTTTCAGGAACATTTAGATTATGATGTGGAGAAAAGTTCTAACCCTGCAATGAAGAAATCAACTCTAAAGATCAACATATTCAAGCAGCATAGACAAACAATTCAGGTAAAGAGTATCTCCTTTTGTAATATACGACAAGAGCATATCATGAGTGTCTAAGAGTACTTTTGCAAACTGGGTAGTTAACTAAAATTAAGCAATAAATTCAACATTTTTTAGCAGTAAATGCTTAATCACAGAGTACTTTTAATTGAAAAACTTGAACAATCAGGAGTTTATATTCAGTGAACTTCTAAAATGATTCCCATATCAAATTAATAATGATATTTCATGATGTGGAACTGTGGAAGCTTGATTAGGTTGGTGAGAACTGTATATTCAACATAGTGCCATTGAACGTAATATGGACTTGGAAACCTTGGGATCTCAGAATTAGATTTTTTAGGCAGTTGACACTTGAGATATATAGATCATTGTCCCTTGGGAATGCAGAATCTGAGGCTGGAAGATAACATTTTATATTCAGGGATAAGCTAGATCAGTCAACATATGAATGTGTAAACCGTCTTGCCTCATGTCTACAAACCCCCCCTCCTTTACATGATTAGTGTACAACCTTTGTTTGGGTGGTATCTGAAATTTCAATGGTTGCCATGGGGCAGTATACAAATATATACAGTTTTGGTATGTGGTCATAGTATTGTGCGTGCAATGCGAATTAGTGTACCGACAGCATGAAGCTTACTAAATGAATGTTCCTGGATTTGCAAACGATTTGGATGAGCAAACTATTGGCACTTCACTTCTCTGGGCTCGATTAATTAGACATTGTGCATAGTTATATTTTGCAATTGTTTACTGAAGTCGTTGCCCACATCTTCTTGCAGTATATACAGCCCCATGAGAATGAAAAACTTTCCCAAGTTGAGCTATTGGTTGTTGATGAGGCTGCTGCTATTCCACTGCCAGTGGTGAAGTCTTTGCTGGGCCCTTATCTGGTCTTCCTTTCATCTACTGTCAATGGGTAAGTGTTGTCCGTTATATTATGTTTTGAGAACAAATTTTCACTTTCCATTTCCTGTTCTCAGTCAGGCAGTTATGCGTGATTTTGTGTTTCAATATATGAGATTATCGAATGCAATCAAAGTACTAAAGCACTTTCCTTTAATCTGCAAGCTATGAAGGTACTGGTCGGTCTCTGTCTCTGAAGCTTCTACAACAATTGGAAGAGCAAAGCCAGATGTCTGCTAATGGCCCTCTATCTGGTACGCTTCCTTCCATGAGCATGCAGTTACTGTTTCTGATTGGTCTAATTACCAAATGAGATTGAACCAAGATCCCAGCTGAATTGTTTTCCCTCGATTTTTATCTAACAAATTATCCCCTTGACCATGAGGGTCTTAGAAATTGCAACTTTTTAAGTGGAGAAGAAACTAGACTTGGTACAGGCCGATGTTTTCCCCGTTCTTGCTCTTGGACCTGTTGGGTGCAAGCTGTTGTCAGTTCTCCATCAGTAACAGAAAGAAATGGCTTCGTTTATTGTCTGTCTAGAATTTTTGCTTCTTTTTTTATCTTTTTTTTGGAGAAGTTATTGCTTCCCTGAGAACTTCATTGTTAGACTTTAATTCAAGAAATAAGGATATGCATATTTGAAATTTAGTAGGGCTGGGAATTCAAAACCGATATCCTGATACCGGACCGGACCCATCCCGATCGGGATGGGTTTGGGTCGGGATATAGCCCTAAGATTTTGTTGTCCCAACCCGTCCTGAATCCCGAATCAGAGTAAACGGGTCGAATCGGGATGAACCAAACTAAATGTCGTCCCGACCCGTCCCAAATTCAAAAAGCTTGATTTCTAGTAGAAATGTAGCATTTAGAACTATAAATTACATGTTTTCGGGATCGGGATTGGTCCTGACCCGTCCCGAATTTCGACCCGTCCCGTACTGAATTTCGGGATCGGGATCGCTATTTTAACTTTGGGATCGGGATAGGTCGAATCCTGACCCGTCCCGTACCGATCCCAGCCCTAGAATTTAGCATGAGTTAGTCAACAAAGGGAAATAGCAAAACCTTCCAAGTGTAGGAGAGATCCTCCAATTGTATTAATGAAAATAGGGAAAAAGTAACAAGGGAGTTAGAAAGAAAAAAAAGGAGCAAAAGAGCACTGGAAGCTAGTGGTTGTGTCTCAAATTTTGCTGGACTGGATGGCAGCTGCGTCTAAGTTACGGTCTGTAAGGTAGTATAGCATTGTGGCCCACATGTTGGAATTTGTTTGTTTCCAGCTTGGGTGTAGAATTCTGGTTAGTTTTGTACCTGTTTCTATCTTTTGGGGACTTCTTGTACACTTTTGTTGGATCATACTTTGTGATCAATGAGATTGTGTTGTCAAGAATAAATAATCATAATTATAAAGAAGTAAAGGCCGAAGACATCAAGAAAGTAGACATAAGAGTTCTTTGGGTTATGAGCTGAGAAAGATTATTGATTTGGTTCAAGGGAAAGCGAAAACATACATCTTTTTTTTGGTAACCATTTTGTAGAGTAATAATATTGGTGTGGTTGTCTTCTTTATCTACACTTCAATAGTCTAAGGAAATTATTTATAGATCAAGTCAGATTAAGCTTGGGACTTGAGGCTTCCTCTAGGAGGCAATGCCTCGGATGCTAGTAGTGAAGTTTTTTCCTTGAATTGGTCTTATTTGCAAAGGTTGAAGTGCATTCCTCATCAGCAGTCCCAAAAGTGTTCCCTTGGAATTGTAACACACAGGAAAGCTAGTGTTTGGTTTTATTTAATGTATATCCCCAATTGTGCTCTTCTTGAAGTATTGGCTTCTGACACATGTATTTCAGCATTTTGTAGTCCAATGATGTTAAGCTGCCCCTTAGTTTTGTAAAAATGATACTTTTAAGTCTACCTACTCAAATCTCTCATTATTTTGATTAGCTTAAGGCTCCAATTGGTAATATCCTTGTTTCTGAAAAAAGTGGAATTATGAGCTATCTCATGCAACCAATGTACTTGTTCATATGTATATGATATATGTGCATAATTTGCTAAACTCACATGCACCTTTGCTGTAGGTCGACCTTTCAAAAAGTTAGAATTAAAAGAATCGATCAGATATGCTTCTGGTGACCCAGTTGAATCCTGGCTTGGCGGTTTACTATGTTTGGATATCACCAATTCTATTCCTAAGCTTAACGGGTAACAAATTATATTAAGAACTGAGGAACTGAACAAGATGGAACCATTTTAATTATCTACATTAACTCTCTGTCTCTCAACCAGGTTACCTGCACCTAATGAATGTGATCTCTACTATGTGAACCGTGATACACTTTTTTCATATCATAAAGATAGTGAGATGTTCTTACAGGTAACTACATATTCAACCTTTATGTTTATAGCTGGTGTGTGTGTGTATTTGTCTGGTGCTAATAGGTTTCATATTTGCAGAGAATGATGGCACTATATGTTGCCTCTCACTACAAGAATTCTCCAAATGATTTGCAGCTAATGGCTGATGCTCCAGCGCATCACTTGTTCGTTTTGCTTGGTATGTTTGTTTGGTATTGGAATATATATGATTGCTTTGTTGCTATTGGCTGGACTTAATCTACATGCTGCATGTGCAGGTCCTGTTGATGAGTCTAAAAATCAACTTCCTGATATTCTGTGTGTCATTCAGGTTTGCATGTCTTGTTTGATGAATGAGTTTTTTTTCTTTTTCTTTTTTGGTCGCAATAATAATAATAATAATAATGTCCCTATGTTCTGTCCAATATTGCTTCAAAAGTATTTCATTTATGTGATCCCTAATTTTAAGAACGCTCCTTTCATATGATATCTTTCTCTCTGCTTAAGCATTTCTCCTCTGATGAATGTTATCCATTCTCTTAAAGGAGTTTTAAGTGGCATGTATTCTTTGTCTTCTGGATGCTCAACACTTGTGTTCCATCTTCTTCTCAGGTGAGCCTGGAGGGACAGATTTCTCGTAAATCTGCAATCAAAAGTCTGAGTGATGGTCATCAGCCTTCTGGTGATCAGCTACCATGGAAGTTCTGTGAGCAATTTCAGGACACTGTTTTTCCCACTCTTTCAGGGGCTCGCATTGTTAGGATCGCTACCCATCCAAGTGCCATGAAGGTAATTTTCTTAATTTTCCCCTCATATTGCCAACTTAATTTTATATCCGCTTTTTGTTGAAACTGTAGTCCTTTTTCTTATTTATTACGTATTATTTGTGTTTTATTTATTGCAGATTGGATATGGTTCACAAGCTGTAGAACTATTGACAAGGTAAGTTCCTGACATAATTTACCAATATTTGTAGATCACACAGGATCTGGATCATTATGTTGCTGCCTATGGTTCTTGAGACAATTTAAATGATGAATTGTTTCATCCTCATATCCCTCACATCAAAACTGAGGCCTTCTCCAATTGAGGGTTGCAAAAATATGTTCTATACATGAAAATACAACCCCATTATGCATTATTCATCTATATAATAGGTTCTATAACCAAACCATCTCCAACCAACAAGTTCTATAATTCAAATTAGTTGTAGTTGATGCACATGGGGGACCACTTTACTTTTAGCTTTGAGCAAGCAAATGTTGTAGTTCATGTTCCAAATTTGAAACATTAGTTAGTATTATAGAACTTTAAAATGAAAAAATATTGTTCTATTCCATCAATTGGAGATGGGTTTTGACAAAAATGTTCTATTTAGAACCATCCATTGGAGATGGCCTCAGAGGGTTGAAGCTTCTAGGATGATCAAGTTATTTGATATTGATAGATTAATTAGAGGAAAGTAGCCAAGCTTAAAACCCCATTGTTTGGTGATATGTGTGCATGGAAGTTGTGAAGAAAGATTCTGTTCACATCGCTCGAAACCACGTAATCTAGATTGGATGGAGTTGGAATGTGTCGTGCTTCTAGTTTTGCCATTTGGGTATCGGTTATTTGAGCCTTTGAGAGGCAGTTGATAGTTACAAACAAGTGAAGGAAACTGAAGTAGGGAAGAAGTAGCATTTTTTATAGCTCGTAGGAGAGTGGGCGTGATGTTATTGCTTGAATAGGTTGAAGAAAGGTTAAAGTGGTAGGGAATTGTAGTACAATGGTATATCATAGCCAACAATAACCTAAGTATTCAGTGGGTGCCAGAGTTAATTGTGGTAGTTGAATAGAACTGCATGAGTGGAACATATGGTTTTTGGTTCGGTAATGTGATGCTGCATATGTTTGTTCTACATATTTTTCAGAGCGTTTATCATTATTTTGCCACAGGTACTATGAAGGACAGTTTGCGCCTATTTCTGAAATGGATGTCGAAGAAGATGAGGCGCCACCTGTCAGTGTGATTGAAGCTGCCAAGAAGGTAAATAATTTTTATCACTAAGCTTACTTTTCGTTGATTCTTTTATTCTCTTTTAAATCAGTAGGTTGTAATAAAAACATTTTGTTGAGACTTTTCTGTGCGTTATTGGATTATTTACCCTTATTTCAATAGATTACACAAGTTATGCATCATTTTATAAGATAATACGTTACTTTCAATTGATTACACAAGTTGTGCATAGTTTTGTAAGTTAATACTTAATATGTTACTGAATGCAACGGTTGTTTGATTAGAGCATGAGTTTATCAAACTTGATTCTGCTTTGTTTCGAGAGGTCTGAAAGAACAGTGAATCATCCATGTAAAACATCCTAATAAAGAATATGAGAGCATAGTATATATTGGTTTGTCTCTTTCATATTAATGCAACCAGTTGTTACAGTTGATATTAACTGATGAAATCGGAGTTTCATTTTACATGTAGGTTTCATTGTTAGAGGAAACTATTAAACCCAGAACAGATCTTCCCCATTTGTTGGTGCATCTTCGTGAAAGACGACCGGAGAAGCTCCATTACATTGGTGTCTCCTTTGGGCTTACCTTGGACCTTTTCCGTTTTTGGAGTAAACATAAATTTGCTCCATTCTATATCGGGCATATTCCAGTTAAGATGGATTCCTCCTTCCAATTGAATATTTGTTTTGTAAGTTTATAGCATTGTAGTTGTCTGACATTGTTCTTTCATTTCATAGAGTGCTGTGACGGGTGAGCACACGTGTATGGTCCTGAAGTCGTTGAACAGTGATGACCTTGAAGTTAGTGATTTCAATGCATTTTACCTAGGTGGGCATACTTTTAACAACAGGTTGCTATACTTGTATTCATATTCTTTAACTTCAGTTAATGATTGAATGAATGGTTGATTCCCCAGATTTCAGACGAAGGTTTCTCAGACTATTAGGTGTTAGTTTCCAGGCAATGGATTATAGGCTCGCCATGAGGTAGAACATACATTTTCCTTCTCCAATGCATCTTCATTGTTCAAGTGCTTATACCTCATAATGTTTCAGCATCTTAGATCCGAAGATCAATTTCAAGGAGGTAGAACCAACATCAAAAACCTCAAATGGATTCTTAAAGTCGACTAAAGATTTCTTCTCACCTTATGATATGAAGCGACTGGAAGCTTATACAAATCATCTTGCTGACTTTCATATGGTAAGATATTTGAGCTATATATGCCAACTGGTTCACATTACATAAGACTGATTTGCAGTAAAAAGAAAATGTTTTCTAGTGTTACATGGGATTCATCCTGTCCATTACACATTGCTTATCTGAATGCTGTAAAAATGGTGCGTTAATACTAATTCAATTTATGAGTTTTAAATTTAATATAAATCGGATGGATGTGTAATAGGATAGCTTTTATGCTCTTTGTTTTCTTTTAGGTCATTCTTTTGAAATTTCAGAGGTAGATCCATAACACTCTTCTGTAGAAGAGCATTCCTTGTTAACATTAGCCTCTTTTGTTTAAAGCATTAGAAAGTTTATTTACAGTTAGTTATAGAGCAGCAGACAAGGAGTCCAGTCATACCAGAACTAAATTTTACAACTAAACGAAGCTAATCATGAATAATCAATAACTAGCTAACAGATGATGCCTTCCAATCCCATAATCAAGGCATTTTGGTCACAAGTTTCTCCTTACAGTTTTGACTTTTGACCAGGGTCGTTTTTTACAATATAAAAGAGTACGCTATCATTTAAAATATTCTTGAGGTTATCTTCTAGTCTAAATTGTGCATGCTTATTTCTAACTGAATGTCTTCTGTACAGATATTGGATCTTGTTCGTACAATTTCAGATCTCTATTTTCAAGAAAAACTTCCCGTAACATTATCATATGCTCAAGCTTCAATTTTTCTGTGCATTGGCCTGCAAAGCCGAGATATCTCCTATATTGAGGTTTGTTTATCTATTTTTCCTTGTACTCTGGCTGCTAACATGTGAGTGTGTGGGAAAACTCAGATGCTCATGAACACAAAGTTATGTAAATCTTTGTGCCTAAGCTTATCTTTCGTCAACCTCCCATCTCCTAATCAGTCCAAGAATATAATAAAAATCAAAGACGGGCCAACAATGAAATCTTCATGCTCCATGAATCATCTTCACATTATGCTAATATTATGTGCATTGTTCCTGCTATTGTACATTTTGTTGATTGTGTTCATACGTCATCACTTTCCACTTTTGCAGGGGGTGATGAAATTAGAAAGGCAGCAGATATTGTCACTGTTTATTAAAGTTATCAAGAAGATCTACAAATATTTGTACTCTGTTGCATCTGAGGAGATTCAGTCAACCTTGCCTCAGCCAAAAGAAGTAAGTTGAGCAAATTAGTAATCTTTTCTATGTATGACAATATGCTACATGTACTATTCTGCTTGCACTTGTCTAAGTTTGCTGCTTGCATCTAGAATTTAGGGTTATGTTTGGTCAAAATAACAAGGAGCTGAGTGGGTTTACTCCAAGGGGCTATTTGATAGCTTGTAGGATATGTGGAAAGGAGAAAGTTAAGGAATTGGTTTCTTGATTTTCTTGTCCTTTTTATTGAAGGTTCCTGTGTAGAACTGTTGGACACGTTTTAGCATCAACTGATCAGTTTATATCTAAAAATAGCTACTATGCTTACACTTCTACAGTTAGTGTTTCATTTGTGTCTAAAAATGATTTCTCTAAGGATTATGAAGCCCAGTTGTGAAAAATGAGATGCAGAAAGGAAAATATGATATAAAAGGATAAAGTATGTGCTTTAAGTTGTATGCATAAAGAGCCAAGTAGTTCATGTGCTTAACTGAGTGAATATGATGTCATGCTTAGATTAGGTATTTCTCTGTACTTGTAATTAGATTATTGATTTCCAATTTTGATCGTCATCCATTATCTAATGCACTCGCTGGAGAAAAACAAGCCAATTATCTTCAGTTAATACAATTCTCTCATACGCGATGAGATTAAAGCCAGCAAAAAAACCAGTACCATGCCAATACCTTGTGAATATGGTTGTCATCCAATTAGGAGAGAATACTACAAAAATGATATAGGGGAATTATCCAGAGTGAAATGGTGAAATTATGTTGTGTATCCTTTAGTTATTTAGTTCTAAGGGGACATTTTCTATGTGTATGTATCATCTTATTTTCCATATCTATTGTTCTAACTCTGATTTGGCAACACTAGGTTCAGACTGTGATGGAACCTCACAAAATCTCTGTCGATGAAGATCTCAACAATGCTGCTAGAGAAGTTGAGGTATGCATTAGTCCTTTAATCTCCTGTTCACCCTAAATTTCCATCGTCTCCCTTCAGATTCTTAGAAGAGTGAGAACTGAACTTGCGTTTATCAATGTGCAGAATCAAATGAGAGCCAAGGCAGAGGAATCATCAAACCCCAATAAAGATGCATTAGATGTTTCGTTATTTCAACAATATGCAATTAAGGACGAAGATGCGGAGTTTGAGAATGCTTTGCAGAATGGTAAACAGATACCAAAGGATGGTGTTATTAGTGTGAAATCAAGTAGAAAAGAAAAGGAGCGTGGAAAACACAGAGAGAGTGACAAGAGTGGAAACAGAAGTGGTAGAGATGAGCATGGCTCCACTTCGAAGTCAAAAAAGAGGAAATCTTCACACTGATGACATATTTTAAGGTTTTCTTTACATTGCAACTCTTTCAACATTGATGTACTATATCCATTTGATAGCCTGTAAATTACCTGCTGTCACAACAGTGCAGGGTATAATTTTGACAGGAACAGACATATCAGTAATGCATTGTGTCATAATTACCTCCCAAGCTTCTTGGTCATCTCGTTGATTTGATATCCATGTTTATTTTGATACATCCTAAAAAACAAAGTTTGGTGGTCAGCACCTTGTTTCGCAGGAAGAATTTCTGTTCGGGGTCTGGTGGATTTGCTGCCGGCGTCCGCAAACCGAAGACCCCAATTAATATCGAAATGAATTTGAATTACTTGCTGCACCCTCATACTCGTAGTGAAAGAATCCATTCCGACTTTCTAAGGAAAGAACGGAACAGTCCATTCTCGGGCAATACATCTAGTTCTAAACAGAAGCACAATTCATTATCAATTTTACACAATACCACAATATTTTTTTTTCAATGTCAAACATTTCATTTCACGTCCGGGAGTATTAGTAACTTTAGTTCGGTAGTTTCTAGTAGTCGTATGTGTTTGACTGATTAGGAGAATCAAGGAATAATAAAAAGGATACAAAGCTATGTAGAGCGAGTTGTAGGGCTGGAAGTAGGTTTGAGCTGTTCGTGTTTGACTCGAGTTCGACTTGAATTTTAGCTCGGCCGGCTCGTGCTCATAACATAAATGAGCCGAGTTTGAGCTCAATATTGAGCCCGACAAAAAAAATGAGCCGAGTTTAAACATGATTGTATTCGGCTCGTTTAGCTCGTGAACAACTCATTTTTAAAACTTACTTTAAAAAAAAATTGTTATATGTAAAATATATTGTTTAAAATCCAAATCTTCTATTCTTTTTATTACTTTCCTTTTAAAATCAAATTATTTAATTAAATACATATATAAAAGAAATCAATTTATGAAACAATGAAATCAAACATTAACAATCACCACAAATATGAAGTAATTAAGATGAGATAGCCTTAAATTTAATGTTTTGTAATTTTAACTAAATGAGTCAAGCGGACCCGAGCCTAACTCGAGCTTAAACAAGCCGAGCCGAGCTTGAACATGAAAAAAAAAATTTAAACTTAAGCCCGGTTCGAGTTCGATAAAAATAAAATGAATCAAACATGAACACTATAGTATTCGGCCCGGCCCATTTACACTCCTAGCGAGTTGCATGGGAGACTCCCAGCAAAACCTCTCTTGGTCAGTACCATCTCCATGATATCTGATCTTATTTCAGAGGCTCCTGAAGAGCTTACAATTCCAGAGGCTCCAAAAGAACCCCTTTCCAAAAGGCTCTAACGAAATCTAGTTCTTACGTCTATATGAACGATACAAAACAGCACGATATCAGTTCAAAGTACACAATATGCTACACAACCAGTAATGCTACTCGTAGGCCAACTAGGCGGCGGTTATGCTGAAACGAAGTTCTTAGATTCGCTGGTTGATAACACAACTCAACGTAACCTAGTATTTTCTGGTATTGACTCGTGTCAAAAGGCTGTATGTCCTTGTACAACACGGTTAGGGCAAAGCTCTTTTGCTCTGACCTAAGCCATTAGATATACATCATTTAAGCCTCTGGTATTGATAGTGCTTGTTAAAAATAGTGTAGTTGTAAAAATAAAATCGTAACTTTAACGGGGATTGTTTTTTCCTGGTGAGTGAGTAAATTACGGTGGGAAACTCGTTCAAAGACACCTGAGACGATGTAGAAGCAATGGAAGGCCTCTCGGATTTTCCGGGACAAAACCACTCGACCTATGAGCTATAGATAGTATACATAGACATATTGGACATAGCAACCCGGAGCAAGCGTTTCTTGTCTTCCAGGGAACTTTTGTTTAATTTTTTTTGTCTTCCAGAGAATTATTACTAATATTGAATTATAAAAGAGAAAGATATGGCCAATATTTCAACTCTAACTGGGATGTTTCTGGTGTTATGGCTAACAATGTCGATCGGGACTTGGGCTACGAAGTATGCAGTAGATCTCTATTTTCATTTTGGTATATGTATCGACTTTATTGTTCTGATATTCATTGAGGTATGTGTTGTTGAGTTGATGATTATGTTTATGGATTAATATAGGGACGGCAAGCCACCAACTGTGGAGGAGATGCAGTCATGGATAAATGTTCTACATGATGCTGAGGTCGCTCTTGAAGCTGACAGCTTCAAAGCAGCTAGAGCCATGGTCTCAGAACTTGTTGGTAGGTTGGATGATACCAAGTTACCAGACCATGAGAAATTTGCAAAGTTCGTAGAAATGCTGAAAATAATTGAGCAGGCTGTCGACGAAGATAACAAGCCCAAAGCTATAGCTCTCATTAACGCAATCAAAGGGACATTCGAACAGCAGTATGGGAATGCGCAAGGAGGAGGAGATAAGAAGAGGGAGCTACTCGGAGCTGAAGTCCCGCAGACCAAAGTCATGGAGATCATGGGATATGTAAATGTAGCCTCCAGAGCTATTGAACAAGTGCAGTATACCAAAGCTCAAGAGGCTATCAACACTGTTTACCAGAATCTTAATAACGATAAGGTATTATGTAAGGAAACGAAAGTAGTAGAATTTCTTAAGAACATCAACGATGCTGAGCAGGCTCTTAAAGAAGATTCTAGAATAAAAGCTTTAGAGGATCTCAAACTAGCCGTCGGCTCTTTTGGAGTTCCCGTGCTACATGAGTAGCAAGCTAATGACCAATGAAATTTATTATTGAATCAAGGTTATATTATGCCGGGAGGAAGTGAGAGGAATGCTGCATTGCTGCTTTATTCCAGGCTCTGCGTACTTTCATTGTTGTACGGTTGTACCTTATGATCCCCTTTACTTCTTCGTTTTGTATCTTTCCGTATCTGCAATTCTTGAGATGGCCTGAGTTATACTGTATATCGAGTATGTGCACATATGTAGTATGTGCACATATGTAGGATGTGATGTAATAATGATATATAGTATATACATCGAGAGTTGTCACTCCTAAATTGCTTCAACATTGAATGTTGATCATCTTTACTTTATTTTAATTTTAGGGTTAATGAACATTTACACAAAAAAATAAAAGAACCCGCATTTCAATGAAAATAAGACTTTGAAACCCAATTGAATGAAAAATGTACTTATTTGTGTCAAAATAAATAAATCTTCATAATTCTTTTTCACACCAAAAATACACAAATCTTCATTAAAACTATATTAAAATAATATTTTTCAAGAAATTTGTACTCTTGTCTCTTATGAGAGAGAAATAGAAGAAAGAAGACTTTGCCGGAGCATCACAGGACTCCGGTCACCGGACTTGGGTCGCCGGACTCAGGCTACCGGTCGCCGGTCGTCGAACTCTAGTCATCGGTCGTCAAACGATGGTTATTGAAATTTCTATGATCATCGGATTCCGATGACTGGTAAATCGGTTACTGACCCTAATGACTCAGTTCCTGACCTCCACTAACAACCACTAAATCGGTTATTGGCCCCAATAACTCAAATTTTCTTCAGTTGTCAGATTCCAATCATCAGTGACTCAGTTCCTGACCCTCATTAACCACCAATAAGTCGGTTATTGAGCCTCAATAACTCAATTTCGGACCCCCAATTGTTTTGATCTCACATCCAGCTAAAGGGAAGATAATACAAATACGAAAATTAAAGTGCAGAAAGTAAATTACCCTAAAATTAAAGAAATTACAGGGCGTGCCACCATACAGATGCGGAAAAGATTAGATGCGCACAACCTGGCTTTGCGTCAAGCTGATGGGTTTCAGGCGTCACCTCAGAAGAATAATTTACAAGTATCCGTCTACTTTATATCGATACTCACATAAGGTGAGCAGAGCTTTCACTAGGAAGGAGAGCAGAAAACGAGTTAGGGTCGCGCACCGAGGATGGTTCTGGAGAACCGATTTGTTCTTTCCAAGGCGTGAGGCTTTAACGTCTGAGTTTGTATCGACGAGGTCAAGTTATTATTTGTATTTATTGCTGATTGATTGTGTGTGTTTTGTCTGATTCCCGAGCCCTCTTATATACTGACTCAAATAATAATCCGATAAGGATGCAAACTAACCAATCTAAGTAGGTTTCTACAATTATAGCCGCACAAGATTTCGTTTTACTTGGCAACAAAACAACCAGATGGCGCAATTCCAGTCACAAGTGGAATTCGCATAGGTCACTGGTGCTGACCTGTCGCTTATAGCAAACTTACTAGTTTTTGATGCAGACTCAATCACCAGAGTTCTGTTGATACACGTGAGAAGGCATTGTCTATGCAAGACATCGTCTCGCCTGCTCCTATTAACCCGTGCCATAACCTGAAAAAGTTTTTTTGGGCCACTGGTATTGGCCCAAACGTTGCCCACAACTCTTAATTAATTAGCTCTGGACCCAATGTTAATCGGGCTCAATCATTTCCCCTAGGCCTTGAACGTGGCCCACTCCGCAACGACCAAGTGAAAAGCCTAATTACGTACGTTTTGTCAGTTCGAATTTCGAACGAACTGACTTTTCAATTATCATAATCCCACCTTTTAACGAGATGGCGTTTCGGTTTCGAAAAGGCATTTACTTTCATACTCTATAAATAGGGAGGTAGGGTCTGATCTTGTCAACATCATCTTCATCCTTCTCTTCCCTCTCTCAGTCCCTCGCAACCTTACCAGAAACCCAGAATATTATGCCATGGCCCTAAAGACCCCGGTCCGGGATCCTAACATTAACCATACCGCTGCAATCGACTGGTCCACTTAGTTCGACTGTCTCCTCGTCGACAACCTAATCCACCCAGGCTATATTCTCTTTCTAGAGAATGGTGACGCCGTCCTTGGCCCGATCCCGATTTAGCTGCCATCTCATGTCGTGTTGAACAACTATGCCGACCTGATTTACCTCCGTATCCTAGCTCATCAGCAAGAGCCCGTCGACTTCTCCTCCTGGGCATCACCACAATCTCACACTAACATACTCATATGGGAATGGCCCGACACTATCGAAGAGGAGCGTTCTTGATATGAGTCTCATCTCTGTACCGATCAACACATCTAGGAAGCAGTGGGCATTGCAGAAGCGATTTCCTTGAGCTTCTGGCTGCCCCCGTCAAAAAACCGAGCACCATTTGCGGCTGTGAGGTCTATTGCATATCTCATTAATTGTACTCATTCTCGGATAATTGAATTTCGAAACCCTCTACAACTGCTTCACAATCTACTTTCAGCTCCGTCGTTGCCGAACTTAGAATCTCGTGTACTTGGATGTTTCGTTTATCATATTCCAAAGCAACAACGAAGCAAACTTGATCCCCGTGCCAAACGGTGTATCTTTATTGGGTATGCCAATTTTTAAAAAGGCTACAAATGTTATGATCCACTCACATACACCATCCATATATCTCTTGACATTTCTTTTCGCGAATCAGAGTCTTATTGTTCAGGGAAAGCTTCTGCGCCTTCCCTTCAGGAGGAGAGAAATCGTGAAAGGAATTCTCCAAATTTATGTGACCTCGAAGAATTTGAAGAATTAGAAGCCTTGGAGTCAAGATTTGGAGTTGGAATAAATAAAAAAAATGAAAAAACCCATAACAGAGCAAGTGATAATGCAAGGCCTGACACAAACACAATACCAGTCGTGGTCCCAGGTGTTGACGCAAGCCAGTCAGTTACTATAGACGAGCCGGCTCGAGCTCCAAATTGTAACACATGGACCACAAGCGAGCTAGGCCGACCGAGCCAAGCCGCTGACCCATTGCTGACACGTGACACTGGTCCTACAGATCAACATAAACCAGCCTCTTCTTTTGGTCCCATAAACTTGTCAGATAATTATTCCATAATTGGAGGTTCTGCTTCATCCGATAATATTATCCTTACTGCACCATTAACTGAATAATCTGCTGTAAATATCCCTTCTCCGGTAGTGGTACCTTTAAATTCAAATCAATTATTTGGGGTAGATAATATCAGATCTAAAAAATCACAAAGGGTTACAAATGGTATTCTAAAGAAACAATATGAACGAGATATCAAAGCCAAAGCCAAAGCCAAAACCAAATATCCTATAGCAAATTACATGTCTAACCATAGGTTGGCGGGATCACATGCTCTTGTCATTAATCAATTATCTAGTGTTTCTATTCCTAGTACTTTACAAGATGCAATGGCGGACCTGAAGTGGACTCAAGCGATGAATGAAAAACTAGAGGCTTTGCAAAAGAACTCGACATAGGATGTCGTTTATAAACCTGTTGAAAAAAGACTGTTGGATGTCGTTGGGGATTTATGGTGAAACTCAAAGCTTATGGGAGCATTGATAGGTGTAAAGCCAGATTAGTTGCCAAAGGATACACTCAGCGTTATGAGATCAATTCTGTAGCGAAGATCAATACTGTTCGAATCTTGATTTTACTTGCAACTAAAGATTGGTCTCTACGACAATTTGATGTGAATAATGTTTTCCTCAATAGAAACTTAGAGGAAGATGTGTATATGGACATGCCCTCAGGAGTCAAATGTAGACCTTACGATGCCAAAAAAGTTTGTAAGCTAAAGAAGTCGTTGTATGGCTTGAAACAGAGTCCTAGGGCATTGTTTGCTAGATTCTCCAAATCAATGAAGATATTTGGATATAGACAAAGCAATTCAAACCACATTTTGTTTATCAAGTGTAATCAGGGTAAGATCACGGCTTTGATTGGCATTGTTGATGATATGATTGTCATAGGAGATGACCCAAAGGAGATAGAGGCTTTACGGAAGTATATGTCGAAAGAATTTGAGATGAAGAACCTTGGACATGTGAAGTATTTTCTTGGAATTGAAGTTGTAAGATCAAATAAGGGAATTTCTTTATCCCAGCATAAGTATGTACTTGATTTATTAGCTAAGACTGGAATGCTTTACTGCAAACCTGTTGAAACACCGATTGATATGAATCACAACCTTGCTGTCTATCCAGATCAAATTCCGACTGATAAAGGAAGGTACCAACGTCTAGTAGGGCGACTTATTTATCTTTCTCATACTAGACATGATATTGCTTATGCTGTGAATGTGATTAGTCAATTTATGTGTTGTCTAGTGAAATACATATGGATGCAGTGTATAGTATTTTGAAACACTTGAAGATAACACCGGGTAAAAAATTAATATTTGAGAAAAAATGAGAATTGGATGTTGTTAGATACATTGATGCAGATTGGATTGGTGATAAGACTGATATACGATCTACTTCGGGATATTTTATATTTGTTGGAAAAAACCTTGTCACGCCCAGACAGCTTTGGTCACCATGCATATACACTCACGTCCCAGAAAAGACCGTGCGAATCATGAGTGCACGCATCAGAAAATGGGCATGTCAGAGAGTATCAGCTTATAATTGTGTCCGTCACGAACCGGTCGATCAACACCATGTCTGTCAAACAGCAGAAAAACTGTACATTTTGGCTTTCAAGGTTAGAGTTCAACCCTATGATAGGGGAGATTTATAGGCCATGGTGGACATGAGGCACCAAGACTTGATTTGCTTGTTACTATAATGCAGGCAGAAGTCCAACAAAAAATTATGATCTAGTGATCTACTCTGTTCCACCAGTCTTGGTGTCTTCCTCATGAAACTAACATAGGTTCAGGGATTGTGCTTTCAGGGGAACCAGTTATAGCAGTTCCTATCCTTGGGTTTTAGGATGCACTTGCAATTCCGCATTGTGTCACTTGTATTTCTATAGTTCTAACGGAAATTAGGGGAAAGATGAAAGATACATACAAAAGTAATATATAATGCAATAAACTCTGTAGATGTAGGGACAAAAGATTTGCAGTTCTCACCTGGCAAGGAAATAAAACCAGAAAATTACATAATCTGATCAATCGACACAACTGCATTAGAAACCAACAGGGCCTTATTAAACAGGAGGGCAATCTCCCCATACCCCAAAATAGTCGGTAGTTCTCAGATCTTAACATTGGGTTGACCTCACAATGAACAATTGGAAGGATTCTCATCCTCAGATGAAGTTTCGGATATCCAAAGACTTTACCTCAACCATTTCCTCATCTTTGAATTCCTCCCTGAGAAACAGTAAAAAGCCAAGAAAACTTCAGACCTTAAATGGAGTTATGAGTGATTTTGCCAATTTATACAAGAGAGAAACTTCCATCTGCATTGTCTACCCATGCTCAGTTTTAAGCAAATATCACACAGTTGCAAATTTAAAAGATAGCTATGCCAGCATGCAAGCAATCAAACAATGACGAAGCATCCTCAACAAGACAACCGAATTATACCAATCAGTGAAATCACCAACTGTCCAAACAAAGAGATTAATCTAACAAGAAACTACAACATGTGGATAAAAAGAGGGGTGGCAAAGATGTATAAATTACCTCTTTGCCTGAGTGTCCATTGCCTCGAAAGCCTCCTTCTCAAGTTCCTGCAGTTGTGCTTTGGCTTTCTTGAGTTCTAGTTGTTCTTCATACTTTGGTAAATCTTCATAACGAATTCCAAGCCTGAAAAAGCAAGGTTAGACTAGCTAGAAATGCTTTATGTAAGACATTTAACTTACAGAAGTCAAGTGCAAGCTAATATCAATGTTAAACAACACCGACCATAGAGCTGACAACATCCAAAATCAACTCAATTGTCAACAACAGAGATGGGCAGCATTTCAATAAACCAAACTTATAGATTACAAATTTTCTTCAAGTGATGACATAGATAAAGAAATATGGAACTTAGGAAGTTTGTTTTACAAAAAAAATCATCTATCAAGTATCAACAATGAACCACCCAGCTCCATCAAACCTACATGGAGCAGTGTTGTTGCAGATGCAAATTATGTAAGGTACAATTAATACTTTAATGCGGTATACTCTAGTAGCACACTAAAGTTCATCTCCTGATTTAACAATGAACCACCAGCTCCATCAAACCAACATAAAGGAGAGTTATCCCAGATGCATGTTTTATGTGTGGTGCGATTTATCAGTTCATGTGGTAACACACTCCAATAGTACACTCACTAGACTGTTAAGTACCGCAAAACTTTAAACAGTTTTAGAGAAAAGAGATTAAGAGCAGATACAAAGGTTCATCCGGCAGTCACAAAATCAAAAGAGAACCTATCTCAATGTTATTTCGTGAATATTATCAGAACCAAATGCTGCTTTATGATATCTAGGTCACCCTATCTTGCTATCTGGTATCTGTGAGCTATGCCACTACCAATTACACTGGCTACTACTATGCCAAAGTTCATGATAGCAACTTAATTTTAGAGAATGGAGTTGGATGGGGCCACAACCAGATAAAATCAGCAAACCAACTACACTGCAAAGCCCAAATTCATAAATTCTTCCAGCTTGGCAATGCAATACTGATTTCCAGTACATTAGTTAAGAATATTAGGGTTGAGTGTAAACTAAATAAAAATACATAAATCAATAACAATAGTAGAAGTTGCAGAAAGATGAAATAAATCCAGAATAATAACATAGATTCTTTCATACTTGGTAAAAATTAGAGAAGATGTGACCTACTTTTTGTTTATTTTATCAAATTCTGCCGTGAGAAGAGCCATTCCTTTCTCATCTTTCCTCAAAAGAGGTTTCTTCAGTTGCTGTTCAACTTTCTCCAGTGCATCCATCATCATAGCCTCTGCACCGAGTTCATCAGTGAGACCTCTCCTGCAAAAAGGACATAGACAAATCAACCAATGCAGTTATGGGCGTGTGCGCATTTGTTAACTATACAGAGATAGAGAAAAGGGGAGGGGACACATAAATGTATGGACATAAAAATCCTTGACAGAAAATTTCCTTTAGTCCACTAGAATTTCACAAATTCAGATCTGATAAAGACCAAAAACTTACATAAAGTTTCGACATAATCACATATAATACTTATCCAACATATGTTAGACATTTTTGGGCAATGGTTTAAGGAAATTGTTAAACACAATGGACATATTATATTACAAACCAGATGGTCTATATAGCAGCAAAAATTTGGTGTATGAAAACAATACCGATACTAAATATGTATTGCAAGAGATCCAACAACTTGACCAACAGATTAGCACTTACTTGATCCTAATTTCCTTCAATGTCAACAGATAAGTTCTGGCATCTGGGATATCTTTCGTACGGCTTTCGATGGTATATGCTATACGTTGGGATTCTGAGAACAGATCCGCCCTACAGAACACAAGATGCAGTACAGACCACTTTAACATAATGAAAACACTGTATAAATACTAATTACATCAGATACAGATGCATAAAATAAGAGAAAAAAAAAAGAGAAACTAACTTCTCTCGGATAGTTTTCATGACTTTAGCATATTGAGACACTGCAGCTGGATCATTGGGGTCAATAGTGATCTTTTCCTGGCGCAGTACTCCAAGGGCCGTCTCGAACTTGTTCTTAACCTCCAGGAAGATGTTCTTCAGCATCTCTTTCATCCCCATAATAAAGCCAAAATCATCATTTACATTCTACCACATGATTCAATAAACGAAAAACAACAACGAAAACTAAAAAATTCCAGACACAAACTTTTCAGCTCAAAATTTTAGAACATTAACAATGCAAACCCAAACTCTATAAAAATGGAGATAAACAAAAAAAGAGGCGTTTCGACTCACCGTCACCCTTAAGCACCGGGCGATTCGCTTCCTTGGCAAAGTGACGAACCGGAATCAGACGCTCCTGTTGAAGAACGACTCCATTGCTGCACAGCTGTAAAATCACACCCAACAAAATAATAAAAAATGCATCAATTCCTTCGCTCCGATTCATCCAAAAACCCTAAATTAACCAAATCTTTTCACACATTTCATCTCCTAATTAGATCAGCAATCAAAACACAGCTAATTGATTAACAGAACGAGTTCGGAATCTGAAATGTTACGAGAAGAGGAATTGGAAATGAGGAGTGACCTGTCTGGACTTGGATAAGAGACGGGAAGAGAAGGCCATGATCGGAGCTCAGTCGTCGTCTTCTTTCTTTTGTTTGGTCGCGTTTCGGTTTCTTAGGGTTCCGATTCGATTTGGGGGCCTCTATCCGACTCCTGAGAGGAACTACAGCGAGTGAGTTTAGCTTATATGCGACCCCTCCCCGTCCCAATACGACGTCGTTTAACTCAGGCATTTTTAAATTATCGTTTTTATTTTTAACTAAATAAAAGTAGCCACTATTTTCAAAGAAAAACAATAGCCACTGTTAGATATTGTTTCAAGTTTCAACCAAACCATATCTAAAATATACTATATATTTTTCAAAACTTTTATTTTTTATAAGCACTGATATTATTTTTATATATATTTTTGATATTTTACATTAAGTATATTTTTAATCAAATATATTATTTTTATATAAATTTAAAAAAAATTTCTATCGATATTCAATAACTTTTCGATATATTAATCGATATATATATTTTTTAACCACCAAAATTTTTCATGATTGTGAATATTTTAGTTCTTGAATCCAACATTTTTTTCTAATTAGGTTTACGTTTACCCCAATCCAAATAAAAGTTTTATCTCAAATGTCTAATTTGTCGAAATTTACAAATATCGAATAAATTAAGGTTTAGTGAGCATTATGCTATTTGGTCCAATCTAAAATAGAAAATAATCAAACATTTTAAATAGTGTTATAAATATTGTTATCTATGTGGTTGTCTACGTAATTTCTTATTAGTTATGTAGTTAAATGTAAATCCTATCTTTGACTAATAAGAATGAATAAGTAGATTTTTACCTCCTCTTATCTATTCTCTTTATGTCTTTTCTTTCTCCTCCTCTTTAATTTATTAAAAATAGATGAAAGTCCAAGAATAATCCAAATATAAAACAGAAATAATTAAAGCTGAAGCGTATGATAGTTAAGCGCGACCTCTTTTAACACCTCAACATATCACTGTAGCTGCTTCCTTGTGTTACCCCTCTGTCAGCGACACTTCGACACCAACCCAAACCAGCTTCTGGGTACGACGCCGTTTCAGACCATCTCCGATCACTCTCCGATGGCCAATTCCGGCACTCCTTGGAAAACCCACCCACATGTTCTCTTAACCAATTCGCATACTAAAATGCAGACTCTGTAAAGTCAGTTCTTTTCTACATTACTGCTTTCAATTTACTTGTAGACTAATTTTGGGGGGGCATATCTGCAATTTCATGTAGCTTAATCACGATGTTCATGTCTGTTTTGTATATAATTGTATTCTTTTGTGTGATTAGGATGGTGTAAATAGATCGTAATGTTTGCATGTTGATGATGTGTTTATTGAGTGTGAGTTTCAAATGACTCACAAATCAGATGTATGGGCATCAAATGACTCATGGATCCACAGTTACTGCCAACCCTGAGACTGTTGGAGAGCCTAGGTAATAGTCTGTTTAAGAATGTACTTTTTTCAGTTTTATGGCAATACGTATTTGGAATAAATCACTATTAGAAACTGAATGCTGATCGGTGATTTGCTGAAGCTTTTAGATATTCCATTAGTAGACAATACGAAGATTTTTACATGTTTTGTTTTTGCTTATCTTCAACCTCTTAAAATTTCGTTACTGTAATTGTATAAAACTTCATTAATATATATCTAGCTATAATCAGACTTTAGGTTCATACTGCAACCGTGATCTGCGGAAGGAAATATTTTTGGCGCTTTCTGCATTACTCTATCCACATCAGTAATTGATATGTTTTTGTAACCGTATTACATTCGTACTGGGAGCATCCATTTCTTCATATTCAATCATACCATCCCGTTTTAGCACCTTAAGAACATGCTGAAAAATAGCGTTGTTACTTTGTTTATGATCAGTCCTCATTAACTCAAACCCTTTGGCAGTCAGATCTGCGGCAACTTCTGAACTAGTACTACTACATTCAACACTCAAGAACTCTCTGATACATGAGGGCCACTCCGACAACCGAGGAAGTTCGAATTCGTTTAATCTATAGAGCATAGTCCACGAATCAGTCGAGTCATATTCTCTCATGATCCAGAAATCAATCGAGTGAGGAAAAACATATGAAAAAGCGATACACACAGGCACCCTCCACAAACCGCAATCTTAATACAGCTGCAAGTCAAAGCATGGCTGAAATTAGGCAATCTCGTTCTCCGGAACACCGCTTTTGCCAAGTCAAAACAAACTATATCGTAGTCAGGGTCCAGGAAGATATCACTTTTTGGCCAATGAAGTACCTCATTGAAAAGAGTCCCTTGCTGATCAGAGACACGAGCATAGGAACTAAGGGATTCAATCCTCTCCCAAATGTGAGCTCTCGACGAGAATAGAAATACCTCCCGAATGTCGCCGTAGTGGGACTGAGAGGCTACCAAAACTTTGTAGTCATCAGTGGCCGATATATATCCCACACCGTAGTAGTAATTTTGATGTGCGGAAAAGCTTATTGGATCAGGTAACTTTTTCAAGAGTCCAGTTGATGGGTTGTAGATATAAAACAACTTCTCATCAACACCTACAGATACCAGACCATTGCAGGAGCCCAGTAGATTGACTTTTCTGACGGAGGAAACTGAGGGTTGAGGGAAGAGGAATCTGCGGTTTAGGGTTTTCTTCTGACGAGAGGCTTTGAGTTGTGATTCAGCGAATTTGGGATCGAACAGTATAATGGAACGCACACGTTTCGAAACGCAGGTGAATCGGATCAAGGACTTCACGGGAAATTTAGAGAACATGTCGAGCATAATCTCTTCGGGTGGTCTTCTGTTCCCGACATTGCACCCAAACTTTTTAGCTTCTTCGAGCGAGCTGACAGGAAACCCTAGCCTATTTTTATACAACAATGTAGACTTGTACTCTTGTTAGATACAATGATCTTATTCCAGGAGTAAGTTGATCCTTTTATAAGCCAAATACACCTTTTAGGACTCTTCTTCTGCTCAGGAATCGGAGTAAATTGTTCCTTTTATAAAAGCCGAATGAACTAGGATATATATAGGAGTTATTTCATCGAAAATCTTTTTAATGAGAAGCAAGTTGAGAGTTCTTAGTTCTTTTACTAAGTCTCTCGCACCTAACCCTTTGCAATGGCAGGGTTCTATTGTAGCTTGGAAGTTTTCAGTACGTGCTATTTATGCTGATGGTGTTTCTTTGGCTCGAAACCATTTATTAATCTTCCTATATGTTACCCCGCAAGCGTAGTCTCCTTCCACCAAGCAAATATATATAGCTCCGCTCAAACCCAGAGTTAACTAGGCTCGTCATATCTCTTGGAGGCCTCCTGATTCACACTAAATCAAGCTCAATTTTGATGACCAGTCACAAATGGAGTAGCTACATTGCGTTTTATCTTCCAAAAATCCAATGGCAACTGTGTTAAATGACCAGTCACATATGTTTCGTGAAGCTAACTTTGTAGGCACATGGCTTCAGGAGGCGATGATGACGATGAGGATGATGATGCTCCTGATACTGGTGTTTGAATTAAACCCAATTAGTGTGACATTACCAGGAAACATCCCCTCCTGCATTCACCAAGGTACACATGATTATGAAAAAGAAAATAAATTTCTTCTTAACATTGTTTGATTGTGGAGTTTTGTGTAAGATTACTTTGTTTGCTTTTATGGGAGCGAGTTCTCTTTGCAGGTAACGTAATCTCCCAATTTCTATTTCAGAGAAGTTCAATCATTGATCCAATGTTTACATTGTAGATTAATGACAAACAACTTGGCTTTCAATTTCAGTGTGCTATATTGAGTTGTACCTAGTGATGTTTTTGATATTCATCCTACCGATCGCGATCGTAGGAACTGTAGTTAAGTTCGGCAACTCTGCAAGCATACATAGAAGGGATCAGAATGAAACAAAGCCAGGTCGTTTTTTTATTGATACATTTATTTTGGTTGACTCTGATGTATTATTCGTTTTGATGAATGCTTTGATTGCGTCTCAACCCTAAATGAATTATGTAGCATTGATGGAGTATTATAAAAACTGTCCTACAGACATGATATAACTAAAGAACTGAATCCATGGGGGTCTTTGGGGCAAACAAGATGCTTTGAATTCACCTTGTTGCTGTATTACCCTAAACGGTAAGGTGACTGCATTCGAAAAGACTTCTTATTGGTAAAATCATAGCCACTATCCCAACGGTGATCCTCTTACTGATTGCAGAAGCCACCGCGAATAAACTGTGCTTGTGGTGAATCTGCATTTCTGAGGTTTGGTTGGAATATCTGAGTTATCAGATGATAATGATAAATCAGAAAGACAACTAAAGACAGCTGAGTGCAGAAATGCAATTACAAGTAGTAATCTTAGAGGATTTCTGAAATATGTAGTACAGGACTTGCCAATCATGGAAATTTCATACACATTTGTAGTTCTTTGTTCAGTCTGTTGTACATCTATTACTCTATTCAAGTGTTCCATATACACTCCTACATTTCTGCGGCAAAAGATTTACCGCAACCACATGTTTGTGTGGCATTAGGATTCTTGAAAGAAAAGCCCCCACCAATAAGAGCATCACTGTAGTCCAATTGCATGCCAAACAAGAACAGGAGGCTCTTTGGATCACAAACTGCAAAAGACAAATGGAGTTCAGTACTGGGAGGCAAAGCAAATAAGTGCCATAAAATATTGTGAACATATCTATCGGGCATGAGTACAATCAATTACTGCTTGACATGTATTTTCACAGAATAGTGAGAGTGCAGCAAGTATGGTATCTTCCCACATAAGTACATGACCTCACAAATCACAACACCAGGCACATAAGATTAGACACTACATAACTTCTGCTGAAAGGCCTATTTCTTTATTTTTTAAGGGACAAAGTTTAGTCTTTTACGAGAACACGATAAGAAACACAGTTAATGATGCTAACAAAATATACAGAAAATCAGGCATAGATCAATGCTTTCCGGAATGAGAGCAAGATAACCCCCAAATATTCTATCTAAATAACTAGTGAATCACATCCCTCAAATCAATTGGCATAGTAAAGTAGGGAGCTCAAATTTTGAAAGCCGAAAGTGATGCCTAAATTCTGGCCTTATCCCAAACTCTGTAGATAATGAACATCCTATCTGTTCTGCAAGATTGCAACCTCACCCCAGAAAAAAAATATGAGTAACAACAGATGAAGCTAACCAGCTCAGGGCGCACTTCTATACACAAAACAATCACGAGTGCAGCTAATCTTCCATGTAAAAGCACCTAACAAAAAAACATAGCAGAATTGCACCCTATCTTCACTGCCCGCTGCCAAGCATCAACCTAAATAGTTTGGTGAAGTTCTTTATACAATTGAGTAACCTCATGTCAATACTCTTATTGACCCTCTTGTTGCTCACCCAACAGTTGCTTGAGCCCAATTTTTACTTCCAATGACAGCATGCTATAATGATTCATCCTTAAGAAGTAACCTCCATGGCCAATTCCCAAATAAGGCCTCATTAGACAGTACTCAAGCTGAAACTATCACAGCACAGCAGTAAAGGGATTTTGAAGGGGTTTCATTATTTCTACCAATGTTTTCAAAGGCGAAAACGAAGGCGAAGGCGACATGGTAAAGCCCCATGAGGCGAGAGCCTCAAGGCGGTGAGGCGACCGCTTTTCCAGCAATTATTATTTTAATAAATATATATAAATATCTTTTTTCTTTATAGGAATTGATGGATTGGTATTATTTTGAAGGTAAAAACCAACCACCAGTCAAAAAAAGTGAAATTCAGTCCAAAGTGAAAGCCCATAAAGAATAA
The DNA here is from genome assembly GCA_951800085.1 of Comarum palustre. Classification (NCBI taxonomy): domain Eukaryota; kingdom Viridiplantae; phylum Streptophyta; class Magnoliopsida; order Rosales; family Rosaceae; genus Comarum; species Comarum palustre. Next base: position 14,399,804 of record OX637588.1, on the reverse strand, counting down.
GTAGAAGCTGATGGATAGTGCGTGCGCACGTGGTTTTCATACCACAACGACGTCGTCTGGAAATAAAGAAAACTGAAAAAATCATCATCTTCAACCTCTCGCCTGCGCACCGCATCGTCGCTTTTCTGCAAAAAACGCTGCCCCAATGCCTGGGCAGTCGCCTTTCCAGCAGCGCGTCGGCATTTGAGCCTGCGAGGCTTTTCCTCTCCGCCCCGCACTGAAGCGCGCCCTGGCGACCCCTCGGCATCGCCTTTGAAAACATTGATTTCTACAGTTTGACTCTTACTAATATCCTAGAAGATTGAAAGTCGACTGGATTCTCCCACCCTCCATACCCACGACCCCACCTCCTGATTTCTTTGCTTAAGTGACCAGCTTAAATCAATAAAAATTCAATAGACATAACTTTGAGCACCTTAAGCAGTTCAACTTTCTACATCTCAATGAATTTCTCAGTTACACAGTCTCAGTAGCACGTTCCCAACTCCACATGATAGAAAACCTTCTGAAACTATCTCATCCTTGCCTACGAGAGTACATATTATTCTTTTCAACCCTGATGTACTCTCAAACTCATAATGATATGCAATCTACGCACCACAAATAAAAATGACAAAAAGAAAACAAATCATTCTATGTCAAAAATATATATACTACATGATTGTGAAGTCAACTAGCCACTTAAATCATCCTAGAAATGGAAATAAAAAACAGGAAAACTTATTTTTCTAATGATTAGTCTCAGAAAACTACAAATTTTGAGACTTCCTCAGCAAATTGCGCTGAAAATATTTCAATTGAGAAATGCTGGTATTGGAACACAGATACATTGTCCAACTATTGGCATGTTCTCAGACTTCTGAGTAGCAAATTTTGGACCACACGTTATTATACGCATGGAAATCCATCAACATGCACCCTCACCAGAACGTCCAACAACATATAGCACATGAAAACTTATTTTCACACTCAGAATTAGAAAGGGCAACAATACCCTAACCATAACATAGTAGCACATCAGTTATCTGTCACAAATAGTCCAAATCTCACTTGAGTGAGAGAATGAAAACAAGAAAACTCACCTATCTCGAAACCATCATATTCAATAATGGAATCGTCCAGTCTTGCGTTCTCTTTGCTCTCAAAGTCCATCGTGTACGACATGCCAGAGCATCCACCCTGTTTAACACCAATTCTCAAGCACAAATAGTTGTGTTTTCATCTCTCATCTATTTACCTATTTACATATTGTTAATAATGTTAATTGTAATTTTAATTATTTAATAATTAAATTAATTAATTAAGATCATTTCTATAAAAAAAATTATTTGTTCAATCAAATACATCGATCAAATACACGGTGAACTATAAAGATATTAACTTTAAAAAGAACTGTCTATTTATTTCATGCATATAGTTGAACAAACAATCTTCTTTTATATTAATTTTTTTATAAAATAATCTTTATTAGTTAATTAATTATTACGATTGACGTTTTTAAAAATATGTAAATAAGTGAAAGATAAGACAAGTATTTTCCAATTTTAAGTTTTGTTTTCTTTTTATCTTGTCAAAACAAAAATAAAACCGCTCACTAGCTAGTTTTAGGAGTGGGCACTTCGTACCGGAATCCCGATCCCGTCCCGGTCCCGTACCGAAAATTAACGGGATGGGACGGGATAGAGTTTGAAAATATCGGTACCGTACCGTTCCGTCTCGAAAGTTTAGAAACGGGACGGGACCCGTGTGGGACGGGACAAACCCGAAATATAAGAGATATGATCGAGACGGGACCGTTTGCAAACAGCTCAATCTTAAATAGGTTTTGTAACTTGGAAATTGACTTGGAGAGTTTCCCAGAAAGCTTGTTGATCGACATATCCAACCTTCCCAATGCCTTCATATCATAAATAGATTCTGGAATCTCTCCCATCAAGCTGCAATTTTTCAGATACAGCCATGTCAACTTCTTCAAGTTTCCAAGATTCCCAGGAACTTCACCTTCATCAAAGGGATTGTAACCAAGGCCCAGATATTGTAAACCTGTGAGGTTTCCCACCCAAGAAGGGAACTCAGAAGATAAGCTGTTTGCTGAAAGGTCAAGACTCTCCAGGTTTCCAAGGGTTGAAAGATTTGGGATTTTTCCAACCAACTGATTCTGAGACAGGTTCAATGATTTAAGATTGGTACACTGAGTCAATTGTACAAGAATCTCTCCTGTTATGCGGTTGGAAGCCAGTGAAAGCGTGATAAGGCTCTCAAGGACGCCAATGGAGGACGAAATCTCACCGGAGAGTGACTTGTAGCCAAGAGATATTGCAATGACTTTCCCAGAATCGCAAGTAATCCCAGAGAACTCACAGGGGGAAGAAGACTCCGTCTCTTTCCATGACTCGAGGAAATTTAAAGGGTCCTTCAGCTGCCTTTTGAACTCAAGGAGGGCATCAATTTCGACTGTTGAAGGCGTACATGGCGGGAAAAGCAAAGAAATGAACAATGTGGTAAAGAGTGGTAGTAACTGCATGGAGAGAACTAGTATTTTGGCCATTGTCGAAAGGTTAATTTGTCGGGATCCCGATCCCGGCCCGGTCCCGAACGGGATCGAGACGTGCGGGACAGATTTCTAAAAACATAGTCTCGTCCCGTCCCGATAAATTATTTTCGGGATGGGACGGGATTCCGACAAATCCCGACCCGTCCCGTCCCATGCCCAGCCCTAGCTAGTTTAGCAGCATAGTCTTTTCTTCAAGTGAGATATTATGAGTCTTGTTAAATGAAAGGTTATGAGTTCGCCGAGTTTGTATTAATTTGTTTTAGTTCTGAAGCTCGTCGCCGTGGTCTTCATCTTTCCCTCTTTCGGCAATTGTAAGTATCTTACTCCATGAACCTTTTTTCTTTTTGAAGGATCCTCCATGAACCTTTAAGACTGGGAAAAAGAACGTTTAAGTTTCTATAAGTGTTGTATGTTAGAATTTTGCTTCTGTATAAATTCAAACTAACACGTTGTTGGGCATAAAGAAACCCCAAATGTTCTACCTTAGCCGAATTGAGCACACTTTGCGTCTGCCTCCTTCTCTGCTTAGCCGTCGTCTAAAAGATGCTGTCAAGGGAGAGCTTGAAAGTCTTTTCTTAGATAGATTCTTAGAGTTTTAAATGCTTGATAGATTCTTATTTTCCTTCATTCTTTGAATAATTTTTTTATTTTTGTCTTTTTACTTTTAACATTATATTTGGACTGCAGGAATGTTGTCTAATGGTATTGGAAGTCTCCTGATGTTGATGATGAGCTTCCAATTTATTTGAAGGACCAGGTTCATGTTTCTATGCTTTGATCCATTAATTACATGCTTCATTTTGTGGAAAGCATATGTATACTGACATATAGTTTCAAACTGACAGGTAAGGTTCCAGGTTGTAAGTGTGAACTATCCTAAAATTCCCATTGAGCAGCCAGAAAACTCAAAACCATTTTCCCCAATGGAGGTTAAAGTAAGTTCATGCTTTGAACCTTATCATATGACTTGTTGCTGAATATCTATCTGTAATTTCCTAATTACTAGCTCTCTACCTTTCTCAAGTGAACTTTGTATATATGCTGCTTCCTAAAATATTTTTCTTTGAAAAAAGAAAATTGTTACTTTCATGTGGTGAATCACTATGAAGAGTTAATTTCAAGTTTCAATGAAAGACTCGAGGAAAAAAATCAGCATTACTTTTCCTTGACTGCAATCTCTCTAAGAATTGACTCTCTGGAAAAACATCACACTTGCCTCTAGGAGATTGAGTCACGAGTATGCCATGGCCTCTTATTGGATGTTTCCCTGAGGTTGGCTGCCATTGTTGCATTTGTTTTTTATTTGACTAACTCTCAGTTCGGCAAGAAAACCCAGCTAATATGTCAATGGAAGTAATTTTTTGTGTTTTGTTTGTAATCAAATGGAAATAGAACTTGATCCATTTGTTGTATGGTAATAATGGTCTTTTACAAGGATGAAAAAAATGAAATTATAGTCTTAATTTTTTCCACTCACCTCTGTTATTTGCTGAAACTTTATATTTCAGACTACTGTTCTTAAAGGTTCTTGGATGTTCACCAAAAAAAAGTTCTAGGGTGAACAATAGAGGTGCTTCTATTTGTCCATTTATTTTTAATACCTCTATAGGCTTTAGATCATTGACTTTCATTTATTTATCTATTAGATGCTTTTGTTTTCTAGTTGACCAAAATTAGTGTATGTTTGCCGTCACTCCATATTAGTTTATGATTTGGATTTCGCTTATAAAAAAACTGGTGGATAAAGGACATTTGGTGCAGTAAATTTGTTGTGCTGCCTCTAGAATATCTTTTTGTGCTTGCCTGCTGCCATGCATTTCCTCTGCGTTATAAACTTCAATAGTTCCACTATTATGCTTGAGTTCTAATTAATCATACTGAGTTCATTTACCGGAATTGCTTGTTAGGAAGTTTGCCCTGTTTCAGATATAATGTATAATGGTTAGCTGCTCATGTGATTCAGGCATTCAGCACATTGTTTAGAAGCTTATGATTCATTCTCTTGCTTCTCTATTTTGGAAAATCTGTTCGAATCAAACACTTCTGGATAAAAGACTAATGCTAAGAAAATTATTTTACAACTAAAGTGCTCCTCAGATGTTATTGGAAAAGGTGAACAATATGGTGATGTTGATATCTGATTGGCCTTAATCGCATTTTACCTTTTCTGTTTCTTCTGGTGTACCCAGATAATGTCAATGTCTTGCAGCACCGTTCTGTATGTGTATATGTGGGCACAGGATTCGTGTTTTATTTGGTTTTTAAAAATGGTAGTCGAGTGAGCTACCATTCCGAGCCGCTGGAGGGGTTAAGGTTAGAGCTCTCTCTATGAGATTCTTTACCATGCGGATGATCGAACCAGTGACCTCCTTACTACTAGGAGTATCACTATAACATTCGTCCAACATAGTTGACCTAGTTCCAACCATTAGACCAAACCCATATAGGTTGGATTCTAGTGTTCTATGTTACATATCTCAGGATTAGATGGGGCCATGAAATGTCCATCTCATTTGATAGTTTACTATTGATTGCGTAGGCCAAGTGATTCCAGTATTGTCACTAGATTCTGACATATTAGGGCCACACAAATGTGGAACGGAAATATTTCATTTAGATAACTTTGTTTGAAGTTTGTATCCATATTTATTTTTCTAATTGAATTGGATTGGATTGGATTGTGCTTTGAGTTCCTTTGTCTTTTGGACTGATTACATGGTAGTTCTTTATTCATTTATTTAACCTCATGTCTATAAATATGTTTCCTTTGCAGGGGTTAATTGACTTTGATGGTTTAGGTCCTGTTCAGTGGTGGCAATATGTAGCTGAAGAAGCTTAAGCTCACATTCTCTTTAACCAAGGCAAGCTACTTGAATCTCAGTTTCTTATAATTGTGCTTGAAGGCAAGGAGACAAATTTTGGTAGAACATATATCTTTATATTGTAGAAACGGAATTTCCTTGAAGTAATTCACTTTACAATGACTATATATATGCAGTATATGCTATGGATCTTGCTACAATTATGTATAAAATTAATTGAGATTGCAACTGATTATTCTCCAATCAATCTGAAAGAATATGATTGATTGGAGATAAGCATGATTTGTGCACTGATGATGCTCTAATCAATCTGGAAGATTATGATTGATTAGAGTGATGCTGGAATTGTGCAGAAGATGAGGGAACGTCAATACCCCCCCCGCAAACTGGAAGGACGTGGGCGGACAAGTTTGATACACAAAGCAGTATGACGGAGTTTGTGGAGAGGCTTTGTGAGGACATCCGCAGGTTGGTCAACAAAGGGGATGTAACAGACACGATGACTGCCAAGAGCAACCTTTTCTCTAACGAAGTGGTAGTCAAGTTCTATGTGCTTGGTCCGGGCATGAAACATCGGGTTTGAAGCCAAGTAAGTTGCACTTAAATTGTCACAATGTAGTAATATGGGCATAGCAAGTGGAGCACCAAGCTCATGTAGAAGATAGCCTAACCATGTTGTTTCAGCAAAGGCATGAGCTAAAGAACGGTACTCAGCCTCAGCCTCAGCACTGGAGCGAGCTACCGTTGGTTGTTTCTTAGAGCACCACGAGATCAAATTCGAACCAAGATAGACCAGATAACCAGAGGTAGAGCGCCGTGTATCTGGGCAGCCAGCCCAATCAGCATCTGAGTAGGCAGAGAGAGTAATTGGATGAGATTGAGGACGGAAAACAAGTCCATGATCAATGGTCCCCTTTACATATCGAAGAATGCGCTTGGCAGCAACCAAATGAGTGGTGCGGGGTTGGCTCATGAATTGTGTGACTGAGTTTACTGCAAATGAGATATCTGGACGTGTAATGGTTAGATATTGTATAGACCCAACCATTTCACGAAAAACTGTCAGATTTTCAAGAAGAACTCCATCAGATGCATTAAGTGGAGGTTTGGTAGCCATGGGTGTGGTCATAGGTTGCCCAAGGAGAAGATCATATTTCTCAAGAATGTCATGTGCATATTTTATCTGGTCAATATGTAAACTGGCAGTGGATCTTGAAACCTGCAATCCAAGAAAATAGTGAAGAGGCCCCAAATCTTTGATATCGAAACCACGTCCGAGGGCTTGAATAAAACTCTCAACAATATATTCATTGCTGCCGGTAACAACAATGTCATCCACATAGAGGAGCAGAAATATTGTGTGTGGTCCATGATGAAATATGAAGAGGGAGTTATCTGCCTTACTTTGATGAAACCCAGCCGATAGAAGAAACGTACTGATCTGATGGAACCACGCTCTTGGTGCCTGCTTGAGACCGTAAAGGGACTTGGCAAGTTTGCATACATATGAAGGGTGGGCAGGATCGACAAAGCCAGGGGGCTGATGCATATAGACTTCTTCATGAAGGACACCTTGGAGAAATGTATTTGTCACATCTAGTTGCCGGAGAGGCCAGACTTTGGACATAGCCAGAGCAAGGACTGTTTGGATGGTTGCTGGTTTGATTACCGGACTAAACGTCTCATGATAATCAATTCCTGGTCGTTGATGAAACCCTTTGGCGACGAGTCTAACCTTGTAACGGTCAACAGAGCCATCTGGTTTATGTTTGATGCGAAATACCCATTTGCATCCAACAAGATTTTGGGTTGGTGAAGGAGGTACAAGTGTCCAGGTTATGTTTTTCAAGAGTGCATTGATTTCCTTAGCCATGGCACAACGCCATTCCTCTGTTTTTGAAGCCTGAGAATAACAGGTCGGTTCTGAATCAGCAATAACAGAAAGAAGTGCTTTCGAGGTTGGGTACCGTACTGTCCCGTCTGTCCTTTGTGTAGTTTTGGAGACGCCTGCACGCGATCGAGTAATCATAGGGTGAGATGAAGCAGCAGTGGATGAAGATGATGCAGCTGTAGATGAAGCCTGCGGCGGCGCTGTGTAGTCCGCCAGAGAAGAGGGTTCAGACGGCGGAGAAGCAATAGGTTACGGTATGATGGGAGGTTGGGGGAGTGGTGGTGCACGGCGACTATATGTATATATGATGGGAGGTTGGGGTGGTGGGGGTGGTGGTGGTTTCGGATGGTTGTGTCGGTGATAAGTGTGGTGGAGAGGTGGTGAGGTGGAGATAGGGGGTGGTGGTGCAGAGATGGACGCCTGGTCAGGGGAGGCTGCCGGCTGGGGATGGGAGGGCTCCGATATAGGCTTGAATGTTGGGGGGGTGGAGGAGATCGAGGGAGGGAGGGAGAAGACTGTGTTTGGTGTCTGACTATGTGGTGATAGAGGAGAGTGGGTATCTGATGTATTAGGGATCGGGATTGGGTCGAAATGGGACTGCGGGCCTGGGCTTTGGGCTTGTGTACTTATGGGAGGTGAGGTGATTACTTGTATGAATTCTTGGAAAGCCAAACCAGACGGAGATGAAACCTGTAAATTCTGAAAAGGAAAAGTATTTTCGTTAAATAAAACATGTCGAGAGACATAGACACGACGAGTGGTTGGATCTAGGCATTTATAGCCTTTATGATGAGGACTATAACCAATGAAGACACACTCAACACTACGAGCTGACAACTTGTTGGAAACATAAGGACCTAAATGTGGAAAACAAGAACAACCAAAGACACGAAGAGAGGAATAGGAGGGTTGACGATTATGGAGACGGAAATAAGGGGTGTCCCATTGAAGAGTTGATGTAGGAAGGATATTAATCAGATAAACAGCTATAAGAGCAGCCTCAACCCAAAACTCTTGAGGAGCATGAGCTGTTAGGATGAGAGAACGAATGGTATTAACAACATGACGGTGCTTTCGCTCAGCAAGACCATTCTGTTCGGGAGTATGTGGACAAGAGAAGCGTTGGTGGATTCCCATGGTGAAGCAAAATAATGAAAAAGCTTTGTTGACAAATTCAGTACCATTATCACTTTGGAGACATTTAACAGAACCTTGATAAAAAAAAATTACGGATGAGTGCCACAAGGTTTTGAAAATGCGTGAGGACTTAATTTTTACGTCGCATGGGATAAAGCCAACTATAACGTGAAAACTCATCTGTAAAAATCACATTATACTTGAAACCACTAACAGAAGAAATTGGGGACATCCAAACGTCGCTATGTATTATTTCAAAAAGAGAGGAGACGGTTGTTTTATTTGAGGGAAAGGGTAATTTGTGCGACTTACTAAGTGCACATGCATTACAAAAAGAATTGAAAGATGACTTGGAACCAAGAGCTAAATGAAGACGTGACAGGATAGACGAAGAGGGATGACCAAGGCGAGAATGCCAAAGGGAAGACAACACTGAAATTAAAGCCTGAGGAGCATTGGAGGGCAAGCTAGAAATTGGGAGAGGATAGAGGTCATCGTTACAGGGGCCCTGAAATAACAAACGACCGGAACGTAAGCAATAGATTTGATAGAAATTAGGAGCGAAAAGGAAGTAAACGAGATTATCTTTGCTGAACTTAGCCACAGATAGAAGATTTTTACGGATAGAAGGAACGTGAAAAACATTATTTAGAGTGAACTTGGAATGTCCCAAAGATAATGGGAGTGTACCGGTGTGAGATATAGCAATGGAATCACCATTACCCATAAAGACATTGTGGGGGCCTCCATAATTTTGAGGATTCTAAACAGGCATAGAGGTCATGTGGTGAGTGGCTCCGGTGTCAGGGTACCAGAAAGGATCATCAGGTGGTGCAAAATGGGCTCCTGCAAAGGGACGAGCAGATGTGGGCCCTGGATAGCGATGCATACATTGATGTGGCCCATGAAAAGATGTCATACAAGTTGGGCACCACTGCGGTCTTGGGGGAGGTCCGAGTATGCCTTGTTGAGGTGGAAATTGATACAGCTGTTGCGGTTGGGCCCATGGAGTATGACCCTGTGAAGGATGGCCCATAAATGGCTGATAGGGCTGTTGATCTCGATAAGAAGGCTGACCATGGGGAGGTCGACGATTTTTTTCCAGAAAAACGACCAGTACCGCCATTGCCACCAGAAAAACGACGATTAGACCGATTGGGGGCTGCTGTAGTGAAGGAATTGTTTGTATGAACATTATGAAAGAGGGCGGTGGTTGGCACAGTAGGTGTCGGGATCTGTTGCGCATCAAAAGCAAGGATCCGGGCTCGGAGTTCAAAGAAGTTAGGAAGGGCAGTCTGAGACAAGGCAGTACGGAGCATCAAATAATCCGGACCAAGACCATGGAGAGTTGCAATAACAAGATCGGGATCGGGAACAGGCTGGTTGATGGAGGCAAGAGCATCAGCAATAGATTTGGCATGTTGAAGATAGACATCTACAGATTGATTTCCTTTCTGTAGTTCATACAATTGAAGCTTGAGACATGTGGCACTAGCAGCTGATTTCTGATTGAAAAAGTTTGCAAGACAATCCCAAATTTGTTTGGAAGTGTTGCAGCCAAGACAAATTCGAGCAACCGTTTCAGTGAGGGAGGAGGTAAGGATGCTTACGATCCGCTGATCCTCGATGTACCAAGCTTCATGGGCCGGGTTTGGGGTGGTGGAGGCCGGTGTGTCACCACTGGCAGGAACAGCAAGGGTGAGAGATGGTTCAGGGATTGAGCCACTGACATAGCCCCAGAGTTTGTTACTTTCAGATACGATTGGATCGGGACAACCCAAACCAGGTAGTTTGTTTCTGTGAGTTTGGAGAAGGAGGAGGTATTTTGGCTGACGGAGGAGGAAGCCATCGAAGAGCAGAATAGAGGTAGAGAAACGGGAAACAGAAAAGGAATATGAGAGAGGGCAGGACACAGGTAAGGATCGCCTATACTGATACCATGTAGAAACGGAATTTCCTTGAAGTAATTCAGTTTACAATGGCTATATATATACAGTATATGCTATGGATCTTGCTACAATTATGTATAGAATTAATTGAGATTGCAACTGATTATTCTTCAATCAATCTGGAAGAATATGATTGATTGGAGATAAGCATGATTTGTGCACTGATGATGCTCTAATCAATCTGGAAGATTATGATTGATTAGAGTGATGCTGGAATTGTGCAGAAGATGAGGGAACGTCAATATATATATATATATATATATATATATATATATATTAAAGGAAGCTATTCACATGAACCGTTCCCCTAGCTCTGCTGTTTTTTTCTGTTTAGTTTTTTTTTCGAAGCTTCTACTTTTTTTCCATTTAGTTTTTTTTTTCAGGTCTACCACTTTTTTTTCTGTTCATTTTTTTTCAAGGCTGTCACTTTTTTAAGATCTATCCTTCAGTTTTTTCTTTTATATATAGATTCAGTTTTGCTCCTCAATTTAATTTGTAATTAAATCTAATAGGTTTCAAATGCATATTAACAAATATATGACCAAATCTCAAACACATTGGATTTAAGGTTTATGCATATTAACAAATATATGACCAAATCTCAAACACATTGAATTTAAGGTTTAGGGTTAGGAGTTCGGATTTAAAGTTTAGGGGTTGTGCTATTTCATTTGGGTTTGAGAGAGTTATTGTACAATATTAACCGAACTAGCAAAAACCGACTTCGACTAGACAACCAATATCAAGGCTAACTTCATCTCAATTAAATGAGTTTATTTTTATTTGAGTTTTCAAAGAGTTGTTACACAATATTGATAGAACTACCGAAAATTACATAATAATAAATTTTTCTAACAAAAATACACTTTGGCATCCTTTTTTGTACAATCAAGCCATTAATAGATTAATTGACAGATCTGCCCTCAGATTTTTTACAGTTTTGCCACTCATTTAAAAATAATTTATATTAATTATAATAATAATAGGTTGATTGGTTTGTTAAATACCCGGTTTTGTTAATAACATCTTCATAATAATAATATTTATAATAATAATAATAGAAAGAAAATTGAATCAGCTCTAAAACTAATTGTGAGTGTATTTTAACCGATTAATAATTGTATCGATTGTTCAGAGTTTATATTCATTTATATCACTTTTTCAAAATATTAATTTTGACGATACATATGAATGTTGACATGCAGGTTTAGGGTTTATGATATCGATTAATAATTGTATCGATTTTTCAGGGTTTATATTCATTTATATCAATTTTCAAAATATTCATTTTGACGATGCATATGAATGCTGATATGTGGGTTTAGGGTTTAGGCCAACAATTAATTTCTCTATTGATTAAGTTTATCAGTTTATGACATGAACTGAGGTGTGTTCCTTACTTGCAATTTTGGATATTTTGGTTATTAATATAAATTCGGTGTTAACGTCATCTCAATCAATTGTGTAATTTTTATTAGTGGTTCAGATAATTGTTACATAATATTGATCGAACTACAAAATTCGCATGTATCGTGTATCGATTTGTTATTCAAATTATCTGCATCTCAATGTAAATATATAATTAATATGATTGATAAGTTTTAAGTTGAGATACATTATTTACTGAGAGTTATAGACAGTGGCATAGAAACCAAATATTTTACAGGCACGAACAGTCTTTCTGCACGCGCGAAGCGCTTGTTTGAAGGCTAGTTTTCATAAATGCGGATTGAACTTAAAATCATTTAGGTTCTAATTCGAGGTGAGACTAGTTCATTTTTTTATTTTTTATTTTTTACAACTTTTGCATTGTTGTACTATTTGTTCACTAAGACAAATTAACATGTTTCTTCACATGTTCTAGGTATATTTGGTACATGTTTCCGTAGAAACTTGATCACTAGCTAGCTTTCTTACATAAAAAGTAGACAACTTATTACACTCGGTAGTAGTATACACATGAGATAGGCAACACACTGGCTTCCACTCTCATAAGAATGAAAAATTATAGGAATGTTCAGATGAAAATTAGTGAAGTGATCTTCCACAATTACCTAGCATGCGCACCCTCCTCTTTGCTCTGCTTCTGAAACAGTTTCTGATATACCTTTGAAGTAACTGGGGAAACTGTTAAATTAGATGGGTTACAAATGATTCAGATAAAGAAAAAACAGTAAAGGTTACAAAGGATGGATAAACTGGCTAAGATAGTTGTTGCAAAAGTGTGAATGGAAAGAAGTACCGAGGTATATGGAGCAACTTAGTGTTTGATAAGAATTTTTAGCCTGTTGTCTAGATATAACAGAAAATAAAAATGTGTTTGACATGTAGTGTGCTCACATGTCTTGTTCATGTTCATGGGTGAGTCCTGTTTTTGCTGCACAGAGAAATGCTTCGTCGACGTTATAATCCTCTTTTGCTGATGTCTCAAAGTACGGTATGTTTCCCTTGGCAGCACACCATTCTTGAGCTCTCCTCTCAGAAACCTGCAGAATTTGGGTTACTGCTTTAAATTCTAGTCCAAGAGTAAACCTTAAACCCTTGAACTAATCAGGAATGTGCATGTTTATGTGTGTCCATACCGCTCTGCTGTTTCCACCATCCATATCAATTTTGTTGCCGAGTAGTATAAATGGAAATGCCTCAGTATCAGCAGGATCTGCCTGCTAACCGATGACAGAATGTCGGTAATTAGAACTTCAGATAAATCAGGATAGCTTTACAAGCTAGATTGTGCAGAAGAGGCAAAATTTAACAGACCTGTTTGAGAAACTCTTCATGCCAGTTCTGAAGTGTTTCGAATGATTTCAGAACATTCACATCATAAACAAGAACACAACAATCTGCTCCCCGATAAAATGCTGCCCCGAGACTATGAAACCTTTCTTGCCCTGCTGTGTCCCAAATCTGTCAAATACAACAGCACAGATGTGTCAAACATAACCAATACGTATTCTACTAAATGCTTTAATCACTCACTTGCAAAGTCACCAAATTGTCATCAATTTGAAGCTCCTTTGTTACAAAATCAGCACCAATTGTAGCTTTGTATTGTCGAATGAACTTCTTATATACATATCTAAACATTCAGTTAAGGGATAATGACCATTTGTATGTTAATGATCCACAGAGCAACACAGCACATATATTTGGGTTCTGATTGATCACGGTAAGTTCAAATTACACTTGATTAAGTTTGCATTACTCAAAATGGAGCCAGATCATTGGTTTCAGTTGAAGGCTTGCACCCTCAAGTCTATCGAGAATCTCATTATCAACAAACAAGACATGAACACAAGCTATCAGCCTATAAGGAATTGTAAACCAAATTAACACTGTAGAAAATAAATCACATCCACTGCATTACAATTGCGGGTTTTGAAGAATTAAATGGTAACTGAGCTACATTTTTTATGCATTGAAAATCAACACTAATACAGCTAATGAAAGCCTCATTACTGTGACAGCTTAAACATCCCCAGTTTCCCACCAACACTTTAGCACCTATTCAATCATCTCTACCTTAAAGACCATTCCCTAACCCTAAACCATCTACATTAGTGTAACCCACCCTCCATGTTCATCTTTTACCAGATAAATGAAAGAAAAAAAATGGAAGATCAGATCAACGTCAAAGCTCGAATAGTTTAGTCAAACTACAAAATCAGAGACAACTGCTCAATTCTATGAGTACAGTTCTTGATTGCAGCAATGTAAATCAAAGGATACTGATTCATCAAAGAAGTCTTTCCCACCCTGAAAGCCACACAAAACAAGAAGAAATAATTACAAATCATATATCTCATAACCAATATGTCTGCAATATATACTTTCTAAAAACAGAAAGAAAAAAGATCCCATTACATCAAGGAAAAGAAGAACAGAAAAAAGAAAGATCGATTGACAAGCATGACATACCCACTATCTCCGAGGACGATGACCTTAAGCAGCGTTCTTCGTTTCGTAGAGCCATCCATAATGCTCTCTACTACTCAACACACAGAAGATAAAAGAAAAGGTTTAGACTCCAAATGTGAACTTTGTATCCTTGGAATCCTATATAGAAAGATATCATGGAAACTTGGAAAGTAGAAAAGATCACAAATAATGAAAAGGATCGTGTATTTCCAATGATCTTTCTGGTTCTACCAGAGTGCCTTTTGGTTGTGATATAATTGCTCTCTTTTTCTCCTTGCTGTGTTTGAATGGTACAAAGCAGAAGACATGTGATCTTTGCCAACCAAAACCAAGGTTACCCGCCAGCTGAGCTCTTTTTATAAATCATGCCCCAAATTATTGATGTGTGAATACATTCAAAGTGGTTAGTTGACTATTAATCTGCTAGCAAAATTCTATGCAGTCGTGCTTGTAACATTTCTTGCTTTGCACCCAATCAGTCTGTTCGATTTATTTGATTCACAGAGGCAGGACAGTTTTCATTCTTTAATCATAAACCATTAAAGAACTTGATTGTTCTTTTTTCTTGAGGATACAATATTAGTTGACAGTTAAGAAGAACATTAAACTACTGGACTTCTAGCAGCAGATCTTCATCGTGTCAAAGACGAATATCATCAGAGGATTGACGAAGTAAATCATCAGAATCCAGCATTACCAAGCAAGAATGTAACAACAACATGAACAAAATCGATTAACAAATCCCGATACATCAATAGTCGAAAGACTGTTTAGAGACTAGGCCGAACTAGTTAACCACTAAATATAGCCATTTTATTAGCGCAAATGTAAAGTTAACATACTTTCAGGGAACAACAGTAATGTGAACATCCTGATATCTGGAACTGACATAATCCTAATTTCCGAAATTGCATATAGCACTAAGCCTTTTCCTCCTAAATAAGATCATTCTGTACCAGAAGTGACAGATCTAACTAAACAACTAGCTGAGCTGACCATGATAACTATTCATGTGTGAGTCTCTTAACATGTTACACGACTTTGGAGTTCATCATGTTGGCGTTGAGTTTCTCGACCCCTTGCCTCTTAGGATCAACTCCTGTGTTCCCTTCATTACAATATTTCTAAACAGGTTCCTCGATAACAAGTGATTGTAACATTCATCAAGCATGCAATGTATTAGGAACTAGAACAACTACTGATCATAGAGGCGGCTCCAAGTTATCATGAAAGGATCCTAAGACTAATACGGCCTCTCAAAAGTGCATGCTCGGAAGCATTATGAAGTTGAACCAACAATTTCTCTCACAAAAACAAAGACTTCATTTATGTACAGTCGTTATAAGACATCATCTAGGTCAAGTGCAACCAGTTCTCTGCACTTTCCTCCATCAATTCAGTCCCAATCCGTGACACAATATATAGCCAAAAGGTCTTACTGATGATTATATTGATGCTTATCATGATAGCATAGCCCATTGGATACGGACCTTCGCCTCCTTTTGACTAAACATCTAGCTAGCGGTGGGAAAATTGAGCATATATATCCAACTCAAATTGATCATTTTGGTTTTAGATAAATTTGCCTCTATCATATTGCAACCATGTTCACTGATCATTAACTAGCTAAAAAATTCATTTTCAATCATTAAATATATTTATTAATGATGAAGTATGAGAATAATGTGAATAGAAAATCGTGAAAGATATGTACTTTATTCATAGATAGTTGACTCTATTTATAGAGGATTACATAAGACATATCCTTAAATAACTAGTAAACATATCTCTATATGGAATATGAATTTCTTATCCTAATCACATAAGGCCAAGACACATATAAAAGAATATTCTAGAACACTCCCCCTTGTGTCACACACCGTTATGCTGGTGATGTTTCAGATGTTGCCTCGTTAAAAACCTCGTCAAGTAACAAAAACCCTACGTATGAAGACATCTGTTAGAACCATAAAATACTTAAATGGTCCACAACTTGGATGAATCGGTCCACATATGTCACCTTGAATCCTACGTAAGAACGATATATTGGCTGTGTTATCTTTAGCATATGATGGTCTTGCTGTGATCTTTTCTAAAGAACAAGCTTTGCAAAACGAACGATGTGCATTAGAAGGAGCCAATAACACACTATGGGAGAGATGACGCGCCTCAATTGTATGGGTAGGCGGCCGAGCGACATCCTGGATGTCGGAGCTGAGCCCGACAGGCACTAATGCCGGCAATGGGCTGCCACCATCAATGGTGACGACACCACCTTAGGGCGTGGTAACATGATGTCCCAAACGTCGTCATTTAGATCTAAAGAAGGGATGTCAATGCGAATTACGCAAAATCCGGATCATCATATCTCTTCTAGAATGACCAAGATGGTCATGTCAAAGTTTGTATGAGTCATAGTCCCAAAGTTCTTGTTTGGCGACTACATGAGATTCAATAATCCAAATAGTAGTGCGGTAAAGCCCACTAGAATGACTCATAAGTTTCTCCAATGCACATTTTTGTCCGTATTCATAAGAAGTAATACACAGAAATTCTTGTCCATTCTCACAATGAGTGTCTAGGTGAAAACCATTAGCGCGTTTATGTCTTTGAAGCTCAATACGGTTCGATTTCCTTTAGGTGCATAAAGCGCATCCGCAACATGGATCAAAGTTCCATGAGGCAATAAGAATCGATCAGATCCACGTCCTCGAATTACAGGTGAAGATCCACTTATTGTTGTCACGAAGGTTGTACAAGGTACTAACTCAATAAAGAGTTGTCGGTTCCTTAGGATTGTGTGGTAGTTCCACTATCTGCGAGGCATTCGATCTCTCCAGTAGTCATACCTACAAAAAAGAGTAGATATATGAGTAAATAGTTTGTTTTGGAGCTATTTAAAAATGATTGGAAAGTACTTATAAGATCATCAATCCCTAAAGTGCAAAAAAATTTCCACGCAGGATGCCCTGTGCGCATTCAAACAACCATAACTTCTTTGTTATGATAGATATGAACAAACAACCAACTGTTCTAAAAAATAAACTCGTAGAGCTTTCCAGAGATATAAAATAGGTATTTTAGTTAGTCCGGAGCAGATCACAATGCTCGTTTGAAGTTTTTGTCCAGGGAGGAACAGATTTGCTGTTTTTGCATAATTGACATGTGCAAGTTTTTTGGAGCTTGCAAGAGACGTGTAGGCCAATACCTAGGCCATAAGAAGATGCGGCATAAGAAGTCTTCAACGTCTAGTAAAATACGGCATTTGGTTTAATAGCGTAGGGAGATCTAAAATCAAAAGCTTTCGGTAACTCCAAGTGTAATATGACCAGGCATGTCCGTGGAGGGTCGGTAGTGCAAGGCACACTTAAAACTATTAGCTCCTTAATTTCGGACAATTCTAAGACATCACACTATACTTGGATGAGCCTAGTTGATAAAATCGATGATAAAACATCCGCTAAAGTAGATGACTTAACCGGAAAACACATGAAGCACACATAAGTGTGCATAGGGCCGTGCGTCACCATCCCTTCAGGAGGGACCAAAACGGCGCAGCAACCTAACCTTATAGGTTGTGATTCATGTCATTATGTAAGGACTTGTACATGTTATTGTAACCATAAGAGACAAAGAGGAATGTTTCAATAAAACGAAATGTCATTCATAAGTACTAATGAAAAATTGAGTACATCAAGAGTCTTGAAATTGAAAAATAACTTAAGCATGGCATTAATATGCCTTATTTACATAACAAACTTGGTAAAAATAGGAGAGTAGAGACTTTCTAATCGACTACATCGAAGTCGGGTGCATCCATGCAAGAATCAGGTGCAAAGTCAATAATTTTGAGCTTGACATTCTTGTCAACATCATTAGTCTCCATATAGTTGACTTCCATAGTTTCCTTATATTTCTTGTAAGCAGCAACGACCTTTGAGTTCGCACGGCCGGCGGCACCACCATCTTGTCGCCACACATTGGGGCAGTGTTGGTTGCCGCCACCAAATATTTTTTGATTGTTAATATGTTAAGGGGCTTTCTCATGCGCATATGGATAACGACGTTTGTGTCCTTTGTTTTTAGGAGCTTTTTCACCATGGCCATCACTATAGTTGCTCTCCGGTGCAGTTCAGGGGCAAACATTGTTTTTATCAAGGACCATATTGCTCTTTTCTTCGGTCATTAACTGTGACATTAGACCATTAAAGGTAGTGAGTCTCTTTTGTTGGTGATCATGGCGATATTGGTTCATCAATACTTTAGATTGAGTGGGAAAAGTCAAGAACATCTCTGTGATCGTATCATCTTCAGACTTGTCAACACCACAAAAACTGAGTTAAGCTTGAAGGTGAAGTATGTCGCTATTGAATTCCTCCATAGTTTTGTAGTTTAGTAGGCGTACGTCATCCCATTTATCCAATAGTATTGGCAATAGCGTTTCATGAACGTTGCCGAAGCGCTCAGCCAGCGTTGTCTAGAGTTCAAGAAGATTTGATTTTTTCATATATTGGCAACGTAGAGTCGGGCACTTATGCCGACGTAGAAAAATTAGCGCCTGTGACTGCATCTTTTTCTCAGGTGGAGCAGTTTTGGGATAATGGTGGATCGTCCCTATGAGATCTCTACCGATGAAAGTCTGTTCGACGTCTGAAACCCACCTAGGGTATTCAGTGCCATTAGCATCAAGGAAGTCAAATTCAACCCGTACAGAATCTATCTGCAAAAACAAGAAAAACCAAGGTGTTAGTAATTGTTCGAGACCTTGTAAAAATGTATGATGCTAAATAGTTTGTCTAAATATATTTTTCTCTCAAGGATTCGAAGACCCGAGCTTCTCACAAGGGAGGCAGACCTAAAAGGTGACCCTGATTTGGAGATTTTAAAAACCTGCAATTTTCACAACACCAAGCTAGAATGATGTAGAAGAAGGGAGGAATCCGATTTATCCTCCCCGAGGGTATTGAACTTGAAAAGAGTTTAAGTTTGCTTTGAACTTACCTCAGAATTCGCTTGAAGATGACTTGAGATTATGGCCTCAGATGAGTCTCGAAATTGGGCGAGATGATCTCAGAGCCGACAGCGGCTGATGAGTGGCCGTGAAGCGGTGGGCGGAGGAGTCGAGAAGAAGGAATCCTAGCAGGAGAAGCCGAGGGGGCTTGAAGGCTTTTTGTTTTTTGTTTTAGGGTTTATGGTTGCTATCAACTCAAGAGCTGCTGATAACGTCATGAAGTATGATAATAATGCGAATAGAGAATCATGAAACAGATGTACTTTATTCATAGATATGTGCCTCTATTTATAGAGGATTACATATGACATATCCTTAAATAACTAGTAAACTTATCTCTATACGGAATATGGATTTCTTATCATAATCGCATAAGGCCAAGACACACATAACTGAATATTCTAGAATAATTAGAAAATTATTTTTAAGTTGATTGATTCATTAAAGTTGATTTGTTTTTAATCGTTCCAAAATTAATCAAAAAAAATATTTTTTCAGACCCTTACTATCATATAGATTTTCTCTAATTATGCCAATTTGAAGAGATATTAGAAAATCACACGTCCCAAATTCCCAATGGTTCTTACTCGGGAAGTTTTGCGATGGCACCAGCCACCGGGGAACCTACAGAGAAGCCAAAAATAAAAAGATTCAGTACCAAATTACTCAAAAGGAGGAGGAATATTTTGGCAAAATTGAAAAGTCTCATATGTGAGAATAAGACATGAACACTCGAGCTAGAAATAAAGATAGCCTAACATATGACCATACAATTTGGCCACAAAACAACATAAATCCTACATCCCTGAGTAAGCAGCTAGCATGGAACAAGAATTTTCTTCCCAGCAATTGACCAAACTAGCTGCATACTTTAAAGTAGTCCCTGTCGTTTGAAATCAGTATGTCTTCTTATTGTAGACGTTACCCTCTCTATCCTCATACTCTTCTTCAAGTTCAGGGCGCCACCTTTTCACCCCTTGCCGTGTTTGTATTCCCTTCCACAATTCTTGTGCTTCCTCAATTGATGTGAACTCAGTGAAGTTCTTGGTGTTTGGTATGCCAAGGCAATGCATTCCATGCTGATGCCGCCCTTCCTTAAAATGCCTCTTGAATTCTCTACGCTCCCGGTAACTCTGATTCCCACATATCTCACACTTGAATTCCTGAGCTAGGCCATGAAGGTTATACAGCCAGTAGGATATGGGCTTCTCATCATATCCCATTGGCAGATTGGGTGGAATATACTAGGGCTGGGCACTTCGTACCACAATTCCGATCTCGTCCCGGTCCCGTATTGAAAATTGACAAGATAGGACGGGACGCAATTTTAAAATAGTGATACCGTACCATCTCTATAGTTTGGAAACGGGACGAGATCGGGACGGGACCATCCCGAAAGTATAAATGTATTTGTATCCGATCATAGCCGTCTAATTTTTAGGGTATATAATCTTACAATGAACTTAAACACGCTCAATGGGACGCCTAAAACCGTAACATAAATTCACAATACTAGTTTCACATAGCAAGAGTTAGATAATTCATTCACATTTGGTGATGATGATCATATGAAAGATATCAGCCGCCACAACGAAGCTATGTAACGATAACTGAAGCTCCTTTTATTTTTCAAGCTTGAGAGTTTTATCGAGATCTTAATTAATTAGTTAGATACAAATTACAAGCATTTAATTAATTGGTTATTGATTCCCCTTTCATTTTTACAATTTTTGTTCGTCTTCTACTTATATAGAGTTAGGACTTTAGAGCTAGGACAATTATACTATGGAAAAGTAACACCATAGAATATATATATATATATATATATATATATGAGAATATTATACACAATAAAACTCTCATCAATATTGGATAGGTTCACATTGACTTTATAAAAAATAGAAATAAAATTTCTTCAAAAATTTATGATAAATTTCTCTTTTATATGTTTTTTTATATTTTTTATCATTTCGGGATCCCGATCCCGTCCCGGTCCTGAACGGCCTGTACGAGATACATTTTTAAAAATGAAATCATGTCCCGTCTCGATAATATATTTTCGGGACGGGATTCGCCGAATCCCGTCCCATCACGTCCCATGCCCAGCCCTAGATTATACATTTGCTGCTCATCGTTGTCACTTTCGGTATCATCAGTTACGAAGCCAAGATTTGGAACCTTGGGGGCAAAACTATATGTTAAATTTATATGGACTCACCTAACTTGAAATGTTGTTTTTATTTCCTTGTTGATGATGTTAATCTTCATTGATAGCAAACTTTTATTTTATGCATCTCTTTTTTTTGAAAAGGGGCTAAATCGGCCGTCTTTATGCTTTAACTATTAATGAAATTGTAGAATACAAATGGAAAATATAAAGTCTAAACCCCAT
The DNA here is from genome assembly GCA_951800085.1 of Comarum palustre. Taxonomy (NCBI): domain Eukaryota; kingdom Viridiplantae; phylum Streptophyta; class Magnoliopsida; order Rosales; family Rosaceae; genus Comarum; species Comarum palustre. The sequence continues at coordinate 14,378,130 of OX637588.1, read as the reverse complement.
ATTGTCTGAACATTCCAAAATAATATCAGAAGTTCTCAATTATATGCATTCTAACCAGCATCATTTTTTAGCAAAGAGCGCATCATTGACTGCTCCATTTGTATTACAATTTCAGCGGCATACTGGAAATACAATGTTCATGCAGAGCCATAAATTACTGTGTCTATCAGCAAGGCCGGCCATGGCGCAATGCAGGTCGTGCGACCGCACAGGGCCCATGGCAAAGGAGACAGAATGCGCGGAAATGATTTGGTTTTGCTCGGGAAGCATATTTAAATATGTTGGATTGGTGAAGTTCAGTCCTTTGATATTCATTGGTTGCTCACTTACTCTATTTTGCGCATCATAAACCATGCATGGTGGCTTGATTTCCTTTCTCCTTTTTGACCTCATCAAAATTTGGGTCATCTTTCATTCTCCAATAAAAACGAAGTGGATAAGAGTGGTCTTTGTTTTTATACATGTAAATCATTAAATACCTATGTAAATTCAAACTCAAGAGTTCTACAATGGCTAATCTTCTAGGCCGGCTTAATTAACATTTGTAATTAAATATTATTAATATTATGGCAGATTCTGATAAAAAAATAAAAAACAAGACAAGTGCACATTTTTTAGTCTTTTACAACATTATCGGTTCATCTTCCTTTTCGATGTTTTGAAATTTTCTCAACCTCGTATACTTGTTGCATCAATTGTGGAGAAGATTTGTTACAGCAACAAAGAAGACCGATTGATATTCCTTACAATTAAAGAAATTCAATATTTTCCCTATGAATTGAGCACTCCTCTGAATTTTCCGTTCTCTCTCAATTTCACATCTTTTCTCTAATAAGCTTTAATTTTTAAATAAATATTTTTGAATAAAAAATTTATATAAAGGGCCCAAAAAAAATTCCACACCGGGCCTTAAATCTCTCTTGACCGGCCTTGTTTATCAGATTTCCTACTATGTTGCCACTAGAAGATAGTACTAGTGGCCTTAAGTTTCATCTTACCACTAGGAGATTACGACCATTTGACGAAACAAGAAACTCGACGTCTTCCTAGAACAAACATGATACGCAAAAGTTGCAAGCAAAGACAAAGCCCACATTTCTGAACTAAAAAATGGTTCAAAATTATTAAAAACAGTAAATAAATTACTGGTATAAAAGTAAAATACCTTAAAAATAAACATAAATAGTACCAAGTCCAAGCCAAAACCCTAGGAGCATGGAGATCACGTGCAATCAATCAAAATCTGTCCAATACTATAGCAGCTGTCGCCGAGTCTCCCGTAGAACCACCATGCCATTTCGGCCGCACCACCACCATCCATCGTCTACCAACCGCATAGGAGACCAGACTTGTTTCCAAATCGTAGGATCCCACCCATATCGGAACAATTTGGTCTGATTCCGACCTCTTCGCTCTGCCATCGTCCCAAGTAGGCTGCCTCCGCCTCTTCCCTTGCACCCCACCCGCGGGCCACCACTATGAGCATAGAAAGAACCCCAGCAATCCACCATGGTCTCCCTCTCCTTCACCGCACTTGAAGCCACAACGACTTCCTTAATCAAATCTAGCAAGGAATCCGATCACCACTGACCCACCGCGGTCGACACAAGCCCGTCCGATGACGGCGGTAAGACTCGCCATCGGATAGGGGACGCTGCACCCTCATCTCATTTGTTTATACGAATATTTTATGCATCTCTTAAGCTTATGCAAAACAATGAAAATGTACACAGTGAGAAAATAGTAGTTTATTCAATTGTTACTTTAGTTTTTTTCTTAGGTAAATTCATTAATTTTATTATTTCTAAATAAAATAAATCAGTTATTTTATCTATTTTGATTGCTAAGATATAAAAACTCATCAATTTAATAAGTTTCTTTCTTAATATGGGTTTATCTTTCTTGATTTGTCCAAAACTCATTAGTTTGTGAAATTTTAAGGGGTTCAGTATAAGATTAATGGGAGATTTAAGCATACATTTAATATTAACTTTTGTATCCTACTTCTCAATGTAGCATGCTACTTGAACGGATCCAGAGAGGCCTATTTCTTCTCTTTGCATCTCATGCATGATTAATTGAAACTCAGAAAATTGACTCATCACAGTCTTAGAGTTCACCATTTTCTAAGTTACAACAGCTATTCCATGCATTCACAGTAGCAACCTTTTGCAAGTCACTATTTTTCTCATCAGTGAGCACGAGGACCGTCTCAGTCAGGAATCTTGCAAGGTGCAAGAGGTGGTTAATTAGAACTTCATCTTTGCTTGCCACTGCTTGAAATTCACTCCAGTAAACTTCTCAGGTTTCTTAGCATGAGAGACGAGTAGTTCGGGAGCAAATGCATGGAGGTACCACAATTTGCATGGTGTTCTCACCACCATGGTCACCACCCGAGCCATTTCTTTTTTCGTTAGTCATTTTTGGTATTGAATTATTTTTTCTGAAAAATACACACACACGTTAGTATAATTTTCCAAAATATAAACAATATAAACAGTAATTCGTCGTAAGATTGTTAGAAGAGATGGAAATTATATTTTTTATAAACTAACAAAATGAAATGATGATAATTAATTCTAATTAATCAATTGCATGAACACGAACAAAACCATAAAATAACAAATTGAGGATTAGAGAAGAAGAATTCAACCAATTAAACTTTGTCGAGTCTCGTGTATCACACGGTGTCCTTAAGACGAATTACGACGTCCTAATTGGTGTAAGGACCTCAATGCCCCTTGGTCTCTTAGAATAAAACGACAATCAAACTCAAATTATTACACTACAAACAAGAGCTTCAACGAACTAGGAAATGTCTTTAATAAGTCTGTTACAAAATGGTTAACAATCATAACCATAATTATTAAAATCTGTCCGTTCAAAAAACATCCTGGGCTCTCGGGTTACAAATTTGAGTTGCATTCTTGTCCGCAGATGCGAGTTTTGTCACGCCCCGACCCGAGTTTTGTCACACCCCGAATCTTATAATTTTACTGCGAGTTACCTTCCTTCCGTTATCCGTGGATTTACGGTGTCGATATTAAAGTTTGAACAATAAAATTAACGGTCGGAATTGTTGACGGTAATTTAAAAATTTTTGGGGATTTTATTGGAAGGTAATAAGTGAAATTAGAGGGTAAATTCCTGTTGGAACGGAGGAAAATTTAGGGGTCCCCTATGTTTCTAGAAAGTTTCCTCGTTTGGAAACTTATTTCTTCTGCTTCTGTTTTCTTTTTCTTCCTCTTCTTCTCGGTGTTCTCTTCTTTTTCTTCTCTCTTCGTTCTTTCTCTTCTCCTGGGCGACTCTGCACCTTCACTGTGCTCGAAGAGATCCGCCACCACCGGCTGCCGTGGAGCGCGTGACCGATCTCCCTCGACTCGTCGGAGGTCCGGCAACCCAGCAAGCCATCGAATCGGGGCAGCGCCGCTGTGTGGAGAGAGAGAAAACTCCCGAAAATTTACTGTATTTTAACGGGTTCCAGCCAGTTCAGGCCACTGTGCCGTCACCGGTCGTTCGGGGCAGGTCCACCGTCATCCTCTGAGTCTTCCATTTCAGAGAATTGGACGATTACAATCTAGGTGAGGGAATCGATCAAGGTTTTCCAGATTTGGGGTTTATTTACTGTTCATCACGATTTGTTGATGTTAGGGTTGGATTTGGTTGTTGTGTTGTAAGTGAAAGTTGTAGGGGAGATTGAGAGGAGCAAGAAGATGGCCGGAGATCGCCGGTCGGAGGCCAATCGGCCGGCGACCGAATTTTTCTGCTCATAAGGGCATTTCTGTCCTTTCATTGGGAATTTATATTTAACAGTTATGGTAAATGAGTACTGGGGTAAAGGTAAAAATAATTTTAAGTTAGTTGGAGGTAGAAGATGATAATTTTGGAGAATTGGAAGTAAAAAGGGTTATAGAAATTTATGTATATAAAACCTTGTGGAGGAGGATTAATGGCCGTATTGATTAAGTTCTGATTATTATTCAAAATTTCGATTCGGTTCGGAAAGAGAATTCCATGTTATCGTTGGTCGGGATTGATCGAAGATTGTTAAGAGTATATAAGAATTAAGCTAGTATAATACGGAGTCTATGCTAATGTCTCCAGAGACCCGACTTTTACGAATTGGGATAATTAACATATTTATTTTATTAAACAGGACGTGAGGATTTACGTTCCGGGGAGACACAGGATCGCTCTCAGGGCTAGTCCCTTTACTGTGAGTGGACATATTATTTTTAAATGAATGCATGCCTTCATTATTGATTTAATGACAGGGTTTTTATGATTGTTTTCGAGAATTATATCCTTCTCGGGTTCTTGAATGTTTTTATTTGGATAATGTTTAGCGGGAACCTCGGTTAAAGATTTTTACTATGTTTGAGGTATTGACTTTTATGCTTGAACGTATTTACCATTATTACTCAAATTTTCTATTTCTTTCCGAAAATGGTTATAGACGGGGATGGCCCGTCCTTCGAATGGAATTGAACCCGAGACTTCGTTGGAAATTGGATTTATGCATATATGACAAGGAATGGTTTTACTTATTTGTTTTGGGAAGAGAATTTGAGTAAAGTATTGTTATGAATTTTTATTATAAGGGTTGACCAATGAATATGCTAGCTAGAGTAACGTGAGGGCGCTACTAGAGCTCTTAGCTCCGACTCTAGCTTGAGAAGTCAGGCAAACTACGTAGTGCACTATGAGGGTTGACCGTTATCATTTTATCTAGAGCTCTTAGCTCCGACCCTGGTCTGAGAGGACAGACAAGCCTGAGAGGTCAGGTTAATACTATGAGGGTTGACCGTTATCATTTTATCTAGAGCTCTTAGCTCCGACTGGTCTGAGAGGACAGACAAGCCTGAGAGGTCAGGTTAATACTATAAGGGTTGACCGTTATTATTTTATATAGCTAGCATAGCGTGATGGCGCTCCTAGAGCTCTTAGCTCCGACCCTAGTCTGAGAAGTCAGACTTATTATTTTTGTGAACATTTCTCTTCCCATATTCTTTATTTGTTTACCTTATCATGCATTTGTGGGAAATTTAGTATTTGTGGGCATGCATAAATGATATTTAAATCAATAAATCTTTGGGAGAGCATGAAGTATTGGTTTTATTGATTGTGTTGAATTTATAGTGTTTCATTGTTTATTTTTCGTCCACTCACTCTAACATTTTCCATGTTTCTCCCCTGGGCCTTTGTTTTTCTTAAAATGCCCAGACTGCAGAGTTCGGCCAGCAAATTAGGAGGCGCAGAGTGGTTAACTCTACACACAGTTTTCACTAGTAGGTTTCGGGAAACCTACAAGTGTTCTTTTCCTCCTTTGTATTAGAGCTCTAATAACCTGGGTGTATTATTACTATGTTTCGGGGTAGAGTATGGACTATTTACTGAACTTATTCGGTATTATCCCAAGAATTGCTGATTTTTATTTTGTTGAAGATTATTAAGTAGAAAGATGAATTGTTAATGTGGTTGTTAAAGGTGGAGGTGGTTGTGTGTTATATGAGCAGGATGGCTCAAGTAGGAAGGGGGATGAAATTAGAAGTGTATACTGCCTGTTTTTACTTTGAATCTAGGTGAAGGGTTACTCACTTTTAGGGGACATTATGCCGAAATTTCGGTAACTACCCTTATAGGTGGGTCCCGTATGAGTCATTTTGGGATTTACTGGGAAATCTCGGGATGGGTCCTGTCATTGGTATCAGAGCACTAGGTTATTCGATTCCTTTCCTAATTTTTACTGCATATGCCTTGTGTGAAACTAGTATCTATAGAGTGATGGACCGACCGCGGCGGATCCATCAGCATTATGCTTATGATACGAAGTGATCATCGGGTATTTGCAGTAGCTATTATAGTATTATGTGTTCTACATGGTACTAAATATCTTGGTTTCAGGTTTAATTATGCGCCGAGTACGTGGCCGAGCTCGTAGGGAGAATCCTCCCCCTCCACTGGAAGGAGAAAACCCTTTTCCTCCTCCTTCTGGAAGAGGAAGTGAAGAGTCAGCTACTATGGGAGCGGGTTTGTTAGAGCGGTAAGTGCAGGGTATCCGCTCTGGTATGAGTTCCGAGCTTAACTACGAGAAGGCCCGCAAGCATGGGGCTAGAGTGTTTACCCATGCTAGTGAACCCATGGAGGCACTCAGTTGGTTGGAGGAGACCGAAAAAATGTTCCGAATAGTAGACTGTCCGGAGGAAAGGAAGGTGGCAATAGCTACGCAATTCCTGGAGAGGGAGGCTTGGCATTGGTGGCTTGATGTAAGCCGCAGGGGGGGTGATGCAGCTCAGCAGATGTCCTGGGAGTAGTTTTCCGCCCATTTTAAGGAACGTTATGTCAGCCGAGCACACATGAACCGCATGAGGGAAGAATTTCTAAATTTGAGGAAGAGTGATGACATGTCGGTTTCAGCGTTTGAGCAGCATTTTAGGGAGCTGGCTTATTACGTTCCCGAGTTAGTAAAGACAGAGCAGGATAAGGTCTATCAGTTTGTTAGAGGCCTTGGTGGTATCTACACTACACAGATGACGGCTGTACCATATGCATCATTCATGGAGGTAGTGATTGCTGCTCTTAATCTTGAGGCCCAGCAGTTTTCTTATGGCCGGCTTTCAGATGTTGGAGTTGCGGGTTCTGGCTCAGCTAGAAGATCGATGACGAGGTCTAGTTCAGGATCCTCTGCTGGGAGTGGCTTTGGTAGCAGCACAGGATCCGGGTCAGGATTCCGAGGGAAGTTCAAGAACTTCTTCAAGAAGACCTCTAGGGGGTTTAGAAGAGGACCTAGCACTCAGAGTGGGTCTTGTGGAGGTCAGAGTGCGCAGCAGAGTCAGAGACCGCCCCAGAGTTTTCAGCAGAGTCAGTGGTTGCATGGTCAGTGCTATCAGTGTGGGCAGACAGGTCATTTCAGGAGAGATTGTCCTCTCTTGAGTCAGGGAGCAGCATTGGCACCTACCCAGACTATGGGGCAGACGCATTCCGGTACTGTTAGTAGTGGTACCCCCTCTGTGACACAGACTAGAGGCGGCACACAGCAGAGCAGAGGTAGTAGGGGCCGTCCTACCACACATGTGAGACTGCATGCCATGACTCAGTAAGAGGGCCGCTCTTCTCCAGATGTTATTATTGGTACGTTATTAATTTTTGGCCAACCCGCTTTTACATTAATAGACCCTGGAGCGTCGCATTCCTTTATGTCCAGTAGATTTTCCTTACATGCCAATGTGCCGTCATTATCACTTCCTGGGGAATGGCACGTGTCCTTGCCTTCCGGGGATGTGATGAAGATAGATTGGGTATTTAAGGGTTGTGAGGTGCGGATAGAGAGTTGCGGTTTTGAAGTTGATCTGATACCTCTTGATATTGTGGAGTTCGATGTGATCTTGGGGGTGGACTTCTTGGAAACCCATAGGGCGATGATGGATTGTTTCCGCAAGGAGGTAGTGTTAAGGAGTCCAGGGAAGCCTGAGGTCACCATTCAAGGGGAAAGAAATGTTCTCCCAAACTGTGTGATTTCCGCTGTTACAGCTAGGAAATTGTTGAACAAGGGTTGTCAAGCCTACCTGGCACATGTGGTAGATACCAGGAAGGGTGAGGTGAACCTGGAAGACATTCCTGTGGTAAAAGAGTTTCCAGATGTATTTCCAGACGAATTGCCTGGATTACCGCCAGCAAGAGAGATTGATTTCACCATCAAGGTGCTTCCCGGAACCGCTCCTATCTCTCAAGCTCCCTATAGAATGGCACCTGCGGAATTGAAGGAGTTAAAAACTCAATTGCAGGAGTTGGTGGATTAGGGCTTTATTCAACCTAGCACGTCTCCTTGGGGTGCTCCTGTACTTTTTGTTAAGAAGAAGGATGGCACCATGAGACTTTGTGTGGATTACCGGAAGCTGAATCAAGTGACGGTGAAGAATAAATACCCTTTGCCACGAATTGATGATTTATTCGACCAGTTGAGGGGTGCCTCTGTTTTCTCAAAGATTGATTTGAGATCTGGTTATCATCAGTTGCGGATTCGGGAAAGTGATATTCCTAAAACTGCTTTCCGGTCACGGTATGGACACTATGAGTTCGTAGTGATGCCATTTGGACTTACTAATGCACCCGCCGCCTTCATGGATTTGATGAATAGGGTGTTTAGTCTATTTCTTGATCGTTTTGTGATCGTGTTTATTGATGATATTTTGGTTTACTCCAAGAGTTTGAAGGAGCATGCCAAACATTTAAGGACGGTCCTGCGAGTTCTCAGAGAAGCTCAGCTGTATGCAAAACTCAGCAAATGTGAGTTTTGGTTGTATAGAGTGGGATTCTTGGGCCACATTGTGTCGGAGGAAGGTGTTAGTGTGGATCCTCAAAAAGTAGCAGCAGTGGCTAATTGGGGTAGACCCACCAATGTGTCAGAGATTCGGAGTTTCTTGGGATTAGCAGGCTATTATCGTCGCTTTGTTCAGGATTTCTCCAAGATTGCTGCTCCTCTTACAAGATTGACCAGGAAGGGAATTAAGTTTGAATGGTCTGAGAAGTGCGAGCAGAGTTTTCAGGAACTCAAAGAGCGCCTGACTAGTGCACCAGTTTTGGCACTACCAGATGATAGTGGGGAATATGAAGTCTATTGTGATGCCTCTAAACAAGGATTGGGTGGTGTGTTGATGCAGCATGGGAGAGTGATCGCCTATGCTTCTAGACAATTGAAAACGCATGAGGTAAATTATCCCACCCATGATTTGGAGCTTGCTGCTGTGGTGTTTGCTCTTAAAATTTGGAGGCATTACCTTTATGGAGCCAAGTGCCAAATTTTCACTGATCACAAGAGTTTGCAATATGTGTTCACTCAAAGGGATTTAAATATGCGACAAAGGAGATGGATGGAATTAATTAAAGATTATGATTGCTCGATTGAGTACCATCCAGGAAGAGCTAATGTGGTAGCTGATGCTCTTAGTCGCAATCCCTCTTTATCCTTGGCATATTTGAAAATGATTCGGGTTCCACTTCTTTATGAGCTAAGAGCTACAGGTGTTGATTTAACAGTGGATGAAATTGGTGTTTTGGTGGCCAGTTTTCGTGTGAGGCCAGTATTAATTGATAGAGTTCGGGAAGCGCAATATAATGACCCCTCCATTGTACAGTTGGTTGAGAGGGCTCATGAGGGCTCAGCAGAGGACTTTGCGGTTAGGAAAGATGGAACCCTTTTATTTAATGGTAGGTTGTGTGTACCGAAGAGGAATGAAGAGCTTAAACGGGAGATCATGGAGGAAGCTCATAGTTCAATATATGCCGCCCATCCTGGTAGTACAAAGATGTATAGAACTTTGAAGAATTATTATTGGTGGCCGAATATGAAAAGGAAAATAGCAGCTTTTGTTAGCAGGTGTTTGGTTTGTCAACAAGTGAAAGCTGAGAGACAAAAACCCTCGGGTTTGATGGAGCCATAGCCTGTTCCGGTGTGGAAGTGGGATCATATCACCATGGATTTTGTCTTCGGCCTGCCTCGTACCCGTAATGGGTATGATGGAGTTTGGGTGATTGTGGATCGTTTGACGAAATCTGCTCACTTTCTCCCGGTTAATAAAAAGTTTTCCCTTGATCGGTTGTCGGTGATATATGTGAATGAGATAGTGAGACTTCATGGGGTTCCAGAATCCATTGTGTCAGATAGAGATCCACGGTTTGCTTCCAAATTTTGGGGAGCTTTGCAGGCGGCATTGGGCACACAACTTCATTTTAGTACTGCTTTTCATCCTCAGACTGATGGGCAGTCAGAGAGGACCATTCAGACCTTGGAAGACATGTTGAGGTCGTGTGTTCTACAGTTTCGGGGGAGTTGGGATGAAAATTTGATGTTAATGGAGTTTGCTTATAATAATAGCTACCACTCTAGCATTGGCATGTCACCATTTGAGGCATTATATGGGAGGCAATGCCGTACTCCCCTATGTTGGAATGAAGTTGGAGAAAGAGAGTTTTGTGGCCCGGATATCATCTTTGAGACTAATGAGAAAATCAAGGTGGTAAGAGATCGACTCAAGGTGGCTCAAGATAGGCAAAAGACTTATGCGGATAACCGCAGGAAGGACTTGGAATTCCAAGTTGGTGATTGGGTGTTCTTGAAATTATCTCCTTGGAAGGGAGTGGTGCGTTTTGGAAAGAAGGGCAAGCTTAGCCCTAGATACATTGGTCCTTATGAGATCCTCGAAAGGATTGGCCCACTTGCCTATCGATTGGATCTACCTCTTGAGTGGTCCAAGATTCATAATGTCTTTCACGTATCCATGCTTCGGAAGTACATTGCTGATCCTTCCCATGTGTTGCATGCGCCACCTGTTAGTCTGAATAAAGACTGGACCTATGTAGAGGAACCGGTGCAAATTATTGATCAAAAACAGCAAGTGCTTCGGAACAAAACCATTACTCTTGTTTAAGTGTTGTGGAGGAGTCATGAGGTGGAGGAAGCTACTTGGGAACCCGAAGCTCAGATGCGACATCAGTATCCCCACCTATTTGAGTAACAGGTATGTAAATTTCGAGGACGAAATTTTTATAAGGGGGGAGAATTGTCACACCCCGAATCTTATAATTTTACTGCGAGTTACCTTCCTTCCGTTATCCGTGGATTTACGGTGTCGATATTAAAGTTTGAACAATAAAATTAACAGTCGGAATTGTTCACGGTAATTTAAAAATTTTTGGGGATTTTATTGGAAGGTAATAAGTGAAATTAGAGGGTAAATTCCTGTTGGAACGGAGGAAAATTTAGGGGTCCCCTATGTTTCTAGAAAGTTTCCTCGTTTGGAAACTTATTTCTTCTGCTTCTGTTTTCTTTTTCTTCCTCTTCTTCTCGGCGTTCTCTTATTTTTCTTCTCTCTTCGTTCTTTCTCTTCTCCTAGGCGACTCTGCACCTTCACTGTGCTCGAAGAGATCCGCCACCACCGGCTGCCGTGGAGCGCGTGACCGATCTCCCTCGACTCGTCGGAGGTCCGGCAACCCAGCATGCCATCGAATTGGGGCAGCACCGCTGTGTGGAGAGAGAGAAAACTCCCGAAAATTTACTGTATTTTCGGGTTCCAGCCAGTTCAGGCCACTGCATGTGTCGTCACCGGTCGTTCGGGGCAGGTCCACCGTCATCCTCTGAGTCTTCCATTTCAGAGAATTGGACGATTACAATCTAGGTGAGGGAATCGATCAAGGTTTTCCAGATTTGGGGTTTATTTACTGTTCATCACGATTTGTTGATGTTAGGGTTGGATTTGGTTGTTGTGTTGTAAGTGAAAGTTGTAGGGGAGATTGAGAGGAGCAAGAAGATGGCCGGAGATCGCCGGTCGGAGGCCAATCGGCCGGCGACCGAATTTTTCTGTTCATAAGGGCATTTCTGTCCTTTCACTGGGAATTTATATTTAACAGTTATGGTAAATGAGTACTGGGGTAAAGGTAAAAATAATTTTAAGTTAGTTGGAGGTAGAAGATGATAATTTTGGAGAATTGGAAGTAAAAAGGGTTATAGAAATTTATGTATATAAAACCTTGTGGAGGAGGATTAATGGCCGTATCGATTAAGTTCTGATTATTATTCAAAATTTCGATTCGGTTCGGAAAGAGAATTCCATGTTATCGTTGGTCGGGATTGATCGAAGATTGTTAAGAGTATACAAGAATTAAGCTAGTATAATACGGAGTCTATGCTAATGTCTCCGGAGACCCGACTTTTACGAATTGGGATAATTAACATATTTATTTTATTAAACAGGACGTGAGGATTTACGTTCCGGGGAGGCACAGGATCGCTCTCAGGGCTAGTCCCTTTACTGTGAGTGGACATATTATTTTTAAATGAATGCATGCCTTCATTATTGATTTAATTGCAGGGTTTTTATGATTGTTTTCGAGAATTATATCCTTCTCGGGTTCTTGAATGTTTTTATTTGGATAATGTTTAGCGGGAACCTCAGTTAAAGATTTTTACTATGTTTGAGGTATTGACTTTTATGCTTGAACGTATTTACCATTATTACTCAAATTTTCTATTTCTTTCCGAAAATGGTTATAGACGGGGATGGCCCGTCCTTCAAATGGAATTGAACCCGAGACTTCGTTGGAAATTGGATTTATGCATATATGACAAGGAATGGTTTTACTTATTTGTTTTGGGAAGAGAATTTGAGTAAAGTATTGTTATGAATTTTTATTATAAGGGTTGACCAATGAATATGCTAGCTAGAGTAGCGTGAGGGCGCTACTAGAGCTCTTAGCTCCGACCCTAGCTTGAGAAGTCAGGCAAACTACGTAGTGCACTATGAGGGTTGACCGTTATCATTTTATCTAGAGCTCTTAGCTCCGACCCTGGTCTGAGAGGACAGACAAGCCTGAGAGGTCAGGTTAATACTATAAGGGTTGACCGTTATTATTTTATATAGCTAGCATAGCGTGATGGCGCTCCTAGAGCTCTTAGCTCCGACCCTAGTCTGAGAAGTCAGACTTATTATTTTTGTGATCATTTCTCTTCCCATATTCTTTATTTGTTTACCTTATCATGCATTTGTGGGAAATTTAGTATTTGTGGGCATGCATAAATGATATTTAAATCAATAAATCTTTGGGAGAGCATGAAGTATTGGTTTTATTGATTGTGGTGAATTTATAGTGTTTCATTGTTTATTTTTCGTCCACTCACTCTAACATTTTCCATGTTTCTCCCCTGGGCCTTTGTTTTTCTTAAAATGCCCAGACTGTAGAGTTCGGCCAGCAAATTAGGAGGCGCAGAGTGGTTAACTCTACACACAGTTTTCACTAGTAGGTTTCGGGAAACCTACAAGTGTTCTTTTCCTCCTTTGTATTAGAGCTCTAATAACCTGGGTGTATTATTACTATGTTTCGGGGTAGAGTATGGACTATTTACGGAACTTATTCGGTATTATCCCAAGAATTGCTGATTTTTATTTTGTTGAAGATTATTAAGTAGAAAGATGAATTGTTAATGTGGTTGTTAAAGGTGGAGGTGGTTGTGTGTTATGTGAGCAGGATGGCTCAAGTAGGAAGGGGGATGAAATTAGAAGTGTATACTGCCTGTTTTTACTTTGAATCTAGGTGAAGGGTTACTCAATTTTAGGGGACATTATGCCGAAATTTCGGTAACTACCCTTATAGGTGGGTCCCGCAGGAGTCATTTTAGGATTTACTGGGAAATCTCGGAATGGGTCCTGTCAAGTTTACCTCCCTATACCCAGGTTAGGACGTGCGGGACCTATTTTAAGAGAGATTACCTTCTTAATCCCCTTTGAGGAGGGGTAACCCTTACCCAAACCAAGTTCACAGGTCCAAACGATACCGAAATAAGCCTCATAAAACCTTAAGTTATCCCGATTACCGAATAGGATTTCGTACTAATTACTTTAGAGGACCTAGGGTTTAAATATTATTTGTGACTGCACTCGAATCCCGGTCAGGCTGCCTATGTACCCTGTCCTCAGGGATCAAGCCACACATAACTCTTATTTTAAATAATACCCTAACAGACGAATCCCGCTTTTCTATTTATCGGTCGATAAACTATTAAGGATAGCATAAGCTTAATGCAAATCCGGGGTTTAACCTCTCCGCCGAGGTATCCACAACCCAGCTAACTATCGGTAATAACTCAAACATTCATCCATAATTTAAAACAACATTCACACATATAAATATAACATAAAAGCATCCACATAAATAACAAATCCTCTACGAGCAATAATGTCAATTCAGCCTCAATGGTAGTTTGGTAATTATGCTAAGCTGTCAGGGGCATTTCAAGAACTTCACCCTTAGGGGCAACCTTGTAATTAACTAAAACTGTCAGGGGCAATATTGACTTTTTAGCCTGAGTGGTAGTCTTGTAATTAAACAAAACCGCCAGGGGTAATTTTGAAATTTCAGTCCTAGTGGCAGCCCTGTAAATAACCTGAATTGCCATGGAAAATTATGACATTTCACATCTGCGGTAAATCAGTAGAAATCAAGATCTACCGCGGTAAAAATCTGGAGATTTACGTCTTTCTACCTAGAACCACCCCAGCCGGCCTACAATCCGGTTTCGACCCCCTTTTTCGGCCACCTCTGATAAGAGCATTTTACGCTATGTTTTTAATATGTTTTTTCCCTCATTTGTACCTTGTTTATTCCTTAGTAATGTCGTTTTTACTTATTTTGAGTCAAAAGGGTTTTTCTGTAGAGCAATGGCTAAAACATGTATTTATACAGAAATTTGTGCTTAAGTGTTGTAAAACCGATTTTGGATAAGACTTGGTTATTTCTCTTATGATTCACCGTACCTTTACATTGTAAATTTTGATGAATTAGGTTTAATGTGTAGATGACATGTAAATGAGCATATGAGAACAAGAATCATGAAGATTGGACTCATGGAAGACAACAAGAGAGGCCATGGAAAAGAAGAAACTCCGAAACATAAGATTTTGATCCGAGCAGAAATTTCCAGAACCCTACATCAACTTCAGAAAATCATATCTAAAGATCTAGGAGGAATCTGAGGACGAGCCATATATCATTGGAAAGCTGTATGTGTCTAGTTGTCATATCTTCTTGAATTGTAGCATTTGGAGTTCATATGAAGGAGTTATGATCAAAACAATGGACGGAGGTCAAGCTGCAAAACTGGGCAGTTTCTGCCTAAAATGTCACAGGAGTTTGGGAGGATATTTCTTCACCAAAATTCTTCCCAAGCATGTCAAAGGACTTAAGAAGAGCTTAATGAAGTCATGGGAAGCTGCATTGAAGAAGGAGATTCGAAGAAGTCATCATGGCAACCGAAACAACCAAGTATGGTGCTTTCCCGGTCAAACCGGGAAAGTCTGTCCCTACCGAGTTCTAGCAATGGATTCGGCTGCCTATGAGCCCAAGAACTTGTGTATGAGGCCTACATGGATCCAATAACATGTATAGGAGTCCAATAAATCAGAAATCCAAGGTCCAAGTCGAAATCCTTGTCCAAAGATGAAATGAGGAAACCAAGTCCAAGAAGGATTCCAAGTCCAACAAAGGTTGTGTCTCCTTGAAGCTTCCGAATTCCCTAGGGTTTTGTTCGAAATTTGCTGTATAAATAGACATGTATAGCTCTTAGTTTAGTGTCTTCAACCTTTGTAACTTTTAGAGAGCCAAGCTCTACCCAAAAACCCTAAACACTAGAGAAACACAAAAGCTGCCGCAATTCCCATTGTTCACTGCCGAACATATCTTGCCGCCAACGATTTCCCCATCCTTTGCCGATTGATCTAGTTGGTTTTAGGTATGGATCTTTGTAAGTTTTTGTGTTATTTACTGTGTTTATGCGAATTCATTGACTATATATTATGGTTTTGTGGTTTATGTCTCATACATGTTCATATATTCTTCTTTGTGATTTATGTATGTGATTGTTTGTGATATAACGATTAGAATGCATGTTTAGGTTATGAACAAAAGATAAAACTTGCTGTGTTTATGTGATTAAAATACTTTAATTGATTAATTGTTTACCCGAGCATATAATCGAACCGGAAGGTAATCTAGACGTAGGTGTTCCTAAGGGGGGAGTTTAATGTGCCGTAGTGTCCTAAGGGTTAAGGTCAGGCGATTGTAGGCCTTGATTCTTAGGCATTACTAAGGGATGGTAGGGTAAAACGATTTGCATGCTAATAGGATGAGTGACGCCATACCTAGGATCATGTCTCCAATGGCTCTTGTTCGATAAGTGTATCTTGTCTTAGTGTCAGGCGATTGTAGGCACTGAACAAGGTGACACATATACAAATTTAGTGTCAGGCGATTGTAGGCACTAATTTTACATGAGAAGCCTATATAGTTGGAATTAATCAAAGTATTTAAAAATATAATTGCTGCATTTTTAATCTGTTTCATGAACTTGCATGCTATCTAATCGGTGCTTTGTGCTGTTTTAAATGTTGAAATGATTGAATGATCACTTGTATATATGTTTGTTTATATTTTGTTTATTTTTCATCTTATGTCAAAATCATCTCAAAACCCCCATATTTCGTGTATATATGTATATATGTTATATATTTGTACTAATGTTTGAGTTTTGCAGAATAATAATTCTTCCTTAGTGTCCCCGGTTAGAATGATCCCTACTTGCACAAACTACACTGATAGGGTTTTAAATTGCAGGTCAACTAATGACACGTCAACCTCGCTCCCCTAACCGATCACAACCATAATCACTTCACAATAACAAACCCATAAACACCAAACCAGTTCAAATTCCACTAAACCCAAACTGCCAAAAACCACCCAGTTCCATAAACCTAACTAATCGAAGAAACAAAACATATAGGCTTAAAGAACTTGTCGAGGGGACCAAGATTCTTACCCCAAACCGATGTTTTGGTGACCAGAGGCCAAAGAAACCTCGCCTGACAGTGAAAAGGCCGAATCGGATTTCTCGTGTACCTCACTAAAAGCAAGTTTGTCGAGCACAGGAAGAACTGGCTCAAGGAGAGGAGTCGATCAGGACCTACCACGCACGTAGCCGTGGCCTGACAACGGAGTAAGGCGACGCTGAAGTCAGAGGAGGGAGAGAGAGTCTCCGGTGTCGGGCCAAGGTCGAGACAGGGTCTGAACGAGGTCTGACCCGATCCCCCTAATATAAAGAGAAATGGACAGCCCGATCTCATTCTCATTAAAATCTGACGGTCCAGATTGAATAAAAGAAAGTTATCGTGAACATTAAGTAGATATTTTGTTATTTACTATTTACCACGCATTAACTATGTCTTATCCCGAATAAATTCGGCATACGAACTCCGATTAATTCATAGGACATATACCCACGAGTTCGTATTAACGTCCTCTACAGCTTTCGCGAATGAACTTTCCCCAAATTCTTGACTTATCGCAAAGTCATCTTTTTACAGTAAAGTAAATAGCATTTATTACTTCCGTAAACTAAATAAATTCATAATAAATAGCTCGTGGCTCCGGAAAATATTCCGAACATATCGGAAAACTCGTATTAACATAATCTACCCTGTCGGGATATTATTTTTCCCTAAAATCGGGAATATCTCGATATTAAACTCGGATATTAATTCAGGAAAAGGGTAAATTTTTGGGACGGGGTCTTACAGCACAGGCTCAAATGAAGAAATTGGGCTTCTGACCTAGGATTTGCACTACCCCTGCGCACGAGAGAGAGAGAGAGAGAGAGAGAGAGAGAGAAAGAGAGAGAGAGAGAGCACAAGTGCTTGTCATGGTTACACCTTCAATGTGTGGGATTCTATTTAAAGTCTTATTCATCTCTCACTTATCTAATATGGGACAAAGTTCATTTTCTAATTTGAACTAGTCATCTTTGGGTGACAATTTCTCATTCACCCCACAACCAAATTATGCATATGAATACATGATTTTATTGCCCTCATTTCAAAGATTACAATTTTATGAATGCAATCATCTAATTAAAAGTGCAACTCACTTTAATTAATGGTCATTTAGACCATTTTTCCAACATTTTCTACAAACATAATCCGAACAACACAATAAAGACGAACATGATTGGAACGATGAACATGCTGGGACATGCCAAGCGAGTTGGAGCAAGAATCTAGCTGACGTCAACTTCCGAGGTTTACAGAGATCCTCTAGTTCACGGTACGAGTCATCATATGGCCCGTGGGCCTAAAAGCCCGGCCCGGCCCATAGGGCATAAAGCCAGGCTAGGGCGGAGGGTTCAAAGCCTCGACCCGGCCCACGGCTTGGCCCGTTACATGCCCATCTAAGCCCGTCTAAAAGCTCGTCAAAAGCCCTTTCAATGTTTTATTAATAATTTTTATGGAGTTATTAGTTACATTTATAAACTAATTAAGACTTTAAGTCATATTTTTCTTAGATTTTTATTATATTTAGTTCATTCATTAACAAATCTTAACTTTTTCATATTTTTTTGTATAATGAGCCCGGCCCGGCCCATCCAAAAAGCCCAGCCCAGGCTTGTGGGCGGCTCATGAGCTTTGAATTTTTTGAAACGTCCGGGCCGACCCGACCCTAAAATTTACAAAACATGGTTAAGGTCCGGCCAGGCCCGAGCCCATGAGGCTTGGGCAGGGTCGGGCCAGGCCAGGCTTTTTGACGACCCCTAAGTTCACCCACTAGACAAGAGCTACAGGGGAAACGTGAATCCTATTAGAGTTAGGAGTTGTTATGACGAGGGGAAGCGAGTGGCGGAGACGTTGACGTTTGAGTATCACATGCAACATGTCGTAGAGATAAGGGTCGCTAGGGTTTGAACACGTATAGACCTCGCATGAATATCAACGACGGTCGTGTTGTCAGCAACTTCATAGCTCAAGCTATCCAGAATGAGCCCTTATCTGTTCAATCACCGGGAACACAGACGAGGATTTTCTGCTACGTCTCTGACTTGGTCGAAGGCCTTATTCGACTCATGGAAGGAGAGAACACTGGTTCAATCAACATTGGGAATCAGGACGAGTTTACTATCCTTGAACTGGCAGAGAATGTAAAGGAGCTTATTAATCCGGAGGTGGAGATCAACATGGTTGAGAACACACCTGATGATCCTCGCCAGAGGTATTAAAAGAAACAAATCAGGTTTTATGATTATTGTATCAAAAGAATGATTTTAGCAATTAGAGTGATTGTTGGATCAGTATTCAGACATATCAACACAAAACCTTTACCTCTACATCTCTATACATTTCTATATGCCCTACATCTCTATACACTTCTTTATGGTATCAGAGCACCGATCTAGGTAACTTTAGAAACCCACTCACCTTCCGCAAACATATCACACTATCAACCTCAAACACTACCGAACCAGAATCATGATTAACACAAGACACACTGTCCAAAGCCACATAAACAAACACAATATACCTGCTCATCATGCATAATCACTCCAACGAATAATTACACCTACTTGCAATATCACACGTAACGACCCATATTCGATGTTATGTTGGATTGTAGACAGCGAAGCGACTAATCACGTTTCACATCTACCGTCCACCCAAAACAAGGTGAAGCCTCACAAGATTTCTTTGGTCTACCAAATGGAGGGAAGGCAGCAATTGAAAACGTCAGAAGTATTAAGTTGACATCATATTTATCCCTTGATGGCATTCTCCATGTGCCTAAATTCCGAGTAAATTTGATATCAATTAGTAAATTGACTTGGGCTTTGTTTCCGGGTGGCTCGTGGTCCCTTTAATGGG
Organism: Comarum palustre; assembly: GCA_951800085.1. NCBI lineage: Eukaryota > Viridiplantae > Streptophyta > Magnoliopsida > Rosales > Rosaceae > Comarum > Comarum palustre. The sequence goes on along the minus strand of OX637588.1, from coordinate 14,358,901 downwards.
TGGCACGGCTCCAGAAATAGCGAACTTCCTTGTATTCCGAGTTTTTCTGTGCAAAGAACAAACACGTCAAAGAGGTGTCCCCGGGTTTACCGAGGGAAACCACTCCGATGCTTAAGTTAGACACTGTCAGCTAAGCATAAAACTCGGGAATAGTCAAGAAGTTTCATCGTACCTTTATGGGGAGGCATGTGCCGGTATTTATAGTAGCATTGAAGGCAGCATTCCTGTCCCTTTCCAATGTGGGAGTAGTTTCCCTTGCTTTACTTAGCTCTATGGCGAATTGGGCCCAGACAAAGGGCCCAGAGTGGCTTCACATTTAATTGTAACCAGGTAAAGGTGAAATATTAGGTTCCACCTATAAACAAGTCCCCCAAGTCCTCAGTCAAGGGGTACGCTTGGGTGGGGACTTAAAATTGTTTCTTTACCGGGTTACAAAGTTAGCAACCAAACCCGGGGTACCCAGTCCCCCAAGTCCGTACGCAAGCGTAACCCGCATACATTCTTTACGTTGAGAATTCAAAATGACGTCTCCGGGTTGTAGTGGGGGGAAACTGAAAAGTTTTTCGGTTTTGTGAAGCGGCATGCGTGACACGTGTCGTTTCCCTCGAGAAACTGAAACGTCCCCTCAGTGCACGCCTCTAACTGTATAAATAGGGGTTGAAGGTGACAGTTTTGTCTCACCTCCAAACCCGATAACTTTTTCGTGCTTTTTGCTGTCACTTTCTTTTGTCGCTGTTTCTTTTGATTCTCAATCTCAAATCGATCTCAAAAACCCCTTCAAACACTCAAAATTAAGGTACTGTGTCTTCTTCCCTCCTTTTTGATCGTTTTAGGACGATTTGTGTACTGTTTCTGGGTTCCCAGGAAGGTTTTCTGGGTCTCTGCGTCTGGGAATTTAGCTTTGTGACGCCGGGTTACCTGAGTTTTGTTGACGCCCCCGAGTTTTCTTGTTTTGCAGATGGCCAACGAAACAATGGACACTCACGTCCCCGAGTTTGTCTCCGTAACCTTCACTGATGGGACCGCTCTTGACCCTCCCGGGTACTCACTGACAGCGGAGGAGATCGTGGAGCTAAGGAGCAACTGGAGAATCCCCGAGTCTGTAGAAATACGGCCATTAGAACCCGAGGACCAGTTCTTTGCTCCCGGGGACGGGTGGACGTTGTGCCACGAGTATCAGCTACGCTGCGGCCTGTCACTCCCGCTGAAGGTAGAGGTGCAGTACCTCTTGGCTGCGAGCAACTTCGCAATCGGGCAAGTTGGACCGAACATGTGGAGGCAGCTACTCGGGTTGTGCGTTATGTACAAGGTGTTGAAGCAGCAGATGCCAACCTATCACGAGTTACACGCCATGTACCGGGCCGAGTACTCCCGGAAGGCGGGTTTCAGCGGGACCATCCAACTGAAGTCCAAAGCGGTTTTTAAGAAGATCGTCGAGGACCTGCCAACCTCCGTGAGCCAGACCTGGAGGGAAAAAGGTTTCTTGATAAGAAACTTTCAAGACCCGGGACACGCGCTTCAAGTACCGGGTGACTTCCAACCACTGATGAGTAAGTCCTCTCCCTCAGGGTTTCTCTTTCTTTTCTCTATCCCGGGTTATAATCATGTTACTTGTGTTGCAGACGTCCCCGACATTCCTCTGGAGCCGGTGATGGAGAAGAGGATCCGGAGGATGCTATGGGCCTTCCGGGGTCAAGATGACCGGAGTTCATACCGGCTTTGTAGGCTGTATGTGTACAGCAGGTGCCGGTTGATGGAGCTCCCAGGTTTGTCTCGTGTTCCTTCAACTTTTGTTGTCAAATGCTCTTGTGTAACGGGCTATATGTTTTTCTGCAGCTCTTCTTCCGATGGAGTTTACCAAGCGGAAGAACCCGGGAATATACGACGGGTTTGAAGATAAGGCTGTTTGGGCCGGGATCCGGACACAAGCAACGGATGGTCAATTATACGACATTAACTTGACCACGAAAGCGGCTTTCCTGCGCCCAGAAGCAGAGCAAGGGGATACTGAGAAATTCCTCGTGGACACCTTGCACTTCAACGAGATCCCCGGGTACCTTGCTGAGGTACTTGGCACGGAGATGTACCAGGAGTTAGATGAAGAGATTGTGGGGAGCCCCGCGGAGGAGGTGGCGGAAGACCCGGTGATTGAAGAACCGGTGACTCAATTCCCCTTAGCAGACGAAGAGGTGGAGTTTGAAGAACCGGTGATGAGCGCAGTTCCCTCATCTATGCTCCCGGGTGAGGAGGAGTTTACCGAAGAGGATGACGACGGGGGTGAAGAGGTTGGAGGGTTGGAAAGGGTGATAGGGAGTGAGAACCCGGAGGGGAGTGACGAAGTTCAAGAAGTGGAGCACGTTCCCTCTCGCAAACGCACCCGGGAGGCATCCAGCTCGGGGAGGTCCGAGAGGAGGAAGAGAAGGAAGGAGAGGAAAGAGAGGAGGGAGAGAAAGCAGCACCGGGATACTACTGAAATAATGGAGGAGTTGGCGAGCGCGGGAATGGCGGACGTGGCCATCCAGAGGATGGTAGCGGACTTGAAGAACTGCGCCGCCGACTCCTATGTCCTGGAGCATGAGGACCCGTTGACTGTAGCCCGGAGGGCGCAGGAGAAACTGATGCGGGTAAGTTTGTCTTCTTCCTTAACCCGTTCTTCTTTTGTTTTTGTTTCCTTGTACTAACCCGTTATTTGATTTGTGTAGGCTGTCAAGTTGTCGTACTTGGCAACTGATCGGCTCATAACAGAAGGCATCCCCGAGCGAGAGAGAGTGCTCAGGGACGACCTCCGGGCCGCCCGGGACCAGGTGACGGCGAGCGAAGAAAGCCTGGCTCGGGTCCGGGAATACGCAAGCGCATCAGCCGTCGCGTCGTGTGCTGAGTTGGCCAAGGCCGAAGAGCAAATAGCAGGCTTGGTGGCCAAGAACTCGGAGTTAGAGAGAGTCATTGAGGGTCACCGGGAGGACCGGTGTTCTCAAGATGCCGCTATAGCTCAGTTGACCGAGCAAAACCAGGCGCTGCAGCAACAAGTTACTTCCTTGGAGCAACAAAAAGGAGATTTAGTCCAGGCAATTTCCCGGGCCAAGGACTCTGCTATCTCCGAGTTTCTGGCGAGCCCCGAGTTTGAACTGAAGCTGCGGTCGGCAAGGGCTGAGGCTCGAGCCGAAATTGTTAGCGCCGGGATTCGCCAAGGCTGGCTTGACAAAGCCGGGTATGATGGTCACCAAGGTCATGTCAGACCCGATGAGGCTGCAGGCACCTCCCGGTCGACTCCTACTGTGGCTGCAAACCTTAGGGCTCCTGCAAACCCGGTACGAAGTCCCCCGGTTCGTTCTTCAGCAGCTCGGAGAGGTACATCCCGTTGCGGGATTGTCGGTGGTCCTCAAAACCGGCCACCGCTCCATAGGGGACATTTTATTATACGGCCCCGGGGAGGACGTGGCGGCTCGAGCACTGGCGGTGGTAGCGGGTCTGCAGCGCCCTGAGCTGGAGCCTAAGTATTTGTCTTTGCTTTTGTAGTGTAGTCTGTTTTGTAACGGTTTACTGCTCTTGTAATTGACCTCTTTGAAGTAATCAGGCTTTTCCTTCGCTCTTGTGAAAGAACACGGTATCTTGATGCATAGTGTAAAAATTTACACATAATGCCGGTTTGATATGTAAATAAAGATAGTGCCGCTAGGGTATACGGGTCCGTTAGGACTTCCATGGGCCGCTAAGGCCTTGCGGGAGAATGTCTTTCTATAACACGGGTTTTTTCCCTGTAAAATAACACGTTAAACTGATGCATAATTTGCAAGTGTTGACAAAATATACACATATAGTGCCGGTTCGGCATGTGAATAAAAATAGGGCCGCTAAGGCTTTACGGGTCCGTCAGGACTTCCAACCCGGTGCATAACCTGCAAGTGTTGACAAATTTCACATATAATGCCGGTTTGGCATATAAATAAAAATGGTGCCGCTAGGGCTTTACGGGTTCATAAGGACTTTCAACCCGATGCATAACCTGCAAGTGGTGACAAAATTTGCACATATAATGCCGGTTTGGCATGTAAATAAAAATGGTGCCGCTAGGGCTTTACGGGTCCGTTAGGACCTCCATGGGCCGCTAGGGCTTTTCAGGGGGGATGTCATTCTATAACACGGTAATTCTTCCTGTAAAATAACACGTTAATCTGATGCATAATCTTCAAGTGTTGACAAAATTTACACATATTGCCGGTTTGGCATGTTAATAAAAAGTGCCGCTAGGGCTGTACGGGTCCGTTAGGACTTTCAAAGACTGAAATAAGGCCGTGAAAGGCTTGCAATATTTTAAGGAGATTACCAGAGATTATCGGAGCTTTCCGAGTTTGACAATGAAATAAGGCCGTTAAGGCTTACAATACTTCACGTCATGTAGACCGGAGATTATCGGAGATTTATCGGAGCTTGCCAAGTTTTGACAATGAAATAAGGCCGTGAAAGGCTTGCAATATTTCATGTCAAATGGAGATTACCGGAGATTATCGGAGATTTATCGGAGCTTGCCGAGTTTTGACAATGAAATAAGGCCGTGAAAGGCTCGCAATATTTCATGTCAAATGGAGATTACCGGAGATTATCGGAGATTTATCGGAGCTTGCCGAGTTTTGACCATGAAAAAGGCCGTGAAAGGCTTGCAATATTTCATGTCAAATGGAGATTACCGGAGATTATCGGAGATTTATCGGAGCTTGCCGAGTTTTGACCATGAAATAAGGCCGTGAAAGGCTTGCAATATTTCATGTCAAATGGAGATTACCGGAGATTATCGGAGATTTATCGGAGCTTGCCAAGTTTTGACAATGAAATAAGGCCGTGAAAGGCTTGCAATATTTCATGTCAAATGGAGATTACCGGAGATTATCGGAGATTTATCGGAGCTTGCCAAGTTTTGACAATGAAATAAGGCCGTGAAAGGCTTGCAATATTTCATGTCAAATGGAGATCGCCTGCATTCACTCAACAAACTGATTGATAGACATAACCCGGCCGGGTTTTATGTGGGCCTGAAAGGCTTTTTATCTATAACATCAAAACATAATAAACTTGGATAGTTGTAGATAACTTGGTACCTATTATCAAGCGGGTGGGAGGGTAGCGGGTTTCCATAACTCGGAGGACTCCCTTCTGGGGTTATCACATCAGCGAGTCTGGCTGACGCCTCATTGGCATTTCCATCATCGTTCTTTAAAATATTAAGCGGGAGGTCTTGAGTTCGACTCTCAACGAAAGCACCAATTGTTTCCGGGTGGCTCGTGGTCCCTTTAACGGGTGGCACGGCTCCAGAAATAGCGAACTTCCTTGTATTCCGAGTTTTCCTGTGCAAAGAACAAACACGTCAAAGAGGCGTCACCGGGTTTACCGAGGGAAACCACTCCGATGCTTAAGTTAGACACTGTCAGCTAAGCATAAAACTCGGGAATAGTCAAGAAGTTTCATCGTACCTTTATGGGGAGGCATGTGCCGGTATTTATAGTAGCATTGAAGGCAGCATTCCTGTCCCTTTCCAATGTGGGAGTAGTTTCCCTTGCTTTACTTAGCTCTATGGCGAATTGGGCCCAGACAAAGGGCCCAGAGTGGCTTCACATTTAATTGTAACCCGGTAAAGGTGAAATATTAGGTTCCACCTATAAACAGGCTTTGAACTACATTGTAATATTTTACCCTGATTTTTGTGTTGTGCAGGATGTGGGTACGAAGAGGTCGATTGGTCTGGGCAAGCATTTCAATGGACTTTACTACCTTACACCAAGCCAAAATCCTCACTTGGAAAATCATGTCACATGCACCTCAGACCTTTGGCACTAACGCCTTGGGCACCCGTCTTCTTCACCCCTTCATTTTTTATCTCACACCGTTCCTGAAATAATGTTTGATCATCCACATGCCTGCGATACTTGTCATTTAGCCAAACAAGCTCGATTATCTTTCCCTTCTAGTTCCATCAAAACCACTGCACATTTTGACTTAATTCATTGTGATATTTGAGGGCCACACAAAACTTATACACATTCTGGAGCACGCTATTTCTTCACCATTGTTGATGATTTTACTCGTTTTACTTGGGTTCATCTTATGAAATTGAAGACCAACACACAACCCTTGATCCAAATTTCTTCTCTTGGATCAAAACATAATTCAATCGTGATATCAAGATCCTACGTTCTGATAATGGGTGTGAATTTATATCAATGCATTCATTTTTTGACTCTCATGGTATCATTTTCTAGCACACTTGCACTTACACTCCACAACAAAATAGAGTAGGTGAGCGTAAACATCGTCATCTTCTAAATGTGAGTCGTGTCCTTCGTTTTCAAGTCAATTTACCTCTAAAATTTTGGGGAGAGAGTCTTACCACTGCTTGTTATCTCATAAATAGGCTCCCCACACCACTTCTTTCTTACAAATCTCCATATGAGCTCCTACATGGTACACCACCCACCTATTCTCACCTCTGAGTTTTTGGTTGTTTATGTTATGCTACAAATCTCATCCCTAAACACAAATTTGACCAACGTACAAATCGTTGTATTTTTCTTGGTTATCCTCTTGATCAAAAAGGTTATCGAGTCTATGATCGTGAGACACAAAAATTTTCCACCTCTCGAGATGTGGTTTTTCACGAACAGGTATTTCCATGTATCGCTCTTCCCAAAGAAGACCAAGATGATTCTTTAGTTCTTCCTGGCGTTGGCCCAAACCCAATCCACTCATCTGGTCCAATTCAATCTCAGCCCACACAAAAGGCTCATTCTCCTTCCACTAAAATATCACCACCTCTCTCTTTGTTACAAACATATACAACTTACCCTCCTCACCCTTTTCCCGATCTCATTACCATCTAGACTGGTTCACCACCGGCGATACAACACATTCCACCGCCGGCAGCGTCACACATCCTATCGCCATCATCAACCCAATTTGAACCGACCTCACTACAACCACAACCACCCAACCTGACACCGCCGTCTCCATCTCCTCAGCCTACCCTCACTTATCACCGCCGTGCAATTCAATCAACACCACATTCTCCATCGATGCACTGCCGTCCAAATCAATACTCACCATCATAGCCACTGATACCCCAATTTAGTTCACCAACACAATCCGGTCAACCAGAATCGGTGCCGGTGTCATCCCAACAACAACCCCCTCTGATGTCGACTACCCACCTCTTGCCGGCCTTAGGTATAGCTGGTTCACTAACTGTGTCGCAGCGCCTCTCCTCCACTGATGTCAACCTTCCAAATCTATTCTCATCTGAACTAGAGGAGTGTCCGAACCCACCTGAACTGTTACCTGATGTCCACCCCGACCTCCGCCACTCATCCCGCCCTCACCGGCCTCCATCACATCTCCGCGATTTCCAAACCTATCATGATGCTCTCCTGGGCCCTGACGCCTCTTCATCATCCACATCTAGCACCTGATATCCCTTACAATGGTATGTTTCTTATTCTTGGTTATCAAGTGGTTATCGTTGTTTTGTGCATAATATCTCAAAATTAGTGGAACCAGCTAGTTATGCAGAGGCCAGTATTGTTCCTAAATGGGTAGAAGCAATGAATTCTGAAATCCGAGCACTTGAGGACAATCAAACATGGTTCACGGTTCCCCTACCTGTTGGACATCGTCTCATTGGGTGCAAATGGGTTTTCAAGATTAAATATCATGTTGATGGCACCATCGAACGTTACAAAGCTCGTCTAGTCACCAAAGGGTTTACTCAACGCGAAGGTATTGACTACAAAGAGACCTTTGCTCCAGTTTCTAATTTGATTATTGTCCGTTGTCTATTAGTTATCGCTGCAGTTCGGCATTGGCCTTTACATCAGCTGGATGTGCATAACGCCTTTCTTCATGGTGAACTCCTTGAGGAAGTGTATATGCTGCCTCCTCTAGGTTATTGTCAACATGGGGAGAGTGTTGTTTGTCGACTCCACAAGTCCCTATATGGTCTTAAACAGGCTTCGCGAAGTTGGTTCCGGTGTTTCTCTTCTACAATCCAAGAGCTTGGTTTTCAACAATCCCGAGCTAATTACTCATTAGTCACAAAGGTTCATGGAGGCTCTATTTACTAGTCTTACTTTATGTTGACGATATGATGATAACAGGGAAAAATGAGGAGGCCATTAATGATCTCAAGGTGTTTCTCAACAGTGAATTCATAATTAAAGATCTTGGACCACTCAAATACTTTCTTAGCATCGAAGTGGCATGTTCGAAGTCTGGAATTACAATTTGTCAACGGAAGTACACATTAGACATCTTGGAGGAAGCCGGATTACTTGGAGGAAAACCAGCAAAGGTACCCATGGAGCCTAATATGGTGTTGATCGGTAAAGGGAGTGACACCTTGAAAGATCCTACACGATATAGCCGGTTAGTTAGGAAGTTAATTTACATCACAATTACCTGACCTGACATCACCTATGCTATGAATACACTCAGCCAGTTCATGCAGGAACCCAAGATACACCACCTCAAGACTGCACATCGACTCCTTCAGTACCTTAAAACAGTTCCTAGACAAGGTTTGTTATTTCCCTCGAATAATGAACTGCGTTTAATTGGTTATTGTGATGCTGCTTGGGCGCGATGTCTAATTACATGCCGATCAGTGACCGGTTATTGCACTTTCCTTAGCAAGTCCTTGTGTCTTGGAAAAGTAAAAAGCAAGCTACATTGTCAAGGTCGTTTGCTGAAGCAGAATACTGTTTCATGGCCTCAGCTACATGTGAACTTACTTGGCTTAGATATTTGTTGAATGACTTGCGTGTATCATATCCTGGACCAGCAAAATTATTTTGTGACAATCATGCAGCTCTTCACATTGCTGCAAACCCAGTTTATCATGGGCAAACCAAACACATCGAACTAGATTGCCATCTGGTTCGAGAAAAGATAGAAAAGGGCGAGATCATAACAACTTATGTGCAAACTGGAAGTCAGATTGCAGACTTGTTTACAAAGTCTTTGCGAGCACCTACTTTTCACACACATTTTGGCATTTTGAGTGTTTTTGACATTCACATTCCAATTTAAGAGGGAGTATTAAAAGAAACAAATTAGATTTTATGATTATTGTATCAAAAGAATGATTTTAGCAATTAGAATGATTGTTGGATCAAAATTACATTTAGTTAATTGGATTTTGATACATTCCTAAAATAGTTTCATTGTCATAGTATATATGTAAGAGGTACCAATTCAGACATATCAACACAAAACCTTTACCTCTACATCTCTATACATTTCTATATATGCCCTACATCTCTATACATTTCTTTAAGAGGAAGCCTGACATCTCGAAGGCAATGGAGTTGCTGTGATGGGAGCCAAAGGTCAAGCTGCGTGACGGTCTGCCACTCATGGAGGAGGATTTCCGTACAAGACTTGGTGTCCCAAGAAATTGATCAAGAATAATGTAGCAAAGAATTCAAAATAGATGTACGTGCATTGTAACATTGTCCATTATGTACAACCCAAATCTTTATTTACTCCATATGTTTCTCAAGCTCAAGATTAGTGCTTTAAATGTTATATTTTCTATATATACTGAACATTTGGAATATATTTGATTTGATGAAGAGAGTTTGGGTTCTGTGTTTTTCTTGAAAAGATGATTTGCTATGAGTAAAAAAGTCTAAATGAAATTTGGAAACAAAAACACAACAATTCAAAGATTGTTAATTTATTCTTTCTTCTTAAGCTCCTTGCATTGTGATCTTCAGAATCGTGTAAGGCCGTCCTTGCGCTGTAGGAGGAGAACTTGAATTCCTCTTTGTAATGTCGACACATTTTAACCCTGTTTTGATTGGGTACTCACTTTCTGGAAGTTTGGTATTTTTTCTGTAGGGTTTGAGAAAGATAGTGAAAATTTTAGATGCTTCTGGCAACCATAACAATAAAACATAAAAACATTAGTAGTTCCTCAATCTTTTCATATTAATGTGTACTCTTCATGTTAAAGGATAAAACTTGAAAATTTTGTTTTCCTCTAAAGCTTTCAAATGGAAAGACAAGGGATTTGGTTGAAGTTGATGATCTATCATGATGGAGACTTGAAATTGAAAACATATAACGAATTAGCATGAAAGGGATGCAAATTCGTGCAGATCATGAACATGAAGAGCTGACTATTGCTTTCGAAGACGAAGTTTCCTTCCTGATGCCCCTCTCAAATCCTAAGTTGGAAAAACAGCATCAAAGTTGAATCTAAACGACAAATAACATTATAAACCTATCTGACGCTTAGGTCAATTCAAATATTTCTATGCAATTTCCCCATCATTTCACTCCCAAATCACAATAGAAAGCTAGCTAGCTTCATGTGATGTGCTTCATGACCGATACCAAATGGATACTGACCGGTAAGGCTGATGTGAAGATCGGCATACAACAGAACTATGATTGCTGTCTCATGTGCAAACAGGGGGTGTTAGAGTAATCGTGTGGTGGAAAATTAGTATGTATGAGATACCGATCTGCATAGCAGAATTTCAGTTGACAATGGCCTCTTTTTGACTATAAACCCTTCCTTGTAGTGATAATTAACCTTCGAGTGTACGTAATAGATATTCCGTAGCTATATCAAATATATCTTTTGATTTTAATTTTCTTCCTTCATGCTATCTTTTCTTTAAGAGAATCCACATTAAATAGGGAAGTAAAATTGGTACCCGTGACCACAGCCGATATATATACTTTTCAAATGACAATATATATATAGATCGAGTGGGACTCATTAGAATATTAGATCAATATATATACACAGTCCATCTAGCTCTGAGGGTAAAATTTGGGGTGCTGATCGAGGGTATCTTCTAATACACTGCTGTACGTAGAACTAAAAATACGTATGTATATACGATCAAGATTACAGTATTTTGCGTAAAGTCAACAAGGTCTACAAATTAGACTTCCAACTTTGGTTCAGTACGTCACTCACAGTTCTCAAAATCTTTAGAAAACATTGCGTAGCTATTGGAAAGCTAGCTCTGTCGGATGCATGGCATCATCTTCTGATCTTCCCCAGTTTTAAATGTTATTTTGGTTGTTAGAATTTTATTCTTAGTGAAGTAATCCATGAAAATGAAATCACAGGAATCCCAGTATAATTCATATTATTTGGCTGCTGTTAGAACGTAGAACTTCATTTCTAAAAACTCCAACAAAAAACTTCATTCTTAACCTCTTCTTTCTCAACTATCAATTTCTGCATAATCAGCTTAGTTATTAAGCCATAAACTATATCCACAAAACTCCGCAAGAGAAACTGAAGAGCATAATCTAATGAAAGTCTTAAACGTCTACGCGCTATTGTTGTAGAGTTTGATTGCTTTAAAAAGATGATGTCAACTTAAAAATAAACAACTAAGTTAAAATAATTAAAAGTTAACGAGTGCCTCATGGTGAAGTAATTTAATAAGATGCACTTCCGTCTTTTTATTTAGCTTTGATTTTTTTTTAAGAAATTAAAATTAAAACAAGAACAAAAACACACTACTACAAAAAAGATCTTAAAAGAATAAAGTTTTCAACACCCGAATATTTATGTCGCTTAAAAAGCTCTTAAGGGATAAAATTATAAAAGTTATGAAACTTTGTAGAGAGGCCGGGAGAGACATGAACCAATACAAACAAATTACAATACTAGCTTGCTAACGTATAGCCAACTTATTATAACCCTGCATGCAGAAGCAGAGAAGATTAATGATGGATTTACTTACATATCAAATGTTCAATTGCACGTTGTATGCATGCCTTAACTATGATCAATAAGAAATTAAGAAAGACAGCTAGCATGCATGCTTAACGTTTGTTATGCATTAATTCTCTCAACTCACCAAAACTGTCGTCGGCAAAACATTTTTATCACTTCAAGTACATCGGTCTTAGGTTAATAAGTAAATAAGTATATACGTTATAACACTACCTTTTCATGTTATAATATCCAGAACAATAACTTACACTAACTTAAATGTTTATAAGTTAGTGGTTTCAGAAGTTACAGGAGTTAGTAGATATTCAGTTGCAATGTATTAAGGCGGGAGTTACACAAAGGAAGTTGATGGTTATTTGAAGTTATGGTGTCATGAGTTACGAGAGTTACATGAAAAACCATTATGTGAGAGCACTAATAAAGGTTCCTTCTTAAGCCTATAAAAGGTGTGGTCAGTTTCTCATTCCACAATCTGATTGAAGGGTATCCATCACAAACATCATATTCTAAGTTGAGAAGAGTGTTCACTTCAAGCTGAGAGTGTAGTGTAGTTGATAGCAAAACAAGTGTGAGAGAGTGTTTTCCTTCAAGAAGTGTTCTTATAGTTGTGTATCTCCTATATACTCATTTTTATAATGAAAGTTCTTGTTATTGTTGTCCCGTAGACGTAAGCATATTATCTAACCACGTTATATCTGATGTTCATTTTTCTCAATTCTTTATATCTTTGTATATTTATCTTTTATAATATTTATGTTGTTTTCGATTCAAACAATATGTATAAATACGTTTTGACTATAATGATATCGAATGATCTGAGTAGGAGACTAGGAGTAGCTATCAAAAATCCCCACCACAATCGCCCTCAGTAAATTAATTAACGAGCATAAAATTATTAGCTCAAATGCACCCCACTTGGACCCCCAACCCACCACACCCTAGTGCCCTTACCATAAACGCAAAGCAATCCGACGTCTTCACGGTGACGTCATCAAACCCTCCAATGCTCAGCCGCCACGTAGCAGAGCTTATATAGATGAAGACGAAGAACCTTCATAGCTTGCCTCCAGGAAAGTCTATGCGAAGTTGCAGAGGGTTTGAGAAAACATTCTGTATATATGTGCAAAGCTATGCTAACAAGCTAGCTAGCTAGTATCATCACCACTTTCGATCTTCAATTGACTCAACAAGCCCTTAGTTAATTTCCACGGTGTAGTTCTTCTGTGGAGTCATGGACTCAAACCCTAGCTGGTCGAACTGCGCTCAGTTTGGAGAGAATCTGCTGGATCCGAACTCGATGAGTTTCGATGAGTTATCGGAATATCTCCTGCAGGATTCCATGGTTGATGATCATCAGGATTCGCTGAGCATGATATCACCAGAGACATTTCATCATGGTACTGCTGCTGGTTGTGGTTCGAGTAGTGCAATATCAAGAAACTCCAGCACTACTATGCAAGTGGAATTCATGCCTTTTCAATTTTTTTTATTTTACTTTGGAAAATTAATTAAGCTTGATGTTCTAGTAGTCAATTCTTATATGATATGTTTCTGTTTATGTAGAAATGCGGCGGCAATGAAGAACAGCAAGAGAGAATCAGGGGGTCATGGCCATAGGATTGCATTTAGAACGAAATCGGAGATGGAGATCATGGATGATGGATTCAAGTGGAGGAAGTACGGCAAGAAGTCGGTGAAGAACAGCCCAAATCCCAGGTACTCATTCTATTGTAACTAAAGAAACTTATTCAATTTTGGTTGAAGTTCAAAGTACTGATCGAGAAGATCCGTAAGTTTTAATTTTTTTTTTTCAATTAGTAATTAATGATCTTTACAAATCTGATCATCTGCGATTGAGAAGCTGAAGTAAACTCTAGTGTGCAGGAAGCTTTAACTTGTTGAACTATATATTATTCTTAGTTTAATTTCTTCATAATTTCTATGTTCAATCTGAGAGGAAATTAGAGAGGGTGTGCTATATCATTGACCTGCACATCGATCACTAATCAACAACATACGCAGAGGTAGGCAATCACAGATCGAGTCATGTCTAGTCAAACTATTGTCAGTTTACTATAAATCCTATAGATATATGATTCGTAGTGGTCGATGATATGATACTTGTGGCCCTTGGTTTGATTCGAGACTCGTGATCGATCTCTAGCTCCAGAACGTCTACTCCAATGGGTAGGGACGACCACAACGTACTATTCATATATAAGATCATACTCAAGTTGGCACACTAGCAGCTCGCAGCTAGCTAGCTGCATTCCGGCCTTGATTATTACACAAAACTTGTTTTATTTTGTATCAACGTCCTTGACGTCTAAGAAATTCGCATGTATGTTATTTGTACTTTTCCCTAGCCTCCAGTGACGTTTATGCCAAATTGCAGTATACTCCATCCGCAGCACTTACCTATCTAAATGCTTATATGCTAGACTTCACACTTAAGACCGTGACTCCGTTTTTGCTAAGGATAATTGTTTCACTCAGCTTATATGCTTGCATAATGCTTATGAAAATGTCGGAGTTGGTCTGCTTACAACTAGACGAGTAAACTATTTGTGTGCCCTAACTGGTTTTGTTCCATGATTGATAATAAACTATTAGGATATATTATTAGATATTAAGAAATGAAAATATGGCTCCCTCGTAGTGAAGTTACACATATATATTGCTTTCAGTATATGAATGCATATGATGATGATTGAAACTAGCTACGAAATATATGAAATATAGTAATTCTCCGTAAAAACAGGTGCACCTATATATGGTTCTCGATTTGTTCGATTTGTATGAGGATCAAACTTTACAGTAATTTTGTAATATAAGCATGGACGTAGTAATTGTATCAACCAAAAATGTATAGTATGGAAAAGTGAGAAGGGTCATTTGAACCCTCTCACTCACATGTGGCTACGCCACTAGTGGCTCAGCCTTGTATGGAGGTGGTGGAGGAACGAGGGAGGGAGATTGGACATGGTTTCAGACCGAGATGATTTTGGATGATTCTGTGTTGATGTGCGGCATTGTTTTCCGATGGGGAGGTTTGTCATAGAGGTTGAGAACAATTTTTAGACGTGCTTGATGGGGTGTGACGCGGAGCAGGGATGGTTTTGCGATGGGTATAGAGAGGCAGCAAAGACGGCTTGTCTGGATTGATCTTCGATCTAGGTCTGCCCTCCTTGCTTAATTAGTTTGTCGCTAGATTGAAAAGTGGTGTGCGGACGGCTAATCCGGCATAATTAGTGTGTGTAAGCCTAAGTGCACTCCGAAGAACTAGAACCTAATCCACGTACATGAGGCACTTCCAAAGTACTTAATTATGCTTCTTAATTACGTTATGAGAAATGAGCGTCTCTATAGATATCTAATATATGCATCTTTATTAATGACCACTCTACTAATGGTATTTTCTGTCATTTGTTTGTTAATGTATTTAATCATTTAATTGTTGAACATTTTGTATCAGAAATTACTACAAGTGCTCAAGTGTAAACTGCGATGTAAAGAAAAGGGTAGAGAGAGACAAAGAAGACTCGAGCTACGTGATCACCACATACGAAGGAATGCACAATCATGATACCCCTAATCGTGTGCAGCTTCATTTTAATCATGCTACACTAGTAGTGGATGTGGATCCTAACAAAATTTGGACTACTTTACGAGCTTCTTCGCACTCTTCTGCTTCTTCATAGATCCATGTATTATTTACTAAATCATATATTCATAAGCCAACCAAGTATTAATTAAGAGTTAATATATATGTCATTTTTCTTCATATGCGACCAAGTGATTATATATCTTTGTGTGTTGTGCGTCACATTTAAAGTCATTAGATTATTATTCAAGTGTCAATTGCATTGAAGTCCCCTTTAAGACATTTTCTTCTATGGAGGTCCACCCAAACATTTTTACCTATATAAGTCCAGTCCAACCAAGTTCACCCTAAATATCCTTCGATATTAGGTATCAGATTTCAACTTAATTACATGTCTGCTATTGTAACCTAATTCACACCCACCCACCCTCTCTCCACCTACATTCATCCGAAAATGAACAAAATATGCACACACACACTCTCTCTCTCTCTACACCGATCTAACCGCCTCCCTTTGTCATAGTGATCATGGACAATCCATCGTTCCTCGTTCTTCAGGCCAAGACATTGGCGAAATCTCAACTGCCGTAGCGAACTCACCCCAGCAAACTTGGCCTCATCTAGTTCTGTTTCAGCGATGTAATTTTCTAATCCCTTGCTCTACTGTAAATCTATTGGCGATTGTGGTAACTTTTCAGATCCTAGGGTAGTAGCTTTCATAATGTTCAGTAGTATCTTTTCAGACATCTAGAAGTAGATTTTCGGATCCGTGGTAGTAGTTTATACAATCTCTAGTAGTAGCTTTTCAGATCCTAGGATAGTAGTATCTTTTCAGACATCTGGAAGTAGATTTTCGGATCCATGGTAGTAGATTATACAATCTCTAGCTAGTAGTAGCTTTTTAGATCCAAGGGTAGTAGCTTTCAAAATGTTCAGTAGTAGATTTTCAGACCTCTAGTAGTAGATTTTCGGATCAGTGGTAATAGATTATACAATCCTTGGTTGCAGGTTTTTAGATCCTAATGTTTGGTAGTAGCTTTTCAAACCTCTGGTAGTAGATTTTTGGATCCGTGGTAGTAGATTATCTAATCTCTGGTAATTACTTTCAAATTCTAGGGAAGTAAAACTTTCATAATGTTCGGTAGTAGCTTTTCAGACTTCTGGTACTAGATTTTCGGATCATTGGTAGTAGATTTTCAGATCCTTGGTATTAGCAGGTTGTATAATCTTTGGTAGTAACATGTTTTATAAAATTTGCAAGCAACTGAATATGATCAACATAATGAAGTAAGCATTAGCTTTTGGTTGTATAATAATTCTCAAGAAACTATATGAATAATAACAAAGTTCCACAATGTGTGTGCGACAAAGTAAAAGCTTTGACACGATGTAAAAGCTATTCCCAATGTATTCAAAATATACTCTGTGTCAAAGAATGCTACTCCTTACGTTGTCATATGCCTTTATTGGATGTAAATCAAAAGCTACGGCTAATACAAACAAAAGCTACTACATCTATAACCAAAACATGCTACTTATGTTGTGAAAATCTACTCCATATATGCTCAAGGCTTCAGATTTATGTTGTGCGTGTTGCCTTGTTATGGCGCCCGAACTAGCCACACCGACCACACCTGATTGCTCTCCCCATCCCACCTTATGCAAAGAATTCATCCGAACTAATTTTGGCCGATCGTATGGCTGCCTAACCAAAGGAGGCTGCAAAACTACAACTGAAGTTGTTGAATCTACATAGAACTTGTCAATATCTTGTATTGGCTGAATACCATGTGTGTACACCTTTATATAGCTTTGGCAAGTGTGGAAGTACTTGATGTATGCATACACTAGTAGATCTCTAGCTTTCTAGATGGCAACAAGAGCTTGTGAACATGAGAATGAGTTGATTTGACACAAACGACAAGAACAAGTGTCGTACCCAAGATCAACATCGACAGTTTTTTTCCAGCATATGCTAGGAACACATTAAAAGGGAAGAATTTTGCATAAAATAAAAAAGGATACTGAGCACATAACACATTAAAAACACAAAATATGTTGGGAAACTACAGTAGACACATAAATATACTATCAAAATATAGAAAATATATTTCTACAACTATGGAAAGAAACTACTACAGAGCACAGAACACATTAAAAATACAAAATATCCGCTCAACATTATTCCATGTTTACTTGAAGATAAATCTTAGTTTAATAAAATATTTGGTCAACTTTTGCCTAAACTCTAGAGCACCTCATTCAAACATTTGTCCCTCATGCTTGATAAACCCTTGCCATTCATTGGTGAGGTAGATCCTATGAGGCTCTGGCCTATAATGGCCTTAATACTCATGTCCATCATCAACAGTACTAGGAATTACTGAAATAGATGATAAAATGCAAGAATAATCATCCACATGTCTAACCACATATGAAACTCTACTAGAACCACAATCTTTCACCAAAATGTCTATGGATTGCAACTTAAAATCATACATACACCTCTACATTTGTGTCAGATCCACATCATTCAATAAAACACAGCTTTTATACCCAGAAAAAGCATACCTCAAGTTAAACGATCCCTGTTTCAAAGACTTGAAACCCAAACAAACCTCTATCACTATATCACTGAAGGAATGTGTGATATTTAGAAAGAACATAAACGTCTCGTCCATATATGTGCACCTCGCATATGGTTGTGCATCCACGCTATGTCACTGCAAATTCATAACATAGAAAAATCAATAAGTGTCTAATATGAAGGTACTAACATAGTGTGAAATAACTACTATCAAATAATGGTAAAAATACCATAACAATTACAGAAACCTACTAAATGTAATAAAAAAGAGCAACACAAACACAGATTACACAAAGGTCTGTTAAAAAAACACAATCAACATAGAATTATCACAATGCTTAGAGTTTATTTCCTAAACTGTATCAGTAACTTTTATGAGCTACATTATTATATTTTAGTGCTCATGTAATCTAGAGCAAAATTGACAATTTCTAGTTGTAAGATATACATGATCTAGGTTCAGAAAAACATAATTGAAACCAAATTGAAATATCAATTTGCATAATCTGGAGAGAGAGAGACCGTGAGAAAGAGAGCTTTTAGTCGACGTTCAAAATGATGTGGTCTGAAACTGCAAGCTCAACGAGGATGGTGGCGATCAGAGGAGATGCTGAAGCCTCAGGTGCGACAGCGTGGGCGTTGGGATCTCGTGGAGAAAGAGAGATGAACCGTGAGAGAAAGAGATAGAGAGAGAGCTTGTAGTCAGCGTTCGAAATGATGCGTTCTGAAAGGGTAAGCTCGACGAGGATGGTAGTGATAAGAGGAGATGATGAAGCCTCTTGCGCGGCGGCACTAGAGTTGGGTTCTCGAAACTCTAGAGAGAGAGAGAGAGAGAGGGAAAACACATATTTCTGGTGAAAGCAACGAATTAAAGTTAGAAAGTATGAAGGGCATTTTAGGTAGAATGTAATAGATAGGTGATGGGCTTGGACCACAAGGTGGACTTACATGAACAAAAATGTTTAGGTCAATTTATAAAGGCGAAAATGTCTGATATGAGACTTTTATGAATTTTTCTAATTATTCATATCAAGAGATATGTGTAAAATATACAATACTACTTAAACCGTCAACGTTAAATTTCAGATTTGACATGAAATACATGAGACTTGCTGATGTGATCTTAGGGATCAAAATCATAAGAACATCAGAATGGCTGATACTAAATCAGACTTATTATGTGGATAATATTCTTGAAAAATTTGACAGGGATAACTCTGGAGTTGCCAAAACTCCGATTGATATGACTCTTCATCTTTTGAAGAATAAAGGAGAGAGTGTTTCTCAATTAGAATACTCTAGAGTCATCGGAAATCTAATGTACTTAAGAAGTTGTGCAATGCCATATTTATCTTGTGTTGTGAATAAGCTAAGTAGGTACACGAGTAATCATGAAGGGATGCATTAATTGGTAAGTAATTACATGAGTAATTAAGTACTTGAGGCATACTCGTACCTATGGGCTGCACTATACGAGATATCCAGCTGTCCTAGAAGGGTACAACGATGCAAACTGGATATCTGACATGAAATACTCAAAGTCTACTAGTGGATATGTGTTCACACTAGGAGCTGCAGTGTCTTGAAAATCCTCAAAACAAACTGTTATAACCAAATCCACAATGGAATCTGAGTTTGTTGCTCTGCACAAATGTGAGGAAGAGGCAGAGTGGCTACGCCAATTCATAGAAGATATTTTGAAATGGACAAAGCCTGTGTCTGCAATTTGCATACATTGCGATAGTCAATCCACAATTGGCAGGACACGAAGTAATATATACAATAGTAAGTCAAGGCACATTCTTCGCAGACACAATACCATTAGACAACTACTCTCTATCAGAGTTATCTCCATTGACTATGTAAAGTCAAAAGATAATATAGCAGATTCATTAACCAAAGGTTTAAACAGAGAGTTAGTTGAAAAATCATCGAGTGGAATGAGACTAAAACCCATGAGTTAAACTCTTTACAGTGGATACCCAACCTAGCTGACTGGAGATCCCAAGATCTAGGTTCAAAAGGGACAACTAAATTTTAGAGACTGTGTCGGATCACTGTGGGGATTTTCTCCAGGTCCACTCCTATGATGAAAACAGAGATGCCCGTAAGGAATGAGATAAAGCTAAAAGCTTTTAATGATTCTTATACGTCGAAAATCCGAACGGGGTAATGCGAGTTACTCTTAATTAAGAAATCACATATGTAAGAGAAAAATATAACCGCTTCTAAGGGAATTGTTCAAGACGCAATTCCTATTAAGCTCATACAGAACCAGGCACGTGTTCAGTGCCAAAATGGACACAACAATGAGAATTGAAAGTATCAAGAAGATACATGTGTGAGGTATGCCATCTTTTACACAAATAGCAAACAATTCAGAGACATCACGTACTGTTTAGTTAGTAAAGTAAGCATACTTTCATAAGGGAAGGTTCAAAGGGTTAACCTATACCTATCCTATGCAGGTTTTCAACCGCAAAATCTATCACCAAGTCTATCGAGTCGTTGGCTGTCAATGTTCATTCATGTGAGAAATTGTTTAAAAAACTGTAGAAAACCACCATTTTAATAGGACAATTTAAACAAGATAATTAAGTGAGGTGCACTTAATATTAATGAAAGAGAAACACGGATGTGTGTTCTCCTACAAGAGTACATGAAGATTATGCATTAATTTGTTTAAATTGGTCAAGAGGTGAACGAGAAATTGTCACCCAAAGTTGGTCACTTGAAACAAAAGGGATGATGTTTATCCCACATGGGAAAAACTAGGAATTTAAAGTGTTTAAATATAGTCACACTCTAGTATACTTTGAGTGAGTAAGTAGAAAGACTTTCTCTCTCACGTGTGTAGGGGGTGTAAATCATGGTTGAAATGAGTTTGCGATGAAGATTATGTATTCATTTGTTTAAATAGGTTAAGAGGTTAATGAGAAATTTTCATCCAAAGTTGGTCACTTGAAACAGAAGGGATGATGTTTTATCCCACATGGGAAAAACTAGGAATGTCAAAGTGTTTAAATATAGTCAAACTCTACTATGTTTTGAGTGAGCAAGTAGAGAGGCTCTCTCTCAAGCATGCAGGGGGTGCAAATCATGGTTGAAATGAGTTTGTGATATGGACTTGTGCGTGCTTGCATCCTGCGGACACGAATGTTGCTCCTTTTGCACTCAGGAAAACCTGACGCAATCTTTGGCTTTTCACATTCTATATGTTACATCCGTTTTAACCTTTCATCTTTTTCTTTACAAACTAATTGTCGGAATTAAGTTGCCAGATTAATTACTGTGGTTAATGGGGTGTAACGTCGAGACGTTTTGGTGGCCGACCTTCATGGCATACTCAATTCCTTCATGAATAAATAGTGGCTCCCTCTTCCTCATTTGTTATCCCATCAGAAAACAACTTTTTATTCTTCTGATCTCCTCTTCCTCTCCAGCTTTCTAAATTTGATATCTTTTCGGTGATAGAGTAAGACACTCCTCAGTTCGACGAGAAGTTGTTGTGCTACGGTATAAAAACTTTCAAGTTGTTTTATCCTAGGAGAACGATGCCAAACCAACCTATGGGCGGCGTAATAGTTCATAAGGAGAGCGTGTGAAAAACGTGACTCAACTTTTCTTATGATCTTCTATTTTCTAGATTTTGTTATTCGTCTTAAATTACTAATTAATTTAGATTTTTCTGTAATTTATTTGTCTAATATCACTACCTTTCGCTACAACATTTGGACAAAAAGAAATAAGGTCAGATTTGATGACATGATTTTTAATATTTCAAGGTTTAAACTATTCTTTTTTATCATCATTAAGGGAATCTGCATCACTTTAGTTTGCTCCTTGAATGACATCTGCAACAGTGCAAAATATGTTCCACAACTTGGTCTATCTTCTTTAAGATTGAGAGCTCCAAAATATATTCTAGTTCAATGGGCAACACTGCTAATAACTGGTTCAAGGTTAACACATACAGCTATTTTGGTGACTTGGGCACAACAGGCTATGAAGGTATCTTCAGAGATCATGGTAGTGTTTTTCTAGGGGCTTTTGCAAAGAAAGTAGAAGTTCCAAGTGCTATTGATGCAGAAGTGTTAGCAGTTAATAAATCCCTGCAGATTGCTTATACAAAGCATTCGACCCATATTTGGTTAGAGACCGACTCATCACTTGTGGTTCATTACTTCAAAAATCCTCTACTAATCTCATGAAGGTTCAAGACGGCATGGAATAAATTTTTATTTATCACTAAATAGATGAGATTTAAGGTCTCTCATATTTACAGACAAGGCAACGTTGCAAATGGTGGGAAGATGTTCTTGATTTTATTGTCAGACAGTATGGAAAGGATTTGTCTTCTACAACAGTTTATAGATTTCGTTAAGTTTGGCTTGGTGACGGTAATTTTTGGTTTGGTTAGTTGGTTTTTTATCTTGTGTTTATATTTGTTTTTATTAGATTTCTTAGTTATGTTAGTATGTACTCTCCCACAGCAAGGTTTTGACTTAATAAACTTTCGGGTATGAGCGATGAGTTAGCTCCTACACCGCTTACCCAATTTTTTTTAAATGGGGTCCTCTTGTCTAATTCCCCTAGAGGGTTGGAACTAGCCCTTAGGAGAGCCATTTCACATGATTGAAAAAAATAGAATTAATGCAATTCATAACCAGGCTAATTAAATCATTATGAAAACGAATTCTAGAGAGACAGGCTTTAAAATATGACAAATTTAAGAGATCATAAGCCTTTTCAAGATCTAGTTTAACAGCCATACCATCTTTCTTACCAAATCTTCTATTGAAATCAGAAAAAAAATCTCATGCGCTATTTTAGGATATTATCCTAAATAGCTCTACCTTATGCAAAAGCACCTTGATTGTTTGAAATACATGCATTTCTCCAACAAGGGTCGCAGCCTTTTGATCATTATTTTTATAATAATTTTGTAGGAGCCATTGCATAAACTGATTGGTCCAAAATCATTAGGGGTGGCGCGGTTCGGTTCGGATCGATTTGAGACTCAAACAGCAACCAAACCGTTTTATAAGATTTTACAATATTTCAAACCGCAACCAACCCGTTTTTTTTTGGATTTTGAATAATTCGGTGCGGTGTGGGTCGGTTTCGGTATGAACCGATTTATTTATTTCAACAAATAATGGATGTCCAAATTTTTTACCTAACAATTTCTATAAGACATGAACAAATTTTGAATGCATTTAGAGTTCATACAAATCTACAAATATCGTCAGAATATCAATTAACTAACTAAAACATCATATTTGATAACTTAATAAATCAACATATATCAACTATCATACAAACACAACAACTTGCAAACTACAAACTTGAAGATAAATAATTTTTTTATATATTACAAATCAAATTCAATCAATGAAAAATTAAAAAATAAGAAAAATAGAATTCGGTGTAAATCGGTTGAATTATAACCCCAAACCGTAACTGACCCGTTTTTATACGGTTCGGTGCGGTGTGACCATAAAACGACACCGTTTTAATTCGGTGTGGTTACCTAATCATGTTTTTCGGTGTTGTTCGGTCGGTAACCATATTTTCGATGTAAAATTTCCACCCTTAATAATCATTATTAATCTTGCAGGGATTATTTAGTTTTAGAATGAAGGCCATATAGGTATGATTTAAAATTTTTATTTGTGTACCATCATTGAAACAGGCTGTGATCATTCGGATGGTCGTCATCTTGACTTCATTTCAACAACTTTTGCAGAAGGAAGCATGTAAGTCATCCGGTCCTAGAGCTTTGTGTAAGACAAAATTGGACTATATCATTATGTTTACATCTAGCATCGACAACTTAACAATATATGCATAATAAGTAATTGGAGAATTATGATACTTTAATCCAGAATGTTTTATTTATGGTATATCAAAGTAAATAAAGGAGTAATCTAATATGACTTGTTTTGTAAAGTTTGTCTAATAAAGTATGCAACTATAATTAGAGATTTATACTTCAATTGTTACCCTTATGGGAGGTTACAGAATATCCAATTCTTTATAAAAGCTTAGGTCATTGTCCTATCTCAGAGCAACTTCACCAACGTTAGCCATTTTAAGTTAAATTTAACCTAAAATAGCTAAAATAGCTAAAATGCTAGCCACTTTAGAAATATGCACACATCAATGCTCTTTATTTTAGCTAGCATTATATCAATAGTATTCCTTAAATAAATATTAAATAGTTTAAATGTATTTATATATCAAATAAACTATCTTAAAAGGAATGTATTAAATTATAGCTAGCCTCACTTAAGTCATCTCACTAGCTAAATATATCTAACGAGATAGCTGAAAGTTAAAATATTTTAAGTTTGGCTAGTTTGTTAGAGCTCTGAAAATATTAAAAAAAACTAAATACGAATACGCTCTATGATAAAGTTGTTCTCATGTACTCTTGATAATACGGTTCTTGCCCCATTCAAAGAACACCACAATGATAAGCAGTGCAGAAGACTTACGCTTGGATCGAGTGACTATTAAGTCTAAAGGTTTATGATCCATTTATCTTTTATTTCTTGGTCTTCTTTCATATTGTATATATATTGTTTGTGAAGAGATCTAATGGCTTGGCTCGTTAAGGGTCATGCTTAATGGTATTTGTTTTTTATGTACTGAACTCAAACCATTGTTGAAGCTCAAAGATCAGAGAGTGATGACATGCCTTTTGGCTCCGAAGGTGGAGCACTGCCTTGCAACTCAGAAAGCTCGAAAACAAAGCTTTGAGAATATATAAATGGCATTGGTTGAAATATTTCCCCTAGTACTTTCAATTCCTTGAACTTCCTAATTTCAGACCCGCAGAACTTTGTTATGTAGGTAGAAGAGGGAAGCTCTTCTAATAAGGACCTCTAAATTGAGGACTAGTTAAGGACTTTTGAATCAATTACTTATTAGACCAACTTTTTGATCAAAATTTGACATTTTAACCGTTGGTTATAGATTTATATGAGTAGATCAATCATACAAAATTTCAGTCAAACTGGTGATCGTTAAGTGCTAGTTTTATATCAAATCAATGGACGAACCAAATCTGTTAAACATGAACCGTTCAAGTTCATAATTGTTAAATCACACTTATAAATGCCTTAACGATTTTCAATTTAGTTGAAAATTTGCAGAAATGATATACTTATAAATATTTATAAAATGGACGGTTAAGATGTGGATACAAGATCGAAAAGCGGGATAAGCCGAAAAGTCCTCAACTTAGAGGTCCTCACTAGAAGGGCTCCCGGTAGAATAGAACCCAAAATTGCACATATGAGATGTTCAGGACTTCATAGTACATTCTTCAGTATATTTTACCCCAAAGAAACAAAAAGAAAAAGTTCCAATCAAGACACTCAAAGCTTTGCAAAACGTTCTTATCTCTTTTTTTAATTAGAATATTCTTATTATTTGGTTGCTTTACTTTTTTAGTTTTCATGATTGCTTTATACATTACTTTTTGAGACAACATTCAGAAGGAAGGAAATTAGAGAAAAGTCTAAAATATAGTCTTTTTTTTAAGATAAACTCATTCACATATTTCATTTTAATTTACACTCAATTCAAATTATTTAACAGGTCTTATAGGTTTTATTTTTAAAATTAAAATTTGTCACCATTTTTCTCCTTACGGTTTTGTCATTCTGATTTTAATTATGTTTTCTACATTTTAATTTGTGTTTATAGTGTAGGTATTAACCATGCATTTTGTTTATAACCTTTAAGTTAGGTTACAAATAGAGGAATTGAGTTTTGAGTATAGAGTTTAGGGTTTATGGGTTAAGGGTTAGGGGTTAGGGGTTAGGGTATATGGTTTAGGGTTTATGGTTCATATATTCATGGGATATCATTTCATTAACGACTAGAGATAATAACAACTTCTGTAATTTTAGAAAGAAAAAATAGGTTTTATTATTTATCTTAAATAATAGGTTTATTTTGTTTAAACAAACTTAATTAATAAATTTAGGTGTATTTTAAAACAATTTTAAAGTTGAGTGTAATTTAAAATGAGTCTAATAAATTGGGTGTGTCCCCATTTTCAAGTAGCAGAAGCAGTTAAATTGTCCTTTTACAAAAACAAAAAAAATACGAAAATCAGAGAAAAGGTCACCAAGTTTTGTGTAAGTCACTTATATTTTCTAGTAAGTAATAATGAAACCTCTACTACATATGTATAAACCAACATTATGGTGTGCCATAAATTGAAAAAAAGAAGAAAAAAAAGCATTAGTGAAGTCATGATCTATATAACATATCTGGGCCTGGGGCTAAACCATCACCCAGTCCTCAATATCTTCACGATCTTCTCTTAGTGATTCTAAATCTTGTTCAGTGGCTGCATTAGGAGGAGAATTGCGTTTAGTACAGACCAGACTTTTTCCAGTTGTTGATGTTCACGTAGTTGGCCTATGCCCAGTATCAAACAAACCCTCCTGGTTGCAAAGCCGACCATTATTCTCCCAGTTGGAAAAATCATCGGACCAATAACAAAGATTAAGTATCTCTGGTGCAACGGAGGGCTTGTTATGGAGTCTTATCATAATAGCATCGAACTCTTGCCGGGTTTGTGGATCCATGAGCGTCTCATAGGAAGATTGGAGCCTTTGAAACTTAGCATTGGCAATGGGATCGTTTGGCCTCTTGTCTTGGTGCAATTGCAAAGCCTTTTCCCTGTACGCCTTTGTAATAGCTCTTTTGTTAAGCTTGGTGCCTTCCTTACCTTATGGTAATCCAAGAACCTTGTAGCGATCTCTCACTACCATTACTTTCTTTTTATCCTTGTCCATATTGATCGATCTTCGAGCTTCTTGCCAGCTCTCTTGTTTAATAACCCTGAGCTAGGTGGCCAGAACTATAATATCCCTTATCAGTCTACCCAAGAACACTAATCAATTGAGGACTCACATTGATATAAATACTTGAAAGTTTAGTATTTCTACACAAATAATAAAAATAAAAATCGTGTATATATATAATATTCAGTCCCTATCCAAAGCGAAGTTCCGCTATGAGATTAAAGTGTGGGACTCCTTATTTGGCTCACTTTCGGATCAGATTTTCACATCTCCACCGTACAATGTCTAGATTATGGTGTGTATAACATGTCTACAAAGTTTCATGTAATTTGGAGATCATTTAAGTACCGAATTAGATGACACAAGTCAATAGAAGAAATTTGTTCAAGTAGAACCGTTCGTGTAAATCACTATTACGGAAGCTCAAATGATGTTCAAATTAGATGTAACTTGTGTTCTAGACATTGAAATACGGAGTTGTGAAAATTTGACCCCAAAAGTGAGCTAAATAAAGAGTCTCACATTTTAATTTAGAGTGGGACTCCGCTCTGGATAAAGATTGATATAATTAACAAAACTGAAAAGTCAGGAACCGAAAATATTTATTTAAATGAATGTTATGCTTGTGCTAACAAAAAAAATACAACACCGAAAGCGGAAGAGTATCTTCCATGGTAA
Source organism: Comarum palustre (assembly GCA_951800085.1). NCBI lineage: Eukaryota > Viridiplantae > Streptophyta > Magnoliopsida > Rosales > Rosaceae > Comarum > Comarum palustre. The sequence goes on along the minus strand of OX637588.1, from coordinate 14,331,455 downwards.
GCTAAATTTTAAGCCAAATTTAGCTTACAATAGAGGAATATTTTGTGGAATCTTTTTTAGCTTATCAAAGTCTCACATCATAAGCTAAATCTTTAAAAACATTCCCACCATAAGCTAAATTCTAAGGTAAAACTATTTCATATATATAAATTTAATATTATATTTCTTTGCAAATTATTTCTTTTTTAGTCATATTTATATTTATATAAACCATGTAATATATATGTGAATATGCAAGTATATTGAAAAGAATTTTGAACTACTGATGAGCATGAATCTAGTAGCTCGGGAAATATATGCTAATTAAAAGTTACAAACAACACATTTGAAAGAAAATACAATGATAAATTTATTTAAACAAAGATAATTCATTTGAAACATAAAAATTTGTCGATCGTTACTTCAAATTTATGTTCTTCCATGTTGCTGCCATATATGCTCTATCAAGGCGTCTTGAAGTTCATAATGAGCTTTCTTGTCTCTAATTTGTCTATGACGATCGAGAAATTGTCTAAACAGTGCATCTTCATCAACCACCATCTCTACAGTGAGGGCTGGTGCTTCATTAAATTCCCTGATTGGAGCTGATAAATCTCACTCATCCTCGATAATCATGTTGTGCATTATGATGCACGTGATCATTATATCATGTAATACTGTTTATCCCAAAAATAGCAAGTTCTCGAAGAAAACCGACGACTAAATGAGTTGTTAGAAAAAAAACATGTCTGATAGATCTATATTTGCTACAAAACACGAGCAATATACGACAACGAAATTAGAGATCCAACGCCAACGTGAATAGAACAAGATTATGCTCATGAATTTGGATTCAATATCGGATCTGAAAGATCGTGAGTACTTTGAAATGAGAAAAAATGAAATTAGGCAACAAAAAGCTCTTGGATCCGAACAACAACCATCGATAATTAATGTTTGGCTATGGCAATTTTGGTCCCTTCAACTCGTTCCAAGATCACACACAAGCTACGTGCAACACTGGGGCTTCGCCAATTCAAGTCAATATGGATCAAGAAGTGAGTATGGAGAACAACCAAATTATGGAGGAATTGGTGACTATGGATGAATGAGATTTTATGGATACGGAGATGGTAGAGGTTATGGAGAAAGCGGTGGTACCAGATCAAACGATGGAAATGGAGGAGCTTCTTAATCTAACAGAAGTGGTGGAGAATCGTATTAATATTTTTATTCATAATAATATTGGTGTCTAAGTAGTCTACAATTTTCTCTTATTAGTATTGATCAAGTTTCTTATTGTAGTTTTGTTAAGTATGTACGTTTTTATTTCAATTATCATGTTTTTTAATAATCAAATAAATAATCATATGAATGATTTTATCAAAATATATTCAATATTGGACTCATATGAAAGATCTTGTCGAGGTCTTCATGATAGAAAAAAATTGATAGAAATGAGTTTTTAATTATGTAATTGTTGTTATAGAATATATGAGAGCTGAATCTCGTTGTGTTCTATTCATCAAATGAGAGGCCCCTTATATAGGGGTTTACATCAAGCCTAGTATGGAAACGTACTACATGTACTATGTGTAGTACAACAATACATATATGGTAAGTACTACATGTTTCCTATTACATCCAAGGCCCATGGGCTAAGCCCATCTACACGGCATAAGACCAAGTGCACACACGCACATGTCATATTTCCTACAACACTCCCCCTTGTGCCGCGCGTCGATATGCCGGATGGTGCTTACAATGTTGCCTCATTAAAACCTTGCCAAGTAACAAAAAAACCCTGTGGGAAAACTAAACCTTGGTCGAAGGAAAAAGAGTACAACGCACCAACTACTCCATTGAGAACTCGCCATGTGATGCTCCCCCTGATGTGTACTTCAATCGGATTTTCCTGATGAATGGTGCATTCCAACATGCTTCTCAAGAGTAGATGTGAGCCAAGACTTAAACAAGTCTGCCATGATCAACCACAAATTGGGATCAATGGTCTTAGCGGTGTATGCAATGTTACCTCGTTAAAAACCTTGTCAAGCAAAAACCCAGTGGGACAAAAAGCTGTGACTAAGGGAAAAAGAGTGTAACATGGTTGACACAAGCAACCACACCCTTCACATTTGATCATGACATGTATATGCTAGACTTTCTTTCAAATCTGCATCTCCCCCTGATCTCAAGATCATTCATAGGGCGCTTCCGGATCCTTAGTGACCACGGAGCTGTTTTGACAACTTAGCATATGTATGCTCTTTCAACATGTCTCAAATGTGGCATTACTCAGTGCCAGCAGCTATGTGCACGGTGCCTAGCAGCTGTATGCACAACGCTCGGCAGCTGGCGTGCACAGCGCTCAGCAGCTGGGTGCACAGTGCTCGGCAGCTGGTGCACAGCGCTCGGCAGCAGGTGCACAGGTGCACGTATAGTGTCTGGCAGCAGTGCACGTGTGCACAGACAGTGAACAGGCAGCGCTCAGGCAGCGCACAGGCAGCGCACAGGCAGCGCACAGGCAGCGCACAGGCAGCGCACAGGCAGCGCACAGGCAGCGTACAGGCAGCGCACAGGCAGCGTGCACAGGCAGCGTGCACAGGCAGCGCACAGGCAGCGCACAGGCAGCGTGCTATATGTCCGGCAACTCGGCCACTAAACCAACCGGTGCCTAGATCATGATTTCGCTTCCGATGCATCTCGATTCATGCATGGCTAGCGATGGCATAGGCAATAACCTTTCTCTCATGCCATAGGGATTGAATATGCCAGATACTCTTAGAGTATTCAAGTGATGTCATATGCCATATCATTGACATTTGCGTGGGCGCAAAGCTACTTAGCTTTATAACGAATGAAGGTGAGGTCAAGTCTTTCTTTTGATTAAACGGATCACTCTCTCTTGGAGTAAAGACATTGACTAATCATGGGAGCATATGAAGGTTCCACTCTTCTTCAGAGGACCTAAGCCGATTGATGGAAATACATCATCAATAAACACAATCGATTGACTTCAATACGAGATTGTGTCTTTCCCAAGATACTTTTCATTCCAACATCGGATATCCAGCATATGCTGCGATCATCCGGAATCAATACGCAATGGCATTATTCATCATATCCCATCCGAAATCAAGGAGTCATGTACTATGCATCCAAAACACTTGGCCAACGCAAGCTCCACTTGATTTGGCTTATGAAGTCTATTTAAGATCTTCATGCATATCTCTGATCCCATAGAGACGTCACTATGATCATAATCATAGGGCTGCATGTACAGTTATTGGGGAACTACCAAACTGACAAGGTAGTGGAGTGCAATAACATCCATTACGAGAGTACATCTCATCGTAGTCGATCCCAGTGCGTGTTTGTGAGAAACCTTGCGCCATAAGGGAGTCTGAGACTCTTGTTCTCACTACGCTAACTCACAAAGGTTTACTTGATAGGGTTTACACTTGCGGTGTCGGCAACACCTGCCCAAGGACCTATCCCTTTGTCTGGGTCGCATCTTCCCATTTTAGGTCAATACACTTTGTTGACATATCAACAAACGTGTGGTTCGATAAACTCATCATCTCACGTCCTCATGTACACTAGTGTAGTCATTATAGAGATCTCTTTCTATGAATTGGATTTTGACGTTGAGGCGTCCCCCAACGATAGTCACAATTCAGACTAACATGAGACGGAGTGAGTATCACTGATCAATGGACCAGTAGTGCCAAACTCGCTTTCTCTCTCAGTGCGAGTGTATATCGAACCCAAGGGCCTCAACCTAACTTTCAGGGAGCCACAAGGCCTAGGACACCATGTTGCCACATTATGGCGCCCTCACATCACCACACAAGGTGACGGCGTCAAGACCATCTCAATATGGCCGAGCCATGGCATCAAGACCACCTCAATTTGGTCGAGCCATGTCCTGTTGGTAGGACATCATTCCTTACAGATATATGCAGCATTGATCTCGTCACTATAGTTCTATGGGGATCATGTTGAGACTTAGTGGTGACCAACCACGACATTCACGTCGTTCCCACTTGAACCCTGGTGTTCGTATCTCCCCCTAACGGCGGGAATATTGTCTCAAAGTGACAATCCGCTGTGTAGCGGCTAAGGAGATCGTCTGTCAAGGAGCTTAAGGTGGAGAGCAATAAAATGACTCATATCCATCCTTAGAACATATTCATCTCATGCGACACATCATCATTGGGCACTGTGGCAGTCCAATTTGGCACATTGTGGAACTCATGGCTTGGAGATCCGTTACTATCCCGCCGAGTTCAAGGATTATAACTTCATGTCAATCCTAGCACACAGTTACGAGCTGTCGTGCATCAATGCAATGATGGTAAGTCGTGGACGAATTAATACATGTCTGAATGTCCCTCTTCAGGGATGGGTAGTGAGCCCATAGATGCATAAGCAGCATGTGGTAGACGATGGTGCAACACATGACCAGTGTGTTGGCCCTTCAACCAACACCATAAAAGTGTATACGGTATCCATACGTTGGTTGCATCGGTCTACATAATCCCTCTTTGGATTTTCAATAAGAATGACATCTTTTGTGACATAGCATAAGAGGATCTTTCACCTTACTTAGCTAAAGATCAAGCTTTACACAACGAAAACATGAGTACTGTGCGGCTGCCGAGGACATCATGTCGGCGCACAAACACAACATACAATCATGGTGTAGTTCGTTGTTATCGGGGGAATGGATGCCCAAGAATATCAAACAATTCTGGCTCGCATATCTCACCCGGTATGACCAAATGTCATAGCTTGTCTGAGTCAATTGTCCCAAATATACTTATTGGCGACACCTTAGGACTCATGCTCATCTCCATGATGCTCTTAATCGGCAGTCATGAGAAGTATACACAAAAGTCTCAATCATTCTCATCATGGTAATCGTTGGTGTGTATGTTCATAACACACTTCAATGTTCGATTGCCTCTCTCATAATAAGGAGGGCATTTGTGACTTGGATCATCGAGCCAAAGGCATCAAGAACTGATTCAACCATATCATAAAATGATAGTGAAGATCCAATCAAACTTAGTCACAAAAAGGATTCACAATCTGCGAAGAGTATGCAGTTTTCGTGCAGTATGACCTATACTCACTAAAACAGCCATAACTCTTTCGTCTGGATGGATATGAACGAACCGCTTGAACCATTGGAAACTATATTCACATAGCTTTCCAATGATATAAATTTTGTGTTCCAGTTCATCCGGAGTTGATCTGGGGGCTCTGACGAAGTTAAGGGACAGTAGGATACAGTCTGCTATGACCTGTACGCACTTAAACTGTCATAACTCTTTCGTCGGGATGGATATGAACGAGCCGCTTAAACCACTGGAAACTAGACTCACGTAGCTTTCCAATGATATAAAATTCGGCATCTAGTTCATCCGGAGCCGTTCAGAAAACTCTGACGAAGTTACGATACAGTAGTTTCAACTTACTGTGGTCGCAGATTTAGACATGATTAAGCTTTCAACTTTAAAATGGCATCGCAGGAGTTATCCTCGACCCAAAAGTAAAGCGTACATATGGCATTACAAGTCTTCAACGTCCATGAAGGACGGCATTTGGTAACAGCAACATGGGGGGGATCCAAAATCAAGGGAGTAGGTAACCTTTGGCAAGGTTAACCACGTCATCCGATGATGGAAAATCTGCTGTTAGGTGAAGACTAAACCACGAACATGGACACACCTTTATAAGGCTGTGCATGATCATGTCATAGTGTGAATACACTTATCGAACCAACGATTTCATCGAGGTCTCATTTCGTTTGGAGAAAATCAAAGAGCCCTTCATGACGTCAAATGTCAGAGGCATCCATTTGATGTTTCGTACGCCCTTTTGTACGTTTATTTGTATGCATTCATTCTTTTGCTCAGGATTGTGTGGGTAGTCCCACCATCTGCAAGGCACTCAATTTCTTCACATAACATACCTATCGAACAAGGTAGATACGTGAGAAAAAGACATAAACACCGAAGGCAACAATCGAAGGCAACCTTGTGCATTGCAGAATTCCTGGCAGCATGACCTTTGCTCACTCAAACAGGCATAACTCCTTCGTTATAACGGATATGAACGAACCGCGAAAACCATTGGAAACTAGACAAATGTAGCTTTCCAGTGATGTATGGTCTGCGTTCTAGTTCATCCGGAGCTGTTCAGAAAGCTCTTCGGAAGTTGCTGTTCAGAAAGTGGCAGATTCACTGTTTTTGTTTTTGGTTGCCCGTATTTGCAGCTTGCACATATGCCAATGCACTAGGCACTTGGCAACATTTGGCAGCGCATTGCACCTACACATATGTCATTGCATTAAGCACTTGACAACATTTGGTAGTGCATGAGGAGCCACACATATGCCGGTGCACCGTGCACGCGACAACATTTGGTGGCTGCACAACCGCTGGCGCCCATGGCGCACGGTATGGGGCAGTGGGGGGGGGGAGCTCGGCAGCTTATCTCAAGTGTAGAGCATGAGATGCACAGAGCTTCGGCAGCTGCTGCACAGAGCTTGGCCCTGGTGCTCAGTGCTCGGCAGTCGGTGTCCTGTGCACGTCCTCGAGTGTTCTGTGCTATGTAGCTCACTTAGTGCTTGTCCGTGATGTAAGTGCACAACCATTGGTGATCAGTGCACGGTTCCTTGTGTTCAATGCTAACATATGGTGCTTAGTGCTCAACACCTAATGCACAGTGCACGATAGTTCATGTGTAGAGCATAAAGCGACAAACACATAACTAATCGACATGTGACATATAAGTGGTGGCATTTCTCACACAACATGAAGCAATTGACACATAGGGGCGGCAACTGACACACAATATTGGCAAAAACAATCAAGGGGCAGTAGGTAGCATACAGGGTTAGCAACAGACACGTTGGGCGGCAACAGGCGCGTGACTATCGACAACTGGCAGCCAGGTGCACATGGGCTCGGCAGCGTGCACGACAGCTCGGCAACCATGCCAGCAGCTTGTGTAGCGCTCAGTAGCTCCTAGGCAGCGCTCAATAGCTGCATGCCTTTAGCATAAAACAGTGTTGCTCAGCTTCTAATCTCCATTCGAGACCTAGAGCGGCATTTAAGGGTCAATATGTAAGTGAGCGGCAAATTTCCTCGCTCATGCATACAAAACCAAACTATGGAGACTCGAGAGTGGTCATCTCACTTTATAGGTTGGAGGTGCAGCGTAGGAAGCAGTGGCTAAATCTCGAGCAAAATCTATGTGATGCTCGGCAGCTGGGTGCTCAGTGGTTGGAAACTAGCACTCGACAGCTATGCAGCACTGGTCCTCTATAGCTAGGCACTAGGCGCACTACAGCTAGAAACTGGGCAGCCTGTGCTCTGCAGCGTGGCGGTGGTGCTCTACAGCTAAACGCTGGGCATCCTACACCTGTTGCTGATTCTCCTACCATATTCTCAACAGGACTTCTACCCGGAGAAATGTGCTAACGTTGATCAAACACAACGCGGGTTCAATGAATGAGATGATTCTCTAATTCCGAACTCTCTTTAATAGCATAACACAAACCAACGTTGGATACCTCACAACGTGGACCTAAAAACATCTTCGGTGCATGGTGCACGCAACTAGTGCTTGTCACTCGGCAGCTAGTGCTCGACAGTGCTCGGCAGCTGCCCTAGGCAGCGCTCAGTAACAATTGGCAGTCAGCGCTCGACAGTGCATAGCAATTAGTGTGCAAGGCTTTGGTAGCTGGTAGCCATGTGCACATATAGTGCCTGGCAGCAGTGCACACGTGTTGGCAGCCGCGTGCATGTGCCAAGGCCCAGCCTCGGCAGCAGTGCTTGGCAGGTGCACGTGTGGTGCCCGATGGCAGCGTGCGCGTGCACAGGGCCAATCCCCGGCAGCAGCGCTCGGCATCAGCCAAACCGTTGCACATATGGTGCCTGACATCAGTGCACGTGCACAGGGTCGATCCCTGGCAGCAGTGCACGTCAGTGCACAGAAGGTGCGCATATGGTGCCTGACATCAGTGCACGTGCACAGGGTCGATCCCCGGCAGCAGTGCACGTCAGTGCACAGAAAGTGCGCATATGGTGCCTGACATCAGTGCACGTGCACAGGGTTGATCCCCGGCAGCAGTGCACGTCAGTGCACAGAAAGTGCGCATATGGTGCCTGACATCAGTGCACGTGCACAGGGTTGATCCCCGGCAGCAGTGCACGTCAGTGCACAGAAAGTGCGCATATGGTGCCTGACATCAGTGCACGTGCACAGGGTTGATCCCCGGCAGCAGTGCACGTCAGTGCAAAGAAAGTGCGCATATGGTGCCTGACATCAGTGCACGTGCACAGGGTTGATCCCCGGCAGCAATGCACGTCAGTGCACAGAAGGTGCGCATACGTGCCGGCAGCAGCGTGCACCCGCGCACAGGGGCAGGCCCCGGCAGCGGTGCTTGGCAGCCAAATGCACATATGTTTTAGGATTTTCCATAATAACCTGCAAAGACAAACGTCCCAAGCATAGATTGAACTTTGAAATTACTCAAAATTAAAGCTTACTTGCTAGTCTGCCAAATAGACTGCATTTATATAAGCTGTTCCATGCTTCCATGCTCAAATCCATGCGCGTTTAGCGATTGTTCAAGCAATTCCATTATGAATTGTCGCGTGGGGAGACCGTGTGCACATGAAAAATATATGGTTAGTTAAACTTGCTATAAAACAGTAGCAAAAGTATTGAAAACATCAACCATATGGAGGATTCATAAAGAAAATAGGAATACAACCCGTGTGCACAGGGGGTGCGCGCGGTGCCCAGGGGGTGCGCAGGGGGGTGCACAGGGGGTGCCCAGGGGGTGCACAGGGGGTGCACAGGGGGTGCGCAGGGCGGGTGCACGGCAGTGCGCGCGCAGTGCACAGAAGGTGCGCAGGGGGGTGCACAGGGGGTGCCCCGGGGGTGCACAGGGGGTGCACAGGGGGGATGCCCAGGGGATGCGCAGGGGGTGCACAGGGCGGGTGCACAGGCAGTGCGCGCGCAGTGCACAGAAGGTGCGCAGCAGTGGTGCGCGCGGTGCACGGTGGTGCGCAGCAGTGGTGTTCGTGCAGTGCACAGGATGTGCGCAGCAGTTGGCACTCGGGTGTGGCCGCTTCGCTCTAAGGTTATAGCGTCGTGCTGATAACGTGTTATAGAATATATGAGAGCTGAATCTCGTTGTGTTCTATTCATCAAATGAGAGGCCCCTTATATAGGGGTTTACATCAAGCCTAGTATGGAAACGTACTACATGTACTATGTGTAGTACATGTGTAGTACAACAATACATATATGGTAAGTACTACATGTTTCCTATTACATCCAAGGCCCATGGGCTAAGCCCATCTACACGGCATAAGACCAAGTGCACACACGCACATGTCATATTTCCTACAACAATTGTGAGATATTAAAAGTTTTTTAGTTAAAATTAAAAAGGGACAAGAGATGGAATAAATATTAGGTGGAAGGACAATTCAGTAAATAAACTAATTTTGAATAAAAAAGAAATAGTTTTATCTTACTGAAATGGTAAGTCAAATTTGGCTTATTAGAGCATCTCCAACAGCTTTCCCATTTTTTGATTTTGTCAAATTTGGAGAATATTAAGTATTTTTAGGTCCAACAGTTTTCCATCTCATTTCCTAAAATGGGGATGAAGAAGAAAAATAAGCATTGTTTCTCCAAATTTGTAGCAAAGCTTTAATTTCTTAAAATTTAATTTTTCACGGGCTCAAACAAAATTTTTACAAAAATAAAATATTTTATTAATTATTTTGTTGTTACAATAAAATATATAATCTCTTTTGGTCATAATTAATTATGATGTATTATATTTTGTTGTTCTAATAAATGTCAAATCTTCAAAATAGAAAAATTGTTGGAATTAGAGCATAATATTTTTAGAGAATTTGGTTTTTGTTTTTTCATTTTAATGAAATTTTAAAGAAGCGGTTGGAAATGCTTTAAATAGCTTAAGCTAAATTTTTTTATCTTAAAAAATATAATTTGACCGGAAGTGGTCTTAACCCAAATTTAACTTTTTAGCTTAGATAAAAGTTGCTCGAACTGCTAGCCACCATCAGTTGTATAAGTCTAGGTTAGAAACCTTAAGTTGTATAAGTCTAGGTTAGAAACCTTGGTCGAAACTAGTTTTATCACTTCATGTGTCTTTAAATCTCTTCAATCGAGCGAGCTCATGTATTCTTTCCGATTAACGGAGTCATTTCATATTCTCATAAAATAAATTGTTTCTTTACTTGTAAATTGGTTAATATTATTGTTGTTGTTTAAAATGTAATTCATTAAGCAACCCCGAGATCTTGACGACCAAAAAAACCTCGAGATCTTGCTCGGCATTTCTACTTAAAAACTCTACCGCGAAGTTGTTTCATAGAAAAAGCAAACATAAACAAAGCAGTGATTCATCCAAAATACACAAGTTGGAGCCAATTCCCAGCTTTTACTTTGAATTCGAAACACCTCAAGGTATATACTCCATAGCCGATCTGTTAGTGGAGCTCGTCTCGGTTCTTGTGCTCTCTCTCTATTGGCTTCTCTGGGTCATGTTCCCAACTGGGTTCTGCGTCAGAAAGGTTCGATCTTGGCTGGATCGTAATGGAAAATGGATTCTGGATTGAAACGTAGGGTACCCATTTGGAGAAACTGTTCGTTTCTGTGTGTATTTGATGGGACTTGATTTGTGGGTCTCCAAAGATTGGTTCCTTGATTTTTGAGGTGATTTGGGTTTGAAGATTCTACAAGTGGACAAAATGTTCTGGAGGGAACGTGAGAGGGAGAGCAACAGAGAGCAAAACGGTGGTGGGCCACCTTCTGGGCAGGTTCGAGTTCTTGTTGTTGGTGACTCAGGTATTTGTTTCTCACTGTAGAATTAGTTTTTATCAGTTTTGGGTTTTGTAAGTTTTGATTTTTATTGTTTTGACTGTGTGTTTAGTAATTAGTGTAAAGCATTATGTGTGAAGAATTTGGATTGAGAATTAGATTTGGTTAGGGTAGTGTTGTTTATGCATAGTTGTTGTTAGAGTGATTATTGCTTCTTTGGATCAGATTGATTTGTTAAGAAGTATATCTGTGTTGGGGTGTGGAAAGACTGTGTAAGTAATTTGAATTAAGGGAGTTAAGTGGCATGTAAGACTGGCTTTGATGGGTGTGCTGCGCGGCGTGTACCCAGTTGAGGGCATGAAAGTATTCTTCGGTGAAGGGTTATTCAGTGATATTGATTATGTGGCGTTAGTGGGAGACTGATCTTTTAGATGTATGGAAAATATATGGCTGAGTTCCTTAGATTGGTGATGCTTTGAGCTTAATCCAATCGGTGTTGAGTAGTTTGCCATAGCATTCTTCTGTTTTATGATTCATTGTGGTGTGGAAACAAGGGTGGGAGGGTGATGATAGTGTTATTGTGGAAATGGATGGCAGAAGGGAAGGAAGGACCATTTGGTTAGGTGGGATGGGATGTGGTATTGCAAGCTACAGACAAAGGAGGGTGAGGAGTGGGGAACCTGGTCAAGAAAATGAAGTCAGAGGCATATTTTCTTGGGCATAATGCAAGTTGGAGTAAGTAAGGGCTGTATGAAAATAGATCCAAGCTAGTACCAGAAGAGAGATCTCTTTAAGGGTTCACTTCTCTGTTTCTTCTCGTTGTTTTGAGTGGGCAATGGGGAAGTTAGTGTTTCGTTAAGAGTTCTGGGTTGGAAATGGGATCTGATGACTTTATCAGCTAATGTTTATACCATAATAACTTAATTAATCCCATCAGTGTGGAGCAGCTTTTCAATCTGTGGCAATGGTTATTAGAAATTGTTTGTTGTAGGGGGTGGTAGAGGGCACAAATGTCTTGGCTTTAATAACTTCTCATGGGAAGCTTTATACCTTATTCCTTTTTCTGTCAATGATGTTTATTTGCAAGAATGCTGTTACGTTTGGGTCATTTATTACTTCACTGTATTGATATGAACGGGAATCAATATGATGATAATAATGTGGATGAGATCGTGGATTATTTATGGGAGTGTCTGGATTGGGTTCCTTTATGGAGATTCACTGTAGCAAAGTGTAGAAATTTAGCCAATTTACTTTAGCACCTATGACTTGATAGTTTTTTATTTTATTATTTTAATTATTTTTAATAATTTTGTGCTTTTTTTATCGTGATCTGTAGAGTTTCTAGTCGGTGGTTGTACATTGTGGACTTCTTTTGTGTTTTTCCTAATTGAAGTTCTGTTTTTCTTTATTCAAACAAAATTCAAGCTCCATATTTTCCCATGCTAAGTACATAAACTTTGCTAGCTATAAAATAAGTTTTATATGGTCATGTTTATATTGGATGGAACCGTATATGATAGCTGAAATGGAACCGTTCTGAGCCTATAGCTTAACTTTTGTGCATGTGTTTTAGTTTAATTGTATAATGCATGCATGCCTGATGATCTTTCCCCAAACTCTGATTTGTTGTACACTATATCATGTAACTTCAGTTGTAAATGTAGAACATCATCTTTTGATTTTGATTCATTCATAGGTGTTGGAAAAACTTCTCTTGTTCATCTGATTGTCAATGGTTCTTCCACTGCCCGCCCTCCTCAAACAGTAGGATGTTCAGTTGGTGTAAAGGTAAGAACTACAATTACTTTGTATGTTAAAGAGTGCAGAGCCATTGTTGAGTGGTGAAGTCTCCTAAGTCTTTACTATAATTGTTTTATCCAGCATACTACTTATGGCAATTCTGGTAGCTCGTCAAGCAGCATTAAGGGCGACGCTGAGAGAGAATTTTTTGTAGAACTCTGGGATATATGTGGACATGATAGATACAAAGAATGCCGGTCTCTTTTTTATTCCCAAATCAATGGTAAGAAGCTTAGAGATGTTATACTGAGCATGTATTCTTTTATGTATGAAATCAACATGTACGCGTTAAACATCTGTACATCTCTTGGTGAATGGATGTTCTATGAATTAACAATGCAATGAGCACAAAAAGTTTTGAATAGAAATTGTGTTATATCATGGTACAATATGGTTATCACCATCATGGTAACGTAACCAAAATGTTGGAAACAGATGCGAGATCTTCAACTCAGTTCTTGATTGAAATTCATGTGCAGGTGTAATCTTTGTTCACGATCTCTCCCAAAGAAGGACAAAAACTGGCTTGCAGAAGTGGGCAACTGAGATTTCTGCAACTGGGACATTTTCCGCTCCTCTGGGATGTGGAGGTCCTGGTGGCCTTCCTGTCCCATATATTGTTATTGGTAACAAAGCGGATATTGCTGCAAAGGAGGGTACGCGGGGAAGCAGTGGGAATCTTATTGATGTTGCCCGACAGTGGGTTGAGATGCAAGGTTTGCTTCCATCGAGTGAGGAACTTCCACTGACTGAAGGTTTTCCTGGAGCTGGAGGCCTTATTGCTGTAAGTAGCAGGTTTTGTATTTTCATTTTTATTTCCCATCTTCACTTCTCGGATGTTGTCTAGCCAATATGACTATTAAAAATGAAATTAGGATATGGTAACATAGTGTTTAATAAATCTACTGATTGCGTTTTCTTTTGATCTGTTTGCAAATAAAAAAATCTTAGTTGTGGATATGAGGTCCATTACCTTGACAGTATTGTCAATTTTTTACAAGCAACAACTGAAATTTTACAACTCTGTGAAAATGTAGTTTCAAAATCTGCCAAGTGCAGCTCCCAAATTACAATGAAGAATAATCTAACGGTCATTTCTATAAGTCCATCAAGCAGTCTAGATAATTTCACAAACATTTTGCCTTTCTCGCCCTTAGTTCAGTGTTTTCAGCCAACAATACGAGGCCAAATTTGCATCACACAAGGTTGCTTCCCCAAAAGATGATGCCAATCTATGTCTGGTTGGATATAGAGATATGGGAGATCAATCCGCTCCATAAACCTCCCCTTCCCCGGCACAATATAGCATGCTGAACTTGGTGCTTAATGGATTCTAAATTGATTGAATCTAAGTGAGTAAATCAGATGTGGTCTAGTTTAGGTATATATCTTTAAAATAACAAATTAAGACAGTATTTCTTTATATATGCATGCACAGTTGCACACACATGATTGGTGTTTTAGATGAATGAAAGGTAGCATTGGTTGAGACAAAGCCACAAAGAACAAAATTCAGCCAAGGCCCATACTTCATTGCTTCCAAGAGTTTTGTCGAGTTTATCTACCTTAAATTATTTTCATATATTTGAATTATTTTATCTAGTTTTGAGATGACAACATTTTATATTCTAATGTTTTAACTAGCAGAGAGAAAGATATGATTTTCATCAACTCAAAATGCTTTTGTCTGTGACATTGGATAGATGTTTATGTTAACTCTACTGTTTATAGAATGAATAGAAGAAGAAAAGACAAACTTAAGGCAGTGGGCAAAATTTGAATTGGTTCTTCATCACTGTAAGGACTTGTCCAAGGTCAAATGGGTATCTTTATTCTTTCTTTTTACAGTGCCATTCACTAGTGTGGGATGGATGTCATTAGTCAGGAATGGGGTATCAAATAAGTTTCACTCTTCAGATAGAACATCTTGCGAAAATTTGGTTGTTTATCCAAAATTCAAGAATATATTATCCGTAAAGTTTGCAAGTCTATTATATTCAGTGCCAAAATATTTAGAAATAGAATAATGTGTGGCTTTCTGGCTCTTAGTAGTTATTCTGTATCAAGTTGTAAAATCTGTTTCCAGAAAAACAATCTTTGATACAGAATCTCAAACTCTTGATAAGATAGTTACTTCATTTGTGGTTATTGTTGCTTCTCTCCCTTGTCAGTTCTTTTAAAAATTTGCAGGATCACCTGTATAGTTCCTGGATGCTGGCAACTTTCACTGTTTTTGTAATATAAGAAGAGAAACTATAGTGTATTCTTGATAAGTTTATATTCACTGGTAGAAGATGCCAGTGTTCTCTGCCGTTCTTCCCTAACTGTTCATGAGAGCCTATCCCCGTACCACTAATTTCTTTATGCTTTTGCCTATATTATTTTATTAGCTAATAGATCAATTGCTCAAGATTTCTGATAGTTACATTTAGTTGGAT
Organism: Comarum palustre; assembly: GCA_951800085.1. Taxonomy (NCBI): domain Eukaryota; kingdom Viridiplantae; phylum Streptophyta; class Magnoliopsida; order Rosales; family Rosaceae; genus Comarum; species Comarum palustre. The sequence goes on along the minus strand of OX637588.1, from coordinate 14,316,351 downwards.
CAGCGCTGGTTCTTCCGTAACTGTACTTGAGATTGTGAATGGGTGTCAAATCAACTGTAGTGATACTAATACATGATGGTCTGGTTACAGGCTGCCAAAGAAGCAAGATATGACAAGGAAACTGTGATGAAATTCTTCCGAATGGTTTGTATTTCTCTTCTTGTTAGCATTGTCTCAAGACAAGTGTCCAATTTATATTCTTGTGCTTGTTTCAGTTGATTAGGAGAAGATATTTTTCTGATGATTTACCTGCACAAAGTCCTAGGTCTATCACTCCGGTTGAAAGTCCTGCACAGACAGTAGATGAAAATTGGAGCGATGAGGATCATTCATACAGGAAGAAGAGCAGGTAGTTCCAGCAAGTTACAATTTTGAATTTTATTTCTAGTTTGTTAGATGTAATAAAACATAATCATATTGCCTGCTATACGCTACACGTATTGAGACATGATCTTGTTTAATGTAGTAAAACATAACCGTATTGCCTGCTATATGCTACATGCAATGAGACGTGATCTGCTGAATTTAGACTGTAACAATTGCTGTTCATCGTCATTGGCATTTCTTCTCTCAATTTGATGTGCTTGGATTGATGATTGTTGTCTTGTTTTTTTTGTTCTTCCTTTTCCTCTGTTGTAGTTTACATGGTGGCGACCCTTACAAGTACCACATGCTCCCTCTTCCAGCGCAACGCAATCTGACACCACCTCCCACGCTTTATTGACGAGGTCGTTACATGACCTGTGCAATTTAAAAAACCCTATCATTGTAGTAACTGTAAGTAGGGATCGTTCAAGCCGGGGACACTAGGGAAGGATTATGTCTGCATCAAAACAAGTTAGTAACATTCACAAATATAATATAAACATACAAGTACAATTCTGTCACAACTATACAAGTATAAACATATATACAAAATATTATGGGGGATTTATATGAGTTGGTTCGAAATATAAAGAAAATAAAACAGAAATATTTACATACATTGGTCAATCAATACTCAAGCACAAGATATAGCAAACACCGATTAGAGAACACATAAGTTTTATGAAAGATTAAGTTATTATGTTTATGTTATCATAGATGCAAATTAATTCCAACTATTTAGACTTCTCATGTAACTTAGAACTTACGACACGTATCATCCTAAGTTTATGTGTCATCTTGTTTAATGCTTACGACACGCATCACATTAACACAAAATACACTTACCGTTCATGAGTCGTTGGAGACATGATCCTAGGTATGCCGTCACTCATCCTATTAGCATGTAAATCACTTACCCTAGCAACCCTATGCAGCAACTAAAATTGAGAGCCCGACCCGGTGAACTCAACCTAGAATACTACGGCAGATTAAACTCCCCCCTTAGAAACATCCAGGCCTAGACTATCTTCAGGTTCGATTACGTGATCAGGTAAGCAATAAATCAATTCAACATCTACTAAACACAAACATAAACAACTTAAACTAAATCAAAATCCTAACATGCAATCTAAATCGTTACAATTATAAACACAATCACATGAAAATCACAAAGAAGAACAAGTAAACATGTTTATAACGTAAAACCAAAAACCAATACAAACATATATATAAATAACCATCATCCATACAGTAGATACACACATAAACCTTGATTGTATTCATACCTAAACCTACCTTAAGAGTTGGCAAGGATTGAAGAATGGATTGGTGACGGCAAAGCTATGCAATCGGCAGCAAGGATGCAGTCGGCAGCAAGGGGTTGGCGGCGGCAAGGCTATGGTGTTTCTGTGTAGGGAGGGTTTTTAAGTAGAGTTTGGCTATACTAAGGCTTAGAGCAATTGAAAGACCCCTAAAACTGATGTACATGGGTCCTATTTATACAGAAAGTTTAAGGGAAAACCCTAGAGAAATCAGGAGTTTCAAGGAGACACCTTCCTTGTTGAGCTTGGTTTCCTCCTTTTATCTTTGGACAAAGATTTCGACTTGGACCTTGGATTTCTGATTTCTTGGACTCCTCTACATGTTATTGGATCCATGTAGGCCTTATACACAAGTTCTTGGGCTCATAGGCAGCCGAAATCATGGACAAACTCGGCAAGGACAGACTTTCCCGGTTTGACCGGAAAAGCTCCATACTTGGTTGTTTCGGCTGCCATGATGCATTCTTCAAATCTTCTTCTTTAATGCAGCTTCCCATGACTTCATTAAGCTTCTCTTAAGTCCTTTGACATGCTTAGGAAGAATTTTGCAGAAGAAACATCCTCCCAAACTCGTGTGACAACTTAGGCAGAAACTGCCCAGTTTTACAGCTTGACCTCCGTCCATTGTTTTGATCATAACTCCTTCATCTGAACTCCAAATGATGTGATTCAAGAAGATCTGAAAACTAGACTTCCGTAGCTTTCCAATGATATATGGCTCGTCCTCCAATTCCTCCTGGATCTTTAGATATGATTTTCCGAAGTTGATGTAGGATTTCTGTTCGCGGGAGAGATTTCTGCTCACGAATAAGTTTTCATTCGCGGAAGAGTTTCATTCGCGAGACTGACCTCCGGCCATTGTTTCCGGCATAACTTCTTCCTCAGAACTCGGATTGCTGCGATTCCAAAAGATTTAGAAACTAGACATCCACAGCTTTCCATCCATATATGGCACGTTCCCTGGTTCCTCCTGGATCGTCCTCAGGAAATCTTTGAAGTTGAGTTATGGTTTCTGGAAATTTCTGCTCGGATCAAAACCTTATGTTTCGGAGTTTCTTCTTTTTCATGGCTTCTTTTGTTGTCTTCCATGAGTCCAATCTTCATGATTCTTGTTCTCATATGCTCATTTACATGTCATCTACACATTAAACCAAATTCATCAAAATTGACAATGTAAAGGTATGGTGAATCATAAGAGAAATAACCAAGTCTTATCCAAAATCGGTTTTTACAACACTTAAGCACAAATTTCTGTATAAATACATGTTTTAGCCATTGCTCTACAGAAAAACCCTTTTGACTCAATATAAGTAAAAATGACATTACTAAGGAATAAACCAAGTACAAATGAGGGTAAAAACATATTAAAAACATAGCGTAAAACGCACTTATCAAACTACCCCACACTTACCCTTTGCTAGTCCCTTAGCAAACTGACTCTAAAACAAAAACAAAACGACTCAAAAATTTCTAATACTTAAACAACTAATACCCTTAAATGATTGTCTCAGATTCTTTAGCATGCATAACTTTCAAGTTTGAACATTTGAATGAAAAGCATAATTGCAAAAGCTTCATAAACATGTATCATAGCATGAACAAGTAAGATATGAGATCATATAGCACAAACATGTATGATAACCGTTCCACCTCACAATGGCATACTCTCTTTTCTTCACTCATCCATGGTATTCACTCAATAGTATATGCAAGAGAAAAGAAGATAACAAATAACTTGCATATTTCAACAAATGAAAGCTCTTTGTGAATAAAATTTCCTGGAAAAACCTCATATAACAACTATGTGCAATAATGGACCAAAACCATATGCTTGACTCATGAGAAAATCTCCACAAATCAAATTTAGCTATCTTAAGAATCATGAATTAATCTCAATAATATGGCTGTAATGGGGCTTGGTTTCATAAGGTAGGAATTTTTAGATAAGTGGTGCTATAAGAAATCACCAAGACTTTAGCAAATCTCGCTCCTCCTCATGTCTTCACTCCAAGGGTCGAATTTCTTCATGTTGGACTCATACGTCATTCTTGACTTCTCTCCATATTGTGAACAGGACAAAGGTCACATAAACACTTTTAGACCTTCAAATAATCACTAACTCCAAATTCACAAAACATTACAACACACCATGAAAGAATTTTTTTTTTTTTTGCCTTGAACTTTAATTTTATCCGAATTTTTTTTTTCTTTTCTTTTATTTTTTTTTCGGACATATTTCTTCCTTTTTGTTCATACATGGCACATACATTTATAATCATATGGTGTTTTACCCCACACTTGCTCTTTAGCACATTGTTCACCCCACACTTGCTTCACAGCATCACGCAACACAGCTCCATTAAAATACTTTGCCAAGTCTTGATAACAAGGTAAAGGTTTAGCTATTCTAAGCAAATGAATTTTGTTTAAAGGTGATGAAATAAAAGGCTCAATGTAAGCTCAAAGGGGTTAACTAAGGAGTCCCACGACGGGCACTAAATAGGCATATGCTTTATTTGGCTATGGTGGTGATCCTAATGAGATTAAATTCAATCATATTCAAAATCAAGACAAGTTATGATTATAAAGCTTCGAAAATCACATAAACAAGTTCTAGTAAATTCTAGAGTCCATTAAAAAACTATAGCACATAGTCATTGAATATGCAAAGAATGATGAGGTTTCGAAAGATAGTGAAAATTTAGTGAAAATTTCGAAAAAATTAGACAGAATTGGCACATCACTCATGAAAGAAAGTTTTTTAGGCTCAAAAGCTCACATAGGTTATGTTGGAACAATCTAATCAAACATGCATACTTCATTATCAATCAAATCTCAAATATTCATACTAATTCACAATATCCATGAAACTCGCAATTTCTTAAGATAAATGTCAAACTATCAATCATGCATTCAAAGATATAGTTCATCATAGACTTTTAAGGGTATATCCTAAGACACAAAACAAAACAAAAACAAATTTGAAAAATTTCGACAAAAATTAAATAAAAATTTCGGAAAATTTTAAAAACACACCAAATTACTATGTAACCTCTACCCCACACTTAGAAAATTACATTGTCCTCAATGTAAACCCAGAATCATGTCATAATTTCCTAAGCATGTGTCTAAGTCACATAGTAAACAAAATATCAACCATAAAAGTGAAGGGATAAGAAAATGCAAACTCTCGTTGATGGCTCCTCCACTGCTGCGGTTGAAATGAGTTGCCTCTCATGCAGCGCTTAATGTTTATAGTCTATCAGCCTAGACTCTTCTCTTCTTGCTTTTGATGGCGTCACTATGGTTGTGGCGATGGCTCCTCAAATGATTGGATGTCGACGTCACATTTAGGGAATATAGGATAATAAAGCTTAAGTCGATGACCATTTACCTTGAACCTATTTCCTGAGGTTGTGCTTTGAATTTCCACTGTACCATAAGGCAATACATTAGTGATAACAAATGGACCTTCCCAACGTGAACGAAGCTTACCTGGAAAGAGTCTAAGTCTTGAATTGAACAAAAGGACTTGTTGCCCTATCTGAAAGTTCTTTCCTCTTAACATCTTATCATGATATGCTTTCGTTTTCGCTTTGTAGATCATGGCGGATTCATAAGCGTCATTCCTTATTTCTTCAAGCTCACAAATCTGCAACTTCCTATGCAATCCAGCCTCGTCCTTGTCCATGTTGAACTTCTTTACCGCCCATCATGCTCTATGCTCCAACTCAACTGGCAAATGGCAAGCTTTGCCATACACAAGCCTAAAGGGAGACGTCCCTATTGGCGTCTTGAACGCAGTTCTATAGGCCCACAGTGCATCGTTTAATCGATCACTCCAATCTTTCCTTGTAGGTCCTACAGTCTTCTCCAATATCTGCTTGATTTCTCTGTTGGAAGTTTCGGCCATGCCACTTGTCTGAGGGTGATATGGCGTTGACACTTTATGGGTGACTCCATATTTCTTGAGCAAAGCCTCAATAGTTCGATTGCAGAAGTGAGATCCACCATCGCTTATCAGAACTCTTGGCACTCCATACCTAGAATAAATGTTAGTTCTGAAAAACTCTGCAACAACTTTAGAATCATTAGTCCTGGTGGCTTTTGCTTCCACCCACTTTGAAACATAATCAACAGCCAATAATATATAAATAAAACCTTTAGATGAAGGAAAAGGTCCCATGAAATCAATACCCCAAACATCAAAAATTTCAACAACAATAATAGGATTTAAGGGCATTTGATCTCGTTTACCTAAATTACCTGTTCTTTGGCAACGATCACATGAAGCACATGTTGCATAAGCGTCTTTGAACAACGTTGGCCAATAGAACCCGGCTTCCAACACCTTTCTAGCTGTCTTGTTCGATCCAAAATGGCCTCCACATGCCTGTTTGTGACAAAAATCCAAGATGGATATATGCTCTTCTTCTGGAACACAACATCGAATGACTTGGTCCCCACATTGCCTCCACAAGTATGGCGCATCCCATATGTAATTGCGAGCATCCTTCTTGATCCTGACCTTGGTATGGTGCGGCATTGATGTTGGAAATGACCTTGACACCATGTAGTTAACCAAATCGGCATACCAAGGTTCTTTGGCCTCCAACTGAAACAATTGTTCGTCTGGGAACGTTTCTGACATAGGGATTTCGTCCTTTGCATGTATGATTCGGCTCAGATGGTCTGCTACAACGTTTTCGCTTCCTTTCTTATCCTTGATTTCGATATCAAACTCTTGAAGTAACAAAATCCATCTGATGAGCCTTGGCTTTGCCTCCTTCTTTGACATTAAGTACCTTAATGCTGCATGATCAGAATACACAACAACTTTAGAATTCAACAGATAAGATCGAAATTTTTCTAAAGCAAAGATTACTGCAAGGAATTCTTTTTCTGTTGTTGAGTAATTCAGCTGAGCATCATTCAATGTCCGAGAAGCGTAGTATATAGCACACGGCTTCTTCTCCCTTCTTTGACCTAGCACGGCACCGATGGCATAGTCAGAAGCATCGCACATTAACTCAAATGACAAATCCCAATCTGGTGGCGTCATGATAGGTGCAGTTGTCAACAATTCCTTCAATCGCACGAACGCATCCTCGCATTCCCTAGACCATGTAAACGGCATATCTTTCTGCAACAAGGAAGTAAGTGGTTTTGCCACCAAAGAAAAGTCCTTGATGAACCTCCTGTAAAAACCTGCATGGCCAAGAAACGAACGAACCTCTCTCACCGTTGAAGGTGAGGGTAAGTGATGCATAATATCTATCTTGGCTTTATCAACTTCTAATCCTTTAGCAGAAACAATATGACCTAAAACTATACCTTGATTTACCATGAAATGACATTTTTCCCAATTTAGCACAAGGTTAGTTTCTACACACCGGTTTAAAATCTTCTCTAAATTCTCTAAGCATGCATCGAAATTTTTGCCATATACACTAAAATCATCCATAAAAACTTCAATGATATTTTCAATATAATCAGAGAAAATAGAATACATACAACGTTGAAATGTACCTGGAGCGTTGCATAATCCAAAAGGCATTCGGCGATAAGCAAACGTACCAAAGGGACATGTAAACGTTGTCTTTTCTTGATCGTCCGGGTGTATCATGATCTGATTGTAGCCATTATATCCATCCAAGAAGCAGTAAAACTCGTGACCTGCTAATCTTTCCAACATCTGGTCCATGAACGGCAAAGGCATGTGATCCTTTCTAGTTGTGGCGTTCAGCCTTCTGTAATCAATACACATGCGATAACCTGTCACCAACCGTTGTGGCACTAGCTCATTCTTCTCATTCTCTACAACAGTCACGCCACTCTTCTTGGGTACAACCTGAACGGGTGAAATCCACTGACTATCCGAGATTGGGTAGATTACTCCACAATCTAACAACTTAACCACCTCGTCCTTTACAACTTTCATCATTGGAGGATGCAAACGTCTCTGAGCCTCTCTGGTAGGTTTGGCGCCATCCTCAAGTAAGATTCTGTGAACACATTTTGTAGGGCTTATTCCCTTGATGTCTGCCAAAGTCCAGCCAATGGCAGCTGTGTTCTTCTTTAAAACTGCAACTAGCTTGTCCTCTTGTTGCTTTGTCAACGTTGATGACACAATAACTGGTAGAGTGTCATCTTCTCCAAGAAATACATACTTCAAGTGCTTTGGAAGAGCTTTTAGCTCTAACTCAGGGGCCTGTTCCACAGATGGTAACAACTTATTAGTGGAAATTGGAATTGACAAGGGAGTATACCTTTTGTAGATTGGTCGTGAGTCAAGCTCCCTCACAACTTCAAGTATGGACGGCTCCAAATCATTCAAAGCCTCCTCATCTCGCTCTCCAAACTTGTCAAAACCGACCCCTTGCTCAATGGTTAATTGCTATGCTTGGTGTGTGGTCATTGCACAATGTGCAATGCCAAATCTTTGTTCGGATCCGTACCTGGCATCACCAAGCATGTCGACATTCCTGCTGCCCCCAACAAGTTCATCCTCAATTTCAGCTCTTGGAAACTTCATGGAATTAAAAATATTGAACCTGATCATCTCGCCATCAAATTCCATTGTTAGGTTGCCTCCAGCAACGTCGATGTTTGTTCTTGCAGTGCGCATGAAGGGTCGTCCCAACAACAGTTGTGTTGAGTTAGAAAGTGACTCCTCCATTTCCAAAATGTAGAAATCTGCAGGAAAGATTAGTTGATTCACCTGCACAAGAACATCTTCAACATACCCCATAGGGTATTTGTTAGAATGATCCGCCAATTGGATCACAACGTTATCAGTTTTCAAAGGTCCTAGATCTAAAGATGCATAAACATTATGAGACATGACATTAATCGAAGCTCCTAGATCTAGCATGACATTATCAAAACGTGTTGAACCGATAACACAAGGGATAGAAAAACTCCCTGGATCCTTCATTTTGGGCGGCATTTTCCTTTGGAGAACGGCAGACACCGTCTCACTCATCTTGACAACTTGTGTTTCCCTTGTGTGCCTTCTTGTTGTGCAAAGCTCCTTCAAGAATTTAGCATACTTTGGGATTTGTCGAATGCACTCCAACAAGGGAAGGTTCACATTCACCTTCCTAAAAACCTCCAACACTTCTTCGTCGGATTTGTCCTTTCTGTTCTTTGTGAACCTAGAAGGAAAAGGCAAACAAGAAGATTGATTAGTCGAAACTAATTCACTTGTGTTAGAGTTTTTACCTTTTAGTGCCTCAGAATTCGGCACATTCTCCTTCTGTAATGTTGCCGGATCTTTCTCAAGATCCTTTTTCTTCATTGCTTCCAAGTCTCCCTTGCTTGGCTCAGCTTCTTTTCTTCTTCTATTCTTCGCTTGACCTTGATTTATGCCTTCCTTTTGCTCGGCAGTGCTTGTTTTGGCAGGATACTCGGTTGCATCATGCGCATTCTTCTCGGCATCATCCTTCTCGGCATCACTTAACTCGGCATCCTCATGCAAACCATCATAACCGTGCTTATGTTGTGTCCTAGGTGGTGGCAGCAATGTTCTCCCACTTCTTGTGACAACTGCTTGTGCTTGCTCGTTCTTGGGATTCTTTATGACACCTCCTGGCAATCTACCCTGTTCGTTGAACTTCCCCATAAAATCCACAACTTGTCCCATTTGATTCTTCAGCTCCACAATATCTTTAGACATCAAGGCAATGTCCCTAGTGTTGGTTTGAGTTGTGGCCAACAAAGATTGTGTCGAAGTGGCTATGTTCTTGAAAATTTCATCATAGTTGTTCCCTCCACTTACTTGGCCTCCTTGTTGGTTGTAAGGTTGGAATGGCCTAGGCATGAATTGTCCTTGTGGCCTTGCTACATAGGGTTGTTGTCCTTGAGGTGCACTTGGTTGAGGATTGAGCACGTTATTGTTGTTGTTCCAACGAAAGTTTGGATCGTTGGCTCTTGGATTGAAGTTCTGAAAACGTGTCTGACCTCCTGAACCTTGGACATTGCCGAATCCTCCTTGGTAACCCACGGCATTCACATCTTCAATGTATGAGTTCCCCTGATTGCATTGCTCTGATGTATGTCCTTCCATGCTACAGACACCACAGACTTGCATTCCTCTATTCTTGGACAAATTCGACACCATGAGTGTCAACTTGCTCAAATCGTCCTTAAGCTCACTTATGGCACTGGATTCTCCATGAGTGCTTGCCTCGTTCACACGCCTAGTGGAAATCGAACCAAATTGTTGATTGTTGGTGGCACGCATTTCCAACAAGTTGCTTGCTTCCTCTCTGCTCTTCTCCATCAATGATCCTCCAGCTGCTGAATCAAGGAATTGCCTCTCCATTGGGCGTAGTCCCTCATAGAAGTATTGAAGCAAGAGTCCCTCACGTATCCCATGATTTGGACACGAAGCAACCAATGCCTTATACCTTTCATAATATACATCAAAGGCTTCATCCACATCCTGTTTGATGGAAGTTATCTCCTTTCTGATTTGCGTCACCCTTGACGATGGAAAGTACTTGAGGAGAAACTCATTGATCATTGTCGCCCATGATGTGATTCTACCAGCTGGCACTGCAAAGAACCATCCCCTAGCTCTGTCTTCAAGTGAAAACGGAAATGCTTTCATTTTGACCAGTTGCAAATCAGCTCCTCTAGGGCACATGGTGTTACAACAAAATTCAAACTGTTGCAAGTGTCGGTTAGGATCTTCTCCATTAAGTCCATGGAACTTGGGCAGTTGGTGAAAGAATCCACCTCTCATCTCAAAATCTGCTGTTTTCCCATCCACAGGATCCGGATAGGTAATGTTAATTGGTCTGGTGACCCCATCAGCTCCATTAACTTGCCCGTTCTCTTCTCTTAGTGATGGCATCCTGACGTTTGGCACTTGAGGAATGTCACAAAAATCGGCAAATGCTATTGGTGAAGTCTCACACGGTGATGTGATGATGGATGGCGATGTAGGTGTTGACTCAGGTGAATGTGGTTCTGATTCTGTGTGAATGACTAAGGCTGAAGATGTTGGTTCTACACGCCTCAATCTGTTTTGATTATCTCTTCTCCACGTTTCAGATCCGGACATTCATGGACTCCTACAAAAAAAACCAATTGGCACATTTGACCAAAGATCAAGTTAGCATCGTCGTAATTAAGAACGAAAAACAAAACAAAACTTAACTAAGAAATGTAAATAGGTTCGGCAACTAAGATGAAAGTAACATAACCTTACTAACACACACACACATGATATATTAGAAACACATAACATATAAACTAACCATGGCATCACACAAAACTGTAACGAACATGAAAATTGGACAAAAACATATTCACACACACGGCAAACAATATATTGAGCTCGGCATATACATACACACGGCAAACACTAACATTTATCAACAAGGCATAAGTATAAGTTAGAAACACACGGCATTCATAGTTACATATAGACAAAAATCATGACAAAAACATAATGTGATGACGTCTCACCCTAAAATGTTTCTACTTGATTTTATTAACCCCTAATTTTCAAGGTACGTGGAGCAGGGAAGACCACTGTGCAATGGACTGATACAGCCCAAGGTAGTGTTATGCTTCGTCCGATATACCTCAAAAATTAAAGCCAAGTTAATTTGAAGTTCATGGCGTCATACATGTCTAAGTAAATTCTAGCGTTTAAAGCGTGGTGATGCTTCGGCCCAAGCATTTGGCTAGTTCGAGCGGATTCCGTGGTTTCAGAAGGCAAGTGTCAATATCACGGGGGGCGAACCCCCTACAAGAACCAGGCAGGACTCGTTTGTGATCAAGGAGGCGGACCCCTATCGACCCCTTCACCGAGAAGAGTGGTCAGTCATGATCTTGAGATCCAATTGGACAAACCTGAATTCCATATCTATGACAGAACGGCCCCTTACTCAGCTAGGAACAAACTCGGGTCACTAGACCACTCGACAAGTGTTAATCAAAGCCGCCCTCAACCTCATGAAATCCGCAAATAACATGAAGGGTTTAGGCTAAGATTAACAAATGCGGCTTCTCCCTACATGTTACACTTTAAAAACCACAATAAACTTCAACACATATGAAACAATCAACCTCCTAAATATTTACTAAGTTACAACAAATATGACACGAAAATATACACATAAATTCGGCACCTACACAAAAATATAAGAAAGAAATTGTTAGTCAAAAATTATGGCACAACATATACAACTTTTACACCAAAGAATTCGGCACATACACAAATCTACAATGTATAAATCGACAACATACACAAATATATTCGAAACATATGTGTTTTACACACATAATCCGGCACCTACAAAAGAAAACAAAGTTAATTCACAAACATATACAACACAAAAATCCTTTTTAGCATCCCCGGCAACGGCGCCAAAAATTGACGAGGTCGTTACATGACCTGTGCAATTTAAAAAACCCTATCATTGTAGTAACTGTAAGTAGGGATCGTTCAAGCCGGGGACACTAGGGAAGGATTATGTCTGCATCAAAACAAGTTAGTAACATTCACAAATATAATATAAACATACAAGTACAATTCTGTCACAACTATACAAGTATAAACATATATACAAAATATTATGGGGGATTTATATGAGTTGGTTCGAAATATAAAGAAAATAAAACAGAAATATTTACATACATTGGTCAATCAATACTCAAGCACAAGATATAGCAAACACCGATTAGAGAACACATAAGTTTTATGAAAGATTAAGTTATTATGTTTATGTTATCATAGATGCAAATTAATTCCAACTATTTAGACTTCTCATGTAACTTAGAACTTACGACACGCATCATCCTAAGTTTATGTGTCATCTTGTTTAATGCTTACGACACGCATCACATTAACACAAAATACACTTACCGTTCATGAGTCGTTGGAGACATGATCCTAGGTATGCCGTCACTCATCCTATTAGCATGTAAATCACTTACCCTAGCAACCCTATGCAGCAACTAAAATTGAGAGCCCGACCCGGTGAACTCAACCTAGAATACTACGGCAGATTAAACTCCCCCCTTAGAAACATCCAGGCCTAGACTATCTTCAGGTTCGATTACGTGATCAGGTAAGCAATAAATCAATTCAACATCTACTAAACACAAACATAAACAACTTAAACTAAATCAAAATCCTAACATGCAATCTAAATCGTTACAATTATAAACACAATCACATGAAAATCACAAAGAAGAACAAGTAAACATGTTTATAACGTAAAACCAAAAACCAATACAAACATATATATAAATAACCATCATCCATACAGTAGATACACACATAAACCTTGATTGTATTCATACCTAAACCTACCTTAAGAGTTGGCAAGGATTGAAGAATGGATTGGTGACGGCAAAGCTATGCAATCGGCAGCAAGGATGCAGTCGGCAGCAAGGGGTTGGCGGCGGCAAGGCTATGGTGTTTCTGTGTAGGGAGGGTTTTTAAGTAGAGTTTGGCTATACTAAGGCTTAGAGCAATTGAAAGACCCCTAAAACTGATGTACATGGGTCCTATTTATACAGAAAGTTTAAGGGAAAACCCTAGAGAAATCAGGAGTTTCAAGGAGACACCTTCCTTGTTGAGCTTGGTTTCCTCCTTTTATCTTTGGACAAAGATTTCGACTTGGACCTTGGATTTCTGATTTCTTGGACTCCTCTACATGTTATTGGATCCATGTAGGCCTTATACACAAGTTCTTGGGCTCATAGGCAGCCGAAATCATGGACAAACTCGGCAAGGACAGACTTTCCCGGTTTGACCGGAAAAGCTCCATACTTGGTTGTTTCGGCTGCCATGATGCATTCTTCAAATCTTCTTCTTTAATGCAGCTTCCCATGACTTCATTAAGCTTCTCTTAAGTCCTTTGACATGCTTGGGAAGAATTTTGCAGAAGAAACATCCTCCCAAACTCGTGTGACAACTTAGGCAGAAACTGCCCAGTTTTACAGCTTGACCTCCGTCCATTGTTTTGATCATAACTCCTTCATCTGAACTCCAAATGATGTGATTCAAGAAGATCTGAAAACTAGACTTCCGTAGCTTTCCAATGATATATGGCTCGTCCTCCAATTCCTCCTGGATCTTTAGATATGATTTTCCGAAGTTGATGTAGGATTTCTGTTCGCGGGAGAGATTTCTGCTCGCGAATAAGTTTTCATTCGCGGAAGAGTTTCATTCGCGAGACTGACCTCCGGCCATTGTTTCCGGCATAACTTCTTCCTCAGAACTCGGATTGCTGCGATTCGAAAAGATTTAGAAACTAGACATCCACAGCTTTCCATCCATATATGGCACGTTCCCTGGTTCCTCCTGGATCGTCCTCAGGAAATCTTTGAAGTTGAGTTATGGTTTCTGGAAATTTCTGCTCGGATCAAAACCTTATGTTTCGGAGTTTCTTCTTTTTCATGGCTTCTTTTGTTGTCTTCCATGAGTCCAATCTTCATGATTCTTGTTCTCATATGCTCATTTACATGTCATCTACACATTAAACCAAATTCATCAAAATTGACAATGTAAAGGTATGGTGAATCATAAGAGAAATAACCAAGTCTTATCCAAAATCGGTTTTTACAACACTTAAGCACAAATTTCTGTATAAATACATGTTTTAGCCATTGCTCTACAGAAAAACCCTTTTGACTCAATATAAGTAAAAATGACATTACTAAGGAATAAACCAAGTACAAATGAGGGTAAAAACATATTAAAAACATAGCGTAAAACGCACTTATCATTTATCCACAACAGCCAGTTGCAGTTTCTGAAAATTACAGCATCCCTAGATTTTCATATTCTAGTTACCCAGAAATCAGCAATGCTGCCAGATCAAAGCGCTCAGATATCAATGTTTAATGGTCATTGACTCTGAAAGTTGTGATTGTTTTGGCACAAGTGGGATATGTGCATGTGGTGGTCTTTTCATTGTGTTTCATTTGTAACTGGTCTATCGATTCTTTGTCTTTTACATCAACAGGTTCTGTCATGGTAAGCAGTTGGTGCCTTGGTGTCCAAGTATATAGTGATTTATTGAACAACCCGGAAGCTACAGGCAATTTTTTTTCACTCACCAAGCTTTCTCTTTGTATGCCAATTTACTGAGATGATAATGGTGCCTAAGATCTTGGCTTTGGATGTCGCCAACTCTGTAACTTGCTCAATACCATTTTGATAATGTATTTGTAGTATTGTGGGGCTGTGGGCATAGACAATTGTGAAGTAAATCATAACATTAAGAACAAATTGTGATGCTAAAATCCGGAAATTCTAATGTCGTGAAAGGTGTGCCACAACAAAGGTTTCAAGAGTTTTGGCAACTCATTCTTGCATTTCATCAATTCTCAAAAAAAAATCTAGCATTTCATCGAGTTTAGCTAGTATTGTGTGGCAGATACACACTTCCTCAATAACCTATCCCAACCCCGATATTTCTTTTGTTTGCTCGTTTAAAAATGGTTTGAATAATCATGTATTAACAGAAATTTCCCTCTTTGTTTGGCTTTGGATTCTCATTCTGGTAACTATCTTTCCATTAGCTTTGACGCATGCTTGTTTCATTTGGAGGAAGTGAAGAATAATTTGATATTCTGTAATCAAACTTTTAGGCCTTTTAAGGCATTTAGTATTGTTGCCACTGCAAATGTTAATAACCAGTCCAGGTCATATTACTCATATCCAGTGATTGTAATTTATAATTATATTTCGATGGTTTGGTAATTGATAAATCTCGTTTTTTTGGCAAGGTGATAAATTTCGTTTTGCAGCTGGCTTTTATTTTCATAATAGTCGAGAGAATCCTATTGTGGCTTCTTGTAATAGACTACGTGCTTCTGATAGTAGCATAAAGTTTAGCTCTTCGTGCAGGTGCATGTGTAAAAGGCAATTATTACATGGCTTTAATGATTTGGAGATTGAAGGTGATTCTAAGTTACGGCTAGGTAGATAGCGTAACTGGTCAAGTAGTGGTTGTTCCTTCAGCCGCCAAAGTTTTTTTTAAGATGACAACTTTGAGTTCTGCTTTATAACAAGAAATAAATTACAAAACAAGAATAAATGAAGTCACTCAAACAATTTGTCACACATCACGTTGAGTTCAACAACCTCCAACATTACAAACTTTTATTTTTGGCAAACAACAATCAAGGGATTGAACTTGAGAGGAAGAACACGAAACCAGTAACTAGGTAGGAAAAACAAAGCCACACAAATTAATAGTACATTAGTACATACAATAGAGTATGCTGAAACAGAAAAAGAAAAAGCGTAAATCAAGGAGGCCTAGAAACATTGGACTCACGCAGCAACGTACAAGCAAAGTTTGAACTGGGGAGAAGAGCTGCTACAGCAGCGATTGCTCTGCGATGACCAAAGCACAGTAGTAAAATGCAACATGTAGTGCTACTTCATTCTGAAGCACCTAGGCTCTCTTCTGTTGCACTTCTGGAGATCTACAATACATGAAAAGCCTAGTGTTATAAATTTATGTAAATCTGGATCGTTTGGTAGCTGTTTATAATAATCAATCTTTAGTTTTAATTAATTAAAATTTGCATACATTATTGCGGTTGAAGATAGAGGAGGCTATTTACATGAAATGTTGGTAGACTTTATTAGATAGATTAGAAAAAGGTAGCAAATGTATATATATAAAACTATTCTTGATCTAAGATTTTAATGTTATTGCTTTAAATGTGAAGATATAAACTAATGTGACAAGACTTTTAGATTTTAGAACCAGATTGGTTGTGAGCATAATACTAAAAATCTTGATGATTCATTTATTTTGGTTTTACTCGGTGTTAATAAACTGATATCGTCAAACTCTTGATTATGACATATAAATCTTGGAAGGTCTTATGTTATATCAAACTGACAACAATGACAAGCATTTGGATGCAATACCATAAATGAAAACCCACAAAGTTTTGTATGAGAGCCAAACATTATATTCTTTCTTCTACGCGACAAAGAAAAAATCTAGTAGATAGTTTCTTACCTAATTATCACATGATGTAGCATTGTGATGGTTGGAAGCTCCTTCATCATTATCAGCAGCTCCTTGGTTCATCAGTGGTTCATCTTCGTCTTCATCTAATTCAATCTTTCCTTCACGTGCGAACTTGGACCACTCACCTTTTAATTGCCTTTTGCAGCTCCTGCTCAGTTTCGGACAATCTTCAATCGTCAATTCTCTCAGCTGAGTGAGGCAATGCATCCCTTGCGGCAACGCCACCATATTGGAACAGCTCTTAATCACTAGGTTTTCCAGGGATGTGAATTTTTCCAATTCCGGAAGTTCAGTTAGATTATCAAAATTCCCGAGTGCTATGCTCTGCAAAACTTTTGCTGAACCTTCAAGCCAGGGAGGCAAAGCCTCCAGATCTGAATCGGAGATCCAAAATGATCTAAGACCTTGAGGGCCTTCTATGGTTTTCATCAAATCAAGCTTTTTACACTCCAAAATAAGCAGAGTATGCAGAGCGGTCAAGTGTTTCATATTTGGTGGCAAGGATTCCAAGTTTTCACAACCGCCAATCCCCAATTGACGAAGTTTAGCGAGGATTTGGATCTCTTCCACAGATTTCAGATTGACACATCTATCAAACTGTAAAGTTTGGAGTGAAGTGAGGCGACTAATTCCTTTTGGCAAATACGTCTGCTGTGTAGTTATCTTCAAGCTTCGGAGGTTGATCAGGTTCCCAATGTCTTTGGGCATCTCCTCCAGTGCGGTACACCCACCAAGAATCAATGACTCTAAATTCAGTAACTTACAGATGGAATTCGGAAGCCTTTTTATCTTGCTATTATCAAACAAGCTGAGCAATCTGAGATGAAACAAACTACCAATGGAACGTGGTAGCTCCTCAAGAGGTGACCCACCGAGATCTAGCACCCGCATATATTTGAATCTTGAGATGAGTGTCTTTAGCAGTTTCGGTGGCAAACGTTGATTCATCCCGTCAAAATCATCTTCGTATGGAGTTAGAAAGGCACGCAATTTGGTTGACTTGAATATGAAATCAGGAAGTTGTGCCTCTTCTCCAAGCAAGTCCTTTATGGATACCGACACATGACGAACCATTTCAAATGCACCTGAAGGACGAGAATTAACTGTGGAGTACTCTACTTTTGCCACCGAAACTGCTAAATCATGAACTAGATCATGTATCTTAAACGTTATAATGGTATTCAAATCGAATTCAACTTGAAACAAAGATCTGGAGCAAAATTCCCTTATATAGTCTGTACCCATTTGTTCAAGATCTTCATTATGCTTACATGTTGTGAGATAGCCTTGTGCTATCCACAATGTAACCAAATCAGAACTGTGGAATTCATAATCCTTTGGAAAAAGTGAACAAAAAGCAAAACATGGTTTCAAGTGTGGTGGCAATGCATCATAGCTCAATCTGAGTGCAGGTAGAATATCGTCCTTTCCTATACTCCACATGTCATCATCTCGAACACTTTCCCATTTGTGTCGATCTGTGTTCGAATAGAGCATGCTCCCTACAGTAGCTACAGCTAATGGAACTCCTTTGCACTTGTTCACAATAGCCTCTCCAATTTCTTTCAAGTGTGGATACCGGTGCTCCTCACCTCGGTTAAATGCCCTTTGGAAGAACAAGGACATGCAATCTTTGTGAGGAAGACCTTTCAAAGGATGGATGTATGAGGAGTTTACAAGTGAAGCGACTGATTCGTCTCGAGTTGTTATGATGATCTTACTTCCATTAGCTCCCACATCTAACAGAGTTTTTACAGCAATCCATTTGTCACGTGTTACTCCAATCAATTCTGTAACCCAGACATCATCCAACACCAACAGAAACTTTTTGTCCCTCAGAGTATCTTTCAACTTTGTTTCCATAATATCCAAACTCTCATAATCCTCACATTTTGGTCCACCAGCAGCACTAGTAATGCCTCTCACCAAAGTTGGTTTATCAAAGTTGTCTGAGACGCATATCCACATCCTCTTCTCAAATTTTTTTTCTACCATGCTCTCATTATACACCAATTTAGCTAGTGTTGTTTTCCCCAACCCTCCTAACCCAACAACAGAAATAACAGACACTTTCTCCTCACTGAAGATATCATCAGTGTCATTCAACAGATGGTTGAGAATCTGTTGCTTGTCACCATCTCTCCCAATAACACTTGAAGCCTCAACTGTGGAAGTTGTGATCCTTCTGTCATCGTGCACTTGTCTGGGCGCACGATGATCTTCGGCCAGTTGAGCAACTTCAATAAGAGAGAACCCTCTCTTTTCATTATCTATCTCACCAAGTCGTTCTCTAATCTCTTTCACTTTGTTCCCCATTTTGAAGTTAAACAATATTGGATTCCAACTCGAAAAACATTGGCGTACCTTTCTTTTGATCCTCCCACAGTTGTCGACCTCCACTTTCAACTGCAACTTCTGAAACTCCAGTTCGTCGAGGACATCATCAACGTCGTAACAAACATCTTTGAGCTTTGCCAACCAATGAGTGATTGGGTCATTCCTCACTTGCTTCTTCTCTGCATCTCCGAGCACTAGCTTGATGGTAGACAAAGTCTTGTTGAGCTTGGTGAGCTCAAGTTGGGCACCCCATGCCAAGCAGACCTCATGAGAAGCATAGGAAGCTAGCCTTCCCAAGACGTTCTCAGCAATGATAGTGGCGAATTCCATGAGGAGAGAAAGAGAGGGTGTTTCGAGGTCAGTGAAGTAGGAAATAGAGTTGTATTTGAGAATTTGTTGCTTGAGATCCCAGACTGGATTATAAGTGATCGAACTCCAGTCAATCAAGTCTCCCCTCAATTATTATAAAGCAGACATCAATTATAATGCAGACATCAATTATTACATTTTAAATAAGTGGTGCATAAATGTCATTATATTTGAAATAAGTTGAACGAAAAACAAAATCAAACTAAGAAACTCACTGATGACATTTTTACATCTTTACTGAAGATTAAGTTGAATTGTGATTGTTTTGGCACAAGTGGAATATGTGCATGTGGTGGAGGTGGATTTTTCATCGTGTCTGTTTTGTCTGTCGATTCTTTTAATCTTTTACTTCTACTGGTTTAGTCACAGGAATCTACAAACAAATTTTTTTCACCAAGTTTTCTCTTTGTATGGTAATTTTCTGAGATGATAATGGTGTGCCTAAGATCTTTGCTTTTGGATATCACCAACTCTGTAACTTACTCGATGCCACTCTGATAATGTTAAATTTCGAATATACGTCTGTGAAGTAAATCATAACATTAAAAACAAGTTGTGATGCTGAAATCCGGAAATTCTAATGTCCTCAAGGTAGAGGTGGCCATCCAAAACCGAAAAGAGAAAAAACCGATCTGAAAACCAAACCGAAACCGTTTAAACAGGACCGAAAGCAAAAAACCGGACCGAACCGGGTCTATACGGTTTTGTTTTCGGTTTGGATCCAGTAGAAACCGAACTAGACCGAAAACCATTTATAAAAAATTAAAAATAAAAAAAAACAATATGGAGTAAGAATGAAATGGATTTTAACTATGAAAGTGTTTTGATTTTTTTATTTCAATTATACAAATTGGTTTCACAACTAGAATAAAAGAATTAGGCAACAAACAATTTTCTTCTCTTAAAACGAACCAAAAACAAATGATCATTTTGACCTAAAAACTTATGGTCATTTTTGTCTCTTAAATGCTTATTTTCTAAAAGC
This sequence comes from Comarum palustre, assembly GCA_951800085.1. NCBI lineage: Eukaryota > Viridiplantae > Streptophyta > Magnoliopsida > Rosales > Rosaceae > Comarum > Comarum palustre. Next base: position 14,295,949 of record OX637588.1, on the reverse strand, counting down.
AAATGCACGACTTTGTGAACCAACTCTATATAAAAGAAAAATTATCAAAAATCTCGTGAAATAAGATGTCTTTATAATTTTGAAATACGACTATGGTTCAAAAATCACGTAATTCGGGTAAAGTCTTAGTGTTAATAGTAGCAGTCAACTCTATTTATTGTTATTATTCCCTATGGAGAGCTCTATCGTCGGAAGGTAAATAACCCAAAATTTTTATATGGACGGTTGCGTCTCATCTACATGAGTGTTTTTCGTGTAGAAGGTTTGCCGAAACTATGTAATATAGAGGTAGATATGAGTGTTTCCGTGTGATAAGTGACGATGGATCATGGTTCACCGTTTCGATCAAGCCCTTAACGTTGTCAGATCTAGTTGAATTTTTTAACACATACATTTTTCCTCATAATGATCATATCTGACGGTCGAATTTTAATTTTTGACTTTTACTCATCGGAATCACAATATGCATAATAATGTTGTATAACTTATTTATTAGGTTTTAAGCAAATGCACAACTCTGTGAACCAACTCTACATAGAAGAAAAATTATCAAAAATCTCGTGAAATAAAATGTATTCGTAATAGTAAAATACAACTATGGTTCAAAAATCACGTAATACAGGTAACATCTCGGTGTCGATAGTAGTGATCAACCCTATTTACCATTATTATTCTCTATGGGGAGCCCCATCGTCGGAAGATAAATGTCCCAAAATTTTTATATGGGCGATTGCGTCTCATCTACGTGAGATCGTGGATTATTTATGGGAGTGTCTGGATTGGGTTCCTTTATGGAGATTCACTGTAGCAAAAGCGAGTAGAGGAGTAGTCGGGGGAGTAGTCAGGGAGTACTCGGTTTTAATTTTTGGATTTATTTTTATTTTTAAAACATATAATTAAATATATATTTTTAAAAGGTAATATAATGTCTAAAAGAATAAAAATAGTCAATAAAACGCCGAGTTTGGCCGATTTTTTCCGAGTTAGCCGATTTTTTTCGAGTTATGCCGATTTTTTTCGAGTTGGGCCGACTACTCGGCCGATTTTCTTCAACCGACTTTGTACTTCGATTTTCTTAAAATCGTCTCGAGAGAACGCCGACTAGCGAGTACTCGGCCGACTAGGCTGAGTTTTAGAACACTGAGCACCTATGACTTGATAGTTTTTTATTTTATTATTTTAATTATTTTTAATAATTTTGTGCTGTTTTTATCGTGATCTGTAGAGTTTCTAGTCGGTGGTTGTACATTGTGGACTTCTTTTGTGTTTTTCCTAATTGAAGTTTTATTTTTCTTTATTCAAACAAAATTCAAGCTCCATATTTTCCCATGCTAAGTACTTAAACTTTGCTAGCTATAAAATAAGTTTTATATGGTCATGTTTATATTGGATGGAACCGTATATGATAGCTGAAATGGAACCGTTCTGAGCCTATAGCTTAACATATGTGCATGTGTTTTAGTTTAATTGTATAATGCATGCATGTCTGATGATCTTTCCCCAAACTCTGCTTTGTTGTACACTATATCATGTAACTTCAGTTGTAAATTTAGAACATCATCTTTTGATTTTGATTCATTCATAGGTGTTGGAAAAACTTCTCTTGTTCATCTGATTGTCAATGGTTCTTCCACTGCCCGCCCTCCTCAAACAGTAGGATGTTCAGTTGGTGTAAAGGTAAGAACTACAATTACTTTGAATGTTAAAGAGCTCAGAGCCATTGTTGAGTGGTGAAGTCTCATAAGTCTTTACTATAATTGTTTTATCTTGCATACTACTTATGACAATTCTGGTAGCTCGTCAAGCAGCATTAAAGGCGACGCTGAGAGAGAATTTTTTGTAGAACTCTGAGATATATGTGGACATGATAGATATAAAGAATGCCGGTCTCTTTTTTATTCCCAAATCAATGGTAAGCTTAGAGATGTTATACTGAGCATGTATTCTTTTATGTATGAAATCAACATGTACGCGTTAAACATCTGTACATCTCTTGGTGAATGGATGTTCTATGAATGGATGGTGCCAAAACCATCTTCATTGTGGTCCAGGAAACGTTTCTGCTGGAACCCCTGTTTCGATTTGCAAAGAAACCAAACCTGCTTAAATAAGTTTGCTTCTTTTATCATTTTCTTTGTCATAATGTTGGTGCCATCATACTCCACGGCCAAGCTTTTTATTTTTTTCTTTTGTCACTTGTGTATTGATCATGGTTCTCCAAGAGGTCAGTTTTGTCATCTGATGAAACCGTACAAGTTCACTTCAAAGTTGAAGGAAGTTCTTTGCTCATATGATTTTGTCACCGTGGAGGCTTTAGTTTTCTTTTGTCTTTTGCTTCCAGTGGGATGTACGGTTCTCAATGAACTCTGTTTAACACCCTTTGTGGATTTGTTACAGGTTGTGGTGAATGCAGTTTTGAGCAGAGCACCTTTGTGAACTTGGGAAGCAAAGCTCGTGGGGAATTTGAGAGGACAAAGACTTTTCGTAGTTGCTGCGCCGACATGGTCTTCGTGACGTTGCCCGGGTGTCATTGGCACGCTGGCCAGAGAGTCATCGGGTCGTTTGGAGACGCAGCTCCGGTGTCGACGGCATGTGAACATAGCGGATAAAGAGTCTCACCCTTTGTGGTGGTTGTTGACTTCCTTTGCGGCATAGCTTTGGCTTCTCTTCCCTTTTCTTCTGCCTGCTCTCATCTTTGCTTGCCACTGTTTTCTTCTCCAGGTTGCTGCCTTGAACTCCTGGAGCAAAACTTGTTTAATTGTTTTGAGTTGGGAGGGTCACCGCCAAGCTTGTCATACCATGAGAAAAACTCATCAAGCCTCCTACAGAGCCAAAGTTTTTTTTAGAGTTAACCTTGATAGGAACTTTCTTTTCTAAATTTGTAGCACCATCACCATTCATTCTTTTTTTGTGTCTTGTCTACTGCTACAAGCTTTGAAGGATTCTAATTTCAGCACCCTTTTTTGTGCAGGTATGAATGAAACAAGGGCATAGTATCAGAACAATTTGTCATAGTTCCTGCGTTTGAATTTTGAGGTTGAGCCTCTGTTATTGTTTCTTTTGGTTTCATTGCACAGTATGTGAGTTGGTGCTATTTGGAGAGGTATTTGGCCATCGTAGTAAACAAGCATTTGGCTATGGTGATTAACAGAATGGCGGTGGCTATTTTTTTATGGAAGTTTGAGTATTGTCTTTGTGTTTTTGGTTTTGTAGGATCAAAGGGAAGTAACATGAACAACCAGGTTGTCAAAGTAGCCAGAGAACCAGAACCATATAGCAACCATAGAACCAGAACTTCGAGGGTCATAGTAACCATTAGTAATCAGTAACCATAGTATCCGGTAACCAAAGTAGCCAATAACCAAATCGATCCGCCAGGGATTTGAGTGACCAAGAGAACAGTAACCAGTAACAAGTAACGAAGATCGATGCGCAATGGGATTTGGGTGTCCAGAATAACAAGAAACCAGAAACAATAGTCACCGAGAGATAGGGGTCAACCACAAGGATCATGAAGGCAATGATGCCTCCATCAGCAGAACATAAAGAGATTTGTGCAAAGGGAAAGAGAACTCGCCTTGTAAAGAATGAATCGCTCCTCTGTTTGCTGCCTCCTCTCGTTAGTGTTGTTTTTTTTCTTCTTCTGCGTCTTTCTCCTCTTGTCAGCGTCCTCTCTCCTCTTTTTTTCTTTTACAGTGGAATGGTTCCTTATATACTGTGTTATGCTGAGAAGAATGAGTCCCAATAGGCTTCTCATGTTGTGGTGATGAGATGAGTCCAAACATATCTGAACGTGTAACTTTTATGAGTTGTAGCTAAACTCAAATAGCTTTTGTGTGTATTTTTAGTGTAGGCAGAAAGATATCACATTGACAAGGAGTCAAAGACTCCTCCATTCGTCTTTCTTTTTATTTGCCTTTTTTATTTAAATTAACTTCCTTTTTTATATATATTTTTAACCCCTTTTTTTGGGTATCAACAGTGCCCCCTCAAGCTTTGCGCGTGTAATTTGTTTTTCACGTGTGAAGCTTGATTGCCTATTGCTATTGCTGGCTCCTAACATTTCTGCTTGTGAAAATCTCGGGCATGGATTCATACGGTCGAATTTCTTTTGAAGCTGCTTTTAATAAGAAGGGGCGAGTTGTTGGGAAGAACGTAGAGTACATGAGGTCTCAACCTTTAAACTCTATTCATGTTGATCTTCCACCTCAAGACAAAGTTACCTTAGTTACCAGAGTGGGAATGAACTCAGGCTATCTCACATTCCATCAAGATTCTGAGGATCAAGTGATAAAGACGACCTGTAACTTTTCCAATGTATTTAAAAGACATACATTGGAGAAAGTCAATAACGATCCTGAAGGAGGCCTTTTTGCTTTTGATGAGAACTTCTATCCGATACTTCACAAGATGCTTAGCACCAAACAAGATTGGACCACGAATCTATGCTTCCGAGATCGTGCTACATTTGAAGTAGGTGTAATGGAATGGACAAAATTCATATTAGCCAATTTTAGAGACGTACTGAATCAAAGTGGAATACATGGTGTTGTTGGCGTCTCCCGATGTCCCTACCACTATTGTACGAGTACATGGAAAGCGTTTTTGGAATTGTAGAGTCCTTTAACGAATACCTTACATCATGGGAATGGAGAAATGAGTATATCATTGTATAATTTTTGAAGACGATTGGTGGGTTACCGAACTCAGGGGTTCCCTATGAAGAATTTATCCCTGAAAACAGAGAGTTACAGTGTGCCGGACTATATTCCTCTACCCTTTCTGAGCTTCTGTGCATTCATTCCCTTCAATTTGTTATTTGTTTTGCGTTGCTATGACTTGATATTTCCATTTTTGTCGGTCCCATGGATGAATTGATTTGTTTTGAACAACAGTTGTTGGTCTATTATCTTTCAGGCACCATATTTGATGATGCTGATGGCATGGATTTTGCTGCTGCTAAATAGGCCATCTGCCAAGCTTCATGCTTTTGTTAAACATTTTACTTGGACATTAGCTTCATGCATGCCAAACTCTAATGTTGATTTGCCCTAGCGTATTTTATTCTCTCAAAATGCATTTGAGCAAGCCTATTGTTTTAATATGTCTGTATGTGCAGCGAGGAGTACAGCATGGCTAGACATTTTGGCTTTCACCTATTTTGCTGTCGACATATTCTTTCTTTTTCCTTATATTTGCTGCGAAAAGACATGGCGCTTGATGTGCACTCTTGCTTTAATGTTTCAAGCTGAAACAAGGTATCTTCAGCTCTTTCAACATGTTCCCTAATTTAATTAGAGTTTGATGTCTGCTGACTTTATCCTTTGCTTGTATTTGTAGAAGCTTTAGGAGATCCACATGGTGGGGCAATTCAAACTCCTTACGCTTCTTGCTGGAAACAAATTTTTTTTTGCAAGAATAATTTAAAGTACAGGTTTGTGTCGATTTCTTGCAGTCGACTTTGTTATTTGGGATAAACCGGTCTCCTGTATTGTCATTCGACTTAAGATATCTTTGAGAAATTTTTGTTGTTGTTGATGCTATTATCTAATGGTAAAACCAACATCCTTCACCTGCTTAGTCACATGAGAACGTGTTAGGAAAAAAAGGATTGATTTGAAAATATGGCTAAATCTAGTTTGATACTAGACTGCCTACGTATCCCGTGAAGGAATCAAGCCAAACGTAGTTCCCCCATTTGATTTTGGGTATGGATTTTTTGAAACTTTTTGTTTGCAGCTGAATCTAGTTTTAATACCAGATTGCCTACGTACCCTGTGAAGGGATCAAGCTACACGTAGTTCGAGAAGATTTGTGCTCTAACTTTTGCCTAGACCGCCTTCCCGGCTTTTCAACCCAGCGAGCTCTTTTTTTTAGCTCTAACTTTTGCCTAGATCGTCCCTTTTTTTTTCATCTAGCGAGCTTTAAAGGGTATGAAACTTTTTTACAAACCTCCCATTGACGTAGGGGTAGATACAACCTCCGTCTGCGTTTGAAAGCTCATATGCGCCTTTGGTGAAGACTTTGATGACTACATATGGCCCTTCCCACTTTGGTTCAAACTTCCCCTTTGACTTTCTAGTGACAATGATGGGTCTTCGAACTGGTAAGACCAAATCTCCTATTTTGAATGATCGACACTTAACCCTCTTGTTGAAGGCTGTGGGACCCCGCATGATTTAACCTTGGTTAATGGCGAGTTACAGAGGATTAAGTCGCATTCGGTAACTTCGTGAGTTAATTACCACGTTCTTTTCGAGTTTTTCAAAGTTCTCCGAATACCTGATTTAATGACTCGATGTCATAGTACGTGTCGACACGAGTCTCCCAGTATTTTCAGATTATTTTTCGGAGATTCCATCTATTTCTTACGAATTTCCAAAGTCCTTGGTAATTTCTAAATTATTATTTTCTTATTTTAAAACCCCACATTCAATCGTGGCCTTTGATCTCAACTAGCATTTTGGACCATTGGATCTAACTATATACAAACCAATCTCTTCTCTTTCTCTCATTATTGTCGAGAGAAGAGAGAGAGAGGCAGAGAGAGAGACCGAGAAGGTCTGATGCAGTCCCGCCGTCCAGCCGCCGTCGCCGCCGCGTCAGGCCGCGCCTGGCCGTCGCGCCACCACCGCTGAGTTCGCCTCTGTCTCCTCTCTCCATCCATGGTCATCTTTTCCCCATCCACTCACTCTCCTCTCCAATTCGAAAGTCAACTCCTAGCCCTAAACCGGTCCCCTTGTCGGTTATCCTTCCTCTCCGGCCAGCCATGGGTCTGGAAGGTAATCTTCTTACACCTCCTTCAATTTCGAACCCTTCTTGGAACTCTGATGTCAATTGTGGACCTAATCACTCTTCCTCCATTTCTTCTGTGTTTTCTGGAGTTCTGGTATCGTCGCCGTCGCCGTCGTTTATGGTGGTCTCTGTCTCTGCAGAGGAGGAAGGAGTGGAGATGGTGATGGGGTTGTGAAAATGAGAGCAGGGAAAGGGAAGAAGGAACCGAGGAGGAGGTAGTGCACAGATCCTTGGTTTAGTTTTGGTTCTGTTGTTGTGTTTGAAACTGTGTCCGGTTTTAGTGATGAGCAGGGATGCAGGGACTGGTGGAACGGTTCTGGTGTGGAGAGGAGGCAGTTTGGGCAGACAGATGGTGAGTGACGTTTCCCCTAAGATTACAGTGTGTTTTGATTAGCTGAATTGATCCGATGTTGATGTGTTGATGATCTGATGAGTTGGTTATTGTTTTCGTCGTTTCATGTCGATAACTTGGTGATCAAGAAACGAGGGAAACTCCGGTGAAATTTCCGGTGAGTTGACCGGAATCCGGTGACAATCCGGCGAAGCAGTAAATCCGGCTAAATACCGAGAGGTAGTCTTCGACTCCTGTTTAAAGTTCATCGTTTCCGTTTAATAGAATTAAAGTGTCGTAATCGGGAATTACGTAAGGAAATGTGTTAAAAACGGAAACTAACCGTATTTGGGAGTCTTTCCATTTTAGGAAACCTTTTAAGTTGGAAACCTGTTAATTCGGGAAACTTTCCATTTTGGGAAAGTTTCCATTAAAGGAAAGTTTCTATTTTGGGAAAGTCCCATTTTCTGAAAAACGGTTTAGTAAAGAATTGAAGTTCAGTGAGGTTTGACACAGTTTGGTTAAATTGGTAAAGTGTTAAACTGTTATCGGAAAGTGATAACTGAATTTCTGTAAAATATTAAGTTGACCAAGTTAAGTAAAGTTGGTGTTTCACGTAAATCGGTAAATCGACTCTCGGTAAATAAATTGGTTGATGTGACACGTTGGGTGTCCATAGTAATTCAACGAATTATTATGCGACGCCTTAACGTCAAGTTAAAGTGGTTAAAGGAAAGTTCAAGAGTTTAGTCGGACTTCCGGTAATTGAGTAAAGAGTCGATAACTGGAAAAGAAAGTCAAAAAGGTTAAAGTGCCATGAAAGGAAATTGGTTGGTCAACTTAGTCAATGCGGTCATTCCTGGTCAAACTAGGAATGTTGTGGTCAACTGAACTGTTATTGTTTCTTGGTTGCTAAGCTACTCTATTCTGCAGTGATTATTGGACGAGGTAGCTTACGCGGTGACCACGGTTCACCGACACAGTTCCTGGAAGCTTGGAGCTTGCGTTTGGAACGGCAATTCTAGGTAGGGAACCTGAACCCCTTTGGTAGTGGTTTTATATATGTATAAGAAAGTGCATGTTTTTGTGTATGCTCATGGTCGATGCCTCGGGAAAGTTTTCTGTATATTAAATGATTTATGATTGGGCCAAGAAAACCCGAGGCTAGACGTAAAGGATTTTTATACGTCAATGTGAGATGTGTGGAACACCGTTGTCCTGATTTCCGGTGTGTGACCTGAGAGTGACGGGACCTAGTATCTAGCACTCCCACGGTGTCGAGACCGTGAACCTCCGGGGGGGCGATGCCCTGTTTATTTTAAATATCCCGCTTACGCTCGTCTCGTACAGAGTTAAGCGAGACGTAAGTGAGATGCGCTGTTTGGGCATTTAGCTGGAAATGGACACTCTCGCTACTATGTGTTTCCAAGCGCATAGGTAGTTGGCCCCGGTTTGCTGTGAAGACAAACCCGGGATTCGGTCATGGAGATTTGAGAGTCCTGCAGGCTGTACTGGTACATTGAGCGCTCTGGGCCCCTATGATTTTAGCATACTGCATGTTTTCCTAAAGGATATAAAATGATGGTTTTTGTGTGCCAAGGATTTTATAAATGGTTTTATTACGAGCTCAAATCTATATGTATATATACGGTTTTTGGTTTTCAAACCTATCTTTGGTGGGCCTATATGTGAGCACGCGAGGACGACGCTCACCCCTACAACAGATTGATTGCAGGTACTGTGACGGGAAAGATAGAGAGAGCTATGTGTGGAGCTTCATTCCTTACTCGATGTTCGGTCCAAGTGTACCCCTTATTCCGGTTTTACACCTTTGAGTCATTCACCAGGGCTTTCTACCTAAACAGTAAAGTTGTCATCCCGATCTGTAAACCATGTTCTATATTTTTATTGTTGTCGCTAAAGTTTTTAAATTGTCCCCTTTATTTTGACCACCTTCCGCGAAATTAGATAAACTCTGATGATTGTTTTAAGATTTTCATGTGGTGCCACTCGAAGTATTAAAGTTTGAAATTTTACTTTACTTACTAAAAAGCCTACGTCTTTAGGTTAATAAGTTGTTGACACGTCCTTCGGACGTGTTGGCGTCTTATTGGCTTAAATTCGTGGCCACTGTAGTTTACCCCCCAGGGGTGCTACAGCAGTGGTATCAGAGCAATCGTTCCTCGGACTTTTATTTTTAAAATGTTTTAAAAACCTCTGATGCCTTAAAGTCTGTACTAGCGTGTCAAAACTTTTTCGAAAGTGGTCTTTAAGAAACTTCGGAGCTAGTAGAGTTTCGTGAGTTGGCATAAAAAGGGTTTTGAAAATTCTCTTGGGAATTTTCATTTACGATTTTAAATTTTAGCGACAACTTTAAATTCATTCACGAGTCGTGTTCCTACCCTTGATGTCATTCCTTAAATCCGACTCGTTGCATTCTAAAAGCATTTGAAACCCCTTGTGACTCTTGTTTGTTTTATGGCAGTGACAGTTGTGCCTTGAGCTAAAAAGCCATGTTGTCCTCTTGATTCTATTCTTGTGTTATGTCCTGCCTGAGTACCTTGACCATTGTGTTGTCTTGTCTTGAGTACCCTGAATGACCATAGAAGAATTTCTTGTGCTTCTGTTATATCCAAACCTATTTGATACTGAGGTCATTGTTCCTTCGAGTATTTTCCCACTTAGCTCTCTCACAGTACACGGGCTGCGACATAAGATAAGAGTGGCAGTAAATTAAAATTATAGATTTTGAGCTCTGAAAACTTGGCATACTTGAGGATATTGGATGTGAAAACGTCCTGTTTGGATTGTTGATGGTATAGAGGAAAACCTTGTGCATGTGCTATGGATGATGGATATTGTTTGTGCTTTGAGTTTGCATGTAGGGCCAGAGCATGTTATTTGAGCCGCAGGCTATGAGATTTGTTGTACATGAGCATGGCACCTGGATTGTGTTTATGGACTCTCCTTGCTGAGATAGTGAGTTGGAGACGAGGTCCTTGGGTTTGAGATTCAGATCGAGGATCCCGTAGTGGGAGATCCTTGAGAAAGAGATTGTGGATCCCGTAGTGGTAGGTCCTGGAGTTTAAAGGAGATTTCAGATTCCCTTAGCGGCAGATCCTGTAAAGAAAGTTCGTGATTGAAAAGAGTTATCGTTGGTGGAATCCAAGGTGGTATCCCAGATCTTATTGGAGTTAGGAGACTCCGTTGTTTGCTTAGTCTTCGAGGCAGAGTTGCTTTTGTCGTACGTGCTTGGTTGGGTATTAGCATGAGTTACGACGAATCAGTGGTGCCTCTCCCCTAGTGTGGAAAGTTGTGGTGTAGCGTTGAGGTGATTGGTATTATCCTCCGCAATGCGAAAGAGACAATCGAGGACGTGGATTCAGCGATGAGTATCGTATCCTTTCCAGTGCATTATTAAAGCTTGGCGTCGACGCTTGTGGATACTCCGACGCGTGGTGAAGCTTTGGAAACTGTGTTGACCTTTTGAGGTCCGGAATTAAGAGTTGTGATGTGGACATGATAATAAGAATATGTGAGGCCTTACCCTCGACTTGGCATGATGAGTGAGATGTCAGAAATGTTGTACGACCGAATTATCAAAGATTTGGAACGACGAACTCGAGTTTGTGCGTCAGTTTGATTATTTGCATTTAGAGTTTGCAGCTTTATTAGATTGTCCATGGGTGAAATTGGACATGATGTTTCTGCTAGAACTCTCTGCATGGAAAGCCTGAAGTGAAGAAAAGTTTAAGACACTGTTTGATGACCAAGTGGTAAATTCGTGATTTGAACAAACGGTCTGAGATAGGAAAGAAAGTGTAGCTAAGGATATTCAGTTAGTACCATAAACTTTGGTGGTAACTTGTTGGCTTGACAAGGAAGTAAGTACTAATTTTCCCTGCAATAGGCATGCAGTTAAGATTGACCGATGTTCAGATTATCGAAATCTTGGTCAGCTTCGAGTTTGTGAAATTCAGTGACAAAAGGAAACATCGCTTCAGTGCAAGTTGGTAGCGGGCCACTGAAAGGTGAAAGTGTAAAGCAGATGAGAAAGTTTGTGGCCAGAGGACATTATCAAAGAGTCTCAGTTCAACCAAGTGTTGGTCCTCGAGGTGGAAATTACCCGAGAGTTAATCACTTCTTCAACAAGCGATCACGGGTAAGAAGGTATGTTTTCAAGGTATTTGGTGCCTCTGACTGGTCCATAGATAAAGCGTTGTTCGGTTTGAGTTAGAAAACGCTACGAACCTTTGACGAGGCACGGTAATGAGGGAAACGTCTAGAAAGCAAGAGACCTGGTGAACGTTTTACGACGTGGTGACGTGTAACATTCTTCCTGACAGGCGTGGAACCTGAGATTCTATCTTACGGAAAGCTTCGTACGAGGTGCGACCTGACAGCTTCAGAGGCGAAGACGTATTGATCCTTTAAATAGGATGTGGTAGCTAAGGAATCTTCTGATCTTCTCGAATGTGTTATCAAGGCTGACGGTTATCTTTTCTGATGGAGCCTGACGGAAACACTCGCGTGAGACGACTCGTCGTCGTCGTGGTATCAAAGGAGTGGATTAGCGAAAGCGTCTACGAGTGTCTGTTTCGATTTTTTTCGGTGACGTGGATACTAGATTCGCGGTTTTGACTTCGAGGAAAAGTCTATCGACGACGTCTTTACGAGTCATCAATGAGTTGAAAGTGTGACCACATTGTTTGACTTGGCTCATCATTAGGTTTGACTTGGCTCATCATTAGTGGTTCTTGGATGTTGAGACATCGTTCGTGGTTCATCGATCGTGTAAGCACGACGCTGCAACAAAAGACGTGATCTTGTGTGACATCACTTGTCAGTTGGTATTTGGTCATCCTCTCTTACAGTAAGGTTTTGTTAAAGTCGTTTTAGCACGAGGACTTTGTGACGCTGTACGTTAGCGGATGTGACAGCTCGTTTCGAGTATCTTGTCTTTGCGATCAAGACGAGAAAGTGACAAGTTCGAGGTTGTTACGTGGCTATAGAACCTGCAAGATTGACGATCGAATCGACTGTTACACTCCGATCGTGACTTCAGCACTCGTTACACGAGGTGACGAGAAAGTGGAAATGCTTCAGTGTTCTTGCCTTGGTGTCAGCATTGTTGTTCGGGTTACGAGCAGAGTTTCGAGCTTCAGCGGAACATTCAGTGGACTTGGAGAAAATTGGACTTGCGGTAAACGAGGTTATTGGTGGACTAAAGTCACCAGGGTATTGGTTGTGACGTCGTCACACGTGGACTGGCAAAGTTTAGTCAACATAATTCCTGAAGAAACAGAGATTTACAGAGAGATTGACCCTTGATCAGTGACAAGTTTGGTATGTGAATTTCGAGGGCAAAATTTCTTTAAGGGGGGTAGAGTGTGGGACCCCGCATGATTTAACCTTGGTTAATGGCGAGTTACAGAGGATTAAGTCGCATTCGGTAACTTCGTGAGTTAATTACCACGTTCTTTTCGAGTTTTTCAAAGTTCTCCGAATACCTGATTTAATGACTCGATGTCATAGTACGTGTCGACACGAGTCTCCCAGTATTTTCAGATTATTTTTCGGAGATTCCATCTATTTCTTACGAATTTCCAAAGTCCTTGGTAATTTCTAAATTATTATTTTCTTATTTTAAAACCCCACATTCAATCGTGGCCTTTGATCTCAACTAGCATTTTGGACCATTGGATCTAACTATATACAAACCAATCTCTTCTCTTTCTCTCATTATTGTCGAGAGAAGAGAGAGAGAGGCAGAGAGAGAGACCGAGAAGGTCTGATGCAGTCCCGCCGTCCAGCCGCCGTCGCCGCCGCGTCAGGCCGCGCCTGGCCGTCGCGCCACCACCGCTGAGTTCGCCTCTGTCTCCTCTCTCCATCCATGGTCATCTTTTCCCCATCCACTCACTCTCCTCTCCAATTCGAAAGTCAACTCCTAGCCCTAAACCGGTCCCCTTGTCGGTTATCCTTCCTCTCCGGCCAGCCATGGGTCTGGAAGGTAATCTTCTTACACCTCCTTCAATTTCGAACCCTTCTTGGAACTCTGATGTCAATTGTGGACCTAATCACTCTTCCTCCATTTCTTCTGTGTTTTCTGGAGTTCTGGTATCGTCGCCGTCGCCGTCGTTTATGGTGGTCTCTGTCTCTGCAGAGGAGGAAGGAGTGGAGATGGTGATGGGGTTGTGAAAATGAGAGCAGGGAAAGGGAAGAAGGAACCGAGGAGGAGGTAGTGCACAGATCCTTGGTTTAGTTTTGGTTCTGTTGTTGTGTTTGAAACTGTGTCCGGTTTTAGTGATGAGCAGGGATGCAGGGACTGGTGGAACGGTTCTGGTGTGGAGAGGAGGCAGTTTGGGCAGACAGATGGTGAGTGACGTTTCCCCTAAGATTACAGTGTGTTTTGATTAGCTGAATTGATCCGATGTTGATGTGTTGATGATCTGATGAGTTGGTTATTGTTTTCGTCGTTTCATGTCGATAACTTGGTGATCAAGAAACGAGGGAAACTCCGGTGAAATTTCCGGTGAGTTGACCGGAATCCGGTGACAATCCGGCGAAGCAGTAAATCCGGCTAAATGCCGAGAGGTAGTCTTCGACTCCTGTTTAAAGTTCATCGTTTCCGTTTAATAGAATTAAAGTGTCGTAATCGGGAATTACGTAAGGAAATGTGTTAAAAACGGAAACTAACCGTATTTGGGAGTCTTTCCATTTTAGGAAACCTTTTAAGTTGGAAACCTGTTAATTCGGGAAACTTTCCATTTTGGGAAAGTTTCCATTAAAGGAAAGTTTCTATTTTGGGAAAGTCCCATTTTCTGAAAAACGGTTTAGTAAAGAATTGAAGTTCAGTGAGGTTTGACACAGTTTGGTTAAATTGGTAAAGTGTTAAACTGTTATCGGAAAGTGATAACTGAATTTCTGTAAAATATTAAGTTGACCAAGTTAAGTAAAGTTGGTGTTTCACGTAAATCGGTAAATCGACTCTCGGTAAATAAATTGGTTGATGTGACACGTTGGGTGTCCATAGTAATTCAACGAATTATTATGCGACGCCTTAACGTCAAGTTAAAGTGGTTAAAGGAAAGTTCAAGAGTTTAGTCGGACTTCCGGTAATTGAGTAAAGAGTCGATAACTGGAAAAGAAAGTCAAAAAGGTTAAAGTGTAACACCCCGTCCCGAAATTAACATTTTTACCGGGATTAGGCGAGTTACAGAGAATGGTAACCGCACTGTTAACTTTCCCCGAATTATTATCGAGATATTCTCAGTTTTGGGGAAAAATAGAATTAATGTCTCGAGGGATAGATTATGTTATTATGAGATCCCCGGTATGTCCGGAAGATTTTCCGGAGCTACGAGTTGTTAGTTACGAATTTATCGAATTTACGGAAGTAACAAATGATAAGTTACTTTACCGTAGAAAAAGATAACTTTGCGATAAGTCGGGAATTCGTGGAACTTTTCTTCGGGAAAGATGTAGAGGACGTTAATACGAACTCGTGGGTATGGCCTATGAATTAATCGTAGTTCGTATGCGGAAGTTATGAGGGATTAAGTGTTGTTACCGTGCGGTAAAAGTAATTAGGAAAAAATATCTTTTTACTATTCATGGTAACTATTCATTGACAGATCTGGACCGTTGGATTTGTGAGATCAAATCTGGGCCGTTGATTATATATATATATATATATGTGAGATCGGATGAGGGGGAAGACTCTCTTTCTCTCTCTCTCGCTTTGGTTTTTCTTCCTCCCTCCCCAGATCGCTCCTCTACCTCTCTGAAGCCCTGGATCTCGACGCCATCACTGAGGGAGCACCGCCACCATCAGTTCCAGGCTCGTCTCAGCCTCCCCCACTCCTCTACCCTCTGCGCACCACACGACTGACAAGGCAGCGCGACCCCGGAGTTTGTTCCTTCGTCTAGCCATTGCGGGGTTCATGGAGGTGCGGCAGAACGTGGGGGCAACGAGATGTGGTGGCTCTCCCATGGAGGACGGCAGAGATCGAGTTACAGTTGGGAGGTTTTTACCGGAAGCTCGAGGGTTTTTAGGACGGGATCCGTTTGGTAATCCTTTCCTCTCCTCCATGTTCTTCTCTGTGTTATTGTTAGGATGTAATTGTGATGTTTGGTCGATTAGGATAGATAGGTGGCCGGAAAATGGGTAGGAACAGGTCGGTAGGCCGACCGGAACAGTTTTGGTGAGGAAGGGTGAGTTTTTAGATTTTTACCGTGGTAGATCTAGAAATTTACCATTTTACTGTGGAGGTAAAATGTCAGAACTGCCCCTGGCAGTTTGGGAAAATTATAAGGGTGCCACTAGTGCTGAAATCCCATAAATATCCTTAGTAGTTTTGTATAATTACAAGACTGCCATTGAGTTGGAAATTACTAAAATACCCCTGATAGATCTGTATATTTACAGGACTGTCCCTAAGGGTGAAATTCCATAAATACCCCTGGTAATTCTAGTTATTTACAGGGATGCCATGGAGGAAGAAATATCTTAAATGCCCATGGCTGTCTGGTTTATTTACGTGGATGCCACTATGTTTTATATTTATAATTATGTGTGATGGTTGTTTATAATCGTGTGATTGCCGTTATTATCTGTCTTGTCGTGTATGGATGTTATTGTTATGAATGATAGAATGTTCGGTTTAAGCCCGAGGATTTGTTGGTCGGTGGATACCTTAGCGGAGAGGTTAAACTCCGGATACGCATTAGATGTTGGATATCCGTACTAATAAATCGACCGATAATTAGAAAAGCGGGTTTCTGCCGGTTAAGGTGTTACTTATACAAGAGCTACGTGTGGCTTGATCCCTGAAAAGACAGGGTACGTAGGCAGCCTGACCAGGAATCAGGTGCAGCCACAACTATTATTAGAACCCCTAGGTTCTTAAATTGGCATATTTGAGATCCCATGTAGGAATCAGAATAACCTCCGGTTTGAGGTTTATTCCGGTGCCGTTTGGTCTGTTTGAATAGGGTTATCCTGGCTTAAGGGGGGATTTCGAGTAAATCTCTCTTGAGTTGGGTCCCGCACGTCTTAACCCAGGGTTAGGGAGGTAATCTTGGGTTGGGGCGTGACAATGGTATCAGAGCCAGGTTCAAATCTCGGACCAAAAGATTGCGAGATTTAAATAAATTATTTCTTTGAGTTATGTTGTTGGGGGGTTTGGACAGAGGCAGAGGTTTGGGTATTTCTGCCTCGGATCAATTTTGAAGGTAACTACTGTTACCTAGAACTCCTGTGTGTGTGTTCTTGATCACTGTGTAATTACAGTATTGTTGGTGTTGTTTGCTTGTTGTCGGAACTTGGTAGATCGGAGGAAACGGGGAGGTTATGGCGAAATTTCGGCAAGACATCGGAATCCGACGAAGATTCCGGTGATGCAGTTGAACTGGCAGAATGCCGAAGAGGTAGAAACCGAATCCCATTTGAGTCGAAAAGTGGCAGTTGAATCGTAATCGGGATATTTACGGAAAATGGGACGTAAGTAGGAAGTTTCCATTTTAGGAAACTTCCCATTTTAAGGAAGACTTACCAATTTAGGAAACTTTCCATTTTGGAAAACTTTCCATTTTTTGAGAAGATGTTAAATCGGATTGAAAAGGTTAAAGAAAATGTAGATTCAAGTTAAAGGTTTTGAAGATAATTAGTGAAATATGAGAACTATATTATTGATGACCACTCTAGTGGTTGAGGGAGATGTTGACTCCTATTAACGGTATTGTCAAGTGGATCGTGAAAAAGCAATCGGATAATTTTGTTATCGACGCATCGACTCACATGTAGTAAGAGAAAATACTTACGCTAAGGTGGCGTAAACAGAAACCAAACTTCGAGTCGATAATTGGAAATAAGTGTAAAGTTTGAAAAGTGATAAAGGAAGTTCGGAAACTGGGTCGGACTTCCGGTAAATTGAGATTAAGAGTCGATAACCGGGAAAGAAAGTTAAAAAGGAACTTGGTCAACATGTGGTCAAATAGGAGTTCCTGGTCAAACTAGGAAAAGACCAAGTCAACGATGAAATGACTAATGTATTGGGTTGTTTGTACAGTCTCTGGTTGAACGTGAGACGGGCTCGACTACGCGGTTAGTTCGAGAGTTTCGCTCGAGAAGCTTTCCGAGCGGGAAGAAGGTCGCAATAGTACTGTGAGTGGACAGACTATTTTAAAATGAATGCGTGCCCTAATTATTGAGTTATTTGCAGGGTTTATATGATGGTTTCGAGAATTATATTTTCCTCGGGTTCATGAATGTTTTATGTGGAATTATGCATATAAGACGAGGAATGGTTTTACTTATTGTTTTGAGTTGAGTAATTGGGTAAAGTTTTGTTATGAATTTTTGTTATAAGGGTTGTCAATGAATATGCTAGCTAGAGTAGCGTGAGGGCGCTACCAGAGCTCTTAGCTCCGACCCTGGTCTGAGAGGTCAGACACGCCTGAGATGTCAGGTGGATATTATGAGGGTTGTCCATTACCATTTTACCCAGAGCTCTTAGCTCCGACCCTGGTCTGAGAGGTCAGACACGCCTGAGATGTCAGGTGGATATTATGAGGGTTGTCCATTACCATTTTACCCAGAGCTCTTAGCTCCGACCCTGGTCTGAGAGGACAGACACGCCTGAGATGTCAGGTGGATACTATGAGGGTTGTCCATTACCATTTTACCCAGAGCTCTTAGCTCCGACCCTGGTCTGAGAGGTCAGACACGCCTGAGATGTCAGGTGGATATTATGAGGGTTGTCCATTACCATTTTACCCAGAGCTCTTAGCTCCGACCCTGGTCTGAGAGGACAGACACGCCTGAGATGTCAGGTGGATACTATGAGGGTTGTCCATTACCATTTTACCCAGAGCTCTTAGCTCCGACCCTGGTCTGAGAGGACAGACACGCCTGAGATGTCAGGTGGATATTATGAGGGTTGTCCATTACCACTTTACCTAGAGCTCTTAGCTCCGACCCTGGTCTGAGAGGTCAGACACGCCTGAGAGGTCAGGTGGATATTATAAGGGTTGTCCGTTATTGTTTTATCTAGCTAGCATAGCGTGATGGCGCTACTAGAGCTCTTAGCTCCGACCCTAGTCTGAGAAGTCAGACTTATTATTTCTTTTGTGTACGTGAACTTTTCTAATAAGGAGTAAGGTTTGGGGTAAAGTCATGGGGGATTTGACTTGGTTTCGGAATATTTTTTTGACATGAGGTATGGTAGATGTTGAGCTAATTGGTGTAACAGTGGAAACTGATTATATAAGCACTATGAGAAGCATACAGGATGTTGGGCACGCATGAGTTAGTGTGCGAGCTTGTTAGCTCTGATTGTTGGAAAATACCCTACTGAAGACTCTTTTATAAGAGAGGGGTAGGATGAGGAAAATTCAATATTTCTAAGTATGTGAAGATGACATACATGTAGGCGCGAAGTCGCATAACGGATTCATCAGCTCAAGTGAGCAGTTTGAGGCCGCATTGTGGTATGCGAGTTTGTTCGAGCCCTGTGGTTAAAAGTTGGGGTATTAGGAACGTGGGTGGATGAGTTTTGATTATGGACGCAGGAGATAATCCGTCTGTGGTCTCAGGGCCTAGTGTAGAAAGTTCATATCTCTTTAGTCTCGGAAGGTGCAAGAGATATATGAGTTTCCTCCACGGTGAGGGACTGTAGCATTTTTACCCTTCCATGTGGAAGACTTTGGTGTTAAATGCCAAGTGTGGCAGTCGTGTAAGTAGAGCATTCGAGTCGACTTCAAGTTAGTTTGGGTTACGTTTGGGAAAGCTGCCGGATTGTCGAAATTGGCATTTTGGAAATTAGCTTGTGAAGAGTTAAGAGGCAAGTCTTAT
Organism: Comarum palustre; assembly: GCA_951800085.1. Taxonomy (NCBI): domain Eukaryota; kingdom Viridiplantae; phylum Streptophyta; class Magnoliopsida; order Rosales; family Rosaceae; genus Comarum; species Comarum palustre. Next base: position 14,276,969 of record OX637588.1, on the reverse strand, counting down.
GGAGTCGATTACGATGAAAAGGATGAGACTAGGGTATCGTACCCTAGTGTTTTAAGCGAGTGTAGCTATGTTTTCCGTATTGCAAATGCGGGGAGACTCTGAATACTAAAGAAAATGATACATAGAGCTTGTGACTCTGGTTTTCCTGAAGCTCTGTTCGGTGGAACTTGACGACATTCCTTGACAGTTGGTTTTACCTTTCGCAGAGGAAATTTCGGGGACGAAATTTCTATAAGGGGGGTAGATTGTAACACCCCGTCCCGAAATTAACATTTTTACCGGGATTAGGCGAGTTACAGAGAATGGTAACCGCACTGTTAACTTTCCCCGAATTATTATCGAGATATTCTCAGTTTTGGGGAAAAATAGAATTAATGTCTCGAGGGATAGATTATGTTATTATGAGATCCCCGGTATGTCCGGAAGATTTTCCGGAGCTACGAGTTGTTAGTTACGAATTTATCGAATTTACGGAAGTAACAAATGATAAGTTACTTTACCGTAGAAAAAGATAACTTTGCGATAAGTCGGGAATTCGTGGAACTTTTCTTCGGGAAAGATGTAGAGGACGTTAATACGAACTCGTGGGTATGGCCTATGAATTAATCGTAGTTCGTATGCGGAAGTTATGAGGGATTAAGTGTTGTTACCGTGCGGTAAAAGTAATTAGGAAAAAATATCTTTTTACTATTCATGGTAACTATTCATTGACAGATCTGGACCGTTGGATTTGTGAGATCAAATCTGGGCCGTTGATTATATATATATATATATATGTGAGATCGGATGAGGGGGAAGACTCTCTTTCTCTCTCTCTCGCTTTGGTTTTTCTTCCTCCCTCCCCAGATCGCTCCTCTACCTCTCTGAAGCCCTGGATCTCGACGCCATCACTGAGGGAGCACCGCCACCATCAGTTCCAGGCTCGTCTCAGCCTCCCCCACTCCTCTACCCTCTGCGCACCACACGACTGACAAGGCAGCGCGACCCCGGAGTTTGTTCCTTCGTCTAGCCATTGCGGGGTTCATGGAGGTGCGGCAGAACGTGGGGGCAACGAGATGTGGTGGCTCTCCCATGGAGGACGGCAGAGATCGAGTTACAGTTGGGAGGTTTTTACCGGAAGCTCGAGGGTTTTTAGGACGGGATCCGTTTGGTAATCCTTTCCTCTCCTCCATGTTCTTCTCTGTGTTATTGTTAGGATGTAATTGTGATGTTTGGTCGATTAGGATAGATAGGTGGCCGGAAAATGGGTAGGAACAGGTCGGTAGGCCGACCGGAACAGTTTTGGTGAGGAAGGGTGAGTTTTTAGATTTTTACCGTGGTAGATCTAGAAATTTACCATTTTACTGTGGAGGTAAAATGTCAGAACTGCCCCTGGCAGTTTGGGAAAATTATAAGGGTGCCACTAGTGCTGAAATCCCATAAATATCCTTAGTAGTTTTGTATAATTACAAGACTGCCATTGAGTTGGAAATTACTAAAATACCCCTGATAGATCTGTATATTTACAGGACTGTCCCTAAGGGTGAAATTCCATAAATACCCCTGGTAATTCTAGTTATTTACAGGGATGCCATGGAGGAAGAAATATCTTAAATGCCCATGGCTGTCTGGTTTATTTACGTGGATGCCACTATGTTTTATATTTATAATTATGTGTGATGGTTGTTTATAATCGTGTGATTGCCGTTATTATCTGTCTTGTCGTGTATGGATGTTATTGTTATGAATGATAGAATGTTCGGTTTAAGCCCGAGGATTTGTTGGTCGGTGGATACCTTAGCGGAGAGGTTAAACTCCGGATACGCATTAGATGTTGGATATCCGTACTAATAAATCGACCGATAATTAGAAAAGCGGGTTTCTGCCGGTTAAGGTGTTACTTATACAAGAGCTACGTGTGGCTTGATCCCTGAAAAGACAGGGTACGTAGGCAGCCTGACCAGGAATCAGGTGCAGCCACAACTATTATTAGAACCCCTAGGTTCTTAAATTGGCATATTTGAGATCCCATGTAGGAATCAGAATAACCTCCGGTTTGAGGTTTATTCCGGTGCCGTTTGGTCTGTTTGAATAGGGTTATCCTGGCTTAAGGGGGGATTTCGAGTAAATCTCTCTTGAGTTGGGTCCCGCACGTCTTAACCCAGGGTTAGGGAGGTAATCTTGGGTTGGGGCGTGACATAAAGTGCCATGAAAGGAAATTGGTTGGTCAACTTAGTCAATGCGGTCATTCCTGGTCAAACTAGGAATGTTGTGGTCAACTGAACTGTTATTGTTTCTTGGTTGCTAAGCTACTCTATTCTGCAGTGATTATTGGACGAGGTAGCTTACGCGGTGACCACGGTTCACCGACACAGTTCCTGGAAGCTTGGAGCTTGCGTTTGGAACGGCAATTCTAGGTAGGGAACCTGAACCCCTTTGGTAGTGGTTTTATATATGTATAAGAAAGTGCATGTTTTTGTGTATGCTCATGGTCGATGCCTCGGGAAAGTTTTCTGTATATTAAATGATTTATGATTGGGCCAAGAAAACCCGAGGCTAGACGTAAAGGATTTTTATACGTCAATGTGAGATGTGTGGAACACCGTTGTCCTGATTTCCGGTGTGTGACCTGAGAGTGACGGGACCTAGTATCTAGCACTCCCACGGTGTCGAGACCGTGAACCTCCGGGGGGGCGATGCCCTGTTTATTTTAAATATCCCGCTTACGCTCGTCTCGTACAGAGTTAAGCGAGACGTAAGTGAGATGCGCTGTTTGGGCATTTAGCTGGAAATGGACACTCTCGCTACTATGTGTTTCCAAGCGCATAGGTAGTTGGCCCCGGTTTGCTGTGAAGACAAACCCGGGATTCGGTCATGGAGATTCGAGAGTCCTGCAGGCTGTACTGGTACATTGAGCGCTCTGGGCCCCTATGATTTTAGCATACTGCATGTTTTCCTAAAGGATATAAAATGATGGTTTTTGTGTGCCAAGGATTTTATAAATGGTTTTATTACGAGCTCAAATCTATATGTATATATACGGTTTTTGGTTTTCAAACCTATCTTTGGTGGGCCTATATGTGAGCACGCGAGGACGACGCTCACCCCTACAACAGATTGATTGCAGGTACTGTGACGGGAAAGATAGAGAGAGCTATGTGTGGAGCTTCATTCCTTACTCGATGTTCGGTCCAAGTGTACCCCTTATTCCGGTTTTACACCTTTGAGTCATTCACCAGGGCTTTCTACCTAAACAGTAAAGTTGTCATCCCGATCTGTAAACCATGTTCTATATTTTTATTGTTGTCGCTAAAGTTTTTAAATTGTCCCCTTTATTTTGACCACCTTCCGCGAAATTAGATAAACTCTGATGATTGTTTTAAGATTTTCATGTGGTGCCACTCGAAGTATTAAAGTTTGAAATTTTACTTTACTTACTAAAAAGCCTACGTCTTTAGGTTAATAAGTTGTTGACACGTCCTTCGGACGTGTTGGCGTCTTATTGGCTTAAATTCGTGGCCACTGTAGTTTACCCCCCAGGGGTGCTACAAAGGCACCTGCTACTTGAGCTTGGTAAATTTCAAGTTTCTGTTGGACCGCAACCCTCTTCTCATCAAGTGCTTCAAGCTCTGCCAATCTGATTTGTGCATTTTCATCAGGATTTGTCAATATTGTAGCTATCCTTAAGGAAGGCAATTGAATTTCCAATGGCAATACCGCTTCAGACCCATAGACCAAGTTGAATGGTGTACACCCAGTTGTCGTGCGGACGGTGGTCCTATAGGCCTATAATGCCTCGGGGAGACGATCATGCTAGTCTCTTTTGTTTGCTGAGACCATTTTTTTATGATGTTGCAAAGTACTTTATTGAAAGCCTCTGCCTGATCATTAGCCGTTGGGTTATAGCTGGATGAAAATGCATGTTGGATATTGTATTTTTCACACAACGTAACCATGGCTTTGCACTTAAAAGATGTATTTTGCAACATCTTCCGCTTTCACTACTTTAAGGGCAACTGCCTCACTCCATTTTGAGAAGTAATCCGTTGCGGCCAATATGTATTGGTGCAAACGTGAGGACTTAGGAGATATAACACCCACAACATCTAATCCCCATGCTTCAAAGGGATATGATAGAGACGTGGGATGAAGAGGTAATGGGAGTTGGTGTATGAAATCTCCATGTACTTGACATGGTTTACATGCTTGTGCATGATCTATCGAGTCTTGTATCATGGATGGCCAATAGTAGCCTATTCTTTTCAATTAGGCGGCTAACTTTGGACCTGCTTGATGGGCTCCGCAAATACCACCGTGGGCATCTCTAAGAGCTTGAATTCCATCCTCTTTTGATAAACACCTCAACAGTATGCACGACAGTCCGTATATAGAGTGTCATTAAGGTATACATATCGAGGAGCCGTTCGTCTCACATAAACCCTTTTCTTTGGATCTGTGGGTAAGGTTCCAGCCCGACAGTCCTCAATCATATCCTTGCACCAATCAGACTCTTCCTCAATGTCGAACGCAAAGACTACATGTGTATCGTTGGTAGTTTCTATCCGTTCAAAAGACGTAGGCAGCAATTGACGTTCCCCAACCGTTATTTGAATGTTCCTTTCATTAGGGAGCACTAATGAAGCCGCCAAGTTAGCCAATGCATCTGCTTTGTCATTCTCTGTTCTAGGAATGTGGCTAACTTTTATGTCTTGGAATTGCCCCATAAGATATTTGACTTTTTGATGGTATGGGACAAGGTTCCCATTTTTGACTGCATACTCATCATTTATTTGTCTGACAACTAATTGAGAGTCACCGAATGCTTGCAAAGAGTCGATCCCCATTTCCAAAGCTATCTCTAAGCCTATGATGAGTGCTTCATATTCTGCAACATTGTTTGAACACAAAGCCAATAGAGAGAACGAGTAAGGGATTATACCGTAAGAGGGTGTTATGAACACTATACCAGCCCCGGCTCCTTGTCTTCTAGCGGCCCCATCAAAGTATAATTGCCATGAGGAAGTTTCTGCTGAGAACACGTTCTCATCCGACAAATTTCCGTGCAATTCGTGGGTGTCTAACACCGGGTGTGTTGCCAAAAAGTCTGTCAATACTTGTCCTTTTACTGTTTTTTATGGGACATACTTTATTTCGAACTCGTAGAGAATTAAGGACCATTTAGCAAGCCGTCCTGAAGGCACAGGTTTTGTCATTAGATACTTCAATGGATCAGCTCTAGATATCAAGGTGACACTATGAGCAAGTAAATAATGTCGCAGTTTCTGAACTGCGAAGACTAGTGCAAGGCAAGTTTTTTCTATTGACGTGTAATTGTGTTCAGCTCCCACCAACGTCCGACTTAAATAGTAGAGAGCGTTTTCTTTGCCCTCATCATTGTTTTGTGCGAGCATTGCCCCTAGAGAATGTTCAAGAGCTGCTATATAAAGGATTAGAGGTTTCCCTTTGATAGGTGTCATTAGGACTGATGGGTTGAGAAAGTATTCTTTGATACTATCTAAAGCGGTTTAACATGCTTGGTCCCACACGAAAGGTACATCTTTCTTCATTAGTCTTGAAAATGGTTGACACCTCCCAGAAAGATTTGAAATGAATCTTCTTATGTAAACAAGCCTCCCTTGCAACCCTCGCAATTCTTGAAGGTTCCTTGGTGGCTGCATTTCCCTGATTGCTTTGATTTTGGTTGGGTCGATCTCAATTCCTCGATACCTGACAATGAAACCGAGAAATTTGCCGGATGTTACTCCAAACGCACATTTAAGAGGGTTCATTTAAGCGGATCTTCCTTTCTAATCCGTTGAAGAGATGAGGTTCGCGGTATGTCTTCCTCACAAAACATAACTTTGTCAAGACTTGTAAGGACATTAGACTCTGAGGAATCAAACTCTAGAACTTTCATTTTGAGCATGCCCTTTGTTTGCTTGATGATTACTTTTAGCGGGGTGGTTTTTGAAGTTGCTTTGCCACTGCTAAGTTTAATCTTTAAAGGAGCAGAAGACACTGGTTTCACATTCCTATTTTTGTAGAAGATAACTCGTTTGTGTCTATTGTGCCCATTATCGAGCGTTGTAGAGATTACGATACCTTCCTTTGGAATGGATTGATCAATTTTTTAAAGAGGCCTGGTGTAGCTTGTCATGAGAGTCTCCATTGTGTTTTTGACTGGTGCTATGACCTTTTACCCGGGTTTACGTAGGTCTTTCCGTATATACCTGAAAGTCATCTTTGGTTTTGATATCTCAGAGCCTGGAGCCTTCTCTTCTTTCAAGGGCAATGACAGAGTTGCTTTGGCCTGAAATTTATGTGTGTTAGACACCTCCAATCTCTCGGCCTCTAGCACATGTTTGGGTGCTTCTTCTATGATTAAGTTAGGAAGCTCTGTTGATTTATAAAACTTAGCGTCTGATTAATTTACCTCTTCACCTCTAAAAGGATCAGTATCCGCCACGACCTTTTTAACTTCTTCATTTTGTAGCCATTTAAAGCATTGATGTAACGTAGAAGGGATGACGCCATAAGTATGGAGCCACGGGCGTCCTAACAGTACATTATAGGATGTAGGAGCTTCAATTACATGAAACAAAGCGCTTGAGAAGAGTTCCCCGATTTCCATTTGTAAGGCAATTGTTCCTATCGCTTTCTGGCTAGCTTGGTTGAAGCCTTGGATGGTAAGCATAGACGGGGTAAGTTGTTTAGCGTTCATCCCCATGATATGAAGTGTTTTAAGAGGCAACAAATTTACAGCCGACCTACAGTCAAGTAAAATCCTGTTGATCGTCATAATGCCTATAAGTCCGGTGACGTAGAGAGGCCTATTATGTTGTTCGCCTCCCAATAACAGGTCTTCATCTAGGAACGAAATGCAATTCCTGCAATTGAGGAAAACTCTTGAGGTTGTCGTATCAACTTTAACAACATCCTCTTTATACAAGTCTGGACTTAGTAGTGCTTCAATCAATGCTTCTCATAACTCTCTTGACATGCGCAAAGCGTCATAAACACTGAAGAGTGAAGGAATACGTTGCAAATGTGCCAGTATGTCATATTTGGACTTTTGTTGAGATTCTTTTGTCCTTCGAGGTACCACTTTTGGTATAGCTTTAATTTTGTTAGCCGCATTGTTCATATCACTCTTTCCTCTTAGTTTCATAGGCAATGTTTTTCCATCGTCTTGAATAGCTGATGGTACAACCAGGACGGAGTGTGGTTGAATTTGATCGACTTCCTGTAGCCTTTCATCGTCCGTGTCTGAGCTGGATGGGGAGGCTGTCTTAACAGAGGCCATACAACATTGGAGCACCTCTTCATAATCTTCTTTTTTCTGGTCGTTCTCGAAGAGCTCCTTTGGTAGGAATTCCGCAAGGGTAATTGGAGTTCATGGTGATTGTCTATGCTCATCTGTATTTTGAGCTTGAACATTCTTTGTTTCATTTCTTCCTTTCTTCTTACTTTTTAAGAAGCTACCACGATGCTTGGTTTTCGAAGAAAGAGAAGGTGAAGAGAATTGAGCAGAGGAAGGATGATGTTGCCTCGCGTTATTCCTTACAGTCATCCATTCCCCATCTGAATCTTCCAACCCATCTGAATCTTCCCATAGCTCAAAGCTTGTCGTCATGAGTTCACAGAGGGACGGAATATCAGGGTTCCCAAGACGTGGCATGTCAGGATGTGCTTTGACAATTGTGACCTCATTGTCAACTTTGAACGTGACAGATATGGCGTCATCAGGCCTAGACACATCAGTTGTAATTACATTGGCTGTCGTTGTCACGATTTCATTTTTGTTAATCATTTCTTGTATTGTGTCCTTGAGAATGTAACAATATTTCAACGTATGACTGACTATGCGGTGATACCGACAATATTTAGGATCATTGGTTTTGTTCATCTCTGAGGGTCGTTTTGATTTAGGAAGTGTAATCATCTTAGCCGCCATGAGCTCATCAAAAATTGCAATCACATCATCATTGTCAAATGAATAAGTGACGTTTCTCCTTTCTTTGAGAATGAGTCTTCGAGGGCGATCATCTTTTGTTTTGATGTCATTATTATTCTTGACATTGTCGCCTTTCTTTTCATTCTTGACGAAGGTCGCCATTGTTTCTCCCTTCTTGACAACCAGTTTTTTTGAATCATTATTCTTGTCAGCAATTTGATTCCTCGAACTCGAAGATGTTTTTTGATGAACAATCTGCCTTTCAACATTACCTGCCTTAGACACCAACTCGTCAAATGTTTGTGGCTCTGCTATGCCAATATATGTTGCGATCTCTGGGAGGCGGTTATTAGCACACATCTGAACGGCAGAGGACTCAGACAACTTGTCGGGACATTGGAGATTAAGACTTCTCCACCTTGTGATGAACTCGGTGGAGCTTTCTTTGTCCTTTTGTTTGGTATCCGCCAGATCAATAATTGAGACTTTCTTTTTAGAACTGACAAATTGCGCCAATAATGCTCTCTGCATATCGTCCCATGTTTATAGAACCTGGCTCCAACTGAGTGTACCATGTGAATGCAGAACCCTTGAAGGACTATACGAATTGCCTAACCAGAAAGGCGTCTACTTGTGACGTTTCCCCACAGGCTGAATAAAAGTGAGCCAGATGTTCTCTTGGAGAATTATTTGTCCCATCAAATTTGTCAAAAATTGGCCTTTGATATCCCTTTGGGAAAGGTATCGCATCATAATAGTTAGGATATGGCTTGCGATATCCTAGAACTGGCGTAGCCAAAGACAACTGAAAGTCTCTTATCCCTTCAGCTATCAAGCTCTTGATACTTTCTGCTGAGAGTACATTCTTGTCTTTTTGAGCGAATGAAGGACCTGGACCCTCTTGTTCTTCTTGTTTTTTTTCTCCATGAGCGCAGCACACTTAGCTATGAGGCTAGCGATTTCCACTTCCTTTTCGGCTAACTTTTTCTTTGATTCAACTCAATAGCTATGAGCCTTTGAGCTTCAACTTCTCTCTCAACTTGCCTCTGTTGGGCATCCAGTTCAAGTTGAGCCATTCTTTTTGCCATCTCTTCCAGTCGTTGTCTCAATTGCTTCTCTGGCGGAGTTTCGGAGCTTGCCATAAGTACTTGGGCATTGTTGAATTCACCACTGTCGCCAGTCTTCGCTTGTAATTGAGACATTGAAGACTGTAAAGAACCACCGATTGGATTGGAAGCCTCATATAAAGGGTTTCCTTTCCACGAGACCAATAAAGGATTGTCCGACGTATCACTTGTTGATAACATGTCAAACATCCTCTTCTTAGTCATATTGCGAGTAATCGGACCTGCGTAAGAATCATCTCCATACACCGGATACTCCTCGGCTTTAGATCCGTTTTTCCTTTCTCGAGCTTTTGAGGGTGCGTCGAGGGCTTTTGCTACCTCCTCTGCTAACTTCTTTGGGTCAAGCTCTTGACTATCTTGAGAAGTTGTTTTTTGTGAGGATGCGGTGGATCTTTGCGAGCCTTCAAGAGGGAGCTGAGGTTCATGCTCATCCTCTTTGTCTTGCTCTCCTCCCTTAGTGGAAGTCGTCATCACAGTTTCTACATTTGGTAGAGGGACCTGAATTGTACCAATCGTGACATAAGCCGGAACATGAGTTGTCACAATTGCTGGTGTTGATTGAACAATCTTTGTCAGGACGGCTTTAATTGACTCAGTTTGGGCATCTTTCTTCCTTTGAGCTCGCGTTGCTCTCTTCCTTGATTCCTCAAAGCATTCTTGGAGACGCCATTGAAAACTTGGGTCTTCACCACACCTGCGGCAACCTTGTCTTGCTTCGTTCCAAGTTTTGTTTTTGTAGAAATTGCAGGAATATGGCCTATCGCGAATGACATTCGGTAACCAGTTCGATTTGAGTGATTAGCAGTTGGAGCGAGCTTGTGGAAGAAAACCGTAACCTTTGGTGCCATTGATTTGTTACCTTCAAAACACACTTAACAAGTTAATAACTTCATAAAAAGAGATGAATGGGAAAATGGTCCCCAGCAGAGTCGCCAAAAACTATGTTGGGTAAAAATGTGCACAAAAATGTAGAATGTCACCCAACGTAATTTCACTCTATCTTATTGATTAAAATAGAGTTTTAATAATGTCTGGTTCAACCCATTCAAGACAGAACATGTCTCTTAATTACAATCCCTCATTACAAGGGAACACCCTTTGATTCAATTTATCAAGCAACCGATGTGAGTTTGTTTGTTATTACGACTGCACCCGAATGGGTTGCCTACGTACCCTGAGAGTGATCAAGTCATTCGTAGTTTAGGATCCCCAACAAGTGAATGACTCGTTGGAAGACTTTGATTTTGAAATGAAAGTAGTGTTTGGATTTGTATCTGAAGGCGTATGAGCTATGAAGCGAGGCTTCGGAAGATTCGAGAATTTTTTAGGAGTTGTGGTTGCATTCAGATTTAAATCTAGACTGCCTACATACCCTGTGAAGGGATCAAACCGATGTAGTTCGAAAATTTGATTTTTCTGGTGATTTGAGAATTTGACTGAAGTCATTTGGACTGGCCAATTTTGACTGGTGGTTAGGGATTCTGTTTGGAATGGTGGTTGTATCTAGTGGGTCGCTAGATTGCCTACGTACCCCTTTCGAGAGGATCAAACCGACGTAGTTCATTATTGGAATTGCGGTTTTGTACCGACTTTTGGCATTTGACAGATGTACACATATTTTTGAATTCGTCAACTATATTTCCTGTTGACACCCAATTTCGTAGAGTGTCTGCTGATGTGATTTGGGCTCCTGCGTGTCGAGCCTTGTTGTTGGGCCTTGAAACTTGGATTGGGCTTCACACTGCTTCATTTAAGTGAAAATTTGATGGGGTTGGACTTGCATCGACGACGGGTATCTGTGAAGTGGGCTTATTTCCTTTTCCTTTATTGAAGGCCCAACTGCTTTCTTCTCTTATTTTCTCTTCTCCGTCTTCCTCCTCCACTTCTCACTTCCTTTCTTTTCTGTCCGTTTCGTTCTTCTGCTGCTATGGCGATTGGAGCCCAGAAGGCCTGAAGGTCGAAACTGAATGAGAGAAGGATTTTGGTGTGTCAATCGACTCGGAGATGGAATTGCATTTGGGTTCTCGTCGGGACAGATCGAAGCCTGTGATTTGGGATATCTGCACAAATCGGGTGAGGATAGCAATCTTTATTCCACCCCTTGATTTGATTAGTGCATGACAACAATCGAAAACTTCTGTTTAATTCCTCCATTGACAACATGAGGTTGCCCCGAAAGGTAAGTTTCTGGAGCTTCTAATCAGTTCCCACTTGATTGAAACTACCAATTTATGAAGACCCTGGTGCCAAAACCATCTTCATTGTGGTCCAGGAAACGTTTCTGCTGGAACCCCTGTTTCGATTTGCAAAGAAACCAAACCTGTTTAAATAAGTTTGCTTCTTTTATCATTTTCTTTGTCATAATGTTGGTGCCATCATACTCCACGGCCAAGCTTTTTATTTTTTTCTTTTGTCACTTGTGTATTGATCATGGTTCTCCAAGAGGTGAGTTTTGTCATCTGATGAAACCGTACAAGTTCACTTCAAAGTTGAAGGAAGTTCTTTGCTCATATGATTTTGTCACCGTGGAGGCTTTAGTTTTCTTTTGCTTCCAGTGGGATGTACGGTTCTCAATGAACTCTGTTTAACACCCTTTGTGGATTTGTTACAGGTTATGGTGAATGCAGTTTTGAGCAGAGCACCTTTGTGAACTTGGGGAGCAAAGCTCGTGGGGAATTTGAGAGGACAAAGACTTTTCGTAGTTGCTGCGCCGACATGGTCTTCGTGACGTTGCCCGGGTGTCATTGGCACGCTGGCCAGAGAGTCATCGGGTCGTTTGGAGACGCAGCTCCGGTGTCGACGGCATGTGAACATAGCGGATAAAGAGTCACCCTTTGTGGTGGTTGTTGACTTCCTTTGCGGCATAGCTTTGGCTTCTCTTCCCTTTGCTTCTGCCTGCTCTCATCTTTGCTTGCCTCTGTTTTCTTCTCCAGGTTGCTGCCTTGACCTCGTGGAGCAAAACTTATTTAATTGTTTTGAGTTGGGAGGGTCACCGCCAAGCTTATCATACCATGAGAAAAACTCATCAAGCCTCCTACAGAGCCAAAGTTTTTTTTTAGAGTTAACCTTGACAGGAACTTTCTTTTCTCTTTTTGTAGCACCATCACCATTCATTCTTTTTTTGTGTCTTGTCTACTGCTACAAGCTTTGAAGGATTCTAATTTCAGCAAACCCTTTTTTTGTGCAGGTATGAATGAAACAAGGGCATAGTATCAGAACAATTTGTCATAGTTCCTGCGTTTGAATTTTGAGGGTGAGCCTCTGTTATTGTTTCTTTTGGTTTCATTGCACAGTATGTGAGTTGGTGCTATTTGGAGAGGTATTTGGCCATCGTAGTAAACATGCATTTGGCTATGGTGATTAACAGAATGGCGGTGGCTATTTTTTTATGGAAGTTTGAGTATTGTCTTTGTGTTTTTGGTTTTGTAGGATCAAAGGGAAGTAACATGAACAACCAGGTTGTCAAAGTAGCTAGAGAACCAGAACCATATAGCAATCATAGAACCAGAACTTTGAGGGCCATAGTAAACATTAGTAATCAGTAACCATAGTATCCGGTAACAAAAGTAGCCAGTAACCAAATCGATCCGCCAGATATTTGAGTGACCAAGAGAACAGTAACCATAGTAACCAGTAACAAGTAACGAAGATCGATGCGCAATGGGATTTGGGTGTCCAGAATAACAAGAAACCAGGAACAATAGTCACCGAGAGCTAGGGGTCAACCACAAGGATCATGAAGGCAGTGATGCCTCCATCAGTAGAACATAAAGAGAGTTGTGCAAAGGGAAAGAGAACTCGCCTTGTAAAGAATGAACCGCTCCTCTGGGATCTGGAGATCCTGGTGGACTTCCTGTCCCATATATTGTTATTGGTAAATAAGCGGATATTGCTGCAAAGGAGGGTACGCGGGGAAGCAGTGGGAATCTTATTGATGTTGCCCGACAGTGGGTTGAGATGCAAGGTTTGCTTCCATCGAGTGAGGAACTTCCACTGACTGAAGGTTTTCCTAGAGCTGGGGGCCTTATTGCTGTAAGTAGCAGGTTTTGTATTTTCATTTTTATTTCCCATCTTCACTTCTCGGATGTTGTCTAGCCAATATGACTATTAAAAATGAAATTAGGATATGGTAACATAGTGTTTAATAAATCTACTGATTGCGTTTTCTTTTGATCTGTTTGCACATAAAAAAATCTTAGTTGTGGATATGAGGTCCATTATCTTGACAGTATTATCAATTTTTTACAAGCATCAACTGAAATTTTACAACTCTGTGAAAATCTAGTTTCAAAATCTGCCAAGTGCAGCTCCCAAATTACAATGAAGAATAATCTAACGGTCATTTCTATAAGTCCATCAAGCAGTCTAGATAATTTCACAAACATTTTGCCTTTCTCGCCCTTAGTTCAGTGTTTTCAGCCAACAATACGAGGCCAAATTTGCATCACACAAGGTTGCTTCCCCAAAAGATGATACCAATCTATGTCTGGTTGGATATAGAGATATGGGAGATCAATCCGCTCCATAAACCTCCCCTTCCCAGGCACAATATAGCATGCTGAACTTGGTGCTTAATGGATTCTAAATTGATTGAATCTAAAGTGAGTAAATCAGATGTGGTCTAGTCTAGTTATATATCTTTAAAATAACAAATTAAGACAGTATTTCTTTATGTATGCATGCACAGTTGCACACACATGATTGGTGTTTTAGATGAATGAAAGGCAGCATTAGTTGAGACAAAGCCACAAAGAACAAAATTCAGCCAAGGTCCATACTTCATTGTTTCCAAGAGTTTGTCGAGTTTATCTACCTTAAATTATTTTCATATATTTGAATTACTTTATCTAGTTATGAGATGACAACATTTTATATTCTAATGTTTTAACTAGCAGAGAAAGATATGATTTTCATCAACTCAAAATGCTTTTGTCTGTTTATCCAAAATTCAAGAATATATTATCCACAAAGAACATCTTGCGAAAATTTGGTTGTTTATCCAAAATTCAAGAATATATTATCCGTAAAGTTTGCAAGTCTATTATATTCAGTGCCAAAATATTTAGAAATAGAATAATGTGTGGCTTTCTGGCTCTTAGTAGTTATTTTGTACCAAGTTGTAAAATCTGTTTCCAGAAAAACAATCTTTGATACAGAATCTCAAACTCTTGATAAGATAGTTACTTCATTTGTGGTTATTGTTGCTTCTCTCCCTTGTCAGTTTTAAACATTTGCAGGATCACCTGTATAGTTCCTGGATGCTGGCAACTTTCACTGTTTTTGTAATATAAGAAGGGAAACTATAAAGTGTATTCTTGATAAGTTTATATTCACTGGTAGAAGATGCCAGTGTTCTCTGCCGTTCTCCCCCTATCACTAATTTCTTTATGCTTTTGCCTATATTATTTTATTAGCTAATAGATCAATTGCTCAAGATTTCTGATAGTTACATTTAGTTGGATCAGCGCTGGTTCTTCCGTAACTGTACTTGAGATTGTGAATGGGTGTCAAATCAACTGTAGTGATACTAATACATGATGGTCTGGTTACAGGCTGCCAAAGAAGCAAGATATGACAAGGAAACTGTGATGAAATTCTTCCGAATGGTTTGTATTTCTCTTCTTGTTAGCTGATATGTTTACATTGTCTCAAGACAAGTGTCCAACTTATATTCTTGTGCTTGTTTCAGTTGATTAGGAGAAGATATTTTTCTGATGATTTACCTGCACAAAGTCCTAGGTCTATCACTCCGGTTGAAAGTCCTGCACAGACAGTAGATGAAAATTGGAGCGATGAGGATCATTCATACAGGAAGAAGAGCAGGTAGTTCCAGCAAGTTACAATTTTGAATTTTATTTCTAGTTTGTTAGATGTAATAAAACATAATCATATTGCCTGCTATACGCTACACGTATTGAGACATGATCTTGTTTAATGTAGTAAAACATAACCGTATTGCCTGCTATATGCTAATGCAATGAGACGTGATCTGCTGAATTTAGACTGTAACAATTGCTGTTCATCGTCATTGGCATTTCTTCTCTCAATTTGATGTGCTTGGATTGATGATTGTTGTCTTGTTTTTTTGTTCTTCCTTTTCCTCTGTTCATCTTCCTCTTCCTCCATATCAGAGTCTAGTTCAATCTTTCCTTCACGTGCGAACTTGGACCACTCCTCACCTTTTAATTGCCTTTTGCAGCTCTTGCTCAGTTCCGGACAACCTCTAATCGTCAGTTTTCTCAATTGAGAGAGGCAATGCATCCCTTGCGGCAACGCCACCATATTGGAACAGCTGTCAATCATTAGGTTTTCCAGGGATGTGAATTTTTCCAATTCCGGAAGTTCAGTTAGATTATCACAATTCATGAGTGCTATGCTCTGCAAAACTTTTGCTGAATCTTCAAGCCAGGGAGGCAAAGCCTTCAAATCAGAATCAATGATCACAAACAATCCAAGACATTGAGGGCCTTCTATGGTTTTCATCAAATCAAGCTTTGCGCACTCTTCAATTAACAGAGTATGCAGAGCGGTCAAGCGTTTCATATTTGGTGGCAAGGATTCCAAGTTTTCACAGCCGCGAATCCCCAATCGACAAAGATTAGTGAGGAATTGGATCTCTTCACCCACAGATTTCAGATTGACACATTCAATAAAAGCGAAAGATTGGAGTGAAGTGAGGCGACTAATTCCTTTTGGCAAATACGTCTGCTGTGTAGTTATCCACAAGCTTCGGAGCATGATCAGGTTCCCAATGTCTTTGGGTATCTCCTCCAGTGCGGTACAGCCAGCAAGAATCAATACCTCTAAATTCAGTAACTTACAGATAGAATTCGGAAGCCTTTTTATCTTTCTATTTGCAGACAAGCAGAGCAATCTGAGATGAAACAAACTACCAATGGAACGTGGTAGCTCCTCAAGAGGTGACCCACCGAGATCTAGCACCCGCATATATTTGAATCTTGAGATGAGTGTCTTTACGAAACGTCGATTCATCTCGGCAGAATCAGGAGTTAGAAAGGCACGCAATTTGGTTGACTTGAATATGATATCAGGAAGTTGTGCCTCTTCTCCAAGCAAGTTCTTTCTGGATACTGACACATGACGAACCATTTCAAATGCACCTGAAGGACGAGAATTAACTGTGGAGTACTCTACTTTTGCCACCGAAACTGCTAAATCATGAACTAGATCATGTATCTTAAACGTTATAATGGTATTCAAATCGACTTCAACTTGAAACAAAGATCTGGAGCAAAACTCCCTTATATAGTCTGTACCCATTTGTTCAAGATCTTCATTATGCTTACATGTTGTGAGATAGCCTTGTGCTATCCACAATGTAACCAATACACAACTTTCGAATTCATAATCCTTTGGAAAAAGTGAACAAAAATCAAAACATGGTTTCAAGTGTGGTGTCAACGCATCATAGCTCAATCTGAGTGCAGGTAGAATATCGTCCTTTCCAATACTCCACATATCATCATCTCGAACACTTTCCCATTTGTGTCGCTCTGTGTTCAAATAGAGCATGCTCCCTACAGTAGCTACAGCTAATGGAACTCCTTTGCACTTGTTCACAATAGCCTCTCCAATTTCTTTCAAGTGTGGATACCGGTGCTCCTCACCTCGGTTAAATGCCCTTTGGAAGAACAAGGACATGCAATCTTCGTGAGGAAGACCTTTCAAAGAATGCTTGTATGAGGAGTTTACAAGTGAAGCGACTGATTCGTCTCGAGTTGTTATGATGATCTTACTTCCATTAGCTCCCACATCTAACAGAGTTTTTAGAGCAATCCATTTTTCACTTGTTACTCCAATCAATTCTGTAACCCAGACATCATCCAACACCAACAGAAACTTTTTGTCCCTCAGAGTATCTTTCAACTCTGTTTCCATAGTATCCAAACTCTCATAATCCTCACATTTTGGTCCACCAGCAGCACTAGTAATGCCTCTCACCAAAGTTGGTGTATCAAAGTTGTCTGAGACGCATATCCACATCCTCTTCTCAAATTTTTTTTCTACCATGCTCTCATTATACACCAATTTAGCTAGTGTTGTTTTCCCCAACCCTCCTAACCCAACAACAGAAATAACAGACACTTTCTCCTCACGGAAGAAATCATCAGTGTCATTCAACAAACGCTTGAGAATCTGTTGCTTGTCACCATCTCTCCCAATAACACTTGAAGCCTCAACTGTGGAAGTTGTGATCCTTCTGTCATCGTGCACTTTTCTGGGCGCACGATGATCTTCGGCCAGTTGAGCAGCTTCAATAAGAGGGAACCCTCTCATTTCATTATCTATCTCACCAAGTCGTTCTCTAATCTCTTTCACTTTGTTCCCCATTTTGAAGTTAAACAATATTGGATTCCAACACGAAAAACATTGGCGTACCTTTCTTTTGATCCTCCCACAGTTGTCGACCTCCACTTTCAACTGCAACTTCTGAAACTCCAGTTCGTCGAGGACATCATCAACGTCGTAACAAACATCTTTGAGCTTTGCCAACCAAGGAGTGATTAGGGGATTCCTCACTTGCTTCTTCTCTGCCTCTCCGAGCACTTGCTTGATGGTAGACAAAGTCTCGTTGAGCTTGGTGAGCTCATGTTGGGCACCCCATGCCAAGCCGACCTCTTGAGAAGCATAGGAAACTAGCCTTCCCAAGACGTTCTCAGCAATGATGGTGGCGAATTCCATGAGGAGAGAAAGAGAGGTGTTAAGGGAAACCGAGTAATATTACTAGCAATCGATCTCAGACTCGGTTTTTATGTTCGATAGTTAAATGGATGAGTTTGCACTAAACGTCAGAATAAGGTAACGTCAGATTCTTCCTCCAAAAAAAGAAAAAGGTAACATCAGATTCGGACGTGTTCGATGATTATTCTAGCGTCAGAATGAGGCAACATCAGACTTGTTCGACAATTATTCTATTCCACCTGACCTAGTTTTAAGTCGATAACGACGTCTACACCATTTTTGGAGTTTCACTTTAACAACCAATTGTACTCTGACCCATCCGGAGTATGGCGTAAATATAAGTCTGATCACTTGATGCTTCCAAGGTCTCTTTTGCCTGGAAATATATACATGTACTTTGTACAAATAGAACCCTTCCTTTTCAGCGTAGCAGTAAAATGTGCTCGGGCTTAGTTCATGATCATGTCTTTCTTGTAGGTATTTGTAGCTCAGAAGCTGTCACTTTAGCCATATTCCTGAATTGGGACTTTCAAACTTTTGAATGCTGAACTTCTGTTGCAGATGCAACATTTTCTCAATATATCCCCTAGTTCCAACTTCCATTTTTCTCAAGAGACCTTAAAACACTACTAAAATAATCTGTGGTATTCCTAATACTTGTAGGTTTTAAACCTCTAAGACCGTAAATCATATTGTTATAGAGTTAGGCTATTAAATCCATAAATCACATGTCAAAGCACAAGAAGTGAATTCTAATATTAACCGTGGATATTCATGATTATTAGGTAATTAATTATATATAACTTGTAGGACAAGGAAATCTAACAGTATGCTATTAGAATTTTCCTAGAGTGTTACTTACTGAACATTATCCTGTTGATATATTGTAGGAGGATTTTTTACCTTGATGAGTTGCAGAAGATGTAAGACATAACTAATACCTTCTCACAATCCTTGTATACGCATCATGATTCAAGTGTTGCAGAGGGGACTACAAAGACCTTAGTGCTAACACTACTAATGCCTCGAAAGGTAATTATCTTGCTTTCCTGAAATCATGATCATATCTGTGTGCTCCAACATAACATGTATATGAGTATCTTTATGCTTTTGTATCCAATTGATTTATAGCATGCATAAAATAGATTTGAAGAAATTGGGGGTGATTGTTCTGGACATCCCATCCTCTGGTAATATCTAGGGAACAATAGCCTAAGTTAGTTTCTCATACTTAGGAAGGAGCTGAATTGATCACTTGCAATTTCAGTACACACCTAAAATTGTTTGTTCACAAACAAAAGGCATCAAGAAAGTGTAATTTCATCTCCCTGAATTGCTAAGATTCTATGAATTATGGACGAATTTTATAGTCCAAAAGACCTTAAAAGTTTGAGTGTTTGCCTTCGATCCTTGCAGTCCCACAGAGCAGCGACTACCTCCCGCTCCTTGCAGTGGAAGGATAACTGGTCCACCAGGATCCCAATTTTTTTCCTTGTTGTGGAGGCATTCTTTCTGGGTTGCAGAAGAATGTGTTCTCTAACTCAGAAGCTTTCCTGGCCTCTAGTCTCTAGACATATTCCGGTGTTTCTAACCTAGAAGCCGTGTCTGTCAGCTATATTCTGGAATTGGACCGGAAGCTTTTGAAAATGAACATATCCTTTAAGCTGTCCTTTTAGACATCATGATAAATATGGCAATTATTATGGAAGTTGTTGTACCTTAGGACTCAAATGCGAAGTCCATTCTAACATTTTCTCATTTCGACAAGCATTAGAGTCAATAACAAGAATCCATATCAAAATCAGATATAACACTGTTCCTTTGTGCACATGAGATTAAAGTCATATGTTTAATACAAATATCATTAGTTTGTCATTACAAAGGAGAAATGCAGGACTTTGAGCATACTGTATTCACTTTAACACATCAACTTAAAAATCACCAACATAACTCTAAGTGCAACACATGACCAATTAGAGATAATAGAATTGCAAAAGTGTTTCCTGATGAAAATGAAAATAATCAAACACTTGAGCAAAGCAGTCCATATCAGGTTCAGTATGCAAGAACCTTAACACAAAATTTCAAAAAGAAATCCTTCCTTGTGTTTCTGTAACCTGCAGAATGATGCAGCAGCATATATGTATATATGCATGGTTGTTTTAATATATTCCAGCAAAACAAACCACTGTACCCATAAACATAAAATTCAGAAACCAAGTAAACATTGATGCAATTAAATAGTCTGAAATGAATTTTATTGCAAAATACTGAAAATAGTAAAAACCCAAACTTGTTGTTCTGAAAACGAGTACAAAGAACCAATCAAAGAACAATAATAATAATAATAATAATAATAATAATAATAACAAACTCCCACTATTCTCTAGTTTCTTTAAGCATCTAGATTTGGTAGAACACCAATACTCCTAGCATGCTCTTCAAAACTCACAGTGCCTTTGTAAAAGGATTTGCTAATTGAGATAAAGTTCCAATCTGTAGAACATCAATCTCTCCATGCTTCACATTCTCTCTCTCTCACTATAGTACTTTAGACTCAGGTGCTTAGAATTATCAGACCTCTTAATATTCTTAGTGAAGTATACAACAACCGAATTATCACAAAAATACTTCATTGGCCTAGACAATCTGCCATCAATAAGTCCAGTCTGAATTGAGAAATTTTTCAACCAAATTCCCTCACACACAACATCATAAATGGCAATAAACTCAGCTTGCATAGTACATGTTGATATCAGACCCTGCTTAACACTTTTCCAAGCTACAGCTCCACCAGCTAAAATAAAACCATAACCAGTAATGGACTTATTAGAGGCAGGATAATGAGATGCAATCTGAATCACAATATGCAGTCAACTCTAATTTTTTAACTTGTCTATAAACCAGCATATGTGCCTTAGTCTTCTATAAATATCTTAGCACTTTCTTCTCCTCAATCCAATGCTCAGGCCCATGATTGGATTGAAAAGTGCTAAGACTCCAACTGCATAAGTCAAGTCAGGCCTTACGTAGGTCTGTGCATACATCAAACTCCCAATCAGCTGTGCATAAGGCTTATCCTCCATGTGCTTCTTTTCTAAATCAGTTTTCAAACACTGATCTTTGTATAACTTATCTCCTATGACAATACTAAAACTCTCTTGGCCCTATTTCTCTTAATTTTAATACTAAGAACATATATGCCTTCACCTAAATCTTTCATGTCAAAATGCTTCGACAAGAAATCTTTGGTGTTTTTCAGCAATTTCAAGTTGGTAGTGGCAAGCAAAATATCATCCATATAAAGAATGAGAAAAATAAAATATTTTCTCTCAGTCTTCATGTACACACTCATCAACTTGATTTTCTTTAAAACCAAATTTGCTAACTACTGAATCAAACTTTAAATACCATTGTATGGATGCCTGTTTCAGACCATGAATCAATCTATTCAACTTACAGACTAACTTTTCAGTACCACGTTCAATAAACCCCTCAGGTCACTTCATGTAAATCTTCTCCTACAACTCACCATTCAAAAAGTTGTTCTAACATCCATCTGGTGCAGTTCCATATTAAAATGAGCAACTAAAGCCATAACCACTCTGAAAGCATCTTTTGTTGAAACAGGTGAATAAGTTTCATTATAGTCTATCCCTTCCTGTTGTGTATACCCTTTAGCTACTAATCTGGTTTTGTATCTTTCTACACTCTCATCTGCATTGGTTTTTGACGAGGCCGTTGGTCAACAACCTGCAATTTAAAACCCTATCATTGTAGTAACTGTAAGTAGGGATCGTTCAAGCCGGGGACACTAGGGAAGGATTATATCTACATCAAAACAAGTTAGTAACATTCACAAATATAATATAAACATACAAGTACAATTCTGTCACAACTATACAAGTATAAACATATATACAAAATATTATGGGGGATTTATAGAATGGTTCGAAACATATAAAGATAATAAAAACACTTATTTACAAAACATGGTCAATCAATACTCAAGCATAAAACAACATAGCACCGTGAAGAAAGACATGTCACAAATTTCGCAAGTTTAAGAAGTTGTACTTACGTTTTCACAACTTGTAATTAATTCCAACTATTTAGACTTCTCATGTAAACTTAGTGCCTACAATCGCCTGACACTAAATTTGTATATGTGTCATCCTGTTCAATGCCTACAATCGCCTGACATTGAGACAAAATACACTGATCGAACGAGAGTCATTGGAAACATGGTCCTAGGTATGGCGTCACTCATCCTATTCAACATGCAAATCTCTCACCCTACCACCCTTGGTAGTGACTAAGAATCAAGACCTACAATCGCCTGATCTTAACCCTTAGACACTACGGCATATGAAACTCCCCCTAATAGCTAACTTGTCTAGATTCAAGCTAACCTAGAGTTCGATTACGTGCTCAGGTGAGGATTAATCAATTCAAGTTATTAATTACGTAAACACAAACAACTTAATCTAAATCGTCATCCTAACATGCAGTTCTACACGTTACAATCATAAACACAATCACATGAAAATCACCAAGAAGAACAAGCAAACATGTTTATAACGTAAAACCAAAAACCAAAACAAACATATATATAAAGAACCATCATCCATACAGTAGATACACACATAAACCTTGAATGTATTCATACCTAAACCTACCCTAAGAGTCGGCAAGGATTGAAGAAGGGATTGGTGGCGGCAAAGCTATGCAATCGGCAGCAGAAAATGCAGTCGGCAGCAAGGGGTTGGCGGCGGCGGCAAGGCTTTGTGTTTCTGTGTAGGGAGGGTTTTTAAGTAGAGCTAGGCTATTCTAAGGCTTAGAGCAATTGAGAGACACGAAATTTGATGTACATAGGTCCTATTTATACAGAAAATTTCGAAGAGAAACCCTAGAGAATTCAGGAGCTTCAAGGAGACACCTTCCTTGTTGGGCTTGGTTTCCTCTTTCTTCTTTGACAAGGATTTCGACTTGGACCTTGGATTTCTGATTTCTTGGACTCCCCTACATGTTATTGGATCCATGTAAGCCTTATACACAAGTTCTTGGGCTCATAGGCAGCCGAAATCATGGACAAACTCGGCAAGGACAGACTTTCCCGGTTTGACCGGAAAAGCTCCATACTTGGTTGTTTCGGCTGCCATGATGCATTCTTCAAATCTTCTTCTTCAATGCAGCTTCCCATGACTTCATTAAGCTTCTCTTAAGTCCTTTGACATGCTTGGGAAGAATTTTGGTGAAGAAACATCCTCCCAAACTCGTGTGACAACTTAGGCAGAAACTGCCCAGTTTTGCAGCTTGACCTCCGTCCATTGTTTTGATCATAACTCCTTCATCTGAACTCCAAATTCTGTGATTCAAGAAGATCTGAAAACTAGACTTTCGTAGCTTTCCAATGATATATGGCTCGTCCTCAGATTCCTCCTGGATATTTAGATATGATTTTCCGAAGTTGATGTAGGATTTCTGTTCGCGGGAGAGATTTCTGCTCGCGAGTAAGTTTTCATTCGCGGGAGAGTTTCATTCGCGAGACTGACCTCCGGCCATTGTTTCTGGCATAACTTCTTCCTCAGAACTCGGATTGCTGCGATTCCAAAAGATTTAGAAACTAGACATCCACAGCTTTCCATCCATATATGGCACGTTCCCTGGTTCCTTCTGTATTGTCCTAGGGAAATCTTTGAAGTTGAGTTATGGTTTCTGGAAATTTCTGCTCGGAT
The DNA here is from genome assembly GCA_951800085.1 of Comarum palustre. NCBI lineage: Eukaryota > Viridiplantae > Streptophyta > Magnoliopsida > Rosales > Rosaceae > Comarum > Comarum palustre. Next base: position 14,253,468 of record OX637588.1, on the reverse strand, counting down.
CAAAACCTTATGTTTCGGAGTTTCTTCTTTTCCATGGCTTCTTTTGTTGTCCTCCATGAGTCCAATCTTCATGATTCTTGATATAATATGTCCATATACATGTCATCTACACATTAAACCAAATTCATCAAAATTGACAATGTAAAGGTACGGTGAATCATGAGAAAATTACCAAGTGTTTGTTCCAAATCGAATTTACAACACTTAAGCACAAATTTCTGTATAAAGACACATATTAACCATTACTCTACAGAAAAACCCTTTTGACTCAATATAAGTAAAAACAACATTACTAAGGAATAAACAAGGTACAAATGAGGGTAAAAACACATTAAAAACATAGCGTAAAACGCACTTATCAGTTTTGGTTTCATATACCCACTTACACCCATGGCTTTTGCATTCTGAGGCAATTGAACAAATTTCCAAACATTATTAGTTTCCATGGATTTTAATTTAGACATCATCGCTTCCTTTCACTTTTGAGAATTTGCACTCTCAATTGCTTGCTTAAAGTGTTAAAGTCCCTAATTCACTCCCATTGATTTCTCCCCATATCAAGGAACTGCAGCAATCTTCTCCATCAATCCTTGATATTCCTAGCTGCAGTTTAGGTTCTGTTACTAACTTTCTATAACTATCACCTTGTAATCTGCTATATATTGCAAGAATGCAATTGCATAAGTATGTAAGAAAATCAATTTCATCATGGTATCATACGCTTAGGTCTAGGATCTACCTGTCTTCTCTTCTCCCTTCTCGAGTCTTCCTTCTCTTCTCCCTTCAGTCCCACCCTTATGGCAACCACAGCCCCACCAGCACTGCATCAAAACACCTCTCAGTTCATCAAATTGAACGAAACCAACTATCTTCTCTGGATCCGTCAACTCAAACCATACTTTCGTGGTGCCAAGCTTTGGGGCTACGTCGATGGTTCCATCCCAGTTCCTCCAGCCACCATCACCACTCCGGCTCGTGATGGCGCCCCTGCACAAACCACAGACAACCCCAAATATGATGAATGGCTCACTACTGATCAGCAGATCGTCAACATCCTCAACACCTCTCTCACTAAGAAAGTCGCACGCCTCACCACTGGATTCGATACCTCCAAAGGTATCTGGGATTGTCTTGCCCAACATTATGCTCAACAGTCTATTGCTAGCTCCACCAGTCTCCACCTCCAGCTGTTTGATCTTCACAAGGGATCCCAGTCTGTTGATGATTATCTCGAGCATGCGAAGTCTTTGGCTGATTCTCTTGCTGCCATTAACGAACCTGTTTCTAAAAAAGATCTCGTTGTTGCTACTCTCACAGGCCTTGGTCACGATTATCTCGTGTTGAGGACGGCGATTGCTCAATCTGATCGCCTCCTAGGCTTTGCTGAACTCCGCGGCCGCATTCTATCCTTCGACGGCTAGCAGAATCGACGTTCTGACGCCACGGCGACCGTTCTCTTTCAGTCTGCCATGTCCGCCGCTCCCTCCTCTGAGCTGGTTCCACAGCCCCGTGACTCTGGTAATGATGCCCAGTTCCGTCGTGATGCCACTGGCAACCGCCGCGATGGCCGCCGCGATTTTCGTGGTCGTGGTCGTGGTCCTGGAGGCCGTGGTTCATTCGTTCCGTCCTCTCACCCGTGGGTTACTCGCCCTCCTTGGTCAAATGGCATTCTCGGACCAGGCCCAAGCCCCCAAGGCCCACAATGGTGTTTCAATTGTATTACTTACCAGCATGGGCCTCATCACTACCCCCATCGCTTTTCGGGCCCATCTTCTGCTCCTCCTTTTGCTGGTTCTCATACCCTTGGCGATCAGAATTGGTATCCGGATACGGGTGCTACCACCCACATGACTGCCATGCCAATCCAACATCCGCAGACTTATGGCGGACCTCACAATGTCTACATGGGAAACGACGATTCTATGCCGGTTTCTCACTATGGTAACCTTCCTTTTTTCTTAGGAAATACTCAATTCTATCTCGAGCACGTGTTGCGGATCCCTTTCATTCGCAAAAAATTTTTGTCAGTCGCTCAATTCACTAAAGATAATCTTGTCTATTTCTTATTCGCACCAAACTTTTATCAAATCCGTTGTTTACTCACTGATGTTCTCCTGTTTCAGGGCCCTTGTAAAGATGGCTTGTACCCATTGTTTCCGTCATCCCTCTCATCCTCTCCTCATGCTCTTGCCACCGTTCACTCCTCCTTGTGGCACAATCGTCTGGGCCACCCCTCCGTTGCTGTCATGTCTTCCTTAAAGTCTACTCTTGGTCCTTCGTCGTCTCTTAATAGTTTTTGTCATGATTGTGCTGTTAGTAAGTCTCATAAGTTGCCTTTTTCTTCCAATCACAATTCTGCTACCAGTCTTTTTCAAATCATACATAGTGATGTGTGAATGTCTTCTACCTTATCTGTGACGAGATTTAAGTATTATGTTCTCTTTACTGATGAGTACTCTCGTTTCACCTGGCTTTATCCCATGCGCCATAAAAATGAAGTCTTCACTCATTTCCAAACTCTTGTTGCTCTTCTTCGTAATCTCTTTAATGGTTCTATTAAATATCTTCAAAGTGATAATGGCACGGAATATGTTAATAATGCTTTCTCTCAATTTTGCAACACTTTGGGCATTCAACAAAGATTCTCTTGCCCACACACTCCTGAACAAAATGGGTTAGCAGAGAGAAAGCACAGGCACATTGCCACAATGACCCGTACCCTCCTTCAAACTGCTGGGGCTCCACATAATTTATGGATCGAAGCCGTTCTTACTTCCGTCCATCTCATCAACATTCTTCCTACTCCGGTCCTCAATTGGGTCACCTCATATCAACTTCTCTATGGTAATCCACCGTCTTATTCCTCCCTTCGTGTCTTTGGTTGCTCTTGTTATCCTCATTTACGTCCTTATGTCTCTAATAAGCTTTCCAATCGCAGTGTCGAGTGTATCTTCTTAGGGTATAGCCCTACTCATAAGGGTTATAAATGTCTTAATCGTCAAACAGGTCGAGTCTATGTGTCGCGTCATGTTTTATTTAAAGAAACAACATTTCCTTATAAAGTTTTGCAGGTCCCATCTACCGGTCCACTTGATTTGGTGTCCATATCAAATCCCAATCCTCCGCAGGCCCAACTGCCGAGCCCATCGTCATCTTCTCCTGACGTCATCCATCCTAGGCCCATCAGCCCAACCCTACCTCCCCACGTGACTAACTCGGCACCATCTCCTTCTCAGTCCTCACCCACCATTGACCTTCCAATTATTCTTCCTCCGCCCTCCTCATCCCAACCGCCTCAACCTCCGCCGCTTGTCTACTACCGCCGCCGCCCTCCGGCCGCGCCAGTCGTGGCGGACCCTCCGCTGCCACCCCACCATTCATCGTCCTCTCTGTCTACGGCCGAACCATTCCCATCAGCAGCTGCCGCTCCTGTTCTCGACAACCAGGCACCCGTCGCTGCTCCACTTTCCCTCGGGCCAGCACCCATTGCCGACCCCGCTCTTAACAATTCAGAACCCGGCGACCTAGCACCGGCAGTCTCAGCACCTGCTGTCGCTCCTCCACCGCCCCAGGGCGTCTTCACTCGTCTCAGTCATGGAATTGTCAAGCCGAAATAACGCACAGATGGTACCATTCGTTATCCGGTTTCTCATGCTTTAGTTTCTGTGCTTGACAGTGTTGAACCCACCTGTTATTCTCAAGCTTCCCAGAATTCAGACTGGCGACGCGCAATGACAGAGAAAATCAACGGCCTTACTCAAGAACAATACCTGGTTCTGGTACCTCCATCCTCTCAGAACACTGTTGGCTGTAAATGGGTTTTTCGTATCAAACGGATGTCTGATGGCTCAATCGATAGGTACAAGACTCGTCTAGTTGCTAAGGGTTATCATCAACAGCAGGGTATTGATTTTGATGAGACGTTTAGTCCTGTTGTCAAGCCTGCCACTATTAGAACTGTCCTTACACTTGCGGTCTCTTGCCATTGGCCTCTCCGGCAGTTAGATGTTAAGAATGCCTTCCTTCATGGAGTTCTTCATGAGAATGTGTATATGGTTCAACCGCCTGGGTTTATGGATTCCGTGAGACCATCTCATGTCTGCAAACTCAATAAGGCGCTTTATGGGTTAAAACAGGCACCTCGTGCCTGGTTTCAGCGTATGAGTTCCTTCCTATTGTCTGTCGGTTTTGTTCAAAGTATTGCTGATCCATCTCTGTTCATTTATTGCCTGGTTCCCACACAATTTATTTCTTACTATATGTTGATGATATTGTGGTGACGGGCAGCGATGAGCATCTCCTTCAGAGTTTCATAGATTGTTTGGGTCGTGGTTTTGACATAAAGGACTTAGGTCCTCTACATTATTTTCTGGGCTTGCAAGTTACTACTGTTTGGTCTAGAATTTGCAGTCCTTCAAACAACCGGCTTGTAAATTTGTGCTAGGCGTGCCAGTACCTTTGGGTCAGGTACAACCTTGAAGTTGGATGCTACTTGCGTCCCTCTTCTGACTTCTTCTCACAGCGACTGTGACAGACGCCGATCTTCTTCCTCTGTGCTAGGTTCTCTTCTTAGACCTACAAGGGAAAAGTCCCTCTAGGATTTTTCTCCAACCTTTGAGGATGGCCGAATCTTACTTAGTATGCAAGGAAACTAAGCAGCGGGTATCAAGATATAAACTGGCGAACGGATTCTCCAGAACTGATTGCGGGAGTAAAACTGCTCAACGGATCGAACAGGGGAGTAGAGAGATTTCAACGGATTGAAACCTGTCAGACTTAACGGATTAAGTCCCTTTTGCAGCTTGACGGATCAGGCTACGGTTGCTGACGGATCAGGCTTGGTTGCTCCGGAGAGGCTTGAAGACTTTCGCGTGGCGAAGTTGTTGTCTGTTTGTTGATAGATGTAGTTGTCTTTTTCTCTTGCACCTCAACCCTTTATATAGTGAATACTAGGGTAGATGTTTCCTTGCGAATCAAGGTATAGCCTCAAATAATCCTTCTTGTAGTGCAAGACTAGTTCTTAAAGCCCAATCATGTAAGCCCAAAACCATTCTAGTGGTAACTTAACCTCCTGCAACCACGTGTCTAATTTCTTATAATACCCTCGCGAACGCTTTTCCAACCGCGAACGTATTCTGTTAACACACGTCCCGCTTCGCGAGCGCGTTTCCCCCTGCGAACAAATTATCTCCTTTCGCGAGCGTACTTTGTTACTGTGCTCCTTGCGAGCGCTTTTGACTTTCCAAACGTCCTCTGACCCTCTTGACCGCAGGCATCGGTCCACTTGCCTTTCTATAAATGGGCTTTTTACTTCTGGATCCAACATTGCCCCCCAGTTCTTGAGATTAAGCCCGTTTGCGAAAATCGAAAAGAGCTATACCTTAGCATTGATTTAACCAAAAGCAAACGTCTTTTCATTGTCAAACTCCTCAGAACACTCAACCATCATTTCCCTCTGCAACTCTTTTCAAACCTTCCTGAGATAATCCGCCGCCGTTCCTACTTCCAAATCAATGGCACCCAAACACACCTTCTCTGCTGTGAAAACCACACCCAGAACCCCTTCTGAGCATGAAGCCCTAAACTTTGTCCAAGCCATGGTTGGCCTCCGACCTGCTCCAAAACCCAAGGGTTCTTGGTTGAGAGTTAAGATTGATCAAACCTGCGACCTAGGTCCCTGGGTTGATGTCTTCCCACACCCACTTGAAATGCCTTACCGTCAACATGCATCTCGAATTCCCCCTTTAATCTTTCGCGAGGAAGAAGTTTCATTCGTCGACTGGCAGAAGTCAGACGCCCAGACCAGATTTGGGCAGTGGCCGAATACTAATGACGCCGAGATCCAGTGGTACCAACAACGCCGTAGTAAGGACCTTGAACGATGGCAAGCCGTTGGAATCGCCGATCCTATCGACCTCTGCTTCTCCTTGAAGTCTGGTTGTAACAGAGCTCCCCTGGCAGCAGCAATTTGCTTCTGGGACACTTCATCAAACACCTTTCATCTCCCCGCAGGCCCAATGGGTATCACCCTCCTAGATATGTATACAATTACCGGATTTCCATTCGCCTGCGCACCGAGTCCTCTCAACGACCTTGCTCTGGAACATCAAATCCCCTCTGATCAGCCTCGCCCCAACTCATACGCCGCGTGGGTCAATCACTATGGGAGCACTGACGACGATCTGAGTGGCCTAGCATTTCTGGAATTCTGGCTACTCAAATATGTTGAATGTAGCGCCACCAACAAACCCACTTTCGCCTGGGCCAGAACGGCTGAGCTACTTTACAACGGTATTCCTCTCAATCTTTTGGAGTTAGCCACTGGATTACTATATAGGTCACTACACTTTCTATCCTTAGAGCCCTTTAAACACAGATCTGTTAGCGGTCCTCTTTGGATTTTGGACTTGTGGCTTCAAACCTATTTCCCTGCTTTTCGCTCTTCCTCTGTTACCAGCTTCCTAAAAGATAAGGTTTTAGGCCAAACCATCGTATCCGCTCCACATCCTCCAGCCCTTAGCTATTCGCGTTGTTTCCACAATCTGTATAGTATGGAAAGCCTACCTTCAGATTCTATTCTCGTTATCTGCAGACGCACATATCCTTCTCTCGTTAAAGAAGGTTTTATTTTCAGCAACAAACACAACGTCCTGCAGCTCCTTTTCTTTCTACGCCTCCTTTCCAATCGCGACCTTAAACTACCAGGGAGAGCCGGAGTAGAAATCTATGCCCCCAACTTCTTCACGAGGCAATTTGGAATGTGCCAAAAAATTCCATATCCCCCATTGGCTAGTCGCAACCATTTCACTTCGTGGCGAGAAACCTATAATGCTGGGATTGATCCTGATTCCATCCCCTCCCGTTTTAAAGACATCGCTCAGCCTGTCAACACCTATCCCCTCGGCGGAGTACGTCTGAGCTTCGAGGCCACTAATGAGTTTACTAAGTGGTGGACATCAATCAACGAAGGCAAATGGAAGCCAAACCACCTATCTGTGTTTAGACAGATCTTCCAGCCATATCAGACACAATTCCGTCATGCCGAAGACCTGGCTGTTTTTGCCATTGACGGCCCTCGCCAAAGCGTTGAATCTTCTTTGGTTCCTGAGGAGCGCACAGAAGTGCTTCCTACCCCCCAGGTATTTAAAACTCTTTAACTATGTTTATCAATTTTCTGATCTGTATCCCTTTTTCCGACCATCTTCCTTCCTTGCAGCGTCCTCAAAGAACCAAGAAGCGCGCGAACAAGAATGCAGATCATCCACTCAAGAGGCTCAAACCAAATCTTTTTACAGAAGGAAATGCTCTCCAACCCCAGGTATGGGTTCATTTAATTTGAAAACTCGTATGCTCATGTAGCCAAGTCAATTAATCATATAATTGCCTTCTAGGTGGATCAGCTTATGCAGTCTAACTCTGAAGACGTACCATCCCTTGAAGAATGCAATCAACATCCTGCTGTTTCTGGTGCCCCCAACCTAACTGTTCTAGCTGAAGTAACCTCTGCCGTGGCCCAAGAGGCGATTCCTCCCAGAGCTAACCTGGACACTGGGACTCCTGCTGAAACAGAACAAGAGGTATTATTTTGATAAACCATTCAATTGGCGATGTTTCAATGATCTTGAGCTCAATTGTGCTTCTGTCGTTTCAGGGACCAACTCCTGTATTTGAAGTTAGCTCTTCCTCCGAGTCAGTTGCTTCTCCGATCCTGGATACTATGATGGGAGAGATCTTTAGTGAAAGCGCCAAGCTCGTTCCACTTCAAACTGTTGCTGCGAATGAGCCTTTTCCCCGCGAGGCAACTTCCTGTTCGCCTCAGAGAAAAATGACTGATACTCGCGCGAATGAAATTCCTCCCGCGAACACAGTCTCTCCGGCGAACGAAACTGCTGTCGCGAATGCCGATCGCGCGACTGATATTGTTCAACCAGTGCTTCAACCGGTAATCCCAACTGAGACTGACCCAAAGGTAACCATTTTTATTTTGCAGCTTCTGTTTGTACTCTCACAAACACTTATTATTTCTTTATTTGACAGATTCCGGAGAACCTCCCAATGACCTCCCCATCTGATCATGCTACGCCTTCCCTCATCGAGCAAGTTCAATTAATGCTGGATCCTTTTCAAGCAAACCAATCCATCGCTGATGCGACACTATTCCTCCGCAACCTAGAGCATGAAGATCTTCTCCACCCACACACTAGGGTCCAAATTGAAGATGCTGTTCGTCTCCTTCGAGTTCAAGCTGATGAAAGACTCTTGAAGAAATTGCAGCGTCTGTGGGAATTCACAACCAAAGCTGCGACTTTGTCTGAACGTGTCAGAGCCACGCGATTGGAGGCTCCTCAGTATCATCAACAGAAAGAGAAGTTCCAAGCCGAACGGGTTGCCAAAGCCACCAATCTTGCCAAACTTGTCCATAACGCGACCCAGTTGTTTCCTAACCGACTTGCTGAGCTTAAACGTCAGAAAGCTGAGATTGAGGCTCAGCTAGCAATTGTCGAAGAGGAAACCCAGAACAACTTAAACGTCTTGGAGCAAGAGAAGAACTCCTATCAGACTCTTCAACAAATGATCAACCAGGTGGACGACAGGATCGAAGATTCCCTGATCAACGAAGAAAATATCCAAAACGCCCTTGATACTGCTTTAGCGAACATTAAGCACATTAGTAAATTTATTTAACTGTTTATCTGTTCTGACTTTGTTCGCGCATATTATTCTGAATGCAGAAGATCTTTTCAAATTAATTCCATATCCTTGACCACTCGAAAACTGTTCCCAACTTTAACTGCAACGTCGCACCATTAACTTGCGCATTTACCGTATTCAACTAACACAGCACGCGTGATAAATGCTTGACCAATGAACGAATAGCAAACCATTCAGTTCCCTTTGGTGAAAACCTAGCGTTTCGCCTATAAATATCGATTAATTCCTTTCATCACCTTCAACAACCAAGAACATGTATTCTCCTTTCAGTCTCAAAGCAATTCCACCAGACCTCTTTCTTCAACCTTTCTGTCCTCTAGGCTTCACAACCAAACCTCAAATCCTGGGTAGGCTTCACAACCTAACCTCAGGAATAAGATCTGATGCGCCCAGCCCTGAAGTCGCATCGAAGTGCATCACTGGAACCAAATTCCACTTGATGAGGGGATTGACTTCTGGTATTGGACCGAAGAAGGCTTCTGTGCCGACATGATTCCTCTTGCCGAGCCTCTTCCGCGCCAGGTCAGACCAAGTTGCTTCTACTCCCATCACCGTCGACTTGCTTTCAACAAGCTGGCCGCGCAAGGTGGACGATGAAGCAAAACCTGCAACAGTTTGAAGAGAGACTTTATGAAAGGAGTCGTAATAGCTCTCTCTTTAAGCAGCTTTGTTCTTGTTCAACACTGTATTTGTTGCAACCAGTTCTTGTTCAACACTGTATTTGTTATCCATGAATACTATGCAATAAACACACATTGTTTATGTTCTATGTATAAACCACAGGCGTTGGTTCAAACTAAATTAGGGCTTGAAAAACACAATTTGTTCTTCCCAAAAATTGTCAAAAAATTCGAAAAAAGTCGAAAAACCACATTAATTGGTTTGTATATCTATGGTGCCCCCCAGTTTTATCATGTGCATAAAAAGCCGAAAACCTCAAACAGGTTAGGCGTTAAGCAACATGAATGAAACTGACAAGATCCCAATTCTGCAAACAAGATCCTAAGGCTCTAAACTCTGCCCCCCTTGCTGGCAAACAGGCTGTTCTGTCATCTGTGGCGACGAAGGATCGTCAGAAGCCCAAACACTTGGAAAGTACTGTTTCAGATGCCTCCCATTAATAGGGTTATTATGGACTTCTCCATCCAAATCTCGCAAATAATAAGCACCTTTACCCACGATCTGGTCAATCACAAAAGGCCCCTGCCACGTAGGCGACCACTTACCCCTGCCGCGAACGTGTTCGCCAAAGGGAAGTACTGCTTTCCAAACCAAATCGCCAACTCCAAAACTTCTGCCACGTGTCCTGGCGTCATATGCGCGAGCGACTCGTTGTTTTTCAACCATTATATGATCTAAGGCTTCCATACGAGTAGTATCCAACTGTTCATGCTCCTGAAACATGGCCTGAACATAATCCTCTCCTACTAACTGATGTTGTTCGCGAACCCTTAAAGAATTAACACTTATCTCCATGGGTAAAACTGCATCATGCCCAAACATCAAGGCATAGGGTGTGGTTCCTGTAGGCGACCGCTTAGATGTTCGATATGCCCACAGAGTATGATCAAGCTCGTTATGCCAATCTCTAGGATTATCAATCAGCATCTTTCGCAGGATATTGATTATGACTTTGTTACTAGCCTCAGCTTGTCCATTTGCCTGAGCATAATATGGTGTGGAATGCAGAAACTTAATCCCATAGTCAGTAATGAAGTCTTCGGTTTCTTTCGCTAGAAATGCTGCCCCCCTGTCTGCAACTAAACACTCTGGGATACCATACCTGCTAATGATGTTGCTGAAGATGAAGCTGCAAACTGTTCGAGCAGATGCATCTTTTAAGGGTACGGCCTCCACCCATTTTGTGAAATAATCGGTCGCTAATAGGATGAACTTATGCTGCTGAGACGAAGCTGGATGAATAATTCCTATAAAATCCAACGCCCATCCTCTTGCTGGCCAAGGCTTAATAATGGGTTGCATGGGCACATCTGGAACATGCCGCACCGGTCCATGCGCTTGACACTCCTGACAACCTTGAGCAAAGGTGATGCAATCTTTCAAGATTGAAGGCCAAAAGTAACCATAACGACGGATAAGCCACCTCATCTTTGGTCCAGCCTGGTGCGAACCACACACTCCTAAGTGTACCTCTCTCATTACTCGCTTAGCTTCTTTTCCAAAGATACACCTAAGATAAACTCCATCCTCTCCTCTGCGTAAGAGTTCGCCACCTCGTATCACATAGTTAGTGGCAAAGTATCTGACTTGTCTATCAACTGGAGTAGATGGTTTATCCAAGTAATCAATGAGTGGTTGACGCCAATCCGTATCGATTGCCTCTATCGTAGCGACGTACCATTCATCCGCGTCTACCCTTCGAGCCATGAAAGAAGGTAACGTCCTTCTTTCCACCTTCAAAATCCGCTCGCAGACTCCATCAGCCAAAGTTATGCCAGTGGCGATTTGGGCTAATTCATTCGCCGCGACGTTGTGTGCTCTTGGGATATAATCCAGAGTGACATCACTGAATTGCTCCAACAACTCTGTAGCCCTTTCCCAAAAAGGAACCAAAGTAAAAGTGGTACATTTGTATAACCCCTTAAGCTGATTGATCACCAACAAGGAGTCACCAAACACACTTACCACTGTTGCCCCCATTGCGAGCAACATTTCCAATCCAATTATGAGTGCTTCATATTCAGCCTGATTGTTGGTGCATTTCCACTCTAGCTGGAAAGAATATGCATGACGAACCCCGAGCGGACTTACTAGAGATATCCCTGCGCCAGATAAACTCTCAGTACTGCTCCCATCAAAGTATAATTCCCAAGGCTGCATCAGAATGGCCACCACATCTAACTCCCTGTATTGTAAATCTTGTTCCACAGGATGATGAAGCAAAAAATCTGAAACCGCTTGTCCGGTTTGTGCCTTCAAAGGTGTATATTGTAGTGAGAACTCCGACAAAGCTAACACCCATTTACCAATTCGACCCCTAAGAATGGGTCTAGTTAACATGTATTTCACCAAGTCCGTCTGTGCCACCACTACCGTTGTGAAAGATAACATGTAATGGCGTAATTTGCAACCGGCGAAATACAACGCAAGGCACAACCGTTCCATGTCACTGTACCTGGTTTCTGCATCTATCAACGTCCTGCTAAGGTAATACACAGCATGCTCAACCACTTTACCATCCTCTTGGTGTTCATCTTGTGCTAAAAGTGCAGCAATGGATGTCTCGCATGCTGAAATGTAGAGCTTCAAAGGGTGACCCGGCCGTGGAGGTATCAGAACTGGCGGTGAAACTAGGTACTGCTTTATTCTGTCGAACGCTTCCTGGTGACTTGTCTCCCAACGAAACTCCGTATCTGCCTTCAATTTTAACAAAGATGTAAAGGGTTGAATCTTTCCTGCTGAATTCGAGATGAACCTACGCAAGAAGTTAATCTTTCCTAGTAACTGCTGCAACTCCTTCTTGTTAGTTGGGGCAGGAGCTTCTATGACTGACTTGACCTTGTCCGCTGGAATCTCGATCCCCCGCTGATGGACCACAAACCCTAGGAAATCGCCTGACTGAACCCCAAAGACGCATTTAGCTGGGTTCATTCTGAGTTTATGTTTTCGCATCCTTATGAAGACTTTTCGTAGATCCTCTATGTGGTCTGCCTTAATCTTGGACTTTACTACCACATCGTCAATATAAACCTCCAATATCTTCCCTAATATGTCATGGAAGATAAGGTTCATCGCCCTTTGATATGTGGCACCAGCATTCTTAAGCCCAAAAGGCATGACTTGGTATTCGAATGCTCCTGTAAATCCCGGACATCTGAAAGCCGTCTTGTGCTTGTCTTCCTCCTCCACAGGAATCTGGTGATATCCTGCGGTTCCATCCATGAACGATAACAACTCATGCCCTGCCACTGCATCTACCAGCATGTCCGCCATGGGCATAGGATACACGTCCTTTGGTGTGGCAGTATTTAAATTCCTGTAATCCACGCACACCCTCATCTTACCATTCTTTTTCCTGACTGGTACTATGTTAGACAACCACTTGGCATACTTTGTAGGTCGAATAATTCCTGACTTAAGCATCTTTTCAACCTCTTCCTTAACTGAAGCCGCTGTGTCGGCATGCATTCGCCTAGGTTCTTGTCTGACTGGCCTGTAACCATCCATGATTGGTAGCTTATGACAAACTAGCTCTGGTGCTAAACCAGGCATGTCCTCGTATTTCTCTGCGAAGCAATCCTTGTACTCGTGAAGTAGCTCAATGAGCTTCTGTTTTTGTTCAGGCTCCAAATACACACTTATTCCAACCTCTATTGGTTCCTCTAGGGTCCCCAGGTTGACTTTCTCTACTGGATCCTTGACCTTAGGTGGAGTATCATCCAAGGCTGCCGGAGCTGCCTGGATAATCTCCTCCTCTTCCTCGTAATATTCCAACACATCATCGTTAACGCACTCTACTGCCGCCACCTGTTGGAAAGCCTCTTGCTCCTGCCTAAAAATAGATAATCTCTGATGCAGGGAAGCGTAGGCTTCCAACTCCTCCTTGCTGAGTTGTGGCTTCATTGATTGTTTCGGGGTAAAACCATGGAGATTGGTCTACTGGCGTCTGCTTGAAGTTGCGCCAATCCCCATTGCGTAAGCTCAGTGGAGGTCACCCCATATGGATGTCCTTTCTTTGTGATGCCACTGACTCTTAAAGGCCTCATGTCTTCACTGTAATAACTTGCATCAACAAAGCAAGCTGCTACTGAGAACGGTCTAGGATCGGCCTTGATTATTTCAGATTCATCAGTTTCTGGGTTCCAGATAGCGAGCTCTTGATGGAGCGATGATGGAACACAACCGGCCTGATGAAGCCAATCTCTGCCCAGAATCATAGTATAAGGAGCAGTGCACTCAGCTACGAAGAAAGTTTGATACATCTCTGATGGGCCAACCCTAATTTTTAGTATCACTACACCGAGTGTCTGAGCTATGTTTCCAGCAAAACTTTTCACCTTCATCTTGCTATCTAGAATTTTCTCCTTCGGAACCTGAAGGAAATTCATGGTCTGTACGGTAAGGACACTTACAGCAGCCCCTGTATCCACCAATATCCTACTGACCCTTTTGTCCATCATATCAGCAGATACGTATAATGGACGCAAATGCTGCCTCATGGCGAATGTGGGCTTGGAGAACAAAACGTACTTTCTTCTCAAATCAGGGTCCATGTCCTCTTTATCCTTCTTTACAGCCAACTCCTCTCTGCGAACGGATGACTCCACTCCAGTCTCATCTTCTGACATGTTGAGGAAGACTTCAGACGAAATTGGCTCATCCAATGCATACATAGAAGGTAAGACATACACCATATTGCAATAAGTGTTTGTCTCTGGAACTGGTATCACAGCTTCGGTCGTCACGTACACCTGAGCAGATTCAGATTGGTCTGAAATCATCTCACCATGCTCGTTTTCCACATAAAGCATGCTACACGGCAAACTTTCGTCCATACCCCCGGTTTCATCTTCCTCAGTTTCCTCCATATCATCTTCTATGACTCGAGGTATATCGACTTCTGACTCTTCTTCTACGCGGGCAAATGCTTCAGCCATCTGCTTTACTAAAGAAACCTCTGGAACATGTCTTTGTTGCTCAACCTCAATCATAGGTCCAACCTTATCTGTTTCTTGGGACCCCGGATCCTGACGCTGAACTACTTTTGGTCTCCATTCGACCTTTGTTTTCGACGTCTTGATGTTGTCTCCGCTCTCAGGGACTTCTGATATCCTAACCCTTTTCGCCGGAGACGTCTCAGGTGTCTTACTAAAGGTGGAAATAGATATTTCACCCACCACCTTTTTACCTACCCGTGACCAAACTGGTTCTCGCGTATGTTGACTTTTGTCAATGCTCACCCTTGACCATACAGACTTTCGTTCGCCGCTATTTCCTTCTCGCGAGACTCTCTTCTGTCCGCTATGTTTCGTGGTAGAAGTCTCGGTGGTATCGCGAACGTTTCTGATAGGGCAATAAGGTCTAGCTGACAATAAATCCAGCTTCCGCCTTAACTGTTCCGGAGTCTCCCTGATCTGGTCTGGGCTGACTAGGCCTTTATCCAATGCCTCCAAAAGCCTCTTGGTTTTGCCATATCTTCGCTGCACGTTCCTAGTCTGAGTAGGTGTGGCTTCTACCACCTTTCCTCTCTCTCTGACCATCCAGACGTTGTCTTTGAGGATATTCCGTGAAGCTGGTGGTATATAAGGCTTAGTTATTACGTCCTGCGGGTAGACCACTGGCTTCTTCTGCTCCATTCTTGCCTGGCGTAAACGCAAGTAGAGGTTGGAATCCCTCTGACTAGGGCTTGCTGATCTCCTTATCTGCTTCGGGCTGTGTGGCTGATATGCTTCAGGGGGTGTAGCAACCGCACTCTTCTGCTTGTGTTGTGGCTCTTTAGCAATGCCACATTCAGTTTTGCACCTATCACACAACATGACTGCTGATGTACCTGCCATTGGTTCTTTCCGTTTGACAACTTCTGTTTCTCCAGCTATAGTGCTTAGGTCAAGCGTCAGTTTTCTGCTACCCCGAGCCAAATCAACCACAGCCACATCTGCTACCGCTGGATCACAAAAGGTGATTGACCCCTCATTGACCCATTGTTGTATCTGATCTTTGAGCTGCATGCACTGAGAAGTCTTGTGAGTCCACAAGTTATGAAACTTACAATAGGTCTTACCAGCTATTGCCTCTTCTGGGGGAAAGACTCCCCAAGGGATGGCCACCTCGTTGGCCATGATCAGCTTGTTCAGGATAATATGAGCCCTACTGGCATCATAAGTGTATTCTTTGAACTTCGGCCTTGTTGGCAGTGGCTTTTCCTTCTTCCCTTCGCAGGGTGCTAAATCAATCATATTGATGGTGGGAAAAGGATCGATGTCCACCCAAGCCGCAGTCTTTTCTTCATTCGCTCCGAGTTTTCCCTCGTTGATCCAAGTCTGGATAGTGTCCTTCAAGCGAATGCACTCCGATGTGTTATGGTTCCAAAGATTATGGAACCTGCAGTACTTCTTTCCTTTGAGCTGTTCCTGTGTAGGGGGAGGTCCAAAGTCATTCCTTACCTTCCCTAATGCCGTCAGATCTTCCAAAATTTCCGGTGCCTTGTGTGCATTATATGTATAGGATTCGTACTCCGGCTTAGCGAACGCGGCGAACGAGATCTTTACTGGCTCTTTAGACATTTTCAACACCTGGGACTTGATAGGCTGTCTGCCTGCTAACTCTACTGCTGCGACTTCTTCCTCATAACCCATCATGTATGGGTCTGCATAGGGCATAGCTTGTGGGGCCGAATAGTAGGGATCCATATGGGAATATATTGCCCCCACAGTCTTGTGCCTTGCTGGAGGCATTCTGGGCCTCAGCGTTCCTGGGATGAGAGCTAAGTTGTTCCTGGAATTGTTAGCGTCTTCGTCCAGCTCATTCAGGAAGTACTGGTAACTGCCAACCCTGTTCATTAAGTCAGCCATGCTAGAGAACACTCCATCGTGGTGTTTTGCTCTCTGTCTCTTCTCCAACCCACGAATTGCGATTTTGATCAAGTCAGGCTCCGGGATTGGAGTTTTGCACTTGGCCTGTTGAATCTTGAACCGCTTGAGGAATTCTACAGATGACTCCATAGGTTGCTGATACATCGCTGTCAAAGAAGACAAGTCAACCTCTGGTTCCACAGTTCCAAATGTGGTTCTAAACATGGTCTCCATCACGTTCCAGTCAGGGACCGATCTTGGTATCAACTTGGTATACCATGTCAGTGCTGACCCTGACAATGAGGCACCGAATGTGCGTAACTTGAAAACATTGTCCGCACCATATGGTCCACACTCGCCTGTGAATCTTGCGATGTGGGTGGCTGCGTCTTCAGATCCTTCTCCTGAGAACGAAGTGAATCTAATCTGCCGATAATGTTCCGGCCATGGGCTCTCAGCTACCCATTCTGGATACGGGTGTGCGTATGCAGTGTTCACAGCAACAACGGGAGTTGCCCTTATGGCCTCCTGTATCATATTCTGGACTGCATCCCAGTCCAGCTGAGGTCTCCTTTGATTAGGTGTTGGCGAACGACGTGGTTGCTGCCTTGGAGCCCTCTGTCGTCCTCTAGCCCCTACAGGGTTCTGATTATTGTGCACCGCTAATTGGTCATCACCCACACGAAGTGGACCAAATCCCTCCCGGTGCACGGTTCTTCTATCCACCTGGTGATCGACCTCTTCTAGCAACTCTTCTTCTGGAGGCTGTTGGCGGATAAGCTGCTCAGTTCTCATGGCATTTAAAGCCTCCATGAACATATCCATCCTCTTATTCAGCGCTTGCTGATTTTCATTCATCTTAGTTGCTAGGTCTGCATACCTTAGGTCCTGAATCTCGGCCTTTTTGTCTTGTTGCCGGGCTCGGTCGCGGACCTCCTGGAAACCTTTAGTCAGGTTATCCAATGATGAGCTTAATGCTCCTACCTGTTCAGCAAGGTTCTGTGACTGTCCTCCGTTAGTCATGGCACCGAACTTGCTAATAGCTTGTTCTGCAGATAGCTTCCTACAGTAAGCCGAATTATGTGGTCTTGCGACTACGTGTTCTGGTTTGGAACACGAAGGATATTCCTTTTGATATTCGCCGAAGCCTGTAATCTTGACACGGTCCCACTGGGCGTGCCAGATGTTTGGTCTAGAATTTGCAGTCCTTCAAACAACCGGCTTGTAAATTTGTGCTAGGCGTGCCAGTACCTTTGGGTCAGGTACAACCTTGAAGTTGGATGCTACTTGCGTCCCTCTTCTGACTTCTTCTCACAGCGACTGTGACAGACGCCGATCTTCTTCCTCTGTGCTAGGTTCTCTTCTTAGACCTACAAGGGAAAAGTCCCTCTAGGATTTTTCTCCAACCTTTGAGGATGGCCGAATCTTACTTAGTATGCAAGGAAACTAAGCAGCGGGTATCAAGATATAAACTGGCGAACGGATTCTCCAGAACTGATTGCGGGAGTAAAACTGCTCAACGGATCGAACAGGGGAGTAGAGAGATTTCAACGGATTGAAACCTGTCAGACTTAACGGATTAAGTCCCTTTTGCAGCTTGACGGATCAGGCTACGGTTGCTGACGGATCAGGCTTGGTTGCTCCGGAGAGGCTTGAAGACTTTCGCGTGGCGAAGTTGTTGTCTGTTTGTTGATAGATGTAGTTGTCTTTTTCTCTTGCACCTCAACCCTTTATATAGTGAATACTAGGGTAGATGTTTCCTTGCGAATCAAGGTATAGCCTCAAATAATCCTTCTTGTAGTGCAAGACTAGTTCTTAAAGCCCAATCATGTAAGCCCAAAACCATTCTAGTGGTAACTTAACCTCCTGCAACCACGTGTCTAATTTCTTATAATACCCTCGCGAACGCTTTTCCAACCGCGAACGTATTCTGTTAACACACGTCCCGCTTCGCGAGCGCGTTTCCCCCTGCGAACAAATTATCTCCTTTCGCGAGCGTACTTTGTTACTGTGCTCCTTGCGAGCGCTTTTGACTTTCCAAACGTCCTCTGACCCTCTTGACCGCAGGCATCGGTCCACTTGCCTTTCTATAAATGGGCTTTTTACTTCTGGATCCAACAACTACTCTTCCTAATGGGTTGCATATTAATCAGCTCAAATATGCTCATGATCTTTTAACCAAGCATGACCTACTATTGAGTCAGCCTGTATCTACACCTATGACCGCCAAACCTGATCTCAATGCCACTGATGGTCCTTTGCTTGAGAACCCTACTGTTTTCCGTGAGATTGTTGGCGCTTTGCAATACCTTAATATCACTCGTCCTGACATCACCTATGTCGTCAACATGATCTCTTAGTTTATGAGTCAGCCCCGTTCTTAATGATTACCCCCCAACGTCATCCAGTTCAACTCTCCGCCTATTCGGATGCCGATTTGGTAGGATGTCCAACTACGCGGCGCTCTACTACTGGCTATCTTGTGTATCTTGGCTCTAATCTCATCTCTTGGTGCTCCAAGAAGCAGCCTACTATCGCACGCTCTAGTACAGAATCTGAATACCGTTCTTTGGCTCATGCAAGTGCGGAAACAACCTGGATAGGCTATTTATTATATGAACTTGGTGCTCATATTCATTTTCCTGTTTTGTTGCATTGTGATAATATGAGCACCACATACATGGCCTCCAACCCCATTTTCCATGCACGCACCAAGCATATTGAGCTCGATTATCACTATGTTCGTGAGAAGGTAGCCCGGGGAAGTCATAGAGTCTGTTTCATTCCTACCAAGGATCAACAGGCTGATTTGCTTACCAAGTCCCTGCATAAACACCGTCATCAGCTCATATCTACCAAACTTGTGCATCCGGGAATCCCTAGTTTGAGGGGGGATGTTAAAGTCCCTAATTCACTCCCATTGATTTCTCCCCATATCAAGGAACTGTAGCAATCTTCTCCATCAATCCTTGATATTCCTAGCTGCAGTTTAGGTTCTGTTACTAACTTTCTATAACTATCACCTTGTAATCTGCTATATATTGCAAGAATGCAATTGCATAAGTATGTAAGAAAATCAATTTCATCATAAAGGTAGTGAGATCATCTAACTCACCAACATCAAATTCTATCTCCTGCAAATAGATTTGGTAGTCCGCAACTAATTAAACTAGCTAAAGCTGATCTTCTCTCTCTCTCTCTTTGAGATCTTCTCAAAATAGACTGGTGGTGCTACAATATTATTAACTAGATTTTGAACTACTGGATTTGAAATTACAAGTGCTACTACTGGATCTGTTGCATTTTGAACAACTGGAGGTTCATGTTGATTTTGTACTATAGGAATTACAGGGTTTTCAGTTAGAAGTATAGCAATAGTAACACTAGGTTCAGACACAACATGCATATCATTGTCACAAAAAACATTCTCATCCAATTTAACAAGTTCAAAATCGTCAAATCTGTCTGTGAACCCCATCTCATTGAAAAACATTGCTTTATTGGTCTTAATTGTTCTACTGGTATGAGAAAGGCAGTAGAACTTAAAATCTCTGGAGTGTTTCGGATAACCAATAAAATAAGCAGTAATGGTTTTGGGTTTCAGTTTACTTTCTAAGGGAATATAGGGTCTTACTTCAGCCTTACAACCCCACACATGTGTGTGCATCACACTAGGCTTTCTACCCTTCCACAACTCAAAAGGTGTCTTTGTCACTGCCTTGGTTGGGGTTCTATCGGTGATATAGTTGGCCGTTTTCAATGCTTCCCCCATAAAAATTTTGGAAGCTCTGAAGTGCACATCATGCACCTCACCATGTTAAGAAAAGTTCTATTCCTCCTCTCAGCTACTCTATTCTGCTCAAGAGTACCTGGTGTAGTGTACTGAGCTTGGATCTCATGTTCTTCTAAAAACAACGCAAAGGGACATTTGTGTTGTCCATACTCACTATGTCTACCATAATATTCTCCTCCCTTATCTGATCTAACCACCTTAATCACGGCATCCAGTTCTTTCTCAATTTCATCTTTATAAATTTTAAATTTGTCTACGACCTGGGATTTTTCAGAAATTAAATAGACATAGTAAAACCTCGTAAAGCAATCGATGAAGGTTATGAAATATCTATTAGCACACAAGGTTTGTATTGCAAAAAGGTCCACTGATGTCAGTATGAATCAATTACAACACACTGCTACTCCATACTGCAGTTTTCTTTTTCTTCTGAACAAATTTTCCTTTCACACATTCAACATAGTTAGTTAAATCACGGAAATCTAATTTTGGCAGAATGCCCTGTTTGACCAACAGTTTCAATCTATCTTTAGACACATGGCCTAATCTCATGTACCACAAATAAGCTGAATTTTTAGAAAACTTTCTTTTCACACCAGACACAGTAGTATTCTAATCCACACTCAATCCATTCTCAATCATCAAAACATCAGAAGTAGAAGCAGAAACATCATTCAAAAGCCAATAATCACCAATCAAATTTGCAGAACCAACCTACTGGGAACCATGAGAGTTTTTTATTCCAACTAAGTCAATATAAAAACAATACTGTTCTTTAACCAAACTGATAACTGAAACCAAATTCCTTCTCATCGAATGGACATAATAAACATCTTTCAAAACTACAAAAAAAATCCAAGCATAACTTCTAATTGGACTGTGGCAACATCCCTCACAGCCACTCTTATGCCATTACCCACATGGATCTTAATTAAGCTCACTTCTTCTAAGCTCCCTTGTTCTGCTGCTTTGGAACCCCTGTAATGAGTTACAAATATGAATAGGTGAGTCTGTGTCTATACACCAAGAGCTAGGTTTAACATCAACTAAATTAACTTCAACAGAAAAATCTAACTTATTACCTTGCTTGGCTTTCCAATTCTTAAACACATCACAGTTTCTCTTCAAATGACTCGGCCTTTTACAAAAATAACAATGGAAGTTCTTATTCTCAGCATTCCCATTCTTCATATTCTCAGGTTTCTTATGCAGATTAGGCTTATGCTGAACCTCACTCTTCTTATTCGTCCACTGATGTTTAGTCACTAAGTTCACAACAGCAGCAGAAGCAACAGGCTTAATCTTCTTCAGCCTCTCATGCTCCTGCATACATACTACAATCAGCTGATCTAGGGTCCACTTATCAGTTTGAGTGTGGTAAGCAAGGGACATGCCATCAAACTGAGTTGGAAGAGAGGGAAGAACCTGGTTCATAACATAACCATCATCCAGGGACATACCAACGTCTCTAAGCTGAGCAGAAAAGTTAATCATATGAAGGATATGCTCCCTCATATTTGAGTTCATGTTGAACTTGGTGGTGTGCATCTTATCCATTAATATGCTAGACTTTATCTTAGAATTGGTTTGGAACTTGTTAGTGATACATTGCAGATAGTCTGCAACATTTGCCATATCAGGGATAACACCTCTCACGGTATCAGATAGGGTCTTCTTAATGGTCAGAATACACTGCTTATTTTCTCTAGTCTATTTTATGTGATTCTCAGCTTGTTCATCAGTGGGATCCTCAATTAGCATAGGTTCAAGGGTGCTAAAAACCCAATCAATCCCCTAGTTTATAAAAGAAAGCTCTACATTTGTCCTCCATTTTTTGAAATTACTCACATTCAATTGGACTACAGTCCCCATGTTAAGTATTGAAAAAAAAAATAAAAAAATAAGTTTCATGTATATAATATATGTATATATAAGTGATGTAGAACGACTTGCAGAGGAGTTCGAGGAGTAGCTGGAAAGTCAACGTCGTAAGCAAGTATAAGTTTTCTATTATTCTTAGGATTATGATTTATGATTCAATAGGAATTTCTAGTTTCAATAGGTTTTGTTATTTCCTACTCTTATTCTAAAAAGGATTTAGTCTTGAGTTAGAGCCTAAAATAGGCACCCTCTATGTTGTATTAGGCATTCAGCAATTCAATAATATTTCAAAAATCTAGAGATTATTCTCATTATTATCCTATATTTCGGTTTGACGCTTGTCTACCGTTTCCACCTATTCAACCTATAGCTTTCACTGCGTTAGGTGGCATCAGAGCCTTGTTTCGCCTGGATCGATGTCAAACGACGGAGAGGAGGTTCCTATCACACTCGTCGATGCTGGTCGGGAGATTGCTGTTATTAAACAGGATATTGAGAATTTTCGTCAAGACACCAACAATGTTTTGGCAAACTTGACTACTCTTATGCAACATCTTACGATGGAGGTACAAGCCGGAGGAGTTGCCCGAGGCCAACGCCGTCATCAAGAACAAAACTATGATTCTGAGGAAGAAGAAGAAGAAGAAGAAGAAGAAGAAGAAGAAGAAGAAAGTGGCCCACCAAACAATCATCAACAGAATCACCATGAAGACAATTTTAGGATGAAAGCATACATATCTTTCTTCTATGAGAACTTACAAATTGAAGAGTTTCTAGATTGGCTTTCAGAAGTGGAGAGGTTCTTTAGTTTAATGGATGTTTCAGAAAACAAGCAGGTAAAGACAGTTGCTTGGAAGCTAAAAAGCACAGCTGCTTGTTGGTGGGATGATTTGCAAGAGTCACGCATTCTACAAGGAAAAAAACCTGTCAAGACTTGGCGAAAGATGAAAGCTCTACTCAGGGGGCGTTTCCTACCTCAAGATTATGAGCAGACTTTGTTTGAAAAATATTATGACTGTGCTCAAAATAATCGGTCTGTATTTGATTATAACCATGAGTTTATGCGACTTAGTGAGCGAAACAGACTTGAAGAAAGAGAGACTCAGAAGGTTACAAGATATCTACGTGGTTTGAAGACAGAAATCTGAGAGAAGATAGGGTTGCAGACAATATGGTCTCTTGCAGAAGCCATGAACATAACTCTAAGAGCTGAAGCATTACTAGCAAGCAGTAAAGTTAAGCAGCAGACTGCCATGAGTTACCACAGAAATTGGGGCGAGTCATCTACTTCAAGAGGGTTGCAAATCAAAGAGCCCACAAAAGAGCAACCGGTGAGGACAGAAACAAGTAGCAGAGACCAAGGAAAATCTATTGTCCCATTTTGAAGACAAGAACCACCTGGAAGCTTAGGGGAATATGCCAAACCAAGGAGAGAAAAGTGTAATCGATGTAATTTGTCTGGTCATTCTTCCAACAGATGTCCAAAGCCGAGGGGACTGCATTATGTGGAAGAATATGAGGACGTTGAAGAGCAGGATGAGGTTGTCACTACTGAAATTGAAGGTGAAGATTTTGATGATATCCCACAGTTCCTAGTTTGCCAACGACTTCTATTAGCAAAGCAAGGACCCGACACACAAAGACATAACTTATTTCGCACTAAGTGTATCATCGGAGGCATGACATGCAACCTAATTATTGACACCGGTAGTTGTGAGAATTTTGTATGCAAGAGGGTGGTTGACCGTTTCAAGTTGCCAACAGCGAAGCATCCAACGCCTTATTCTATTGGTTGGATTAAGAAGGGTCCTTCGGAGCCAGTGACAGAAACATGCAAAGTTCCTATTACCATAGGACCATATAAGGACAAGGTTGTGTGTGTCGTTGTAGACATGGACGCTTCTCATATTCTACTTGGACGGTCGTAACAGTATGACGTAAGAGTTTTATTTGATGGGTACAAAAATACCTACAGTTTTTTGTGGGAGGATAACAAGATTGTCTTAAAGCCTAGTAGTCCACGTGGGGTTCTTAATGATGGGAAGAAGAAGACAACAAACTTTCTCACTATATCAAATTGTGAACGTGAGCTTTAAGGAGGAATCAAGCAGACACTACTGTGTTGTCTTATTGTGATGAAAGGTCTCTTCACCACCGAGAAGGAAGCAATGGAGGCAAAAGTTCTAGAAAATGTGAAGCTTATAATTAATGACTTCTAAAATTTGATGGTTGATGACTTACCTAATAAGCTACCACCGATGAGAAATATCCAGCATCAGATAGATTTAATACCAGGAGCTAGCTTGCCTAATCTTCCTCACTATCACATGAGTCCGAAAGAGAATGAAATTTTAAGGGAGAAGATCGAAGATTTGTTACGAAAGGGGTTCATTCGTGAAAGCATAAGTCCCTGTGCAGTTCTTGTGCTATTGGTGCCAAAGAAAGATGGTAGCTGGCATATGTGTGTTGATTTTCATGCCATTAATAAGATCACCGTTCGGTACAAGTTTCCAATTCCATGCTTAGAAGATATGCTCGATGTCCTTGGAGGATCAAAGTTTTTCACTAAAATTGATTTGCGGAACGGGTGCCACCAAATTCAAATTAGGCCTGGCGACGAGTGGAAAATCGCCTTTAAGAGCAAGGACGGTTTAGACGAGTGGTTAGTGATGTCGTTTGGCTCTTCCAACGCCCTGAGCACTTTTATGCATCTCATGACCCAAGTGCTGCGTCATTTGATTGGCAAATGCGTGGTCGTCTACTTCGACGACATTCTCATCTATAGCATATCTGAAGAAGAGCATCTAGATCATATTAAACAAGTCCTTGAGATTCTTCAAGAAAATAAATTATATAACAACTTGAAGAAGTGTTCTTTCCTCACTGACAAATTGTTATTCTTGGGGTATGTAGTGAGCTCAGAAGGAATACATGTGGACGAAGACAAAGTTAAGGCAATTAAAGATTGGCCTACTTCGAAAACCGTTAATGATGTGCGAAGTTTCCATGGTTTAGCAACATTTTATGGACGGTTTGTTCCGAACTTCAGTGTCATTACCACACCTCTTACCGAGTGTCTAAAGAAGGGGAAATTTCAATGGGGAGAAGAGCAAGAGAAAAGTTTTGCTTTGATCAAGCATAAATTGTGCACAGCTCCAGTATTAGCCTTACCAGATTTCAATAAAGTTTTTGAGGTAGAGTGTGGTGCTTGCGGTGTAGGAGTTGGTGCAGTTTTATCTCAAGAAAGGAGAGCGGTCACATATTTTAGTGAAAAGCTTAGCGATGCTCGACAAAAGTGGAGTACCTATGATCAAGAATTTTATGTCGTGGTGCGAGCATTAAAATAGTGGGAGCATTATTTGGTACAACGTGAATTTGTTCTCTACACAGATCATCACGCCTTGAAGTACCTTAACAACCAGAAAAGTGTGAGCAAGATGCATGTACGTTGGGTTTCATTCTTACAGAAGTTTCCTTTCGTAATTAAGCACAAGTCCGGAACCCTAAATCGAATGGCCGATGGGTTAAGTCGAAGAAGCCAATTATTGGTGACGTTGTCTCAAAAAGTTATAGGGTTTGAATTTTTGAAGGAACTATATGAGGAGAATGATGACTTTAAAGAAATTTGGAGCAAGTGCATGAGATATGAACCATGCAATGACTACTTTCTAAAATATGGATATCTCTTCCGTGGCAACAAGCTTTGCATACCACAATCTTCATTAGAGAGATGTTGGTACGTGATTTGCATGGTGATGGGTTAAGTGGTCATCTTGGCAGAGACAAAACAATTGCGAGTTTGGAGGAAAGGTACCACTGGCCTCGGTTAAAGAAAGATGTGGGCAACATTATTCAGAAGTGCTACATATGCCAAACATCAAAAGGACAATCGCAAAGCACCTGTCTTTATATGCCTTTACCAATTCCTAACGGCATTTGGGAAGATCTTCGCATAGATTTCATTTTGGGGTTACCTCGAACACAACGTGGAGTCGACTCCGTCTTTGTGGTGGTTGATAGGTTTTATAAAATGGCTCATTTCATTCCTTGTTGAAAGACCTCCGATGCATCTCACATTGCTCGGCTGTTCTTTCGAGAAGTTGTTCGTCTGCATGGACTGCCTCGTAGCATCACTTCCGATCGTGATACTAAGTTCCTAAGTCACTTTTGGATTACGCTGTGGAAGATGTTCATAACTTCTTTGAATTGTAGTAGCACTGCTCATCCCCAAATTAATGGTCAAACCAAGGTTACAAATCGTACATTGGGGAATATGATTCGGAGTACTTGTGGAGAAAAACCAAAGCAATGGGATTATGTTTTATCACAAGTTGAGTTCGCCTACAACAATTCCATTCATCGATCAATTGGGAGGACTCCGTTTTTTGTGGTGTATGTCTCTCCACCTAAGCATGTTGTTGATCTAACAAGAATATCAAAAGAGAACGGCTTTAGTGTGGCAGCAGAATCTATGGCTAAGGATATGCATGGGGTTCAAGAAGAAGTCAAGAAAAAGCTAGAGACTAGCAATGCAAAATATAAAGCACATGCAGATTCTCATAGGTGGGAAAAGGTTTTCAATGAAGGAGATTATGTTATGATCTACTTGGGCAAAGAAAGGTACTCCGCTGGCACTTACAACAAGCTTCAACCGCGCAAATATTGTCCATACAACGTGCTACAAAAGATCAATGATAATGCATACGTCATTGACTTTCCTGAATCGATGGAAATCTCGAAGACTGTCAATGTAAGTGATATTCATGAATTTCGTGCAGATGACCATGCTTCATATTCTGATATCAACTCGAGGACGAGTTTTTCTTAAGTGGGGGAGACTGATGTAGAACGACTCGTAGAGGAGTTCGAGGAGCAGCTGGAAAGTCAACGTTGTAAGCAAGTATAAGTTTTCAATTATTCTTAGGATTATGATTTATGATCCAATAGGAATTTCTAGTTTCAATAGGTTTTGTTATTTCCTAGTCTTATTCTAAAAATGATTTAGTCTTGAGTTAGAGCCTATAAATAGGCACCCTCTATGTTGTATTAGGCATTCAACAATTTAATAATATTTCAAAAACTCAGAGATTATTCTCATTATTATCCTATATTTCGGTTTGACGCTTGTCTACCGTTTCCACATATTCAACTCATAGCTTTCACTGCGTTAATAAGTTTTGTAAAAGCAAAAGATTAACAAAACATCTTTCAAACCATATCACAGAATGTATATGTCAATGCAAATGATATTCCTTATGCATACTTTATTTTGATAACCTTAACTACCTGTATGACAAAGCATTGGTTATCCCTTATTTTCTTTTAATGTTCTACCATATATCAAAGCATGTTTTATAATTAGACAAGTCAGTACCTGTTTGGTGAAAAATGTCTAACCATACATTCTTATATACTTCAACATATAATATAAAAAACCATAAAATCTGCTTAAAATCACTTTGTTTAAATCCATCTGTTGATGATACAGAAGTAACTCTAAACGTTTTTCATGTAAGTTCTCAACTTTAGTGTAAAACATTAAAGAAAAGTTGTGACTGATTATCTTATTTTCCAAATCATAAACTTTTGAATACAAACTAAACATTTTGAAAAACTATGTTGTAGCATTATGAAATCCAAAATTTCCAATTTAATTCTAAAGCTGTGACTAATTGTCTTATTTTCCAAATCATAAAATTTTACTATTCATTAGAAAGATCAGTCTCATGTTTATGTTACCTTAAGACAAAAATTTATCAACCGGTAAGAGTTTTTAAATCAGTTAATTTATGTCCAGATTTAACATAAGCATATACATGTTGTTAAACACCATATAACATATATAAACTATAGATTGCATTCTAATTCGCGCACGGACAACTTATATTTGGTGTAAAGTCAAGAAATTATGTAAAAAAGGGTGCGCACCCAATGTCATACCATGACGGCACCAATATTGTGACGTGATGGCACATAAAGCCATGGCATGCCGGAACTATATATTGCATTCTAATTCGTGCAGGGACAACTTATATTTGGTATATAGTCGAGAAATTATGCAGAAAAAGGTGTGCGCCCAAAAGTTCCTGGCTATACATGTTAACAAACCATTATAAGTAATACATATGAGCAGACAAGAATCGATTTCATATCAGTAAGAAAATCCAAACAGAAATCATTCATTCACTTTATTTAACAAAATAATAATAATCAAACTTCAATGCCTGCAGATTACATAACCATGCATAAATATATGACAAGCATACACAATTAACCCATGATCGATTTCAAATCATCATGACAATCCAAACAGAAAATGTAATGACCCGGAAATTCAAAGGTTAATTTCTACTATTGTTTGGAAATTAATTAGTGGAATTGTTTCGTATTCGTATCTTCGAGAAAAGTCTCGAAGTGTTCGGAGTCGAGGGACGCTCGGAAATGACTTAATTAAAGGGGTCAAAAGTTGACTTTTTGCTACGTTGAGTTTCTCGGAAAACTTCCTTCACGAGAGTTGTAGCGCTCGACGATACGAGTCTGTGGACACGCGATAGGTGTGAATCGGATACCGTGTGGAGAAGTTATGGTCAACCGAAGTTGGGTTCTATTTTTAGAAAGTATATAAATATAAGTTATGGGTTTCAAAAAATGGAAATAATCCACTTTCTTCTCCCTTTCCACGCGCGCCCGCGTCCCTTGACTATCCGAAAATTCAAACTGACCCGACCCGGACCCGGCCGACCTGACCTGACTTTTGCGACGAGCCCCGGTCACCGGAGACGTTGAGGCCGGTCGGGATCTCTTCCTCTCCTTCGGGCGAGCTTCCCTGTGGGGTCGCGTGGTCTAGTAAAGCTTGGAACGACTCATCTAGGCTTGAACAGTACGACGTCGAAACCCAGTTTCAGACCCGATTGGTTCTCCTGCGTGGGGCGGAGGCGAGGTGTGAAACCATCCCAGAAAGGACGGCCAAGGCCTTCTGGGCGGACCTCCGGTGGTATTGAAGCTCAACGTGGTGGCAAGAGCGGCAGAGATGGAGGCATCCCTTTCGGGGCATTTTTGGGCCACTTTCTGGCCGAGTTGATTAAAATTTCAGGTATTAAAGTTGTTCCTCTTACTTTGATCTTCAACTTTCATGTTTGGAGTTTGTTGAAATTATGTGTTTTTGGCGGAGGCGCGTGACGCCCACGGGCCGCCATCTGTGGCTGCGCGTGCAGGCGCGTCCAGTAGTTCTGTGTGTTCTGTTTTCTCCTATAGGCTTCCTAGGGTTGTTACGATTGCTTGTAGGTGGTTTTTGGTGGAAGATTGTGGGGTTAAGGGTGATGGCGCATGAGGCCCACGCGCAGCCGCTTGTGGCGACACGTCTGGAGTCTTCTGGGGCAGTGGGTTGTCTCAGTAACATGTGCTCGTCAATACGAATACGTGGATATATAATTTACCAATTTTGGTTATCGGATGAGCGCGTAGGGTTTTGTCGAAGTTTATTCACCGTCGGTTTCTACTGAGGGTAAATCTGTTGGGTGTTTCATGGTAGTTGAGGGGTGATGGAGTTCGTTTAAATTGTGGTCAATAGTTTTGGAGGATTAGAGTGTGAGATTCAGATGGTTTAAGTCTTTATTACTTTCGTGTGGCGGCTAAGGTCGATTATATAATTGTACGAGATTATTGCTCGACCAAGCGTGTTGAAGATCTACCGTGCGGCGGTAGAAGACATAACGGGATTTTGAGGTGAGTAAATCTCACTGAGGTTATGTTCTGGTTTTATATAATTATATTGTTTGTTTACAGATAGAATATTATGTGAGAATATTCGTGAGAATATGCATATATGTATATATGAGTGGTATATATATATATGCGTATGATTATAATATATCGGTAATATATTACGGAGCAGCGTAATTAGATGTTATTCATGCGGTGAGCATTATCTCACCTGGTTCACGATGGAACCATAATTACATTTATGGTTCATTTGTCGTAAAACTATAAAAATTGCTTTTTGGGAAACCGAATTATTGATTTAAAAATAAATGGACTTGATCGATTACGGTTCATTGATAAGTAAAATAATTTTCATTATAAAACGATTTTAATCAGTTTTGCGACTATGAACGATAAAAAGCGTGATGACGGTTTGAGATTACGTCATTACTGAGAATGAAGTATTGCTATGCAATATTAAGAAGAGAAGGTTATGTGTGTTGATCATTTTTGTTGACATAGACGCTCCCATGATTTTGAGACGTTAGATAGAGCAAAAGTTGGACTGGTGGAGATGTTGATGTTGACTCACAGCATTTATGCCAGGTGAGAAGTTAGATGAATGGGAATGCGTATTCGAACTCTTGCGGTGTCTGAAGTTGAGTGGGTAGTTGTGCCTCATGATTAGTCAGAGGACTCGTGTTCTAGTGGTGTATTGCGTGTTTTAGCTTTGGGAGAGTGACCCGTATGCTTACCTGTGTGGCGTTTAGATCCTCCTGTGTGACGAAGGGATCTATTGTTTCCTATGTGGCGTATAGATCCTCCTATGTAGCGAAGGAATTTATTGTTTCCTGTGTGACGATCAAATCCTCCTATGTGACGAAGGGATCTGTCGTGTTTGTGTGGGTTTAGGTCCTCCTGTGTGGCGAAGGGATCTATTCCAGTGTTGCAGTCTAGATCCTTTTTAGTGGCGAAAAGATCTATTCTGGTTTGGTAGGTCATGTCCTCCTTGTGGCGTGCAGACATTTTCCTAGTGTGACGTTTGGCTCAGGTGGAGCGTGTTTGATTTTATTATTTATTTAATTTTGGTTTCTCTGTTATGTCTTGTTTTTGTGGTTTTAGGTAATTTCGGAACTACCCTTAATTGCCGGGATTTCCCTGTTTGACTTACGATTTTCTGTGCATTTTTCTAAACTAATCTTTATGCAGGAAATGTATAATTTTATTGCTATAATTATCTCTATTAATGAATGTTTGTTTTATATAATCTTTACCTTTTGTTGTTAAGTCTTCTTGTTACGGAAGCTCTTGTATCTTTGTGTTACAAAGTCGTGTTTGTCTTTAGATTTATTCACACGAGCTGAAAAGCTCACCAGGTTTGTTTGTTTACAACTCGGTGCATCAATCTATGGTGTAGGGTTGATCTTGCAGGTTTGAGAGCATCAGCGATTTTGGGGTGTGGGGGCTTACTTGTTGGCGTTAGAACTCTGCTTGAAGCGGTCGTTGGTTTGGTAGTAAGTTTCTCGGAGCTCGACTTTAGTGGGTTATAGATTGTTGATCAGTTATCATGACTCAAGTTTTGAGATTTTTAGTATCCTAAAATTCGGGTCGTGACAAAAAACATACTTCAATTCCATGAGCATACACAAATCATAATCACAAATCACTCAACACAGAAGTCATTGTTTTTGCAACTTAGATCTATCACACAAATTTCATCTGGACAACTATCTTATGACTTATGTGCCCCCCTAGGAGAGCAACTAGGGTTTTAAAGCATTGAATCATTGAAACAGAAACAAATTTGATGTAAAAATCATCAAATATAATCATCACATACGAGGATGCACCCGCGCTACAAAACAAGGTAAGTTCAATACAAATCGCGTACAAAGTATGATTCTAAAGACATGCTTGATCAATTCTAATCACTGATTATAATCATGTACCTTGAGATCAAGCACATCAAAAAACGAAATCGCATCTTTATAGCATTAAGGCCCCAATTCATCTTTACCAGAATTGAACGTTGTGTTCTTGTCGAATAAGTTTTTTCAGATTAAATAGGATCCGTTTCGTGAAGCAGGGTTTAAAGAGACCCGCATGTTTTGTTAAAACGGGTCGAATACATGCTATTGGGTTGGGTACATAGATATGGATTTTGGAGACCTGCTTTCGAGTCAAACTATTTTAAGAACCCTAATTTTGTATATTTCAAGGTCTGATCTTCAATAAATTGCGGAAAAAATTTATGAAGAACAATTTTGTAAGAAATTTTTTGATCATTCAGAAAAGGTTTAAGAAAGAGTTTGTGTGGCTCGGATACCACATCTTAGACTAATACCTCAGTTACAAACACTTGGTATAAACACAAGTACAAACACAAGTATAAGATCAAGATCATACAATCAATCAGAGTTCATGGTATTCACATACAGTAGCATACATGGATATGTACAGTTATACATGGTCAGAAGTAATACCTTGTTCGATGTTCATGACAACCATTGGATCAGGTTAGTCGACAACTAGCTTTCAAAGAAGATCTTTTGTGAAGCACTTAGGTATCAAAGCTCTAATGGAGAGAGACTCGTTTTTTATGTAAGTTAAAGTGTGCACATGAACCTCCTTTTATACTGCATTTTGGGATAGCTCAGACTCCTACACACAACAACAACAATATAATCTTATCCCTATTACCTTGTATAACAGGATAACTCATTTGTATTCTATTACTCGTCTAACATTTTCACTTAGACAAGTATATCATGATAATTAGTCTTTAAACTCATTATGTTTATTCTGCAAGTATTATGAAAGTTGTTGTATCTTAGCACTCAAATGCGAAGTCCATTCTAACAACACGTTCATCAATTATTTCATTTCCAAAGGCAAAACCAAATAATCAGAGCCATACTAACCCCATTTGAAGCTGGTCGTGTGTGTACACACTTCCATGATTCTTCCTCGACTCGAAAATTGACCCTGGGTGCTTAGTTTTGATTTTTAATGAGCAGCCATGTATTACAAAATTCATAGTTCACAACATTGATCCCACACACTATCCAAAGATTCTGGTCTCACCACTTTTGCTCACAAATCTCATTCATAATTCATGGGCTAGAATTGAAAAGTAAAGCATGAACCAATATACACAAGGGGAAAGCATGAACCAATATTGCCACAAAAAGAGATGCAATGTCAAATGCCATGTCCATATAAGTATTTAGCTATTAAAGAATCTATAGATAAATATAATTCATTAAAGAAAAGGCAAATCAGCCAAAATACCCCTTAAACTTGGTTATAATTATCGATTTACACCCTCGACTTGTAATTGTGTCAATTCACTTCCTGAACTTGGTATAAACTGCTGATTTGCACCATATCCGTCAAATTGGATGGTTTCTGTCAAGACTCACCCCGGGTTAACCCCTTTAATCCGAAGTAAACCCTGTGGGGACCACCTCAAGGAAAATTTTTACTGGAAACCCCCCTTGAAATGGATAACCATACATGCAATCCAACTAAGCACTTTCACAACAATAAAATTTAACTAAACTATATTGGGGTAAACAGAGCATTCTACGTGGAAGTAAAACTTAAATAGATTATATAGCGACAACAAAATGATTTGACTATGCCTCATCTTCAGCACGCATGACCTTCTTTCAGCAACCATGCAACACTGGGCATTTAAAAACGAAAGGGCCCAGGGGAAAACATGATGTTAGAGTGAGTGGACAAAAATAAAATCCAGGCGCGAGAAAATATCTTAATTTAATGGTCTCCCTCTTATTGTTCCGAGAAATCATTTATGCATGTCTCTTTGGAAAATAATCCTAAATCATCCTTTCGAAAAACAAAACAACACTTGTCAATCTCATTGACTTAAAACTCAGTATTAAAAATAGGGGAAGAGGTTTCACCATGATGGAGAGTCTCCCAGACTAGAGTTGGAACCTTTAAGGCTACTAAGTAATATGACGACCCTTCATGGAGGAGAGATTCCACCATAACAATGAGCCTCTTAGGCTAGAATCGGAACCCTCTAGGGTTACTATTGCCCCGCTCCACTTCCAAAGTGAGGGGGGCCGTATGGCTAGTTAGCATCTTTATATATATGACTACCCTTCATGGTGATGAAAACAAGCAAATACGAAAAGTCAATATTATATGACTCTTCCCCCGTAAATTAAAACATGCATCTCATGCATAAGGCACGGTTCCCCGACCATCCTTAAAACTATGGCCATAAAACAATGCATTCTAAATTTAATTAATATAACGCTGATTTCAGCCGACATAACATAAGGGCTTACGGAAGGGGAACAACCCGCCTTTCTGGCTCCACCGGCTCATTAAATTAATAAAAATCATGTTTAGCATAAAATAAAACACGACATGCATTAATTCAAAACAAACCTCCACTCACAGGCTTAGGCCTTAGCCTGATGAAATCGGGATCGCTTCTCAAGCGATAATTCTTCATCTCCTGTTCAACGAATAATAGTAAATCTTAATTGCTAAACGGATAATTATTTAAAATTGGCAATAACGTTACCCTCGGCCAAAACTCTCAAACTTAATCAACACAAATTCCTGACCTTCAACAAAAGCTTAGTAGTCCTTAAAATATTTCTTCAACTTTAACCGGCAATAACCGATAGCCAGAATAATTTTTTATTATACGCCGATAATATTAAACTTGAAAAATTTCAAAACCTAACCAAAACTACTCCAAAAATTACCAAATTTAAACCATAGACTCCTCTCATTTTATACTATTTAATGGGCATGAAAAACTGCCCAAAAAGTGGCAGCTCTACCGCCGGCAGAAATTCTGGTGGCCTCTGATCGCCACTAAATTTTAACAGTAGCTCCGCCTCATCATTTTGAACAACTTTGTTGTTCAACTCGAAGTCCAATTCAGCCTCTAATTAGGTCAATCGAACAAAAATGTAAAAACCCGAAATTTGTTTTTAAACTTTAAAACTTCAAATTTTCGATTCTCCCTCCACACTCTAAATCAATTCACCAAATTTTAAGGTGAGTAGTATTCCTAAAACTTATTCTAACCATATATAGAACTCACAAATTGGTGGCCTGAAGATGGAGAAATTTGATATAGATCTCCTACTGTACACTCGGTAATCAGCTTGAAATTTCTCCTAAACTATGAAGTTATAGGTCGAAAAGCTTACCTAGAATTGAAGTAGACTCAGAGGTGCTCCTTTTGGGACCGGCCTCACCACCTGAGGTGGCCTGGATCGATGGCAGCAACGCCAAGAAGGTCCGACAGAAAATCTTTTGGTTTTTAGTCTATTTAGTCTTTTTACAAAATTACCCATATGTCCCTGACTTCGGACCCTTATAACTTCTTCATACGAACTCCGATTTGAGCGTGCTACATGTCCACGAACTCGTACCGACGTCTTCTACAACTTTTATCCAAATTCTCGACTTTACAAAAATTCAACTTTACGGTTATTATACGATCAAACAGTTACTTTAAATGGTTAAAGACCAAATTAACTAACCGTAAAATAATTCTAGGATCGGGATGTGACAGTTTCCATTCAATTTTCAGTCACGTGCCATGCACGTGAGGGGTATTATTATAATTTTATTTTATTTTTTTCATTTTTATATACAATTTTTTTTAATAAATAAAATAATAATAATTCAAAACCACCAAAAGGGACATTCATATTTATATTTATTTTTATAATAATGCATCTGCGTTTTTTTCAACGTGCTATTTTTATTATATTTGTTATACAATTTTTTGTGGATGAGTCACTTTTGAAAATGTAGTCATCATTATTGAAAATTACATTAATATCCCTCACGTGCATGACATATGAATGAAAATTGGATCGAAACCTTCTAATTTGACAGATAGGGTGTCAATCGGCAGTTTATACTAAGTTGAGGAGGTGAATTGACACAATTGCAAGTCGGAGGTGTAAATCAACAATTATAGCTAAGTTCATATAACATTTTGACTATTTTGCCTAAAGAAAAACAAAATGAAAATAAAAACATTAGCACGTGGCAAATTGAGATTGGACCATGTAAGATGGTTTGGACGAGTGTAAAAAAAAAAGAATCATATATTCTCGTCATTCAAAAACTACTAGATGATTAGAAAATCTCTTTATTTTGAAACTGAAAAAAAAAATGTTGATTTTTTGTCTAAATTTGAGGAGTTAAATCGTTAGAAGTCTCTTATAACAGAAAGAATCAACAATTTAATATCGTAAGCTAAGATAGGAGTTAATAATTGAAATATCTAATATTACAGGGACTTCTTCTCAAACTTAAAATAATTCACAGGGACTTAAAAAGAAAGAAAAGAAAAGTCCAGAACCCCTATTAATATTTTTGTTTTTGGCAAAGAACCCCTATTAATATTAACCGGCCAATTCCGAAGGAAAGGAAGATTGGAATTCAAAATTTGAAACACACAATGAGAAAAGCAATGGCGACAAAATCGAACATGAAGGGTTTCTATAAGCAAAAGAAGACCGGCAACTCCAAGAAGAAGCCATCCACCACCGCCCCCATCTCCCACGGCGCTCCTCATCTCAAAATATTGATTTTTTGTCTAAATTTGAGGAGTTAAATCGTTAGAAGTCTCTTATAACAGAAAGTATCAACAATTTAATATCGTAAGCTAAGATAAGAGTTAATAATTGAAATATCTAATATTTTTTCTTCTCAAACTTAAAATAATTCACGGGGACTTAAAAAGAAAGAAAAGAAAAGTCCAAAACCCCTATTAATATTTTTTTTAGCTAAGAACCCCTATTAATATTAACCGGCCAATTCCGAAGGGAAGATTGGAATTCAAAATTTGAAACACACAATGAGAAATGCAATGGCGACAAAATCGAACATGAAGGGTTTCTACAAGCAAAAGAAGACCGGCAACTCCAAGAAGAAGCCATCCACCACCTCGGCTCTCGTGCCACCCAACCCTCCGCCCTCATCTCCCACGGCGCTCCTGATCTCAAAGGTAATCCTACACAATCCCTATCTCTCTTCTTGCTTTCAATTTTCAATCCGAGTAATAATGTTAGGGTTTTGTTAGGATTAGGGTTTAATTTTTCGGTTTTTTTTTGTGTGAATTTTGTTTCTAAATTAAATTCATGCTTATTTTTGATGATTAGATGAGCATGATGAGCAAGAGGAGGTGCTGAGGCAGTTTGATCTGAACACGGCGTACGGGCCGTGTCTTGGGATCACCAGGCTGGCACGGTGGGGAGAGTCTTTTGAAAGGTGGCAAGGTTCGACTTGATTCGTTGTGGGATGGTCGAGTTTAGGACTTGGAACTTGTGCTTGATGTGATATTAGAGGTAAGAGGTTTCAGCATCTTGCCGAAACCAATGCAGATTCTAGTATGTTTAGTTTAGTGAAACTTTGTTTAATTTTAATGTGGTTTGGAGTAAATGGAAATGTGTGGTGCTTGGCTGGAACCATGCTTTTGTTTTGTTATGTACTCAACTTGTTTATGCTATCGTCGTTTCATTTTCATTGACAATTAGAAGTTTTCCCTGTTTGTTCGATCTGAAGTTTGACTTAACTGCTCTTAGAGTTGGATAAAGCATTTCGCATCAGGCTGAAACTTGCTTTTGTTTTATAATGGATTTGATTTTACGTAATCCTGTTGTGAGTAGAATGATCTAGTTTTGCATCCATTACAAACTTTTTGATGTCATCAATAATCTCCACCTCAAGGTCTCAACGGCTCAACCTGATCTTAAGAGTTGATGTAAAGAACAAGAGAACTAAACAAGAATGATAATGTATTAAGCTTGATTGTTGTTCTTCAGTTTACAAGCGTTTAAATAGACACAAAGACCTATAGGTTTTAACTGGTCTAATCTAAGCAACAACTGACTTATACACAAAACCAGAAGATTAAAGGATGAGACTGTACATTGAACCAAGAACTAACTACACTTGATGAAGTTACTTTAAACACACTTCTCTTGACTGCAAGTATCAGACAGAAAACCTGCACAGCAAGCAGACTTGCATAGCAAGTAATCTGTCAACAGATAACAATCCATTGTGCAAAGGTGAGAGCTATTAGGTTGTGATCTTCAACACTCCCCCTCAAGCTTGATCTAAAGCATCTCTTGAACCAAGCTTGATTAACAAACGATCAAACTGAGCAGTGGAAAGAACTTTGGTAAAGATATCAGTCAATTGATCGACAGAACGAACATAGGCAGTAGTGAGGATCTTAGATTGAACTTGATCTCTGATGAAGTGACAATCCACTTCGATATGCTTAGTTCGTTCATGGAATACTGGATTTGTAGCTACATGCATAGCTGCCTGATTATCACAGTGTAATGTGATTGGGGTCTTGTTCTCAATTCCCAAATCTCTTAGGAGAGATTTTAACCATATCAGCTCACATACAGCAATAGCCATGGCACGATATTCAGCCTCTGCACTTAATCTTGATACCACAGTTTGTTTCTTGCTCTTCCATGTAACAAGATTACCTCCAACAAATGTACAAAAACCAGTGGTGAATTTTCGATCAATGGTGTTCTCTGTCCAGTCTGAGTCAGAATATCCTTCTAACAAGCAATGACCATTATTCTTGATGAGAATTCCTCTAGTGACAGATTGTTTGAGATAACGAACAATTCGTTTCACAAGTTGCAGATGAGTAGTAGTAGGTGCATGCATGAATTGACTGACTAGATTGACAGCATATGTGATATCAGGGCGAGTGATTGTGAGATATATAAGTTTGCCAACAAGTCTTTGATACACTGAGACCTCAGAAAGGGTCTCACCTTTGGCTTCAATCTTGGTCTAGCTAGGAAGAGGAGACTGAGCTGGTTTGCTATCTCTCATTTTGAATTCCTCCAAGAGATCTACAATGTATTTCCTTTGATTGAGAAACAGTCCTGATAAAGACTGGTCCATTTCTATTCCAAAAAAATACCTGCGCAGGCCAAGATCCTTAATAGAGAATGAATTATGAAGGGTGGTCTTCAATGACTGAATTTCATCTTGACTGTCACCTGTAATTATTAAATCATCAACATACACAAGGACAATTAGCTTTCCAAAAATACCAATCTTCACAAACATTGATGAATCAACAAGGCTTCTTTTGAATCCTGAAGCAAGTAGAACAGAGCTGAGCTTGGAATACCAAGCTCTTGGTGATTGGTTGAGGCCATAAATGGCTTTATGCAGCTTGCATACTAATCCTGGTACATTTTCTTGATCATGACCAGGGGAAGTTTCATGTATACTCCCTCCTCCAATTCTCCATGTAAAAAGACATCATCCATTTGATAGAGACTCCAACCATAATTAACTGCCATAGATAGTAGAACCCTAACTGTGTTCATCTTGGCTACAGGAGCAAATGTCTCTTTGTAGTCAACTCCAAAGGTCTGTGTGAAACCCCTAGCCACCAGTCTTGCCTTATGTCTTTCTATAGTTCCATCTGAATGAAACTTGGTCTTGTAAATCCATCTTGATCCCACAACTTTATGAACCTTTGGAAGTGTCACAATACTCCAAGTTTTGTTGTCACTGAGAGCCTACATTGCTTGTCTCCAAACATATGACTGATTTGCTTCCTCAAAAGTGATAGGATCAGTGATATCACACATACTATTGAGAAACATAGAATGTGAAGGAGTTACACTGTTGAGAAGAGCTACATTACCAAGGGGATGTTTTGGAACATAGATTTCAAAACCATCCAGTTTTGTTGGAAGTTTCCTAGTTCGGTTAGGATACCTTTTCTGATGGGAGACAGACTGCTGAATCGGTTCAGCTTGTTCTGGTTGCAGATTATCTTCAATTTCTTCTTGGTTTTGAACTTCTGTTGGTTGAGTGATTTGATCAGGGATGCATCTATTACTTTCTTCCTCATAAGCTATCTCTTCCACAATTACTGGAATAGGTATGGAATCATCAAAAAACTCCCCCTGAAAATCATTATCACTGAGCTGAAAGAAGGGGGTAGCTTCATCAAATCTTACATCTCTTGATACAAATAGTTTCCTAGTTTGAGGGTTATAACATTTATAACCTTTCTGAGTTGATGAGTATCCCGAAAAAACACATCTGATGGCTTTTGGATCCAACTTGTCTCTATTATGAGATTGAACATGAACAAAGCAGGCACAACCAAACACTCTTAAATGTTCAATACCAATCTTCCTTCCTTTTAGAACTTCAAATGGAGATTTGAAATCCAACACTTTGCTAGGCAGTCTGTTAATGATATATGCTGCAGTTTGTATAGAATAGGACCAGTATTTTTTGGGAAAATTTGCTTGAATCATAATGGCTCTAATTTTCTCAAGCATGTCTCTATTCTTTCTTTCAGATACACCATTCTGCTGAGGTGTTGCCACACAGCTGGTTTGGTGTAGAACACCATTAACACTTAGATAGTTAGTCATGATTCTAGATGTATATTATGTGCCATTGTCTGATCTTAACAAGACAATGTTTGAGGAAAAATGATTTTTGACAAGGTTATGAAAATCTTCAAAACATTTTGGGACTTCAGTTTTAAATTTCATGAGATAGACAAATGTGTTTCTAGAATAATCATCAATAAATGTAACATAATACTTAAAACCATCAACTGACATCAATTTTTTAGGTCCCTAAACATCCGAGTGTACAATTTCAAAAGGCTGAGTGGCTCTAGAATTGGAAAGGGAAAAATGTAGTCTAGTAGATTTTGACTTGTGACAGATCTCACACTCATGGTGAGTCTTACACAGATTAGGAAATAAAAAGTTAATAACATGAAGAGAATGATGAGCTAGGCGCATGTGCCACAGCTGCTGTGAACTAGAGAAGGTTGACTATGCAATGAGACTCTTTTGAAGACTTTGAGATGTAGTACAAGCCATTAAGAAAGAATCCTTCACCAATCTTCTGTTTGGTTACAGAATCCTGAAACACAACATTAGTATCTGAGAAAATAGCAAGACATTTTAACACTTGGGTGATTTTCCAACAGACATAAGTTTGAATGGAAAATCTGGAACAAACATCACAGAAGAGTACATGTGAGTTGAGAAAAATTTTTGTTTCCCTTTTCCTAAAATGGGGAATGTTTTTCCATTTTCTATGGAAACATGAGAAGGCTTTTCAAAAACTTTAAAATCACTTAACTCAGAGGCATTATTTGACATGTGATCAGAGGCACCAGAATCCACAATCCAGAATTCATGATGCTTACTGAGATCTAATGCTGTAGAAATGACACAAATAATACCTGGAATTTCCTCTGGAGAAGTCAAATTTGTGTCTGCAATGCAAATTTTCCAAGTGTTGTAGTGGAGTTTCCATCTTGATTGCCTCCTTGCCTCTGCTGTAGAAACTGAGCAAACTCGTTTATGAGAGTTATAGGATTGGTAGAAAAATCTACCTTGTCTTCTAAAGTATTGTACATATTTGCTTTTGGGGTGCAGGTGTCCCTTGGTTTGCTTTTCAGACTTTTGTTATCCTCACTGAACTTGTGCTTTAGATCAGGAGGGAGTATCCACCAAGTCTCCTTCAAATGTCCAATCCCTGAGTGACCTATGCGCATACAATGAGTGCATTTCAGATCAAGTCTTCTTTCCTTATAGGGTCTGCTACCAATAAAAGCCTTAGCCTCAGATGTGTCTTCAACTACGATGTCTGCATTCATCACTCTTTTCCTGACTTCCTCACGTTGGATTGTGTTGCACACCATTTGAAAATATGGTAGCTCATGTGTTATCAACAAATGGCTCTTGAGGTCCTCATAGTCTGGTCTAATGCTGGCTAGAAGTTGAAAAACTTTGTCTTCTTCAGCTCGTTTCAGAAGAACAGCTGCATCAGTGGTGTGTGGCCTGTAGAGGTCGAGTTCATTCCATTTTGACTTCAGACTGCCAAGCAATTGAACAAATGAGAGGTTGTCTTGTTGAATTTCAGCTAAATCTTTCTTCAATTGAAAAACTCTGGCAGCATTATTCAGGTTTCCATACATATCTTTGACAGTTTCCCAAAGATGAAGTGAGGACTCTGAATAGCTGAAAATTTCTGCCAGATGGGGCTCCATTGAGTTTAGGAGTCATGACATCACCAACTGATCCTGAGCCAGCCATGTTTCGAACTCAGGTGAGTCAGAATCTAGTTTGTTGCAAGCCTTGCTGATGAAGCTGAGTTTCATTTTTCCTCAAAGTGCAAGAGTAATGGCTCTTGACCAGGGAAGGAAGTTGAACTCATTTAAAAGAACTCAACTGAGGCGCTGGTTTGGATTTGAATCTAGAGTTTCAGGTTTTGAGACTGAGGATGATTTTTTAGAACCTCCAGCCATTCTTAAGAGGCTGTAAGGTAAATGAAATGATGTTTTGAGTTATGGCTTTATGAACCAGAAGCCAAAAAACAGAAGCAGGTCCTATAAGGATACCTGCTCTGATACCATAAAGAACAAGAGAACTAAACAAGAATGATAATGTATTAAGCTTGATTGTTGTTCTTCAGTTTACAAGCGTTTAAATAGGCACAAAGACCTATAGGTTTTAACTGGTCTAATCTAAGCAACAACTGACTTATACACAAAACCAGAAGATTAAAGGATGAGACTGTACATTGAACCAAGAACTAACTACACTTGATGAAGTTACTTCAAACGCACTTCTCTTGGCTGCAAGTAAAAGAACAGAAAACCTGCACAACAAGCAGACTTGCACAGCAAGTAATCTGTCAACAGATAACAGTCCACTGTGCAAAGGTGAGAGCTATTAGGCTGTGATCTTCAACATGATGGCAATAACCAATGCTTTACTTAGTGAGCTTATTGCAGTGCAGTTGTCGCACCTCTGTCATGCCCCGTTTATGTGATTACTTCTTGGATTCCCTTGGTTGTTTTCTTGAATATTTTGTTCCTCTAATTGTTTTTCAGTTTGTGAGTTAAACATTCCCTTGGTTGTTTTCTTGAAGATCTGGTCCTCCAATTTTTTTTCAGTAAGAGAGTTTAACTCAGAAGCCAGGCTTTCGATTTGGCAACCTTGAGTGCCATACATTCTGTTATCAATTGTTTTATTCTTGGTCAGAATTGTACTACCAATCAATATCTCTAATATTATACCACTGCTAGCCGTACTACCACTTGAATCTGAAATTGCCTTGTCCTAGAAAGCTGTAGTTTGGAGGTTTTTCTCAAAAAACTTTGCAAAGATGTTGCTCTATTGCTTTTCTTTTGAATGGGATTCTTGGGGATTTTTGAATTTTCAGCAGAAAACAAAACCATCCTGTTTTCCAAGCAATAGAATGAGGTTCTACATCTAAATCCTATTGATTAGTGGTCATAGTTTGAATCTTTGCAGTAGAAGAACCTTTTAACATGAACTGTAGTTTATGTAAATTGAATCAATTGTTTATAGCAGTCTTTCTTCAAAATTTTAAGCTTTTAAAGGGATAAAGGTTTGCCCTGCTAGCACAAAACTATGGAATACTTCCTTTATCTTCAGCTGCAAATTTATTCTAGAGCTAGGTGGTGTTAGATCCAGAAGTAAAAAGCCCATTTATAGAAAGGCAAGTGGACCGATGCCTGCGGTCAAGAAGATCAGAGGACGCTTGGAAAGTCAAAAGCGCTCGCGAGGAGCACAGTAATAAAGCACGCTCGCGAAGAGGGATAGTTTGTTCGCTGAGGGAAACGCGCTCGCGAAGCGGGGTGTGTGTTAAACAAATACGTTCGCGGGTGGAAAGGCGTTCGCGAGAGTATTATAAGAAACGAAACACGTGGTTGCAGGAGGTTAAGTTACCAACAGAATAGTGTTGGGCTTATACGATTGGGCTTTAAGAGTTTGTCTTGCAGTACAAGAAGGATTATTTGATGCCATGCCTTGATTCGCAAGTAAATATCTACCCTAGTATTCACTATATAAAGGGGTTGAGATGCAAGAGAAAAGACACAACGACATCTATCAACAAACAGACAACAACTTCGCCACGCGAAAGTCTTCAAGCCTCTCCGGAGCAATCAAGCCTGATCCGTCAGCAACCGTAGCCTGATCCGTCAAGCTGCACAAGGGACTTAATCCGTTAAGTCTGACAGGTTTCAATCCGTTGAAATCTCTCTACTCCCCTGTTCGATCCGTTGAGCAGTTTTACTCCCGCAACCAGTTCTGGAGAATCCGTTCGCCAGTCCATATCCTGCATATCTTGATACCCGCTGCTTAGTTTCTTTGCATACTAAGTAAGATTCGGCCATCCGCAAAGGTTGGAGAAAAATCCTAGAGGGACTTTTCCCTTGTAGGTCTAAGAAGAGAACCTAGCACAGAGGAAGAAGATCGGCGTCTGTCACGGTCGCTATGAGAAGAAGTCAGAAGAGGGACGCGAGCAGCATCCAACTTCGAGGTTGTACCTGACCCAAAGGTACTGGCACGCCTAGCACAAATTTACAAGCCGGTTGTTTGAAGAACTGCAAATTCTAGACCAAACATCTGGCACACCCGGTGGGACCGTGTCAAGATTACAAGCTTCGGCGAATATCGAAAGGAATATCCTTCGTATTCCAAACCAGAACACGTAGTCGCAAGGCCACATAACTCGGCTTACTGTAGGAAGCTATCTGCAGAACAAGCCATTAGCAAGTTTGGTGCCATGGCTAACGAAGGTCAGTCACAAAACCTTGCTGAACACGTAGGAGCATTAAGCTCATCATTGGATAACCTGACTAAAGGTTTCCAGGAGGTCCGCGATCGAGCCCGGCAGCAGGACAAAAAAGCCGAGATTCAGGACCTAAGGTATACAGACCTAGCAACTAAGATGAACGAAAATCAGCAAGCGCTGAATAAAAGGATGGATATGTTCATGGAGACTTTAAATGCCATGAGAACTGAACAGCTTATCCGCCAACAGCCTACAGAGGAAGAGTTGCTAGAGGAGGTCGATCACCAGGTGGATAGAAGAACCGTGCACCGAGAGGGATTTGACC
This sequence comes from Comarum palustre, assembly GCA_951800085.1. Classification (NCBI taxonomy): domain Eukaryota; kingdom Viridiplantae; phylum Streptophyta; class Magnoliopsida; order Rosales; family Rosaceae; genus Comarum; species Comarum palustre. The sequence goes on along the minus strand of OX637588.1, from coordinate 14,208,869 downwards.
CACTTCGTGTGGGTGATGACCAATTAGCGGTGCACAATAATCAGAACCCTGGAGGGGCTAGAGGACGACAGAGGGTTCCAAGGCAGCAACCACGTCGTTCGCCTACGCCTATTCAGAGGAGACCTCAGCTGGACTGGGATGCAGTCCAGAATATGATACAGGAAGCAATAAGGGCAACTCCCGTTGTTGCTGTGAACACTGCATACGCCCATCCGTATCCAGAATGGGTGGCTGAAAGCCCATGGCCAGAGCATTATCGACAGATAAGATTCACTTCGTTCTCAGGAGAAGGATCTGAAGACGCAGCCACCCACATCGCAAGATTCACAGGCGAGTGTGGACCTTATGGTGCGGACACGGTTTTTAAGTTACGCACGTTCGGAGCTTCATTGTCAGGGTCAGCATTGACATGGTACACCAAGTTGATACCAAGATCGGTCCCTGACTGGAACGTGATAGAAACCATGTTTAGAACCACATTTGGAACTGTGGAACCAGAGGTTGACTTGTCTTCTTTGACAGCTATGTATCAGCAACCTATGGAGTCATCTGTAGAGTTCCTCAAGAGGTTCAAGATTCAGCAGGCCAAGTGCAAAACTCCAATCCCAGAGCCTGACCTGATTAAAATTGCAATCCGTGGATTGGAGAAGAGGCAGAGAGCAAAACACCACGATGGAGTGTTCTCTAGCATGGCTGACCTAATGAACAGGGTTGGCAGTTACCAGTACTTCCTGAATGAGCTAGACGAGGTAGCCAACAATTCCAGGAACAACTTGGCTCTCATCCCAGGAACGCTGAGGCCCAGAATGCCTCCAGCAAGGCACAAGACTGTGGGGGCGATATATTCCCACATGGATCCCTACTACTCGGCTCCACAAGCTATGCCCTATGCAGACCCATACATGATGGGTTATGAGGAAGAAGTCGCAGCGGTGGAGTTAGCAGGCAGACAGCCTATCAAGTCCCAGGTGTTAAAAATGTCAAAGGAGCCAGTAAAGATTTCGTTCGCCGCTTTTGCCAAGCCGGAGTACGAATCCTATACGTATAATGCACACAAGGCACCGGAGATCTTGGAGGATTTGACGGCATTGGGGAAGGTAAGGAATGATTTTGGACCTCCCCCTACCCAGGAACAGCTCAAGGGAAAGAAGTACTGCAGGTTCCATAATCTTTGGAACCATAACACATCAGAGTGCATTCGCTTGAAGGACACTATCCAGACTTGGATCAACGAGGGAAAGCTCGGAGCGAATGAAGAAAAGACTGCAGCTTGGGTGGACATCGACCATTTTCCCACAATCAATATGGTTGACTTAGTGCCATGTGAGGGGAAGAAGGAAAAGCCACTGCCAGCAAGGCCGAAGTTCAAAGAGTACACCTACGATGCTAGTAGGGCTCATGTTATCCTGAACAAGCTAATCATGGCCAACGAGGTGGTCATACCATGGGGAGTATACCCCCCAGAAGAGGCAATAGCTGGTAAGACCTATTGTAAGTTTCATAACTTGTGGACTCATAAGACTTCTCAGTGCATGCAGCTCAAAGATCAGATACAACAATGGGTCAATGAGGGGTCAATCACCTTTTGTGATCCAGCAGTAGCAGATGTGGCTGTAGTTGATCTGGTTCGGGGAAAAAGAAAACTGACGCTTGACCTGAGCGCTATAGATGGAAAAACAGAAGTTGTCAAGCGGAAAGAATCAAGAGCAGGTGCATCAGCAGTCATGTTGTGTGATAGGTGCAAAACTGAGTGTGGCATTACTAAAGAACCACAACAGGAGCAGAAGAGTACTGTTGCTACACCCTCTGAAGCGTATCAGCCACACAGTCCAAAGCAGATGAGAAGATCAGCAAGTCCTAGTCAGAGGGATTCCAACCTCTACTTGCGGTTACGCCAGGCAAGAATGGAGGAGAAGAAGCCAGTGGTCTACCCACAGGACGTAGTAACTAAACCTTACATACCACCAGCTTCCCGGAATATCCTCAAAGACAACGTCTGGATGGTTAGAGAAAGAGGAAAGGTGGTAGAAGCTACGCCTACTCAGACTAGGAACGTGCAGCGAAGATATGGTAAAACCAAGAGGCTTTTGGAAGCGTTGGATAAAGGTCTAGTCAGCCCAGACCAAATTAGGGAGACTCCGGAACAGTTAAGGCGGAAGCTGGATTTATTGTCAACTAGACCTTATTGTCCCATCAGAAACGTTCGCGATACCACCGAGACTTCTACCACGAAACATAGCGGACAGAAGAGAGTCTCGCGAGAAGAAAGTAGCGGCGAACGAAAGTCTGTATGGTCAAGGGTGGGCGCCGACAAAAGTCAACATACGCGAGGATCAGTCTGGTCGCGTGTAGGTCAAAAGGTGGTGGGTGAAATATCTACTTCCACCTTCAATAAGACACCTGAGACGTCTCTAGCAAAAAGGGTTAGGATCTCAGAAGGTCCTAAGAACGAAGACAGGAGGGAGACATCGAGAACAAAGTTCGAATGGAGACCAAAAGCAGTTCAACGTCAAGAACAGGGGTCTCAAGAAACAGATAAGGCTCAACCTATAACTGAGGTTGAGCAGTAGAAACCTGTTCCAGAGGTTTCTTTAGTAAAGCAGATGGAGGAAGCATTCGCCCGTGCAGAAGAGGAATCAGTAGTCGGTACACCGCACATTACAGAAGACGATATGGAGGAAGACGAAGAAGAGACCGGGGGCATGGATGAAGGTTTACCATGCAGCATGCTTTACGTGGAAAACGGGCGTGGGGAGATGATCACAAACCAATATGAGTCTGCTCAGGTTTACGTGACAACCGAAGCCGCGATAACAACCCCAGAGGCAAACACTTATTGCAGTATGGTGTATGTCTTACCTTCTATATACGCATTGGACGAACGAATTTCGTCTGAAGTTTTCCTCAACATGTCAGAAGGTGAAACTAGAGCGGAGTCATCTATTCCCGGAGAAGAACCTGCTGTGAAGGAGGACAAGGAGGACATGGGCCCTGAATTGAGAAGGAAGTATGTTTTGTTCGCCAAGCCTACATTCGCCATGAGGCAACATTTGCGACCATTGTACGTATCTGCTGACATGATGGACAAAAGGGTCAATAAGATATTGGTGAATACAGGGGCTGCTGTGAGTGCGCTCACCGTACAGACTATGAATTACCTTCAGATTCCAAAAGAGAAGATTCTAGAAAGCAAGATGAAGGTAAAGAGTTTTGCCGGAAACATAGCTCAGACACTCGGAGTGGTGATACTGAAAATCAGGGTTGGTCTATCAGAGATGTATCAGACCTTCTTCGTGGCTGAGTGCACAGCTCCTTATACTATGATCTTGGGCAGAGATTGGCTTCATCAAGCTGGTTGTGTTCCATCGTCTCTCCATCAAGAGCTTGCTATCTGGAACCCAGAGACTGATGAGTCCGAAATAATCAAGGCCGATCCTAGACCATTTTCAGTGGCGGCTTGCTTTGTTGATGCAAGTTATTACAGTGAAGATATGAGGCCTTTAAGAATCAGTGGTATCACAAAGAAAGGACATCCATATGGGGTGACCTCCACTGAACTTACACAATGGGGATTGGCGCAACTCCAAGCAGACGCCAGTAGACCGATCTCCATGGTTAGATCCCAAAACAGTCCATGAAGCCACAACTCAGCAAGGAAGAGTTGGAAGTCTATGCTTCCCTGCACCAAAGATTATCTATTTTTAGGCAGGAGCAAGAGGCTTACCAACAGGTGGCGGCAGTAGAATGTGTTAATGACGATGTTTTGGAATATGACGAAGAAGAGGAGGAGATTATCCAGGCAGCTCCGACAGCCTTGGATGATACTCCACCTAAGGTCAAGGATCCAGTAGAGAAAGTCAACCTAGGGACCCTAGAGGAACCAATGGAGGTTGGAATAAGTATGTATTTGGAACCTGAACAAAAACAGAGGCTTGTTGAGCTACTTCACGAGTACAAGGATTGCTTCGCAGAGAAATACGAAGACATGCCTGGATTAGCACCGGAGTTAGTTTGTCACAAACTACCAATCATGGATGGTTATAGGCCAGTCAGGCAAGAACCTAGGCGAATGCATGCCGATACAGCAGCTTCAGTAAAGGAAGAGGTGGAAAAGATGCTTAAGTCTGGAATTATTCGACCTGCGAAGTATGCCAAGTGGTTATCTAACATAGTGCCAGTCAGAAAGAAGAATGGTAAGATGAGGGTGTGCGTGGATTATAGAAACTTAAACACAGCCACACCTAAGGACGTGTATCCTATGCCAATGGCAGACATGTTAGTTGATGCAGTAGCAGGGCATGAGCTGTTGTCATTTATGGATGGAACCGCATGATATCACCAGATTCCTGTGGAGGAAGAAGACAAGCACAAGACGGCTTTCAGATGTCCAGGCTTTACGGGAGCATTCGAATACCAAGTCATGCATTTTGGGCTTAAGAATGCTGGCGCCACATATCAAAGGGCGATGAACCTTATCTTCCATGACATATTGGGGAAGATTTTGGAGGTTTATATTGATGATGTGGTAGTGAAGTCCAAGATTAAGGCAGACCACATAGAGGATCTACGAAAGGTCTTCATAAGGATGCGAAAACATAAACTCAGGATGAACCCAGCTAAATGTGTCTTTGGGGTTCAGTCAGGTGACTTCCTAGGGTTTGTGGTTCATCAGCGTGGTATCGAGATTCCAGCGGACAAAGTCAAGTCAGTAATAGAAGCTCTAGCTCCAACTAACAAGAAGGAATTGCAGCAGTTACTAGGAAAGATTAACTTCTTGCGCAGGTTCATCTCGAATTCAGCAGGAAAGATTCAACCTTTTACATCGCTGTTAAAGCTAAAAGCATCTACGGAGTTTCGTTGGGAGACAAGTCACCAGGAAGCGTTCGACAGAATAAAGCAGTACCTAGTTTCACCACCAGTTCTGATGCCTCCACGGCCTGGTCACCCTTTGAAGCTCTACATTTCAGCATGTGAAACGTCCATCGCTGCGTTGTTAGCGCAAGATGAACGCCAAGATAACGATAAAGTGGTTGAGCATGCTGTGTATTACCTTAGCAGGACGCTGATAGACGCAGAAACCAGATATAGTGACATGGAACGTTTGTGCCTCGCGTTGTATTTTGCCGGTTGCAAGTTACGTCATTATATGTTATCTTTTACAACCGTGGTGGTGGCACAAACAGATTTGGTAAAGTATATGCTGACTCGACCTATTCTCAGGGGTCGTATTGGCAAGTGGGTGTTAGCTTTGTCTGAGTTCTCACTACAATATACACCGCTGAAGGCACAAACCGGACAGGCGGTTTCGGATTTTTTGCTTCATCATCCAGTGGAACAAGATTTACAGTACAGGGAGTTAGACGTGGTGGCCATTCTGATGCAGCCCTGGGAGCTATACTTTGATGGGAGCAGCACTGAGAGTTTTTCCGGCGCTGGGATATCTTTGGTAAGTCCTCTGGGGGTTCGTCATGCATATTCTTTCCAATTGGAGTGGAAGTGCACCAACAATCAGGCGGAATATGAGGCACTCATAATCGGATTGGAAATGTTGCTCGCAATGGGGGCAACAGTGGTAAGTGTGTTCGGTGACTCTTTGTTGGTGATCAATCAGCTTAAGGGGTTATACAAGTGTACAACCTTTACTTTGGTTCCATTTTGGGAAAGGGCTACAGAGCTGCTGGAGCAATTCAGTGATGTCACTCTAGATTACATCCCAAGGGCACACAACTTTGCGGCGAATGAGTTGGCACAAATCGCCACTGGCATAACTTTGACTGATGGAGTCTGCGAGCGGATTTTGAAGGTTGAAAGGAGAACGTTACCTTCTTTCATGGCTCGGAGGGTAGACGCAGATGAATGGTATGTTGCTACAGTAGAGACTATCGATACAGATTGGCGTCAACCACTCATTGATTACTTGGATAATCCATCTACTCCAGTGGATAGACAAGTCAGATACTTTGCCACTAACTATGTGTTACGAGGTGGCGAGCTCCTACGCAGAGGAGAGGATGGAGTTGATCTTAGGTGTATCTTTGGAAAGGAAGCCAAGCGAGTGATGAAGGAGGTACATTTAGGAGTTTGTGGTTCACATCAGGCTGGACCAAAGATGAGGTGGCTTATCCGTCGTTATGGTTACTTTTGGCCTTCGATCTTAAAAGATTGCATTGCCTTTGCTCAAGGATGTCAGGAGTGTCAAGCGCATGTACCAGTGCGGCATGTTCCAGATGTGCCCATGCAACCCATTATTAAGCCTTGGCCAGCAAGAGGATGGGCGCTGGATTTCATAGGAATTATTCATCCAGCTTCGTCTCAACAGCATAAGTTTATCCTGTTGGCAACTGATTATTTCACAAAATGGGTGGAGGCTGTACCCTTAAAGGATGCATTTGCTCGTACAGTTTGCAGCTTCATTTTCAGCAACATCATTAGCAGGTATGGTATTCCAGAGTGTTTAGTTGCAGACAGGGGGGCAGCATTTCTAGCAAAGGAAACTGAAGACTTCATCACTGACTATGAGATTAAGTTTCTACATTCCACACCGTATTATGCTCAGGCGAATGGACAAGCTGAGGCTAGCAACAAAGTCATAATTAATATCTTGCGAAAGATGTTGATTGATAATCCTAGAGATTGGCAAAATGAGCTTGATCATACTCTGTGGGCGTATCGAACATCTAAGCGATCACCTACAGGGACCACGCCCTATGCTTTGATGTTTGGGCATGATGAAGTTTTACCCATGGAGATAAATGTTAATTCTTTAAGGGTTCGCGAACAACATCAGTTAGTAGGGGAAGATTATGTTCAAGCCATGTTTCAAGAGCATGAACAGCTGGATACTATTCGTTTGGAAGCCTTAGATCATATAATGGTTGAGAAGAAACGAGTTGCTCGCGCATATGATGCCAGGACACGTGATAGAAGTTTTGGAGTTGGCGACTTAGTTTGGAAAGCAATACTTCCCTTTGGCGAACATGTTCGCGGCAGGGGTAAGTGGTCTCCTACGTGGCAGGGGCCTTTTGTGATTGACCAGATCGTGGGTAAAGGTGCTTACTATTTGCGAAATTTGGATGGAGAAGTCCATAATAACCCTATTAATGGGAGGCATCTGAAACAGTATTTTCCAAGTGTTTGGGCTTCTGACGATTCTTTGCCACCACAGACCACAGAACAGCCTGTTTCCCAGCAAGGGGGGCAGAGTTTAGAGCCTTAGGGTTTCGTTCGCAGAACTGGGGTCTTGTCAGTTTCATTCATGTTGCTCAACGCTTAACCTGTTTGAGGTTTCGGCTTTTTGTGCATCTGATAAAACTGGGGGGCAACATAATTATACAAGAACCAATTAATGTGGTTTTTTCAAAATTTTCGATAATTTTTAGGAAGAACAAGTTGTGTTTTTCAAGCCCTAATTTATTTTGAACCAACACCTGTGGTTTACACATTGAACATAAATAATTTGTGTTTATTGCATAATATTCATGGATACATTTGTTTTCAACAAATACAGTGTTGAACAAGAACGGATTGTAACCAGTACAATGTTGAACAAGAACAGAGCTGCTTAAGGAAAGACCTATCACAACTCCTTTCGTAAAGTCTCTCTTCAAACTTTTACAGGTTTCGTTTCATCCTCCACCTTGTGCGGCCAGCATGTTGAAAGTGAGCCGACGGTGATGGGAGTAGAAGCAACTTGGCCTGACCTGGCGCGGAAAAGGCTCGACAGAGGAATCCTGTCGGCACAGAAGCCTTCTTCGGTCCAATACCAGAAGTCAATCCCCTCATCAAGTGGAATTTGGTTCCAGTGATGCAGTTTGAGGCGACTTCAGGGCTGGGCGCATCAGGTCTTATTCCTGAGGTTAGGTTGTGAAGCCTACCCAGGATTTGAGGTTTGGTTGTGAAGCCTAGAGGACAGGAAGATTGAAGAAAGAGGTCTGGTGGAACTGCTTTGAGAATGAAAGGAGAATACATGTTCTTGGTTGCTGAAGGTGATGAAAGGAGTTGATCACTATTTATGGGCGAAACGCTAGGTTTTCACCGAAGGAAACTGAATGGTTTGCTGTTCGTTCATTGGTCAAGCATTTATCACGCGTGCTGTGTTAGTTGAATGCGGTAAATGCGCAAGTTAATGGTGCAGCGTTGCAGTTAAAGTTGGGGACAGTTTTCGAGAAGTCAAGGATAGGAAATCAATTTGAAAAGATCTTCTACATTCAGAATAATATTCGCGAACAAAGTCAGTACAGATAGCCAGTTAAATAAATTTACTGATGTGCTTGATATTCGCTAAAGCAGTGTCAAGGGCGTTTTGGATATTCTCTTCGTTGATCAGGGAATCTTCGATCCTGTCGTCCACCTGGTTGATCATTTATTGAAGAGTCTGATAGGAATTCTTCTCTTGCTCCAAGGCGGCTAAGTTGTTTTGGGCTTCCTCTGCGGCAATTGCTAGCTGGGCCTCAATCTCAGCTTTTTGGCGTTTGAGCTCAGCAATTCGGTTAGGAAGCAAATGGGTTGCGTTATGGACAAGTCTAGTAAGACTGGTGGCTTTGACAGCTCGTTCAGCTTGGAGTTTCTCTTTTTGCTGATGATACTGAGGGGCCTCCAATCGTGTGGCTTTGGCACGCTCAGTTAAGGTTGCAGCATTGTTTGTGAATTCCCCTAGACGCTGCAATTTCTTCAAGAGCCTTTCGTCAACTTGAACTCTAAGGATACGAATGGCATCTTCAATTTGGATCCTAGTATGTGGGTGGAGAAGATCCTCGTGCTCCAAGTTGTGAAGGAATAATGTCGCATCAGCAATGGAGTGGTCTGCTTGAAAAGGATCCAGCATTAGTTGGACTTGCTCGATGAGGGAGGTTGTAGCATGATCAGAAGAGGAGGTCATTGGAAGGTTCTCCGGAATCTGGCAAGTAAAGAAACAATAAGTGTTTGTAAGAATACAAACAGAAGCTGTAGAATAAAAATTGTTACCTTTGGATCAGTTGCAGATGGGATCACCGTTTGAAGCACTGGTTGAGCAATATCATTCGCGCGATCGTTATTCGCGATAGCAGTTTCGTTCGCAAGAGAGACTACATTCGCGGGAGGAATTCTGCTCGCAGGAATATCAGCCGCTGATCTCTGAGGCGAACAAGAAGTTGTCTCGCGGAGGTTTGGCTCGTTCGCAGCAACAGTTTGGATAGGGACGAGCTTAGCACTTTCGCTAAAGATCTCTCCCATCATAGTATCCAGGACCGGAGAAGCAACTGACTCGGAGGAAGAGCTAACTTCAAATACAGGAATTGGTCCCTGAAATGTCAGAAGCACAATTGAAGCTCAAATTCATCGAGATATTTCTAATTGAGTGGATTATCAAAACAGTACCTCTTGATTTGCTTCAGCAGGAGTCCCAGTGTCCAGGTTAGCTGGGGGAGGAACTGCCTTTTGGGCCTCGGTAGAGGTTACTTCAGCCAGGACAGTCAGGTTCGGAGCACTAGAAGTAGTAGGATGTTGACTGCATTCCTCAGCGGATCGCGCGGCTTCAGGGCTAGGCTGCACAGGCTGATCCACCTGTAAGACAATTAGAGGGTTAGTTGACTTGGCTGCATAAGCATACGAGCTTTCGAATTAAATGAACCCATACCTGGGGTTGAGAAACGGCCTCTTCTGTAGAAAGACTTGGTTTGAACCTTTTGAGAGGGCGAACACCAATTTTGTTCGCATGCTTCTTGATTCTTTGGGGACGCTGCAAGGAAAGAAGTTGGTCAGAAAGGTATATAGATCAGGGAGTTGATCATTATAGTTAAAGGAGTTTAAAATACCTGGGGGGCAGGAAGCACTTCTGTTCGCACCTCAGGAACCAAGGAAGGATCAACGTTTTGGTGAGGGCCATCGATAGCAAAAACAACCAAATCTTCGGCATGGCGGAATTGTTTCTGATATGGCTGGAAAATCTGTCTAAACACAGATAGGTGGTTTGGGTTCCATTTGCCCTCGTTGAGTGAAGTCCACCACCTAGTGAACTCATTAGTAGACGCGAAGCTCAGACGTACTCCGCCAAGGGGATAGGTGTTGACAGGCTGAATGATGTCTTTGAAGCTGGAGGGAATGGAATCAGGATCAGTCCCAGCATTATAGGTTTCTCGCCACGAAGTGAAATGGTTGCGGCTAGCCAGTGGGGGATATGGAATGCTTTGGCACATTCCAAATTGCCTCGCGAAGAAGTTGGGGGCATAGATTTCTACTCCGGCTCTCCCTGGTAGTTTGAGGTCGCGATTGGAAAGGAGGCGTAGAAAGAAAAAGAGCTGCAGGACATTGTGGCGATTGCTGAAAATAAAACCTTCATTTACAAGAGAAGGGTATGTTCGTCTGCAGACAATGGTAATAGAATCTGAAGGCAGGTTTTCCATACTATACAGATAGTGGAAACAACGCGAATAGCTGATGGCTGGAGGATGTGGGGCGGACACGATGGCTTGGCCTAAAACCTTATCTTTCAGAAAACTGGTGATAGAAGAAGAGCGGAAAATAGGAAAATAGGTTTGAAGCCACAAGTCTAAAATCCAAAGAGGACCGCTAATAGATCTGTGTTTGAAGGGTTCTAGGGATAGAAAGTGTAGTGCTCTATATAGTAATCTAGTGGCTAGCTCTAAGACGTTGAGAGGGATACCATTGTAAAGCAGCTCAGCCGTTCTGGCCCAGGCGAAGGTGGGTTTGTTGGTGGCGCTGCATTCAACATATTTGAGTAGCCAGAATTCCAGGAATGCTAGGCCACTTAGATCATCATCAGTACTCCCATAGTGACTGACCCACGCGGTGTATGAGTTGGGGCGAGGCTGATCAGAGGGGATTTGATGTTCTAAAGCAAGGTCGTTGAGAGGACTTGGTGCGTTGGCGAATGGAAACCCGGTAATTGTATACACATCCAGCAGGGTGATACCCATTGGGCCTGCGGGGAGATGGAAGGTGTTTGAAGAAGTGTCCCAGAAACAGACTGCTGCTGCCAGGGGAGCTCTGTTGCAGCCAGACTTCAGGGAGAAGCAGAGGTCAATAGGATCGGCGATTCCAACGGCTTGCCATCGTTCAAGGTCTTTACTGCGGCGTTGTTGGTACCATTGGATCTCGGCGTCATTAGTGTTCGGCCACTGCCCAAATCTGGTCTGGGCGTCTGACTTCTGCCAGTCGACGAAGGAAGCTTCTTCCTTGCGAAAGATTAAAGGGGGAATTCGGGATGCATGTTGACGGTAAGGCAGTTCAAGTTGGTTTGGGAAAACATCGACCCAAGGACCCAGGTCGCAGGTTTGATCAAGCTTAACTTTCAACCAAGAACCTTTGTGTTTTGGAGCAGGTCGGAGGCCAGCCATGGCTTGGACAAAGTCTAGAGCTTCATGCTCAGAAGGGGTTCTAGGTGAGGTTTTCACAGTAGAGAAAGTGTGTTTGGGTGCCATTGATTTGGAAGTAGGAGCGGCGGCGGATTGTCTCAGGAAGGTTTGAAAAGAGTTGCAGAGGGAAATGATGGTTGAGTGTTCTGAGGAGTTTGACAATGAAAAGACGTTTGCTTTTGTTTAAATCAATGCCAAGGTATAACTCTTTTCGATTTTCGCAAACGGGCTTAATCTCAAGAGCTGGGGGCAATGTTAGATCCAGAAGTAAAAAGCCCATTTATAGAAAGGCAAGTGGACCGATGCCTGCGGTCAAGAAGGTCAGAGGACGCTTGGAAAGTCAAAAGCGCTCGCGAGGAGCACAGTAATAAAGCACGCTCGCGAAGAGGGATAGTTTGTTCGCTGAGGGAAACGCGCTCGCGAAGCGGGGTGTGTGTTAAACAAATACGTTCGCGGGTGGAAAGGCGTTCGCGAGAGTATTATAAGAAACGAAACACGTGGTTGCAGGAGGTTAAGTTACCAACAGAATAGTGTTGGGCTTATACGATTGGGCTTTAAGAGTTTGTCTTGCAGTACAAGAAGGATTATTTGATGTCATGCCTTGATTCGCAAGTAAATATCTACCCTAGTATTCACTATATAAAGGGGTTGAGATGCAAGAGAAAAGACACAACGACATCTATCAACAAACAGACAACAACTTCGCCACGCGAAAGTCTTCAAGCCTCTCCGGAGCAATCAAGCCTGATCCGTCAGCAACCGTAGCCTGATCCGTCAAGCTGCACAAGGGACTTAATCCGTTAAGTCTGACAGGTTTCAATCCGTTGAAATCTCTCTACTCCCCTGTTCGATCCGTTGAGCAGTTTTACTCCCGCAACCAGTTCTGGAGAATCCGTTCGCCAGTCCATATCCTGCATATCTTGATACCCGCTGCTTAGTTTCTTTGCATACTAAGTAAGATTCGGCCATCCGCAAAGGTTGGAGAAAAATCCTAGAGGGACTTTTCCCTTGTAGGTCTAAGAAGAGAACCTAGCACAGAGGAAGAAGATCGGCGTCTGTCACGGTCGCTGTGAGAAGAAGTCAGAAGAGGGACGAAAGCAGCATCCAACTTCGAAGTTGTACCTGACCCAAAGGTACTGGCACGCCTAGCACAAATTTACAAGCCGGTTGTTTGAAGAACTGCAAATTCTAGACCAAACAGGTGGTTCCTGAGAAATCACCATGGCTGCCAGATCAATGCATCCAGATGCTAAATTTCTAATCTTCTTCTATGATTGTTTTGATTTGTTCCACTTTGAATTGCTCAACGGATTCTCTTACTGGTTCTATCGTGGATTATGGTTGGTTTAAGCATATAGTACCAAGTGATTGTAAGAGTGATCAAAGTAAAGACTGCCATGGGCGTGGAATAAACTTTGTGCTGGAATAAGAGCGCAGATAACTCTAATAAAACGAGGCTAAAATTACATGATGATTGATGAACTTATCTGAAACGAATTGTAAATATGACTCACACACCTAGTTTTTTCCTAGGTTCTAAATTTTCCTCCAAAGTTAATTCTTCGTAGATCACATCTTTGAACATATTCAACTCCACCCCTTCAAAAACCGGCAATCTCCTGTGTTTCCTTGTGTCATCAAAGAAGTACTCCTGCAGCTTTCTGTATTCCTTCTCGTCTGTGTTCGATATAATGTGATCCTTCGACGGAGCCAGTTCAAAGCTAGAGTAGTCGTCGTTGATATCTTCTGCGCATTTGAAGAAGACGATATGGTTGGTGAAGGTTGAGATCGTGCCACAAATATAGTGTCGTTGATGTCCTTGGTTTTCCTCCTGCTATGTTTCCCCCGGCATATCTACTAGAGATTGCTTGTTGCTTAACGTTATGATTTTCCTTAGCTTCTTCGTGCGTTTGTGTACGCTTGTAATGTGCTTTTTTTATGATGTTTGGTCGTATGTATCTATATAGAAGACGGGCTTGGATTATCCAGGGCCGGCCCAGCCTCAAGGCACGCTTGACGACGGCTCAAGACATCAAATTTAAAAAGGGTATCCGAATTTATATGTTCAATTAAAATTAATTTATTAACTATTTATATGTATCATTTAATAGATAAACTGAAAAGAAAACAAAATTTAGTAATATTTTAAGCTTATAACGGACGTGATTCACGTCTTTTCTTTTTTTTCTTCGTCATCATTTCTCCTTCTTCTTCATCATTTCTCCTTCTTCTTTGATCTACACAAAGTCCAATTACTATCCAATGATTTTTTGCTCTCTTCAAAGAATTTATTCTTTAAATTGAGGTTCCAATGGTTGCCCTTCCTATCCAAATCATTCTCAATTTCTCTAGTCTCATATAATCCTCTATATGTGTTTGTTGTTCTCTAGTTAATCCGTGATTTGAAAGACAGTCAGGTATGATTATTCTTCAATTTTGATATTTGAGTATTCGGCAATTTTGATGTTGGGATGAAAAATTTTGATATCAAAATTCTTTTAAAATTTTAATATTTAGCTTTTAAGTTTGAAGATAGGGCACCAAAAAAATGTTCACCCTGGGTACCATGAAAGCCCAAGACCTGCCCTGCGATTATCCTATTCAAAGTTGGTTTTGAATTTGGTAGTGAACTTTACTTATTTGGAAAAGTAATTATATTCTTACTTTGAAACAGATTTGAATATGATATATAAAGGGTGCGGCTATTGTCATCCTACCATCTTCTTTGTTCACCCTACGAACATTTGAATTATTAAAATATTATATTATCTAAATGTAAAATGACTAATAAGTACACTAATTTTGTAATATCAAAAGGAAATACTAAATACATAACAAAACAACATGCAAACTAATTAAATAATATTAATCCTCACACATCTCCACCAATCGATTACAATTTTTTTGCTTTCTTATCATCGTTCACACATCATTCAATTCATAAACACATAAGTGTTAACTTAATAAAAATCTTTACAATAATGTTTTTTTATTCTATTTACAATAATTTTTAATTCATTGCTCACAACTATACGAATTTTTTTATCACAAGCCAAAAATGGACGAACAAAAAAATGATTTAGAACTCAAATAAAAATAAATTACGATGCCTAGCTAAGCCTAGGTACTCTGCTTTATTCAAGAAATGAATTACGATGGTATTTTATTTAGATTTTTTTATTGCTATAATATGAGCTATAATATGAGAGATTTTTTTAAAAAAAATTGATTTTTAATTGGATATCTTATATATGGATATTATTGAAAAACGAAAGGGAGAATTACATTTAAGTTACTGACTAACTATCTATACACAAAACAACCACTTATCATAATATTTATACAAATTTGGACATGAGCCAGATCCAACATGAAACAACAGTTATGCCGACTCGAATTTAATATGTAATTGACCAAAATGTCCCCGTTCTTATTAAAATATACCACCACATTTCTCGATCTCTTCTTCTCTCTCCCTCACCACCGAATATCATCATTTTATTCTTCTTCTTCTCTCTCTCTCTCTCTCTCTCTCCTTCTCTCTGTATCATTCTAAGTTTCGGGTTAGATCTGTGGGATTTGGAATAAATCAAATTGAGTGATGATGAGTGATGTTACTGTACATTCAGCAGTAGCTGATCTGTAACAGGTTTCAACAGTAGCATATCTTCATGTTTTGTTGTTATTACTACAAATCTTCACGTTATCTGGATTTTGTGATTGGGAAAATTTGAGTAGTTTGATCATAGGGCTGTTGAATTGAGGTTGGGATTGTGGGGCTTTTACAGTGATATCTTTCAAGTTCAAAATTGGATCGAATGAGCTATGATAATAAGTGTTGGTACTGTTCATGTGAGACCCCGAAATTTTAATTTAATTTTCCGACACACTTAGGGTTTAATTCTGATCACTTTTCAGTACGTTGTCACTTTCGTCTAACGTTTTTACGTTAAGACACGTCGCCACATGCGTGAAAGTATTTACGGAATATTTTCCGGCACTTCACGTATTTTTTCCTACAACTTTTACGTTTGAAATTGACGTTTGGTTATTTTAAATGAATTTTCGAAAATGGATTTGGTTTTGAAATTATTTTAGGAAGTGGGATTAAATCGTGGCCGTTGATTAGATCGATGAATCGTGGCCACTCGTTTCCTTTTAAAACCCTATCTCTTCCACCCATCTCTTTCCACTTTTCCCTTTTCTTCTCTCTTTCTCTTTTCCTCCCTTTCCATTTCGGTTTTCGCCCGAAACAGAAAGTTCTCCCTCTCTCCTCTCTTCGATCCAGCAGCCACCCAGGCACACTGCCCCGGCGCGCGTCGAGCCTCACTGCCGCCCCCATCAGCTTCGCCTCGCCCCGACGACCTCAACCAGACGAGGACAGAAGCTTGGAGATCACTGTGCAAGACAGATCGAAGCATACCAGCCCTTTTGGAGAGCTAGGAAGCTCCCAGGCGCCACCAGGAGCCGCCCAGGAGCAAGGAGGAGGAAGGAGAGAGCCAGCGGAGCTCCGCCGGAGGAGAACCGCCGGAGAACAGTGAGCTTGACTTCAAGGGTATGAATCTCCACCTTTTCACTCGATTCTTGGCCTGTTGTGTTGTTGGATTAGTGTAGAAGTTGTTTTGCAGGCCTAGGAACTCGATCTGGCCGGAAAAGCTTCGAATCCGGCGAAACCAGTCGATCGGAGACCGACACGGTAAAAACTACAGTGTCAGTTTTACTTTTACCATTTACCCAGGGGTAGAGTTACCAATTTGCCCCTGACTGTTTGAAATAATTACAGTTACTGTTTTTACTGTTTACTTTTACAGTTTTACTGTTACAGTTTTACTTTTACTGTTGACTTTGACCGGTTGACTTTTTGACTTTGACCTGTTGACTTTTGACCGTTGACTTTTTGACGGTTGACTTTTTGACCGTTGACCGTTGACTTTTATTATTTCAAAGTTGACTTTTAATTTATACCGTAGAACACCTATTTTACGTTTTCGAACACTACGGTTAAACGTTTTAAAGACTTTTGGATTACAAACGTGGCAAAACGACGTAAGTACTGAATAAGAAATAATCCCGACTTCTCGCCGGTTCGAGAATCGGAGTGTCAAACAAGTCAAACCCTAGTGTCAGAAAGATAAACAAAGAATGTTTATCAAGTCTTAGTCGTAGATAGTAGATCCTCGAATTACTTATACCTGACTATCATTGTTATCTCACCCACAGACTCAGGAGCTCGTCTACGCAGGCTTCAGGAGGACCAGAAGTTGGAGTGCAGCCAGCTGTACCGTCATACCAGGTAGTAGGGGGAGCACGCCCGATGGGTGAGCCGAAACCCTCTTGGGTCGGCGGGTCTTTCACTTTATACTTATAAAATACTGATGCATTGTTTTAAGCTTGACCACACGCTTCTTATAGCACTTGGTGTGTGTGTGTGAGTTTTGGATCGAAAAGTAGTACCGTCGTCCTGATTTCCGGTGCTTGGCCTGAGAGCGACGGGACCTAGTATTCTAGCACTCCTGCGGTGTCGATGACCGTAAACCTCCGGAGGGGCTATGCCCTGTTTATTTTATTCATTTATCCCGCTTACGCTCGTCTCGTACAGAGTAAAGCGTGACGTAAGTGTGGCCTGCTGTTTGTTGGGCGTTAGCTGGAAATGGACGCTCTCGCTATTCTGCGCACTCGGGCGCTTAGATAGTTGGCCCCGGTTTGCAGTGAAGACACACCCGGGATTTCGGCCGCTCTGATCCAGAAAGTTCTTTCATATGTGGTCACATGTTTTACCGAGCTTTGTGTGCGTGGCGTGCATTTACATTTCCACATGCTCTTTCGTACTTACGAGTTCCTGCATATATATATACGAAATGTTTTCTCATGGGTTTTAAACCCCGACTTGGTTGGCTTCGGCCCCATTTGGGTTAGCGAGGACGAGTTGCTCACCTCTACATCTTTTCAGGTCTACAGCACCCATCACTAGAGGAGCTGGACTAGATCGCGGAGCGTCGACGGTTATCGTGCACTTCCGGTTTCGAGGACACCCATTCTGGTGTGGTTTCCATGCCATCTGATTTCCGTATCTTTGTTGTTATTCTGTTGGATACTTTGAGACACTTTTCGGGCTCATTGTTCCGAGACTTTTTCTTGTACTATTTCTGTCTCGGTATTTTCCATTATCTTCCGCTTGTAAAACATTTGTATGCTACTCTGTGTATTTGTCATTCCGTATTTGACATTCATATTATTATTCATGTGTTGTTCATTTCATTCATAGCCTTGTGGTTTCGGTCCGGAGGGTCATCAATACGTCGAAAGACGTATTGATTACTCGCTAGATCGGGATTACGGCGGTTACCGTCGTGTTCAGGGACCGAGAATAGTCCCCGGGATGCGACAGTAATTACTTGGTATCAGAGCATTGTTTTGGTACCTTCCATGTCATTGGTGTACGACCAGTTCGTTTTCTTCGAGTCGTATACTTCGAGTTATTTGTGTGCGATGCTGACGTCATTGCATGATCTCATGATGTATTCCTTCATACGGAAGTCAAAAGTTCATTCATGTTCCAGTAGTTGACATCCTCATTATCTTTATTTACTGGACATTGTTTCGGTGACTAATCCTTGTTTCTTTTCAGTCAGTCACGATGCCGCCTCGCCACGAGATGGATGAGGTTACGTGAGCGTTCAGAGCCATGGGGAATGTTCCACCTCCTACTCCGCAGGACTTGGAGTTAGAGAGGAGGTCCAACTGCTTGGCGACCTTTCTGAAAGTTAGGCCACCTAACTTTACTGGCCTTACAGAGGCTGTAGATGCTGAGGTCTGGCTCAAGCATATCAAGAAGCTGCAGGGGACAGTCAATACCCCTATTGAGTACCGAGTTGCCTTCGCAGTCCACTGCCTCACAGGAGAGGTTGATAGTTGGTGGGACACCGTTGCAGACCGCCATGATCCTGATCAGATGACCTGGGATCAGTTTGAGGAGTTGTTCTACGAGCAGTACTTTCCCCCGGTTTTGAGGGACCAGAAGATGGGCGAGTTCTTCAGCTTTACCCAGGGGAGCTTGACGGTCCACGAGTACGTGGTGCGGTTTACTTCGCTGCAGAAGTATGTCCCAGGCCTCACCGAGAAGGTGAAGGCCCAGCGATTTGAGTTTGGTCTTCGGGATTCTATCCGCCGCGAGTTGCTTTCCAACACCACTCGCACCTACCGGGAGATTGTGAGCGCAGTGATAGGAGCATTTTATGCTACGTTCTTAATATGTTTTTACCCTCATTTATGCTTTGTTTATCCATTATTAGGTTAGTATTAGTAGATATTTAGCATAAGGGATTATTTGTATAACATTGGCTAAAACATGTGTAAAATAGGTAAAGTATGTGCAATATCGTTAAAAGCTGAAATTGGAAGTGTTCGTGATGTTTTTCTTAAGTTTCTGTAAACCAATACATTGTCACTACTTGATTATATCTTTTGAATGTTTAGGTGACATGTATATGGACATATGTGAACAAGAATCATGAGGATTGGATTCACAGAGGACAACAAAAGAAGCCATGGAAAAGAAGAAACTCTGAAACATAAGGTTTTGATCCGAGCAGAAATTTACAGAAACCCTACATCAACTTCGGAAAATCATATCTAAACATCCAGGAGGAATCTGAGGACGAGCCATATATCATTGGAAAGCTACGGAAGTCTAATTTTCAGATCTTCTTGAATCGCAGAATTTGGAGTTCAAATGAAGGAGCTGTGATCAAAACAATGGTCGGAGGTCAGTCTGCTGGAAACAGGACAGATTTTGCTGAAGTTGTCTACCGAGTTCGTGAGTGTGTTTCTTCACCAAAATCCTTCCCAAGCATGCCAAATGATTGATGAAGAGCTTAATGATGATATGGGAAGTTGTTTAGAAGAAGAAGAATCGAAGAAATCACCAAGGAGAAGCCGAAAACAACAACTACGAAAGTTATCCCGGTCAAAACAGGATAACTTGTTCTACCGAGACTATGGAGGGGATTCGGCTGTCCTATGGAGACCAAAACGTGTAAGGGAGTCCTTCGTTGATCCCTTAACATGTAGGGGAGTCCAAGAATTCAGAAAAGAAGTCTATGAATCATTATCCAAGTCAGCAAATTCAAGAGTCAAAGTTGTGTGCAACAAGGAAAAGCAAGAAGCCCAATCCGACATGGACAAGGAGTAGGGTGCCGAATTTCTTAGGGTTTCTTTAGAAGTTTTCCTCTATAAATACACATGTAATACAACTGAAAAAGGGTCCTCAATTTTGTGAAAACCTTAGCTAGCCAACTCTACCAAAAACCCTCAAAACAGCCGAAGCACAAAGCTTGCCGCCGATCATCCTTTGCAGCCGCCAACCACCCTTGCCCTATCCGACCCTTTAGGTAGGATTTGGTATGGATTCCTCCAAGTTTTTGTGTAATTCTACTGTATTTTATTCAAAGATTGATTTATATTGGTATTTCGGTTTATGGTTTTATGTTATGAATACGTTTGTTTGTCTTTCTTTGTGATCTACTTATGAACTTGTTCATTAGCATAACATTTAGAATGCATGCTAGGTTTTGGATTTAGAATAGGTTGTGTATGTTTATGTTATTGTTGTTTTCCAATTGATTAATCACATACCTGAACATGTAATCGAACCTAAAGGTAGTCTGTGCACGGATGTTCCTAAGGGGGGAGTTTCATATGCCGTAGTATTCTAAGGGTTAAGGTCAGGCGATTGTAGGCCTTGATTCTTAGGCATTACCAAGGGTTTTTAGGGTTACGTGATTTGCATGATGAATAGGATGAGTGACGCCATACCTAGGACCATGTCTCCAATGACTCTCGTTCGATCAATGTATTTTGTCTTAATGTCAGGCGATTGTAGGCATTAAACAGGATGACACATATACAAACTTAGTGTCAGGCGACTGTAGGCACTAAGTTTACATGAGAAGTCTAAATAGTTGGAATTAATTAGAATTCAAGAAAACATATTTCATTGCATCTTGTTCTTGTGTAAAACTTATGTGTGTTCTATTTGGTGTTAGTTATGTTTTGTGTTTAACAAAATTGATCGACCAATGTAAATATTAGATTTAGATTTAGGACTTTAGAAATCACCATAAAATCCCCATCATAATTCGGTAAATGTGTGAATAGTTTGTAAATAATTTAATTCTTTTTGTTTATGTATTTCGATGCCATGTCTATGTTTTGCGGTTGTATGTGTGTATGTGTTTTATACTTGTATAGTTGTGACAGAATTGTACTTGTATGTTTATATTATATTTGTGAATGTTACTAACTTGTTTTGATGCAGATATAATCCTTTCCTAGTATCCCCGGCTTGAACGATCCCTACTTACAGTTACTACAATGATAGGGTTTAAATTGCAGGTTGTTAACAAACGGCCTCGTCACGCAGCCTACAAGATTGAGGCTGACCAGGCGACTTTTCCTCAGGGCAGAGATGAGTATGGCAGCAGATCCCACTCTCGGAGCAGAGACAGGAAGATGACCAAGAGGAACAACATGAGGCCTTTTGGCGGAAACGTCAGTGCTGGTAGTAGCGGCAGTGGGTCCTCAGGAGGCCGATCAGGGCCTTACACTTGCTATGAGTGCGGTCAGGTAGGACACACCCGTTGGCGTTGCCCCAACAGAGACCTTGGTACGGCTTCAGCTTCAGGTTCTTCTAGCCGTAACCAGCCACAGGGTCAGCAGCAGTATCAGCAGGGATCGTAGCAGCAGTCTTACTCCCAGATTCCTCAGCAACAGTAGTACCAGCAGGGCTATGCACAGCAGCCGTACCCTCAGGCACCTCAGCAGCAGCCTGTCCCGAGTCAGGGCAGTCAGGCCAGCCAGAGTTCACGTACCAGAGGCCGGAGTGGACGCAGTGCTAGAGGACGTGGACAGGTTTATGCTTTTGCAGGGGGTCAGCTAGCTCTAGACGCCTCGACAGCTTTGGATGGTACGATTATTGTTTCTAACTCAGAGGCTAGGGTATTGCCACTTGGTTTGCGGATGCATTGGGACTAGAGTCTGAGTCCACGGGTAGCACATACTGTTTTAGTTCTGCCCTTGGAGTGGAGGCAGCTACAGACAGGATCTTTCGCAAGTGTCAGCTGCTGGTTAAAGAAGGAAAGTTACTGGCAAATGTTTACCCGTTAGACATTGATGGGTATGATTTGATACTTGGGATGGATTGGTTGGAGAAGTATCGAGCTCTCATAGACTGTGAGAAGAGGACAGTCACAGTGAGGACTCCAGGCAAGGACAAAGTTATGGTGATCAGAATGGATGAGCGACTCACACAGCCGAGTCCACTCTTGCGACCATGTTTTCGTGGGAGGAGGACTTTGACTTGCTACAGTATTGTGAGATCGTCAAAGGAGACGGATGGATCTAGTGGTGACAGATACATTCCGGTAGTTGATGAGTATCCCGGAGTATTTCCTAAAGATTTACCAGGATTACCGCCACATCGGGAGATAGATTTTCAGATCGAGTTGGTTCCAAGAGCCACGCCGATTTCGATTCCACCTTACCGTATGGTACCAGCAGAGTTGCAAGAGTTGAAGCTTCAGTTGGAAGATCTTATGAGCAAGGGTTTTATCAGGTATAGCTCATCACCGTGGGGAGCACCGGTGTTGTTTGCCAGAAAACATGATGGGACCCTTCGGCTCTGTATAGATTATCGAAAGTTGAACAGTGTTACTGTGAAGAATAAGTACCCACTTCCGAGGATTGATGATTTGCTCGATCAGCTTGCAGGAGCTCAGTTCTTTTCTAAGATTGATCTGAGGTCAGGTTATCATCAGCTTCAGGTACGGGATAGTGACATAGAGAAGACAGCTTTCCGTACACGCTACGGGCACTTCGAGTTCCTTGTCATGTCATTCGGATTGACGAATGCTCCCGCAGCTTTCATGGATCTCATGAACAGAGTTTTCCGACCTTATCTGGATCAGTTTGTGATCGTGTTCATCGACGACATCTTAGTCTACTCCAAGACACAAGCAGAGCATGAGTATCATCTTCGCACTATTCTACAGACCTTGTGGAATCACCAGCTTTTCGCCAAGAAGTCAAAGTGCGAGTTTTGGCTTTCAGAGGTGCAGTTTCTAGGACTCTCAGCTTCAGGCTTGTCAGTGAATCCTTCGAAGATCGAGGCAGTTCTAGATTGGGAGCATCCTCGGAATGTTACAGAAGTGAGGAGTTTCCTTGGTCTAGCTGGATACTACCGTCGGTTTGTGCAGGACTTCTCAAAGATTGCCACGCCACTAACCAACTTGACAAAGAAAGGAGTCAAGTTTGAGTGGAGTGACACTTGTGAAGAGGCCTTTGCAGAGTTGAAGAACCGGTTGACCACAGCCCCAGTCCTCGTTCTCCCCAACGGTGTAGATCTGTACCAAGTGTATACGGACGCTTCAGGGACTGGTTTGGGTTGTGTGCTCATGCAAAATGGCGGGGTAGTTTGTTATGGCTCTAGACAGTTGAAGCCACATGAGAAGAACTATCCTACACATGATTTGGAGTTGGCAGCTGTTGTACATGCTCTGAAGATCTGGAGGTGTTATCTCTACGGAGCCACCTTTGAGATCTACACGGATCACAAGAGCCTACAGTACATCTTCACCCAGCGTGATCTCAATCTACGGCAGCGGAGATGGATGGAGTATCTTACGGATTATGAGTTCACCCTACGATACCATCCAGGCAAAGCAAATGTTGTTGCCGATGCCTTGAGCAGGAAGCCGAGGTATGAGCTTGCGAGTATTTTCCTCTCTCGCATGGAAGCTTTGGACACGCTGGAGGATTATGACTTGGACGTACGGTTTGGGGATTCTCACGGATTCTTGGCTAGTGTGTCACTCAGGCCCCACATCCTACAGCAGGTGGGGGAGTATCCGTGGAATGATCCAGAGAGCCACTTGGTTCGAGCCCAGGTCTACTCAGGTGAAGCCGACAACAAGTGGAGTGTCAGTGATGATGGACTTATCAGGTACAAGGGACGTGTCTTTGTCCCAAGTGATGATTACATCCGGAAACTAGTGTTGGAGGAGTCACACCGGACTAGTTTCACCATGCATCCAGGAGCCACAAAGATGTATCAGGATATGAAGCGCCAGTTTTGGTGGAAGGGCATGAAACAGAGTATTGGGGAGTATGTAGCTAGATGTGACGTGTGCAGGCAAGTAAAGGCAGAGAACAGACATCCAGCAGGACTTTTTGAGCCGTTGGCAGTTCCACAGTGGAAGTGGGACCACATCACCATGGATTTCGTCACCGGCCTACCCCATTCACGGGAAGGTCATGATGGGATATGGGTGATAGTTGATAGGTTGACGAAATCTGCACACTTTCTGTCACGCCCCAACCCAAGATTACCTTTCTAACCCTGAGTTAAGACGTGCGGGACCCAACACCAGAGAGATTTACTCGAAATCCCCCTTGAGCCAGGATAACCCTTTTCTTCATAACCCAAATCAAACCGTCCAAACGGTGCCGGAATAAACCTCAAACCGGAGATTATCCTGTTTCCCACATTTGAATCTCAAATGTGCCAATTAAAGAACCTAGGGGTTCTAATAATATTTGTGACTGCACCTGAATCCTGGTCAGGCTGCCTACGTACCCTGTCTTTCCAGGGATCAAGCCACACGTAGCTCTTGCATTACTAACGTCCTAACCGGGCGAATCCTGTTTTTCTAATTATCAGTCGATCTAACATAAAGGGTAGCAAAAACCTAATGCATATCCGGAATTTAACCTCTCCGTTGAGGTAATTACCGACCACTATTTATCAGGACTATTCCTAACATTCCACCATACAAATATACAACAATCACACATAAAATATAACGTAAATGTAACCACGTAATAACAAATCCTCCAGGGCATAACTGTAATGTCAACTGTGAGGGTACCTTTGTAATTATCTTAAACTGTCAAGGGCATCGTAATCAAATTCACACCAATGACAGTTGGTAAATATGTTAAACTGCCAGGGGCAGTATTGTCTTTTTGGCCTCAGTGGCACTATTGTAATTTCACAAATCTGCCAAGGGCAATTTCTGGAATTTAAATATCAATGGCAGTCATGTAATAAATTCAAACTACCAGGGGTATTTATGAGATTTCAACCTCAATGGCATCCTTGTAAATATACTAAACAGTCAGGGGCAGTCCTGACTTTTCACACACACGGTAATTGGTAAAATACCAGATCTACCGCAGTAAAAACCCAAGGTTTTACCCTTTTTTACCCTAGCCTATTCCGGTCGACTGGTTTGGCCGAAATTCTGAGTTTTCTCGGCCAAACCCTGTTCCTCTACCTGCAACTCAAGGATCTACCCCTCAAAAACACCCTAGATGATCAAAAACAGAAGGAGAAGGGAAACAGGAGTTACTCAGGCGAGTCCGAAGCTCGACGGTGGCACTCACAACGATTCTCCAGCATTTTCTCCACCTCCTTGACGTCGTCTCTCCCTCAAGCGTTGCCTGTCTCCTCTCTGATGTTTCTGTAGCTGGTGAGTGCAAGAGAAACCCAACAGAGGTTCGGCAGGTTTGCTAGGTTCGACGGTTGGCAGGGCGGAGCTACGGAGATGTGAAGTTGTTGGTGGTGACTCGACTGGGGTGGTACCTCCAAGTTGTTGCTCTGCCCAGTCGAGCAGTAGAGAGATCAGAGAGAGAGAGATTTCAAGGGAGAGGGGGAGACCAGAACCAGATCGAGAAGGGGGAAAAAGGGATCCCGATCGATCTCACTCTCAATATATATACGAAAAAAACAGCGGCCCAGATTGATCCAAACAGATCAATGGCCTAGATCAGATCTCCACAAAAATCAACGGCCCAGATCCTCTATGAAAGAGTTACCTTGAATAGTAATTAGGTAATTTACCATTTACTATTTACCGTACAGTATCTATACATTTTCTCAAATAACTTTCGCATACGAACTCCGATTAAGTCATAGGACATACCCACGGGTTCGTATTAACGTCCTCTACAACTTTTCCAAAGGAAGTTTCCTCAAATTCCCGACTTATCGCAAAGTCATCTTTTTACGGTAAAGTAATTAACATTTATTACTTCCGTAAATTCGATAAATTCGTAACTAACAACTCATAGCTCCGGAAAATCTTCCGGACATACCGGGGATCTCGTAATAACATAATCTATCCCTCGGGACATTAATTCTATTTTTTCCCCAAAACTAAGAATATCTCGATAATAATTCGGGGAAAATTATCAGTGCGGTTACCATTCCCTGTAACTCGCCTAATCCCGGTAAAAATGTTAATTTCGGGACGGGGTGTTACAATCTACCCCCCTTATAGAAATTTCGTCCCCGAAATTTCCTCTGCGAAAGGTAAAACCAACTGTCAAGGAATGTCGTCAAGTTCCACCGAACGGAGCTTCAGGAAAGACCAGAGTCACAAGCTCTATGTATCATTTCCTTTAGCATTCGGAGTCTCCCCGACAAACATAGCTACTCTCGCTTAAAACACTAGAGTACGATACCCTAGTCTCATTCCTTTCGTCGTAATCGACTCCATAAGACTTGCCCCTTAACTCTTCACAAGCTAAATTCCAAAATGGCAATTTCGACAATCTGGTAGCTTTCCCAGACGTAACCCAAACTATCTTGAAGTCGACCCGAATGCTCTACTTACACGGCTGCCACACTTGACATTTAACACCAATGTCTTCCACATGGAAGGGTAAAAATGCTGCGGTCCATCACCGTGGAGGAAACTCTTACATCTCTTGCACCCTTCAAGACTAAAGAGATATGAACTTTCTACACTAGCCCTTGAGGCCACAGACGTATCATCTCCGGCGTCCATAATCAAAACTCCTTAACCCACGTTCCTAATACCCCAACTTTTGACCACAAGGCTCGAACAAACTCGCATACCACAATGCGACCTCAAACTGCTCACTTGAGCGGATGAATCCGCTATGCGACTTCGCGCCTACATGGATGTCATCTACACATACTTAGAAATAGTGAATTTTCCTCATCCTACCCCTCTCTTATAAAAGAGTCTTCAGTAGGGTATTTTCCAATAATCAGAGCTAACAAGCTCGCACACTCACTCATGCGTGCTAAAGTCTTGCCTAAAGGACGGAAATTTTTGGCCAAACATCCTGTATGCTTCTCATAGTGCTTCTATAATCAGTTTCCACTGTTACACCAATTAGCCCAACATCTACCATACCTCATGTCAAAAATATTCCGAAACCAAGTCAAATCCCCCATGACTTTACCCCAAACCTTAATCCTTATTAGAAAAGTTCACGCACACAAAAGAAATAATAAGTCTGACTTCTCAGACTAGGGTCGGAGCTAAGAGCTCTAGTAGCGCCATCACGCTATGCTAGCTAGATAAAATAATAACGGACAACCCTCATAGTATCCACCTGACATCTCAGGCGTGTCTGACCTCTCAGACCAGGGTCGGAGCTAAGAGCTCTGGGTATAATGGTAATGGACAACCCTCATAGTATCCACCTGACATCTCAGGCGTGTCTGTCCTCTCAGACCAGGGTCGGAGCTAAGAGCTCTAGGTAAAATGGAAATGGACAACCCTCATAATATCCACCTGACATCTCAGGCTTGTCTGTCCTCTCAGACCAGGGTCGGAGCTAAGAGCTCTGGGTAAAATGGTAATGGACAACCCTCATAGTATCCACCTGACATCTCAGGCGTGTCTGTCCTCTCAGACCAGGGTCGGAGCTAAGAGCTCTGGTAGCGCCCTCACGCTACTCTAGCTAGCATATTCATTGACAACCCTTATAACAAAAATTCATAACAAAACTTTACCCAATTTCTCTTCCCAAAACAATAAGTAAGACCATTCCTCGTCTTATATGCATAATTCCACATAAAACATTCATGAACCCGAGGAAAATATAATTCTCGAAACCATCATATAAACCCTGCAAATAACTCAATAATTAGAGCATGCATTCCTTTAAAAATAGTCTGTCCACTCACAGTACTATTGCGACCTTCTTCCCGCTCGGAAAGCTTCTCGAGCGAAACTCTCGAACTAACCGCGTAGTCGAGCCCGTCTCACGTTCAACCAGAGACTGTACAAACCACCCAATACATTAGTCATTTCATCGTTGACTTGGTCTTTTCCTAGTTTGACCAGGAACTCCTATTTGACCACATGTTGACCAAGTTCCTTTTTATGACACCTTAACCTTTTTAACCTTCTTTCCCGGTTACCGACTCTTAATCTCAATTTACCGGAAGTCCGACTCAGTTTCCGAACTTCCTTTATCACTTTTCAAACTTTACACTTATTTCCGATTATCGACTCGACGTTTGGTTTCTGTTTACGCCACCTTAGCGTAAGTATTTTCTGTTACTAAATGTGAGTCGATGCGTCGATAACAAAATTATCCGATTGCTTTTCCACGATCCACCTGACAATACCGTTAATAGGAGTCAACATCTCCCTCAACCACTAGAGTGGTCATCAATAATATAGTTCCCATATTTCACTAATTATCTTCAAAACCTTTAACTTGAATCCTACATTTTCTTTAACCTTTTCAACCCGATTTAACATCTTCTCATAAATGGAAACCTTCCTAAAAGGGAAAGTTTCCCAAAATGGAAAGTTTCCTAAATTGGTAAGTCTTCCTTAAAATGGGAAGTTTCCTAAAATGGAAACTTCCTACTTACGTCCAATTTTCCGCAAATATCCCGATTACGATTCAACTGATACTTTTCGACTCAAATGGGATTCGGTTTCTACCTCTTCGGCATTCTGTCAATTCAACTGCATCACCGAAATCTTCGTCGGATTCCGATGTCTTGCCGGAATTTCTCCATAACCTCCCCGTTTCCTCCGATCTACCAAGTTCCGACAACAAGCAAACAACAACACCAACAATACTGTAATTACACAGTGATCAAGAACACACACACAGGAGCTCTAGGTAACAGTAGTTACCTTCAAAATTGATCCGAGGCAGAAATACCCAAACCTCTGCCTCTGTCCAAACCCCCAACAACATAACTCAAAGAAAGAATTTATTTAATTCTCGCAATCTTTTGGTCCGAGATTTGAACCTAGGCTCTGATACCATTGTCACGCCCCAACCCAAGATTACCTCTCTAACCCTGAGTTAAGACGTGCGGGACCCAACACCAGAGAGATTTACTCGAAATCCCCCTTGAGCCAGGATAACCCTTTTCTTCATAACCCAAATCAAACCGTCCAAACGGTGCCGGAATAAACCTCAAACCGGAGATTATCCTGTTTCCCACATTTGAATCTCAAATGTGCCAATTAAAGAACCTAGGGGTTCTAATAATATTTGTGACTGCACCTGAATCCTGGTCAGGCTGCCTACGTACCCTGTCTTTCCAGGGATCAAGCCACACGTAGCTCTTGCATTACTAACGTCCTAACCGGGCGAATCCTGTTTTTCTAATTATCAGTCGATCTAACATAAAGGGTAGCAAAAACCTAATGCATATCCGGAATTTAACCTCTCCGTTGAGGTAATTACCGACCACTATTTATCAGGACTATTCCTAACATTCCACCATACAAATATACAACAATCACACATAAAATATAACGTAAATGTAACCACGTAATAACAAATCCTCCAGGGCATAACTGTAATGTCAACTGTGAGGGTACCTTTGTAATTATCTTAAACTGTCAAGGGCATCGTAGTCAAATTCACACCAATGACAGTTGGTAAATATGTTAAACTGCCAGGGGCAGTATTGTCTTTTTGGCCTCAGTGGCACTATTGTAATTTCACAAATCTGCCAAGGGCAATTTCTGGAATTTAAATATCAATGGCAGTCATGTAATAAATTCAAACTACCAGGGGTATTTATGAGATTTCAACCTCAATGGCATCCTTGTAAATATACTAAACAGTCAGGGGCAGTCCTGACTTTTCACACACACGGTAATTGGTAAAATACCAGATCTACCGCAGTAAAAACCCAAGGTTTTACCCTTTTTTACCCTAGCCTATTCCGGTCGACTGGTTTGGCCGAAATTCTGAGTTTTCTCGGCCAAACCCTGTTCCTCTACCTGCAACTCAAGGATCTACCCCTCAAAAACACCCTAGATGATCAAAAACAGAAGGAGAAGGGAAACAGGAGTTACTCAGGCGAGTCCGAAGCTCGACGGTGGCACTCACAACGATTCTCCAGCATTTTCTCCACCTCCTTGACGTCGTCTCTCCCTCAAGCGTTGCCTGTCTCCTCTCTGATGTTTCTGTAGCTGGTGAGTGCAAGAGAAACCCAACAGAGGTTCGGCAGGTTTGCTAGGTTCGACGGTTGGCAGGGCGGAGCTACGGAGATGTGAAGTTGTTGGTGGTGACTCGACTGGGGTGGTACCTCCAAGTTGTTGCTCTGCCCAGTCGAGCAGTAGAGAGATCAGAGAGAGAGAGATTTCAAGGGAGAGGGGGAGACCAGAACCAGATCGAGAAGGGGGAAAAAGGGATCCCGATCGATCTCACTCTCAATATATATACGAAAAAAACAGCGGCCCAGATTGATCCAAACAGATCAATGGCCTAGATCAGATCTCCACAAAAATCAACGGCCCAGATCCTCTATGAAAGAGTTACCTTGAATAGTAATTAGGTAATTTACCATTTACTATTTACCGTACAGTATCTATACATTTTCTCAAATAACTTTCGCATACGAACTCCGATTAAGTCATAGGACATACCCACGGGTTCGTATTAACGTCCTCTACAACTTTTCCAAAGGAAGTTTCCTCAAATTCCCGACTTATCGCAAAGTCATCTTTTTACGGTAAAGTAATTAACATTTATTACTTCTGTAAATTCGATAAATTCGTAACTAACAACTCATAGCTCCGGAAAATCTTCCGGACATACCGGGGATCTCGTAATAACATAATCTATCCCTCGGGACATTAATTCTATTTTTTCCCCAAAACTAAGAATATCTCGATAATAATTCGGGGAAAATTAACAGTGCGGTTACCATTCCCTGTAACTCGCCTAATCCCGGTAAAAATGTTAATTTCGGGACGGGGTGTTACACTTTCTACCTGTCAAGATGACCTCACGTACACAGTACTTTGCAGATCTGTACATTAGTGAGGTGATCAGACTTCATGGGATACCGAAGAGCATCATCTCAGACCGTGACCCACGTTTTACTTCCAAGCTCTGGAAGTCTTTGCAGAAAGAGTTGGGTACCGAGTTACACTTGAGTTCAGCATATCATCCTCAGACAGATGGACAGTCCGAGCGTACGATCCGTACCTTGGAGGACATGCTTCGATCCTGCATAGTTGATTTTGGTGAAAAGTGGCATGAGTGCCTGTCACTTGCAGAGTTTGCCTACAATAATAGCTACCACCGCAGCATTGGTATGGCTCCATTCGAGGCACTGTATGGTCGACCATGTAGATCCCCTACGTGTTGGTTGGACAGAGAGGACAGGATTTTACTTGGTCCTGATGTGATACAGGAGACTTCAGAGAAACTTCTGATTGTCCAGGAGAGGCTTAGAGCAGCCCAGAGTAGGAGCAAGTCGTATGCAGATACACGTCGGACACCCCTTGAGTTTACAGTGGGAGACTTTGTGTACTTGAAAGTCTGTCCCCGCAAGGGAGTTAGATGATTTGGCGTTAAAGGGAAGTTAGCCCCAAGGTTTGTAGGGCCCTTCCAGATAGCTCAGAGAGTTGGATCCGTTGCATACCGGATTCACCTGCCACCACGACTGTAGCACATACATGACGTGTTCCACGTCTCACAGTTACGGAAGAGCCCACCGGGAGCCCCACAGAATGTTGTTTGGACTGATGTACAGCTGCGCAGCAATGCTTCTTACGAGGAGAGACCGTACCGCATCTTGGATCGTGATGTGAGGAAGCTCAGGAACCGTGAGGTTCCAGTTGTGAAGGTGCAGTGGGATCACCATAGTGAGGAAGAGGCTACTTGGGAGCTTGAGTCAGTCATGCGGCAGGCTCACCCACACCTCTTCTGATGTCAGGTAAATTTCGAGGACTAAATTCAATTTGAAGTTACCTTTTGAAGTTAATAAAAGTTATCTTCTGTAACATCTCGTACCCAAAAGTTACCTTTTCACAGAGGCTTACGAGTTACCGAGGACTTTTAATTGCGATCGGTAATTCGATAAGTTATCGCTCGAGTTAATTTTCGAGTTTTTAAAAGTACTCCAAATACCTGAATTGATGACTTGATGTTGTAGTACGTGTCGACACGAGTCTCCCGGTATTTTCAGAATATTTTTCAGAGCTTCCGGCTAATTTCTGTGAATATCTGAAGTTTATGGTAACTTTTAATTAATCATCCGGTAAAAAGGAGAATTACCATTTAACCTTTTCACTTTTTACCTTATTTAAATCTGGACCGTCAGATCAATTAGGGGTTTGATCTGGGCCGTTGATTCGAGTATATATAGTTTGGGAGAGGGTTGACTCGGGTCAGACCCCCCTGCGCCTCTCTTTCTCTCGGACTCTCCTGAACACTCGCGTCTCTCTCGCCTCCCTCTCTTCTCCGGTGCCTCCATGAGGGAGCAACGCTGCCGCCACTTCTCCCTATTATATCACCACCAAATGGTCCCCTCTTCTTCCCCTCCAAGACCCCCCAATCAAAACACAGACACACCCACTGAGGATAGAGATCGATTTCCCTTGTGTGCTTCGTTCTCCGGCCAAACGATCGGTTCTCCAAGTTCTTTTCTTTTCTGGGTCACCTAGACGTCTGTAGACGGAGGTGGAACTTCGAAAAACAAGGAGATGAAGCAATTGGTGGAGCTCGGGAGTGAGGCAGCGATTTAGAGGAGCTCCGGTTAGAGAGAAAAGAGGAGAGGAGTGATTTCCGTTTTGGACAGGGTTCTGTGTTCTCCGGCCACCGGCAAAGGCAATTGAGGTATGAAACTTGTTATACCCGTCGAGTTCTAGCTATTTGAATAATTGAATTCGAGTTAAGTGGAGTTTCGATGAAATTGGGATTTTGGAGTGTGTGTAGCTACTGTGTTTGGCGGCATAAGTGGCTGTGGTTTTGGCTGTCCTGGGTCATTATTGTTATAGAACTACTTTAGTCGATTTGTTGATTGTCTTGTTTTCTGGAAGTGTTGAAATTGTAGAACAGGTTGTGGGAAAGCTGAATTGCAGGTTGTTATGATTCTGTGCTGGTGGTTGGCAGTTCTAGAAGTTGTTTATAGGCTATATTAGTATGCTGTGTTGAAGGGTTCCAAATAGGGGTGTTGAGATTATTACGGGATGCAGTGGGAGGTTTGGTTTTTGTTGGTAGTTCATTTGTTTTGAACAGGTGTATAGGAACTTTAATTAGTTATGTACTTGAGGTCTGGAAATAAATGAGTTAGAGATTTGGAATGATAAGCTTGGTTGCTGGGTTACTCGGGAAGTTTGAGAGTAGTACAAGACTATATATGGTTTTAAGGTTTCGTAATTTGAGTTGCTGTGCATGAATCTCAAGTTTGAGAGATGTGCTGACGAAATGGGAAGTACGAAGTGGGTAGTACAGCCAACTTTGATGACAAGAGTTAATATATGTATAATTGTTTAATGGTGATGAAGTTGAATTCGATATTGAGACAGGACTATAATATTGAATGTATGAATACATCATGGAGTGTTTGGTAGTTTGGCAAATGGTGCATTATATGGGTGTCCTTAGTAAATTTGAGATCTTGGTCTTATCAAGATTAAGTATTTGTCAACTCTTGGACAAATAGGATTTCCTGGTCAAACTAGGAAAAGACCAAGTCAACGATGAAATGACTAATATAATGATTTGTTTGTACAGTCTCTGATTGAACGTGAGACGGGCTCGACTACGCGGTTAGTTCGAGGGTTTCGCTCGAGGAGCTTTCCGAGCGGGAAGAAGGTCGCAATAGTACTGTGAGTGGACCTTTGTTTTAAATTAAATTGCATGCTATATACTTTAATTGGTTTCTCCTGCATATATGATTTCCTCCATTTATATGTTTTACGGTGATTTGGGAAAATGAGATTTAAGAATTTTAAAGGCAAACAAACCGGGAAAGAGGTTCATACCCTTCCCGTGATTTTAAAGGATTTTCCCGGGGTATGGTTTTATTGATTATCACCGTTTTGGGATTATGGAGGGGGATGATTTTAAAAGGAGAAAATTGGCTCACGGATTTAAAGGGGTTTTCGATTTATTATTCCCACGAGGTTTTACAGGTTTTACAGGGATTTTAAAAAGGGAAAAGGATATAAGGATTGTATGCTAGCATGGACCCTCTCCAGATAGAGCGGGTACCATATCTGGATAGAGCAGGTCGGGGACCCTCTCTGGTGGAGCTGGTCACTAGACCTTCCCAGATAGAGCAGGTCGGGGACCCTCTCCGGTGGAGCTGGTCATTAGACCTTCCCGGATAGAGCAGGTCGGGGACCCTCTTCGGTGGAGCTGGTCATTAGACCTTTCCGAATAGAGCAGGTCGGTTTTCTCGTGGATGAGATTAACACCCCACATAATTGTTTATATTTGAGCCAAGACATTGTTTATGTTTTACTTGCATGCGGATTTTCTTAGAAAACTCTAAGGGAGAACATTAGTGGATTGTAGGGTTTTTATATTTGATTTTCGTCCACTCACTCTAACAGTTTTCAATGTTTCTCCCCTGGGCCCTTCGTTTTCAAATGCCTAGTGGTGCAGGGTTCTTGAGAGGAGGTCGAGCGCGTACAAGAGTCGAGGCATAGTCGATCAATCTGTTGCTGCCGCAATTCTTTAGGGTAATCATCTTTGTAGACTGCTCTGACTAACCCAGTTTAGCTAGTTAAGTAGGTTAGGGAGCAGGATGCCTTCATGAGTTAGGGATTGTTGCTAGATACTCATGGAAGTGCTGAGTTGGTACGTAGGAAGGGTTGGCCATTTCAAGGGGGTTTCGGTAAGAAGTTCCCTTGAGGTGGTCCCCGCAGGATTTACTTCGGGTTAAAGGGATTTAACTCGGGGTGGGTCCTGACAATTGGTATCAGAGCATTAGGTTATCGTTTCCTTTTACTACCTCATATACTTGGTATCACTTAGTGTCTATAGAGTGATGGTCCGACCGCGGCGGATCCATCGGCATTTTATGCTTTGGACGCTTAGTGTTTACTAAGGATATGAGTAGTACTTCCTGGTTGATTTATGGACCCGAGTGGTTCTATAAGTGTTTGAATCTTCAAGACTATGCCTCAGTACGCCGACCTCAAAAAGAGTTCCTGTAAGAAACAAGGTAAGCTCGTTACGTTTTTACTTTTATGAGTTTCCCATGGATTAATTGAGATTTGAGTTGGGGATCGAGCTGGAAACTCACGTTGTTTAACATTGAGCATTATGTGTGAGTACTCAGTGGTGAAACAGTTAATTCACACCTGGAAGGCTGTCATGGTTGTTGACAGGGTTGTGGTTGAAACCTGAGGCGAAGCCTTGGTGTTCGGGTTATGAGACTCTCAGCAGTGAAGAGTCGTAAGAGTTATGAAAGAGATTGCATCCTGCCATGGAAAAAGGAGCTGAAGTCGCCTCGCGCGATTATTCGGTGATGATGAATATTAAGATTTGACGATTGCCAAGATTTTATTGAGGTTCGTCATTAGTGTGGTTTCGGAGAAACCAATGGACATATGGAAGTGAAATGACTCAAGGAAGTTGAGTGTTGCTATTTTATGGTCTGGATCTATTGACGTGTCCATGATGTGACACTACTGGATAATGTTAAAGAAGTAAAGACTAGTTTGTCACTTGATGCTTTATGGGACAGCCACTGAAACTAATGGTTTGGGTCACCTTGGTGCTGAAATTGTTGTCGTCAGCTACGACCAGATCCTCTTCGCTCCAGCCACCCATGATTGGGGTACTAGAAAGATTTGTTTGTTGGTGAGTCCAATCGTGATTTTAATTGTTGGTGATAAGGGTCATTGGGCCATTTATCGTGGAAGCAGAAATTAAATCGTGTCACCAGATCTTGGGGCTCATGTCAACCATAAGGTGAGTTATCCACTTGTGGTCGAAGTATTTCAGTTATTACACATGTGGAGAGGTCTCCATATTGGCTGTGTTAGAGTTCGATTCTCAGTTTGAGCGAATGTTACTAGTTGTAATTAAAAGTAAGTGGTTTTGAAATTTAGGGAGATGATGGAAGTGGCAACAGGCTACCGGGTCGTGGACCAAGAGTGCTTGGGGTACTGGAAAGGGTGATGCGAGTCTGGATTGACCTTGTATTATTGTGGTGTAGGAACCAGTCGTTGTGCAAACGGCACTGTTCGACGGCTGAAGATGTACATGGGTATACCCCACATGAGCACGTGTACCCTCCTATGTAGGGAAGTGGTGAGTTGAAATCTGGGTAGCACATGCTGGTAAGGCATAATTATTGTGTGCAGCTGTGTGTGGTCAAAATGGCACCAAGTAAGTGACTAAGGCTGATGATGACATCATTTTAAGAATGTGTCATGAGAGTTCCATTTATTGAGAACAGAGATTAAGGACGTTTGATTAGAAGTTTCGTGCAAAACGTCAATTAAATGGTCTAACCGTTTAAGTATATGTCGGAAGTGGGTTATTGTTAGTGGCTCCGACTTTTATGATGGTTAGCGAAATTGTTAAATGTTGCTAGTTGGTGGTTGTTTGCATGCTGAGTTAAATGCACGAAAGTGTTGAAGTGACAGCAGTGGGGCAAGATTTACTGAATCGTTGAATAGGTTTGAGAATGTCTGTAGATGGTCAAGCTTCAACCTGCAACCAAAGTCGTCCGTCATGACACTTGGTTTCGTCGAGGGTGATTAACTGAGCTTGATGGCATGGGAATCAGTGCACTCATTAGTTGTGGTTAAATCAAGTATTGTAACCGAAGGTGTACTTAGTCGTGTTTGGGGTTCATAAGTTACACCCACTGCAGTGACAGGAAATATTCTCAATTTGATCTGTGGAATGAGGATTAGATCTGGGAAATTGAATTTTGGTGTATATAATGAAATCCTGAGAGGATTAAGGAATTGTTGGCATTGCTATGGTCATTGGTCATTGGAGTAGTGACCCTATTTGTTAGGAATTATTGACCTAGCGGCAGTTCTTGGCGCCACGAGTGTAGAGTGGTAGCAAGAAAGATCATTGGAGGTGACTTTCGAAATTGTCAACATTTCGGTAAGTGTGAAGTGCGGTGGAACTAGGTAAGGGTTTCTTTGATGACTCAAAGGTATTACGAGTCAAGGTTTTGGAAACCAATTTATTACAAGAGCAGTGAGGTATGTTGCTAAGTTGAGCAACACTCCATTGGGAATCGTGGAGTGATAAAGCCACGTTCAGATTAAGTTATGATCTGAGGGGATGTTAACGTGTGGCGGTGGATCTTGTAATCTAGGATCTGAAGTGGTAGTTGATTCCTTGTGCACGTAAGTAGTCGTTCATTTTGAATCTTACCGAATAGAAGATGTGGTGGATGGTAAACTTGCAGAGCATGGGGTACAGTTTTGTTAGAAACTGTCTAGTTGTGCGAATTGACTCTGTGAAGTTTACGCGCCCAATGCGGTAATGACATTTGATGAATTGTGCCTTGATAACTGAATGCTCGGTGATCAATATGACTAAGTTCGGTGGAATTAATTCCCGATGCTTTGATCAGGGTTTTCTTTGGGTGTGCACCAGTGGCACTAAAGTTTATACAGATGTTCGATGTGGTTAAATGTCTGATTTGTCGGTTGTTGCCAGACGATTTGGTAATGGAGACATCTGTGAATGAACCCTCCTTGTTGAGCGGGTAAGGTTCTGAAATTCTTTTATTGGTAAGTCTTTTCTAGATTGGGATGCGGATATTGTTTAATAGACGCACAGTTATGGTTGAAGTGCAAGTTCAGCACTATGTGTCATTCCAAGTTAAGGTAAGAGATAGGGAGGTCAGTGGCACCTCACCTATGAGTAGTACGGAGATGTATTACCCGTGGTAAAGTACGTTGTAGTTCCACGAGGTGATAATTGAGTTGGCGATTCTAATGATCGGTTTGTTGGTAAAATCAAGATTTATCCGGTCAGAATAGCTTTGTAGGCAGTGTGAAGCCTGACAATTTGTCTTCATGCAAGGAGTAAGTATTGTTGGATCTCGATGTCAGGAGCTTTTGGATCTCACTGATTTAAAGGCTATGGTTTTGGTCTTACGCTAAAAGTCATGGCAATTCATGTCCTGTGTGTGCAACTGGTTTGAGTAAGGATAGATCAAGGGAAGACAATTACTCTATAACAGGACAACTTGACAGGATAATTTATAGAAAGCGTAAACCAGATCAGGGAGTCTGATTCAATGAGGTGATGGTTTGTGTAACACAAGTCGTCATGGTTTTCTCATGGGCTTGTTGTCATGGGTGTTGACCCCACGTTGTATATTGATATCGGAGGATTACGGATTGTGGATCATTGATAGGCGGTGTCGTATTCCACCTCATAAATGAGATGAAGTACAGTAAGAATTCGGTGAATCAGTTAATCAATGATTCAAGAGAAAATCATTGTGACCCACGGTAAGACTTTAGATGTTTTAGTTTTGACCCGAGAAGTGTGGTCGGGTGTCAGAAAATGAGGGAGTTTTGGAGGTTATCATCCACGTAGGAAGGAGTGCTACGTGGTTAAATGTGACATGTGACATGTGACAAGGTTACATGAGTTTGAGGAATGTGTTGGGTATCCTTGGGGTTATAATGGATGCCTAGTGTCACGTATGTCCATGTTACGTAAATAAGCTTATTTCCTTACACCCTATCTGTTTAGTCTTCTGGTTAGTACGGGAAATTGGCTTATAAGGAGGATCAGTAAGGATGTTGATCGTAAAAGGCATGTGTTTAGGGTTTTGACAATGCTATTCGTGAGGCGTCTCAGATGAGTTCTCAGAAGGAAGTTGATATTGGAGAACCATATTATTGTTTTTAAGTGGTATTATCCCCCACAGTATTGGACTTCGAGTATAGAAATTTTGAGGACGAAATTTTTATAAGGTGGGGAGAATTGTCACACCCCGAATCTTTTGAAGTTAATAAAAGTTATCTTCTGTAACATCCCGTACCCAAAAGTTACCTTTTCACAGAGGCTTACGAGTTACCGAGGACTTTTAATTGCGATCGGTAATTCGATAAGTTATCGCTCGAGTTAATTTTCAAGTTTTTAAAAGTACTCCAAATACCTGAATTGATGACTCGATGTTGTAGTACGTGTCAACACAAGTCTCCCGGTATTTTCGGAATATTTTTCGGAGCTTCCGGCTAATTTCTGTGAATTTCTGAAGTTTATGGTAACTTTTAATTAACCATCCGGTAAAAAGGAGAATTACCATTTAACCTTTTCACTTTTTACCTTCTTTAAATCTGGACCGTCAGATCAATTAGGGGTTTGATCTGGGCCGTTGATTCGAGTATATATAGTTTGGGAGAGGGTTGACTCGGGTCAGACCCCCCCCCCTGCGCCTCTCTTTCTCTCGGACTCTCCTGAACACTCGCGTCTCTCTCGCCTCCCTCTCCTCTCCGGTGCCTCCATGAGGGAGCAACGCTGCCGCCACCTCTCCCTATTATATCACCACAAATGGTCCCCTCTTCTTCCCCTCCAAGACCCCCCAATCAAAACACAGACACACCCACTGAGGATAGAGATCGATTTCCCCTGTGTGCTTCATTCTCCGACCAAACGATCGGTTCTCCAAGTTCTTTTCTTTTCTGGGTCACCTTGACGTCTGTAGACGGAGGTGGAACTTCGAAAAACAAGGAGATGAAGCAATTGGTGGAGCTCGGGAGTGAGGCAGCGATTTAGAGGAGCTCCGGTTAGAGAGAAAAGAGGAGAGGAGTGATTTCCGTTTTGGACAGGGTTCTGTGTTCTCCGGCCACCGGCAAAGGCAATTGAGGTATGAAACTTGTTATACCCATCGAGTTCTACCTATTTGAATAATTGAATTCGAGTTAAGTGGAGTTTCGATGAAATTGGGATTTTGGAGTGTGTGTAGCTACTGTGTTTGGCGGCATAAGTGGCTGTGGTTTTGGCTGTCCTGGGTCATTATTGTTATAGAACTACTTTAGTCGATTTGTTGATTGTCTTGTTTTCTGGAAGTGTTGAAATTGTAGAACAGGTTGTGGGAAAGCTGAATTGCAGGTTGTTATGATTCTGTGCTGGTGGTTGGCAGTTCTAGAAGTTGTTTATAGGCTATATTAGTATGCTGTGTTGAAGGGTTCCAAATAGGGGTGTTGAGATTATTACGGGATGCAGTGGGAGGTTTGGTTTTTGTTGGTAGTTCATTTGTTTTGAACAGGTGTATAGGAACTTTAATTAGTTATGTACTTGAGGTCTGGAAATAAATGAGTTAGAGATTTGGAATGATAAGCTTGGTTGCTAGGTTACTCGGGAAGTTTGAGAGTAGTACAAGACTATATATGGTTTTAAGGTTTCGTAATTTGAGTTGCTGTGCATGAATCTCAAGTTTGAGAGATGTGCTGACGAAATGGGAAGTACGAAGTGGGTAGTACAGCCAACTTTGATGACAAGAGTTAATATATGTATAATTGTTTAATGGTGATGAAGTTGAATTTGATATTGAGACAGGACTATAATATTGAATGTATGAATACATCATGGAGTGTTTGGTAGTTTGGCAAATGGTGCATTATATGGGTGTCCTTAGTAAATTTGAGATCTTGGTCTTATCAAGATTAAGTATTTGTCAACTCTTGGACAAATAGGATTTCCTGGTCAAACTAGGAAAAGACCAAGTCAACGATGAAATGACTAATATAATGATTTGTTTGTACAGTCTCTGATTGAACGTGAGACGGGCTCGACTACGCGGTTAGTTCGAGGGTTTCGCTCGAGGAGCTTTCCGAGCGGGAAGAAGGTCGCAATAGTACTGTGAGTGGACCTTTGTTTTAAATTAAATTGCATGCTATATACTTTAATTGGTTTCTCCTGCATATATGATTTCCTCCATTTATATGTTTTACGGTGATTTGGGAAAATGAGATTTAAGAATTTTAAAGGCAAACAAACCGGGAAAGAGGTTCATACCCTTCCCGTGATTTTAAAGGATTTTCCCGGGGTATGGTTTTATTGATTATCACCGTTTTGGGATTATGGAGGGGGATGATTTTAAAAGGAGAAAATTGGCTCACGGATTTAAAGGGGTTTTCGATTTATTATTCCCACGAGGTTTTACAGGTTTTACAGGGATTTTAAAAAGGGAAAAGGATATAAGGATTGTATGCTAGCATGGACCCTCTCCAGATAGAGCGGGTACCATATCTGGATAGAGCAGGTCGGGGACCCTCTCTGGTGGAGCTGGTCACTAGACCTTCCCAGATAGAGCAGGTCGGGGACCCTCTCCGGTGGAGCTGGTCATTAGACCTTCCCGGATAAAGCAGGTCGGGGACCCTCTTCGGTGGAGCTGGTCATTAGACCTTCCCGAATAGAGCAGGTCGGTTTTCTCGTGGATGAGGTTAACACCCCACATAATTGTTTATATTTGAGCCAAGACATTGTTTATGTTTTACTTGCATGCGGATTTTCTTAGAAAACTCTAAGGGAGAACATTAGCGGATTGTAGGGTTTTTATATTTGATTTTCGTCCACTCACTCTAACAGTTTTCAATGTTTCTCCCCTGGGCCCTTCGTTTTCAAATGCCCAGTGGTGCAGGGTTCTTGAGAGGAGGTCGAGCGCGTACAAGAGTCGAGGCATAGTCGATCAATCTGTTGCTGCCGCAATTCTTTAGGGTAATCATCTTTGTAGACTGCTCTGACTAACCCAGTTTAGCTAGTTAAGTAGATTAGGGAGCAGGATGCCTTCATGAGTTAGGGATTGTTGCTAGATACTCATGGAAGTGCTTAG
The DNA here is from genome assembly GCA_951800085.1 of Comarum palustre. NCBI lineage: Eukaryota > Viridiplantae > Streptophyta > Magnoliopsida > Rosales > Rosaceae > Comarum > Comarum palustre. The sequence goes on along the minus strand of OX637588.1, from coordinate 14,167,643 downwards.
TTGGTACGTAGGAAGGGTTGGCCATTTCAAGGGGGTTTCGGTAAGAAGTTCCCTTGAGGTGGTCCCCGCAGGATTTACTTCGGGTTAAAGGGATTTAACTCGGGGTGGGTCCTGACAAAAACCCTATCTCTTCCACCCATTTCTTTCCACTTTTCCCTTTTCTTCTCTCTTTCTCTTTTCCTCCCTTTCCATTTCGGTTTTCGCCCGAAACAGAAAGTTCTCCCTCTCTCCTCTCTTCGATCCAGCAGCCACCCAAGCACACCGCCCTGGCGCGCGTCGAGCCTCACTGCCGCCCCCATCAGCTTCGCCTCGCCCCGACGACCTCAACCAGACCACCAGCGACGCCAGCGCCGTCGCCACCGCCGCCCAGTCGAGGACAGAAGCTTGGAGATCACTGTGCAAGACAGATCGAAGCATACCAGCCCTTTTGGAGAGCTAGGAAGCTCCCAGGCGCCACCAGGAGCCGCCCAGGAGCAAGGAGGAGGAAGGAGAGAGCTAGCGGAGCTCCGCCGGAGAACAGTGAGCTTGACTTCAAGGGTATGAATCTCCACCTTTTCACTCGATTCTTGGCCTGTTGTGTTGTTGGATTAGTGTAGAAGTTGTTTTGCAGGCCTACGAACTCGATCTGGCTGGAAAAGCTTCGAATCCGGTGAAACCAGTCGATCGGAGACCGGCACGGTAAAAACTCTGGTTTTTACCGTGTCAGTTTTACTTTTACCATTTACCCAGGGGTAGAGTTACCAATTTGCCCCTGACTGTTTGAAATAATTACAGTTACTGTTTTTACTGTTTACTTTTACTGTTTTACTGTTTACTTTTACAGTTTTACTGTTACAGTTTTACTGTTGACTTTGACCGGTTTACTTTGACCTGTTGACTTTTGGCCGTTGACTTTTTGACGGTTGACTTTTTGACCGTTGACTTTTACTATTTCAAAGTTGACTTTTAATTTATACCGTAGAACACCTATTTTACGTTTTCGAACACTACGGTTAAACGTTTTAAAGACTTTTGGATTACAAACGTGGCAAAACGACGTAAGTACTGAATAAGAAATAATCCCGACTTCTCGCCGGTTCGAGAATCGGAGTGTCAAACAAGTCAAACCCTAGTGTCAGAAAGATAAACAAAGAATGTTTATCAAGTCTTAGTCGTAGATAGTAGATCCTCGAATTACTTATACCTGACTATCATTGTTATCTCACCCACAGACTCAAGAGCTCGTCTACGCAGGCTTCAGGAGGACCAGGAGTTGGAGCGCAGCCAGCTGTACCGTCATACCAGGTAGTAGGGGGAGCACGCCCGATGGGTGAGCCGAAACCCTCTTGGGTCGGCGGCTCTTTCACTTTATACTTATAAAATACTGATGCATTGTTTTAAGCTTGACCACACGCTTCTTATAGCACTTGGTGTGTGTGTGTGTGTGAGTTTTGGATCGAAAAGTAGTACCGTCGTCCTGATTTCCGGTGCTTGGCCTGAGAGAGACGGGACCTAGTATTCTAGCACTCCTGCGGTGTCGATGACCGTAAACCTCCGGAGGGGCTATGCCCTGTTTATTTTATTCATTTATCCCGCTTACGCTCGTCTCGTACAGAGTAAAGCGTGACGTAAGTGTGGCCTGCTGTTTGTTGGGCGTTAGCTGGAAATGGACGCTCTCGCTATTCTGCGCACTCGGGCGCTTAGATAGTTGGCTCCGGTTTGCAGTGAAGACAAACCCGGGATTTCGGCCGCTCAGATCCAGAAAGTTCTTTCATATGTGGTCACATGTTTTACCGAGCTTTGTGTGCGTGGCGTGCATTTACATTTCCACATGCTCTTTCGTACTTACGAGTACCTACATATATATATACGAAATGTTTTCTCATGGGTTTTAAACCCCGACTTGGTTGGCTTCGGCCCCATTTGGGTTAGCGAGGACGAGTTGCTCACCTCTACATCTTTTCAGGTCTACAGCACCCATCACTAGAGGAGCTGGATTAGATCGCGGAGCGTCGACGGTTATCGTGCACTTTCGGTTTCGAGGACACCCATTCTGGTGTGGTTTCCATGCCATCTGATTTCCGTATCTTTGTTGTTATTCTGTTGGATACTTTGAGACATTTTTCGGGCTCATTGTTCCGAGACTTTTTCTTGTACTATTTCTGTCTCGGGTATTTTCCATTATCTTCCGCTTGTAAAACATTTGTATGCTACTCTGTGTATTTGTCATTCCGTATTTGACATTCATATTATTATTCATGTGTTGTTCATTTCATTCATAGCCTTGTGGTTTCGGTCCGGAGGGTCATCAATACGTCGAAAGACGTATTGATTACTCGCTAGATCGGGATTACGGCGGTTACCGTCGTGTTCCGGGACCGAGAATAGTCCCCGGGATGCGACAGTTCATTCAACAGTAGTAGACCAAAATAGGAGGGATTCAGTCGGCAGTAGCAGTAGAAAATATGTAGTCGCTAGCATTAGAGTTGACAGTAGCAGCACACTAGCATTATGATCTGGTAGTAATAGTACACCAGCAGCAGAGTCGGGCAGTAGCAGTGCGACAACATCAAAGAATTGTCAGAAAAAATGGAATAGTGCCGGCAGTAACACCTTCCGACCCAACAGTAGCACCTTTAAACTCGGTAGTAACAGCGTGCCATATCAGCATTCGAGAATTGCAAGAAAAAAATTATAATATCTCTGGTAGTAGCACCTTTCAACTCAAGCAGTAGCACGTTTCAACTCAGCAGTAACACCTTTCAACTCAGCAGTAACAGTGTGCCACGTCAGCAGAGAATGAAATATGTAGTGAAGGGTAGTTTGGTAAAATATATAGTGACAGATAACATGTTGATATCAATTTGTCCTAATTTGTTAATATTTGTCCTTAAATGTGTAAGATAATGTATAAACGATGTATTTACAAACTGAAATTTGGTTGATAACTAAATTGTGATTTACTAAAAAATAAATTTGTATAAAACTTGATTTAGTTTTAGAAAATTAAAATATAGGGTGAAATGAGTTCGTATGGTAAACAAAAAAGATTGTAGGAAAAAATAGTCTCACCCTATATAAATGTCAATTTCTAAAGTTTTTCGGATTGATCACATACTTGGGAGGCAACCTCATAAAACTAAAATTGATTAGGGGTATCTAAGTTCACAAATTTTTCTTTTTTCTTTTCTTGTTTAAGGGTTTTGATTAGCACCCGTTCAAAACCTAACCCGACCCGGCCTGGCCCAATTTCATTCTGTTACTAACTCAACTCACAACTCCGTCAGTCTTGATCTCTCTTGGCACTCTGAAATTCCCAAAACCCTTTTGACGAGTGAAGCTCACGAATCGCCTTGAATTCGAGGTTTGCCTACTTAAAATCCCCAATTGCCTAAACCCTAAACCATGATTTGCACACATCTGTTCTGTTTCTTTGTAAAGTTCAAGTCTTTAGGTTCTAATCTTTCTTGTGCATTCAGAATTGTCGAAATTTCCAACTATTTTAATCTCTTTGGGTATATAATTGCGTTTGAGCTTTTGGGTGTCTGAGGTTTTAGTGATCTACATCTTACTTCATGCTGGGTTGGTTTAGTAGTGCCTTTTTTCATGTTGTGATTATTGTTATTGGTATGGTTAGGTTACAAAGTGGCCTCTGTTTGATATTGAATTGCTTGGTTGGTCTAAATTGTGCAAAATTGATGTAAAGGGTGGAATCCCAGATAATGTTTGCGTGGGAGTGGATTTCGGTTTAGTTTCTTAAGTATGGTGGTTATTGTGATCAGAAGATTGTTCTAGGTTGCTCATTTGATTTTGATTTAGCATAATTGTTAAAGAAGGTTGAGTGATTTTGGAAGTAAAACTAGAATCTGTGAGTGTGTTGTGAGTTGATCATGAGAAAGATGCTTCTTTCAAATTGGAATTTAACAAAACTGCTCATCATCAAAGTTATAATGTTTCTAGACTAGCATTACCGAACTCAGCACTATATCAGACTTGTAACAACGAATACAGTTAATGGGTCCTCATCATTGCATCTCCTGTAGTTTTAAAGTTTTGTTGATATATGGTTGATATTTTTGTGCTCTCCCTTCTTTAAAGCTGTAATCTGAGTTTCTTGACTTCTATTATGGAGGCAATTAAATTGTATATATATGCCAAATTGAATGTGTATCCTAATAATCAAGTGCTGACTAAATGAATACGTAGGTTCATTGTGTTTCTGTATCTATTAAAGACTGCTGAAGAAGAGATTGACATTGTATTGGTGATGGTGGATGCGTGGTGGTCCCTGTTAGCTGCTATCCCTGCAGTAGTTGCAGGACAAGCATATCGGGTCAAGAAAAGGCGTGCTGAAGAACAGAGATTAAAGAGTGCTAGGGGCAGGGAGAAGAGTTCTGATGAGATCTTTGTTTGTGAGAGGGTATGCACATCAAAGAGAATGCTCAAGAAGGTGGGTGCATTCTCAAAGGACCCTATTCCTGATACGTGTGTTACTGTTTGTGGTGTCTCTGAGCTTGATGCATGCGCTGATGCATGTGCACGCACTGTTTGTGTGAATCAACACCAAGTTCCCAACTGGAATGACATCTGCCTTCGGAGATGCCAGAGTGAATGTCTAAAACTCTCGACCTCCAGTTCTTCATAAGAATCTTATTTTGATTTGAAGGGAGTTTTTTTATAACATGTTGAGTTATCAGTGTCAGCTACTCCCATTTCTGATATGTATGTACTGATTGCGGATGTCATTGAATTGGTTATCATTATTAATTTACGAGCATGAACTAGATATTTCGTGCTGGATTTAGGTTTCATTGTTGCACAAACTTGGTTGGTGTTGCTAAAATTTAGTCTTTTTGGTGAAATGACCCCTTTCTGTCTATTTTGATAAAAATGAAAATACATAAAAGAACCGTCTTTTCTGCTTATTATTCATCCATCAGTTATCATCAATTGCTTATTGACTAAGTTGCAAAACCATCCATTCCAAGAGAAGTCACGATGTTACAATGAAAAGGGTCTTAAAGCCGAACCTTTACCCTCAAATACAGCACATAAATGATTTTTTTTGAACAAGCAGCACATAAACGATTAAAGCTCTGCGCTACTCTCGTCATTGGTAACAACTTCCCTTACCTTCTCTGCTGTCTTGTGCACAGTATCTGCGGCTGTTTTAGCTGATCCCTCTACTGTATTTTTGCTTGTTTCAAAACTCTTCTGAGCTGCGTCTTTCATCTTCTCTCCCGCACCTTCCTCAGTTTCGTCCTTTTTATCATCCCCCCTGAAACTGATTCAACAATTTAGAAACTTGGCTTTGAAAAATCATCATAACTCAGCCAAACCAAAAGTTGGGATGCGTATGGAAACACAATACAGAATGTTCAAGAATCCTTATTCGAAAGAGGGGATGAACCTTGTCAAATGTTCTCAACGTTCCCTCCAAGGAGTACAAGATAACAAATCCATATGTTGGGACACCATTCTCGCTCAATTTTGCGACATCGGTTTATGATAATGAAACAGTATACTTACTCTATAGATGGAGGCACAAACTGCATTTGCATATCTGATATGGTGGTTTTCATCTTATCCCAGGCAGCTTGATGAGACTTTTGCAGCATAGAGACTGTGTCTTGCAGCACAGACAGTGTCCTTGTAAAATAGGTTTGCTCTTCCTCATTCTGTTCTTCTCCAATTGTCCTTGGAATCTGAAGTGAAACGATGATGAACCAGAAGAGGAGAAGTGCAGTTCTTCTGCTAAATTTGTCCATGCCACTAAAATTGGAGGTTTAAAACAAGAGCTCAAATGGGACATCAATATCAAATATCAGGGTGTTTGTCTGAAATTTGAACACTTTGTAGTCTTGTAGCTAGTTAATATGTAAGGTAACGTGTAGTGTGCTTCTTGTATGTAGGATTCAGAATTTGAATCTGTCAATCATGGCAGAGATAAAATGGAAATGCAGGCATAACAATTTATGGCTTGCAATTTATATTTGACCAAGTGCAATAACTATTCATGTGGATCTCTAGCATGTTAATCTGATCTCAGTCTGCACATTCCAAATGTTTTCCGACTAAATTGTCTTCGGCAACTTGTCCTTTACAAACAATTACGGCCTTTCTGGAAACGTTTTTTACAATAATTTCTATAAATAAAAGTGAGGAATTGAGATCGTAATTTCAATAATCACTACACGACACATTAAACAATGGAATGTTCCAATGAGCAAAACCATGATAACAATTCCCAAACATAACTGAAGATAAACCAAAAAAAACACATCACAGGAAGTTGACATCTTATTATTGTTTGTCTGCTTAATCACATCCAAACTGCTTAGTATCCAAATTTTAACCCGAGATCCGATTCAAAACAGGCTTCGAAAACGGGTAGAGGCCCAACCCGGCCCAACCGAACCGCCTCTCCCTATAAATCTCCAATCGTTTCCAAAAATGAGAACTGAAATTCCCTTCGACCCAAATTCCAATCTTTCTCTCCGCTAGGTTTTCGTCACCGTCTGTTCCTGCTCGTTAAACATGTCCGGCGAAGAGGAAGAGAACGCCGCCGAGCTCAAAATCGGAGACGGTAAACTGGCCTCTCCTTTATTTCCAGATATATCTAATTGTATATAGATTGGTAATTACTGAAAAAAGGTCTGGGCTTTTTGGGCAGAGTTTCTCAAGGCCAAGTGTTTGATGAACTGCGAGGTTTCTCTGATTCTTGAGCACAAGTTTGAGCAGCTTCAGCAGATGTCTGATGATCCTAGGAACCAAGTCTCTCAGTGAGTAATTTGATCAGCTTTTTGGGTTTGGAAGTTGCGAGCTTTATCAGTTTAACACTATGATGGTTTACCTGTTTTGTTTCAAGGGAATTTGGTTAGGTTTTTGATTGGTTTTGGTGTTACTTTTTGTAGGGTGTTTGAGAAGTCTCTGCAGTATGTGAAGCGATTTAGCCGATATAAGAATGCTGATGCTGTGAAGCAAGTGAGAGAGTATCCTTTTTTCGGTGTTGGATGTTGTTCGAGTTTGGTTCATGAATGCGCACCTTTTTTCATTCATACATATTTACATTGCCTTAGCTTTTAAGTTGCAATTAAGTTTTGTGTAGCAATTAAGTTGCAATTGAGTTTGGTTTCGTCTGGTTTTTCAATCAAGCCTGCATTTCCAACTAGAGGGAAGGATCCTAGTACTTTGTTCATGTGTTATTATACCTATGTTTTGATGTGTAGAGCTTAGGTAGTCCACTTATTTGTATAGGCATGTACTAGCAATTACTAGATGGTTGGTTCTGTTAGTTACTTGCTGAAACAGTAATTTCGTAATTCTGCTCTTCAAAATTTTGTTCTATCTGCTCCATGTGCTTCAGGAGTTGAACCTTAACTTAAGTTTGAAATTCAGAATCCTCAGTAGATATCAGCTGACTGAGTTTGAGGTAATTGCCCAGTCATATACAATCGACTCTTGAGAACCTTTTCTTTCCATATATAGCACAAGAATGTAGTAAATGTTGGATTGCTATCTGTTGTGCAGCTTTGTGTGCTTGGGAATCTCTGCCCTGAAACTGTTGAGGAGGCTATTGCTATGGTACCATCCATAAAGGTATGACTTGCTCCTATCACATTTTGTATGGTGTTTGTGATAATGCTGGTGGGGAACTTGGGATATAGTTGGCATACTTGTACATTTCTTATGTTTGTGAATGATGTAAGAAATTGTGTTTTTGCTGCATTGGTTGGAACATATGACTAGCATTCAAGTTGGAAAGGAACAATTCTGAAGAATTGGTTGTTTTGGATAGTAAGGAAATTAGTATAGCACTGCAATTTCTAAAACTACAGAATAAATATTAATGAATTGGTTTGAAGTTTGAAAAAGAAAACGCAAGTAGGGGGAGGGAAGGATACAATAATATAAGACAGGTAAGATTCAAATTGATTCCTAGCTTCATTCTCATTCTAGTGGAAAGGGGAAAGTTCACTGTTCCTTCTGGATTCTATGCTGAGCATATTTACTTATTAACGATGCATTCCTGATGCAGGCAAAGGGACGGGTGCATGATGATGAGGTGATTGACAAAATGTTGAATGACCTTGCAATGATCAAGAAATTTGATTAGAGGCTTATACTTCTGTCCTTTGTTTAATAGTTATGTAGCTGAATATTTGGGTATTGGTAGTAATCTGTCAGTGAAGCAAAACGTTTGAACTCTTGTTTGACCCTTTATGAAAACATTTGAACTCTTGTTTGACCCTTTATGTGGATCTTACCTCACTAAACTTGAATATCACTACCCATTGTTGAACATGTCCAGTGGTGCTTCATTGGTACTTGATTTGTGATTCTTATATTTCTTTGGCATATACACTATTTTCCAGTGGAGAATGCGGACTATATCATGCCAAAGGATGTAGAAGTATCACCAAGTAGGAAACTGATTGTCCTTTCTAACAGCTTTTGCTTCCTTCAATGAAATAAACTTTATATCGGAGGACTTGGTGTTGTAACCTTGCTATATGACTTTGCTTTTGCTTCTCTCACATTGTCTGAAGCTTGGTCTTTCTTTTCTGCATCTGCAACAATAGCAACATGTCTTGGTGTGGCAACCCCCTCTCCTAGAGCTCTTCTCCCCTATCTCACCGTCCTCTCCCTCTGATTTCTCTAGGACTAATCTTGGAATAACTATGGCCGAACCATTCAAATGTCAACCTCATATGAACGACCCGATAATTTATGATCTACACTACTCACACCCTTGTAAGTTTCGGCAGGCTTTGCCAATTATATATTCACTCGCATGCTTCTTTTAGCTTTAGGAAGCTGATTCTTCCCTTTCAAAAAAAAGGAAGCTGATTCTTCTGTTGAAGCAGCCGGTTCTTTTTCCTCTTTTCATTCACTAGGCTCATGGAAGGATACAAAATGCTCATAATCATGCAGGTGGTTTAGATGGAAGCTGATTTTGTTTATAATGAAGTTGAGAGTGGAGGTAAAATGGTGATTTAAAAATTTACAAAAAAGGGGTGTACGTGTATGTGGGAATTGAGTCGTATTATAACATTTCTCTGCGCGAAATTCACACAGCAACTGTCGCTTATAAGTTTAAACACCATTTCAACTCTCCTCACCATTTCATACACCACAAAGATTTAAAGGTTTTAACTACTAAGCACTTGTAAATCTGTACATCAAGGCTGTGTGTTCTTAGTCTTTCCTGATTTTGTGCATCCTAAGCCGTTAAGCATTTTGTTCTGACACATTTCTATTATTAGCTTATTGAAAATTTCACCCATTGATATGATGTAGCAAACTAACCTAAGCAGCTACTTGGAAGAATTAAACCACTTATTTTCCCCTAGTCCTATGAGTATCTACTACCTTAAAGGCTTAAACCTTCTACTTTGCCTCACTAGGCTTTGGTTTCTTGCAGCCTGGTTTGTTATTTTAAGGTAGTTGTATTCATTATAAAATGACAACATGTAATTGTAACTTGTTAATCTCTACCATGATTTCTATGTAACATAATGCATATAGAAACGTTAACCTGGTTTGCATAGGATTCTATGTAGCTGTTGTGTAAAGATGGTGAGTTTACTCTTCAAACAGAAGTTGAGTTCTGTAGATTTGTTCTGAGAGCGACTCATCTCTTAAATTCTCTTTGTCTGGTGATTAATGAAAATGGAAGTGCATCATTGTGTTCTTGTTTACTTCTTTTGGAAAACAATGGATCATTTTTTAAGCAGAAGATAACCATGTTGCCTATTGTTATTAGGCCAAGCCACAAAGGTTTAATATATTTAGGTGTGCCTTTATACTTATCTTGAGCTCTTCCCCAGTGAAAGCACCTTGTGGCTTCATCATGTCAATGCTCCATATGTTTTGATCTATTTAGTCCAGAAAGATATAATCGATGAAGAGATAGATCATCATTTCTACTTGACATTTGTCAAAGTCGATAGTTTTTTTAACATTTTATTAATAACTCACACATTCTAAATATGTCCGTGAGGTTTGAACTCGTGACGTCAAAGTTGTCAGTTAAACACTTTAACCAACCAAGTCACGGCTCATCAATAAAGTCGATAGTTCAATAGTCAACAATATTTAGAAACTCTACTCCAGCGTGCACTTGTCGTTTTTCAAGCCTTCAATAGAACATTTTGCCCCTATTTCCTTCTTCTGATCATCATTAACACAATGCAAAACCTTAACAACTTCAATTATTCGGTTCACAGAAATCACCCGATTATCACAAACTTGATTCTTTAGTTCACAAAAATTTTAAGCATTTTTTCTTTATCTAATGGAGGGAAATGGGTGTTAACAAAGTCCACAATCATGAATACTATATCAAATTGCACCATACGTTGGGGGGGGAGAAAAGCTTTCAAGGACTTCACCATTTGGTTCCAAAAGCCACAATAAAACCCTGGTGGGCTGATACCACCAGACACCAGTGGTTCTTGTGGTACTTCCAAATTTAAAGAACCTGAGCAGCTATAGCAACACTTACTATAGAGTATAGACCAAGCCAACTAATTATACAATCAAGTATCTCATGCAATTAAAAAACAACCGAGTGCTACATAAATGATCGACTTTGAGAAGAGAATGATTCGGATCCACAAACTATGCCCGATATATATATATATATATGCTTTCTTGGTTAAAGATATCTTTATTTATTCTTACGCTGCATATTTCCACTTTAGACTCGCTTTTCATTTGAATTTTCACATCTCTACCGTCTAGTCTTTAGATACTAATGTAATGTATAGATCATCTCTACAAAATTTTAGTTAATTTGATAATTATTAAAGCCTGTCTATATATAACAACCTGATCAAGCTATAATCTATCTAGAAGTAAAAGAGTTGCAAAAAGGAACAAAAGGAAATTAGCCAAAAGGAAAAAACGATTTATTTTATACATCCACCAAATTCTTGCCTCCATTTACTAAGCACTTGTAAAACTCTATCGAAATGATGAGGGTCTTGTCTAGTACAATCCCTGAACTAACTGCTCACTCGCCTTTCAAGGTGGAGTGGGTGTCATTGCTGTGTCCCCTTCATACAAAACTATACGACTTAAAGTAGATTCGCAGACACTCTAGCACGCCATGTAGACTCATTTCGGTACATAACACGTTCAAAATTCTTGGCATATTCAGAATTCTGAGCACTACCAGAACAAAAACTTTTACAGTCAATGAACAAAATTTAACACCCACTTTTCAGTTGTGTCAATGCTACACATTCACAACAACCACCATCAGTGGTTAAATGAAGAAGGCTGGCCCCTACTGCCCTCGAATATGTATACAGTTCTAGTGGCTGGGTAGAATCACCCTCATATAGAATGTACTGTGTCTTCTTTCTTAGAAGAAATACAGATTATGATAAATAGCTCTGTTCGGCTACCCCGGGAAAGGATTGCTCTTGTTGTACAAGAATAGCTTCCTCTGTCACGAGCCAGTTCCCGACATTGGAATTTCCTTGATCAAAACGTTGAGAACAGCTCTGAAAAAGGCAAGAAGATTTACGCAGCATTATTTTCAAAGAAACTTTGAGCATTACCCTACCACCTACTGAAGAGCATTTGAGTATGGTATAAACAACTTCACAAGCCTTTATATTCAAACAAAGTAGCACCGTTGACTTACATGTGAACATGTATATACCATTAGTGTCATCCAGTTCCAGTTCTCCAATAAATGTCTTTGGCAATCATCTGCAGCTCCTTGTAGAAAATATAATAATGGAGGCATCAGCTGCATTTCATAATGCCTTGATCCACCACACAAGGAACATCTCCCAGGGTCGCCTTCGGCTTGTGTAGCTAGGAGTGGATTTCCACTGTATGTATATCTGAAGCACAGAAAGTAAAATAAGACAATAGAAAAGCAATGGGGGGAGAAACAAAATGATGATCACTCCCTCCTAAATGATTCATCCTTGTGGTCATACAATATTCTCTCAAAATCAATTTTAAAGAAAATTGAAAAAAAAAACTAAATCTCACCCACAATGAATGTCACAAAATCAAACATATCCCACACATGTTACAAAATCAACATATCAATTTTATAGAAAGTTGAAAAAATAAATAAATCTCACACTCACAATGAATATCACAAAATCAAACATACCCCACACATGTTACAAAATCAACATATCCCACACATGAACTTCATGCACCTTAAATCACATTGACCCTCAACAATGATATCGGGTCCTTCACCACCAAATGTACAATAGGAAACTCCATAGTTTCTAACTAGACTAGAATTACAACTATATAAAATTCCATCAAATTATGAAATTAATACCTGAAACATTGTTCTGGGTTTGCATCTAATCGTTTCTTGAACTTAAGGTATGTCCTGTCAGCTGTCAAAGCTTTATCATATTCATAAGCTTCCTCCACCCATATTTCACTTTGTGCATGGTCGTCCTCATCATTTGAGTTATTTTTAATGGAAAGTGATGAGTAGTTTGAGCACATAGATGTAAGGTCCTTTGAAGATGGCTCTTCTTGGGTGTATAAATAAAAACAAGGCAGCACTGCAACAAGCACATAAACATGTTAAAGCTCCAAAGAGAAACACATGCTAAAAATACAAAAATGCTAAACTCAGCTTTTAACCAAAAGAATGTTAACAAAGAGTTGTAGCATGAGCTATTCTGATCAGTTCCTGAAGATGCACCCAACTCCCAACAGAAACTATTAGGAAATACCAAGTGTGAAGTGTACAAAGAAATCTTGATGAACAGACACCAAAACATGGTTGTTCGAACTGGCATGACTTTTAAACTCGATGATAAAAATCCAAGTTTTGTTACTACATTTTTTTAAACTCAAAAGGAAGAACAAAAGCAAATCTCTGTCCTTTTTATTTATATAAGTTTCATGGTGCCACATATGTTTTAAGGGAGTTTTTTTTCTTCTTCTTTATGCAATTCTCCAGTGTCACTGTGTTATGTTCAACAACCAAGAAAAATTCATACCCAAAGAAACCATGAAGTGGAAGCTTTTGGCATAGAAAGAAATACTGCCACAGCAAAAACAGCAGTACATGGAACAAAGAAGCTGCAGGTCATTAGGGAGGCCAAGGTATACATGCACCTAATAAGAGCTGAAATCCAGTACAGGGAACATAAGATGAGATTTTGTACTTCTAGAATACTTTCATACCGGGTGTATCAGAGTCTGCAACTTTTTCCAACTGACTTGATGGTGATGGTTTTGCAATAGGCTTTCCATGTTCCTTCGCATGTGGTCTTTTGGTACTAGAAGCAAAGCTCGCAGCATCATTAAGTGCTTTACCCAACTCTTCCAAATCAATATCTCCATCTTCATCATCCAAATCCTCCCACCAGCTTTTGTTTGAAACTGATACAGGTGGTGAAGCCGGAGGCACCACTTCCTCAGAAGTGGTATTTGATTGCTTGGCATTGTCTAGTTTTTGAAGACGAAGAGCTCGCCAGCTGCGTGTCATCATCACAAATATAAAATTCAAAGTGTTTGTACCCGCATAGACACTAGATACATCAGGATAGCAATATAAAGAGATTCTTGAAAAGACCTAAGAGGAATGCTCCCACACTTTGCCATCAGACAACCAAAAACAAATAGAACACGCTCTTCAAGTTGCAAGTCTTTATTTGAAACTGGAGCATAAACCTGCCATGAGAAACATAATAAGTAGCAGTTCAGTTCACTTCAAATGAACTCTTCTCTGGAACTTACTAGTTTATCAGTTTCTAGAAGTAAAACCTGCGCAATAAGACATAGTTTACTTCCACAAGCACTGCAATCAAGCAGATTTGGTGGCACAGATTCCTTCGGAATGGGCCAATCCTGTTACAAAGAAATAAAACAGGGTCAAAACTCAAGATGAGCATATCCTCTAACATTACATGACATAAGATAAGCTGCAATTGCTCACAGGTAGTCCACCAATTTTTGTTGTATAATGATCAGCTGATTCACAAACATTATCAGCCCACGGTCCTGGCATGCCTAACAGGGCATTCGCCATCACTCAAACTACTAGAAATCTAGAAAAAAAACAGTGCCAAAAGTATAGTGAATGAAACAATGTACCCAACAGATAAATTCTCATATTCCACCACATTCCGTAAAAGACAAGCAAATAACAACAAGTTGATAGTGACAGAAATAACTCATGATAACTGAAAACCATGTGAACCCGAATTCAGACATCATTTGAAAGGCACAACAGAAATGAATCCACATAAGTATCAAAAACTTCATGACCTCCACTTCTGCCAATTTCGTACATAATGTTAGAAAAAGATTATATCTTTGCACTTTGCATTTTGCATTCATCCACGTATTTTTTAGTCAACATGGACTCATCTGAGCCAACAAATAGTCTCTCTGAGTTCCTCAACACCAAAAACAATTTTATTTTTCTTCTCAAACAAAAAAAATCATAATTAAGATTGTTCTTTCTCCTTGGTTTGCTCAGCAACCAAACAAGGTGCTTAATAGAAAATGCGAAAAACAACACACAGATTATCAATACACAAAAACACCACTGAAGTAATGAACTCTTAAAAAAATACTGCTAAATTTAAATTTACTGACTATTACAACTCTTAAACAAGACAAATGTCCAATTATTCGATATGGTTATCATATAAACTCAATCTGGGCTTCATCTGCCTTTAAGAAGAAAACAAAATCCTGAAACTGGGTTTTAATCATGAACTATACAACAAATGTCAAGCCCGGTAACTATTCTTTGATAACAGTAACAACACTATAATTAGCAGAATCTGAAACCACAAAAAGTAAAACAGAGGCTTACAATACTCAGCAATAAGAACAACGTCGCCTTTGCTTTGCTCCAACACAATACCTCTGCAACTTCCTAAACCTCCCCCACTCCTGTTTTTTTTTGGCGAAACCTCCCACTCTTGCTTTAGAGAAAGAGATGGACATAACCTATTCCACAAGGACACTCTAGTCATTTCCTTCATAAGGTAATGGCAGTTCAGTCATTACACACGCCACTTGGCAGTGGTGGAGCCGAGTCAGCTCGCTGAGTCAACAAACGAGTCAATCACCGCTCCCGCTAAAACCACCAAAGTTTCCCGCCAGATTTCATATCAAAACCTAAGAGAGAAACCCTGAAGCACTCAGATCCAGAAGGGAGAGAGAAGAGAGAAGAGAGAGAGAGAAAAGCTATGGCGGACGACGAGCAACCGATCGCGGCGAGGCGCCGGAGCCGAGGAGCGGAAGCGGCGGCGCGGTCCAGCGCCCTGGAGCGTCTCAAAGCTCTCCGTGAAGGCGGCCGCCGCTCAAACTCCGACGACCGGTTCCAGATCAAGCTGGAGAAGCCGATCTACGACACGGTGGATGAAGACGAGTACGACGCAATTAAAGCCAAGCGCCGCGAGGAGTTCGGCGACTTCATCGAGGACGACGACGGCCTCGGGTACCGCGACGACGGCGGGGAAGAGGACTGGACACGCCGCGGGCTGCCTACGTCGTCGGATGAATCGGACGGCGATGCGAGGCCCAAGAGGAAGAAGGTGGAGAAGAAGGAGAAGGAGCCTAAGGTGAAAAGGCCGAACGCGTCGCTCACGGCGGCGGCGGCGATGATGGGGAAGCAGCGGCTTTCGTCGATGTTTACGTCGTCAGTGTTTAACAAAAGTAGGGAGGGTGATAAGGGGAAAGGATTGTCTTGCGATAGTATTGTGGATGAGGTGATTGCGGAGTTTGCCCCCGATGAGGCTGATAGGGAGAAGCGGCGGAGGGCACAGCCGGCCAAGAGTTTCGTCCCGATTCGGGGTGTTAAGAGTGAGAGAGTGAGTAATGGAGGTGTTGATTTATCAAGGAGGCATGAATCGGATCAAATTGTGGCCAATGGGACTGGTTCTGAGGCCAAGCAGGAGGTGGATTTCGGAAATTGTCAGCCACAAATTGAGCAATTGGATGATTTTTTGGAAAACAGTAAGGTGCCTGATGAGAAGAAGACTGAGGATTCTGTTGAGGTGTTGGCGGAGCCGGTGGTGAAGAATGAAGATGCTTTTACTTTGAATGCAAAGATTAAGGAAGCTGATGATCCGGCATTGAGTGCTATGGCCGGATGGAAGGCAGCCATGACTGGTGGTGCCATGGTTACTGGGGCAGACAGTTTGGAGGTCAAAAGTAGTGAGGGGAGTTCGGATTTTGATCTGGAATCAGATGGGTCGCTGCCCTTTTACATGCTTGATGCTTATGAAGAGTTCTATGGACCTAATATGGGCACTGTTTATCTATTTGGGAAGGTAAACATGATGATTTTGATGTCTTAACAGCATGTTGTGTACTTAATGAATGAATGTTTTGTATTCGGTTACATTTTTGAAGAGTTATTATCTTACATGCTTACTCATGTCAACCTATTTCATAGTTGATTCATTGTTGTGATGCAGGTTAAGGTAGGAAGTTCATATCAGAGTTGTTGTGCGGTAGTAAAGAACATGCAAAGATGTGTCTATGCAATTCCGGACAGTCCTTTAATTCAAACTGATGAAATGATGATGCTGGAAAAAGATGTCGAAGAGTCGAGGATTTCACCCACAGACTTTCGAAAAAAGTTGCATGTAAGTGTTTCTGTATAAGCTTGACTACATAAAATTTAGTCTGGTTGGCTTTTGATTTCTTTTGCTACATGTTGCTTTTGTCCACATCATCAGGACGCAGCTTCAGAATTAAAGAATGAAATAGCAAAGAAGTTGCTGGATCTCAATGTATCAGCTTTTAGCATGACACCTGTCAAGGTTTGCATACTCAACCATTCTGATATTTTCCAATTGTCGGTAATCAGTTGGGACTTGTGAAAAAATAAACTTTCTTCAAGGTTCATAGTGCTATTATGTTCTTTCTTTAACTGTTGCTCACTTTGTATTATGTGAACACTGCAGAGGAACTATGCTTTTGAGCGAACGGACATACCAGTAGGGGAAAATTATGTACTGAAGATCAATTATCCATTCCGGGTATATCACTCAACCAGCATGAAACTAGCCAACATATATTGATGGCTGCCTATATATTCGGTAGCAATAAAGTGATCTTCAAATCGCAAATCAACTGTATTGTAGCTTCTTTCTCATAGGAATTTAGAATTTCATGGCTAGTCGCGCTTTAAAATCGTGCTTTAAAGTTGCATGTGAAGCAGAGATGCATAGGACAAAATGACTTGATAATTTATTAGCGGAACTTTGTTTTTTTACAAGAATTAACGTAACTTTGTCGACTCAGTTTCTTATGAACATTATTTGCACTGTTGCAGGATCCCCCACTATCAGCAGATCTAAAAGGAGAAATTTTTTCTGCCCTTCTGGGAACTCATAGCAGGTATAAAGAGTTAGAGTTGCTCTTTATTTTTAGTATCTGATATAAAACTCTTAAATTCTTCCTTTTCGTGTTTATGCTTTAAGTCCTGGGTTGGTTTTCTACCTGTGGGTAGATATCTTACTATAAAATGTTCATTAGAAGAAATAATGACAAAATTAACACATTGTATCATGCAGTGCGTTGGAACTTTTTCTTGTTAAAAGGAAGATAAAAGGACCTTCTTGGCTATCACTTTCAAATTTTTCTGTCTGCCCAGCTCCACAACGGGTGAGATCTTCAATTCTTAGCATACATCATCGTCTTTGGCATTCTGTAAATCCATATTTGGCATCTTTCCAGCTTCTGCGTTAAGATTGTGCCATTTTGCTGTACAGGTAAGTTGGTGCAAATTTGAGGTGATCGTCAATGCTCCAAAAGGTATAAGAGTCTCAGCTTCCACGAACAAAACTGTAGATATCCCTGTATTGGTTGTTACTGCAATCAGTTTGAAAACTATAATCAATGAGAAGCAGAATGTTAATGAAATCGTCTCTGCATCTGTTGTGTGCTGTAACAAGGCCAAGGTTAGAACTAACATATTTTACACTGCCTTCTGTTTTGGTGCACTATTGAGTTGTCTTGTTGGAGTGCACAATTACGTGTAATTGACTTCCGTAATGTGTCATCTGATAAGTTCGTATTCATTCAGTGCTTACGTAATGCTAAGTTATATAATACATAATACTCTGATTTCCTAATACAGTGATGTTTGGTCTTTTAGATTGACACTCCCGTGAAGGACTCAGAATGGAAGAGTCCTGGTATGCTGAGCCACTTTACTGTTGTCCGCAAGTTTGATGGAGGCATATTTCCCATGGGGTTTACTAAATTGGCTGGAGATAAGAATTCTAAAGCAGGATCAAATGTCTTGAGCATTGAGGGGAGGTCGGGTTTACTTACTATCTTGTTATCAATAAACTATATCCATGTCAATTTTGAAAATTAATGATTATTGTAATATAAACTAAACTATCTTTTGGTCTTGAAATTAAGTGTATTTGAACTTTGTTTGCAGTGAAAGGGCTTTGCTGAATCGTTTGTTCATTGAATTATACAAGTTGGATAGTGATGTTCTCGTTGGACATAATATATCTGGATTTGATTTGGACGTTCTTCTCCACAGAGCTCAGGTGGGAGCACTTTTGCCTCTATTTTATGTACTTATCATGTATTTTTTTCCTTAATGATGCGCAAGCAAGATAAACAAGGAGAACTTTGAAAGCATTGCTTAATTGTTTATTATTGAGTGGAATATACTTTGATGCATATCATTAGCACCTGGAGTCATAGTATACACTGCTGGCTGGAAGCAGTTCCTGCTCTGTATGACCTCTCTGTAAATTGTTGTAAACAAGTTGGAGAAATTCTTAAGTGCAGCTATCTGCAAAAAAAAGTAAAAAAATGACCTACTGTTAAGTGCCCATTTCTCATAATTATGCTGTTTTGATTATGTTGCTTGTCCAGTCATCCTGTAAAAGTTTGCTGATTTGTTGATAAGATGTGTATCCGATTACCTGCCATTATCTGCCAGTTGCATTATCATAGTAACCCTGGCATCCATTTAACTGGTTTCCAGTTAGATAAAATGTCATTCTTCTATTTATGCAAGCAATGAGCTGCCATTTCCCAAAAAGATATAAATTTATTTTGCTTTGCAGGTTTGCAGAGTGCCAAGCAGCATGTGGTCCAAAATAGGTCGCCTCAAGCGTTCTATGATGCCTAAGCTTGCAAAAGGAAACACTATTTTTGGCTCGGGAGCAAGTCCAGGGATCATGTCCTGCATTGCTGGTAGGCTGTTGTGTGATACGTACTTGTGTTCCCGTGACTTATTAAAGGAGGTAGGATATTTGTGTTGGATCTTTACACATATCACTGAATATGTGTTAATTCTTTTTTTCTATTCACAACAAAAGAAGGATATATAGTTTCTCAGATACGTCTTATTGCTCTTCCAGGTTAGCTACTCTTTGACACAACTTGCACAGACTCAGCTGGGCCAAAACCGGAAGGAGATCACACCACATGATATTCCTAGAATGTTCCAAAAGTCTGAGTTTCTCATGGAACTTGTATGTTTTCATGCTTGCTTTGATTACTTTTTAGGGTTTCATGTGCGATAACTGGATAAGAAAATCATCATTGGATATTTAGTTTTTGAAATGGATTAGTGTTATTATAGTTTTGCTGTGCATGGGTGGTTTTTTAATTAATTAATTTATTTATTTATAATTGCTATTATTGCAACTCAGCACATCAATATATGCTCTAGAAAACTGGTGGAGTGTTTTTTTAATTCTTTAATTGACTGAGTTCAAGGTTGAAGATCTCTAATCATTTTTTAGTGGTTATCGTAAGAAATGTAATGATGGGCCATAATGTTTACCAGCTATGTCAAATTTTTCTTCCTCCCAAAAAAACATGCTTGTATAATGTTCTAGAAGCCCTGTAAATTGATTTCTGTTTTCACTTTGAGGTTTCAAAATTCAATTCAAACTTGGTGAATGCCGCTACTATTACAGGTTCAATCCCTCTAATGGAAATTTTTGTTGTCTTTGCATATTGTTGTCCTTATAGTGTCTTTTTATATGTTCAGATTGAATATGGCGAGACAGATGCATGGTTGTCTATGGGACTCATGTTTCATTTGAGTGTTCTTCCTCTCACACGTCAGCTGACCAATATAAGTGGGAATCTATGGGGGAAAACTCTCCAAGTGAGTCCAAGTTTCTGTTCAATTCCATTAATTACCATCAAACTTAAACATGGAGAAGGCCTAAAAGGTCTAATGTAATCTTTTTTTCTTTATTTCAGGGTGCAAGGGCACAAAGAGTCGAATACCTCTTACTTCATGCTTTTCATGCAAAAAAGTATATTGTTCCAGACAAGATTCCTCATATGAAGGACACCAAATTCACAAAACGGAAAACAAATAAGGGAGTTGAGGAAAAAGCTGCGGATGAGTTGGATGTAAATGAGGTCAATGTTGATAATGATCCACAGAGTGGTCATGGGAAAGGCAAGAAGGGTCCTGCCTATGCGGGTGGGTTGGTTTTGGAGCCAAAAAAAGGTTTATATGACAAGTATATATTACTTCTGGACTTCAATAGTCTTTACCCGTCTATTATTCAGGTTGGAATCGTTTCACTTCTGTTATCATGATTACGGCCTAACCTCTTTATAAAGTCACACAAGAGCTTGTTGGATTTTTATTATTTTAATAATTATTTAATCGTACAGGAATACAATATATGCTTCACGACTGTTGAAAGAAATTCAGAAGAATTGGTTTCTCATTTACCTTCTAGTCAGAGACCAGGACTTTTGCCTGAGGTATATATCATATTCAGATATAATCAATACTAGTTTATTCGGTTAAATCTAGGCATCACATTTGGAGCTGTATGCCTCATGTTTGTTCCCAATTCCTGTTGAAAGTGATTGCATGTATAACATCTTTTTTGACTACTTTCTAGTTGCTAAAAAATCTAGTCGAAAGGAGGAGAAAGGTAAAGTCATGGATGAAGAATGCATCTG
Organism: Comarum palustre; assembly: GCA_951800085.1. Lineage (NCBI taxonomy): Eukaryota > Viridiplantae > Streptophyta > Magnoliopsida > Rosales > Rosaceae > Comarum > Comarum palustre. Next base: position 14,146,721 of record OX637588.1, on the reverse strand, counting down.
GTCTCAAGTTCCAGCAACTTGACATTCAACAGCAAGCTCTGAAGCTAACTGCAAACAGGTTAGAGTCTGTTCTTTTGGCCCTCTTAATGCCGTTTCCCCTTGATTACATACTTGTTTTCCTTTTCTCCCGAATATAGCTAAAATATTATTGATGTATATGGCTGGTATTGCAGTATGTATGGATGTTTGGGATTTTCAAACTCAAGATTTTATGCAAAGCCACTGGCAGAGCTTATTACACTACGGGTAAGAGAGAAAAGTTTTCCTTAGAACACCGATATATTCAGTACTGATGAAGTTCCCCAACTTTTATGCAGGGAAGGGAGATCCTACAAAGTACTGTGGATCTTGTTCAGAACAATCTGAACTTAGAGGTCAATTCTTGTGTACCATACTATAAGCAGTATATATATGTCCTTAAAACTCTACATCTACTTTTTGTAATTGGCAGGTTAAGATATAGCTATTAAAGGATGTGCCATTTTTTATATCATCTGGCAGGTTATTTATGGTGATACCGATTCAATAATGATTTACAGTGGACTGGATGATAGTGCAAAAGCAAAAGCAATTGCTGTGAAAGTAATTCAAGAGGTAAGTTTATAATAATATTGGAGTATTTTCTAAATAGAATTTGGTCCTTAAACATTAAATATAAGGCATTTCTTTATAGGAGGATTTCAATCATAAGAATTAGTTTCAATCAGAGTTAATTGCATCTAATGAGTTACAATGGGATTTATCATTCTTTAACACTCTGAGAATTCTATTCCTATAAATGTTTGGCACTTCGGCAGATAGAGTGCTTGAAATCTATCCTTGTGCTTGATGTCTTGGGAAAAGATAACCAACAATTATGATAACCATTTTAAAGCAACTAAAAGCAAGGTTGTTTGTTACCAGTTGAAGTAATGCTTTAGCTCCAATTATTATACATATGTCTCATCAAGACGGCAAGCGGATTCTTATCACAGATCTGAGGTTTGATTTTGTATCTTATTGCATCTAGGTAAATAAGAAGTATAGATGCTTAGAAATTGATCTTGACGGCTTATACAAGAGAATGCTGCTTCTCAAGAAAAAGAAATATGCAGCTGTGAAGGAGCTAATGAAAAACGATAAGAAATATGAGGTAAATAAAAATTTCCAAACTTCTGGTTTTAAGTAACGCTTTCTTTGGAATACCATATAAAATATTCTATTTCAGGTTATTGAGTGTAAGGGCCTTGATATGGTACGTCGTGACTGGAGCTTACTTTCAAAGGAACTGGGAGATTTCTGCCTAACTCAAATCTTGTCAGGAGGGTATGTTGTGCTATCACCTTCTTTTTCTTCTTTTTTATGTTTTAATTATGCCGTCTATCTGATTTGGTGCTTAAGCTAGTAGTCTACCTCATTTGTTGCTCTTATGCTCACAGGTCATCTGAGGATGTTGTTGAATCAATTCATAACTCTCTTACAAAGGTGATTCCATGGTTCCTTTCATCTTGTTCATGGTTTCATTTTCTTTCTTAAAGTTCTTAGCATATGACATAAATCATTTTGAAGTACTATTCAAATAAGGCTGAAGCATTCTTTCAAAATATGTAAATATTGTAAATGTTGAACAGGTGCAAGAGGACATGAGAAAAGGACAAGTTGCTCTCGAGAAATACATCATCACCAAGACATTAACTAAACCTCCAGAAGCCTATCCAGATGGCAAAAACCAGCCACATGTCCAAGTTAGTTCAGGAAGCATATGTCCAGTAGTCATTGATACAGTTCCATCTAGCTGATCTTTTTTCATTTATCTGATATTTTCCATATTTCTGGATACATCTAGGTGGCGCAAAGATTGAGGCAAAATGGTTACTCTACTGGTTGCTCTGTTGGTGATACAGTCCCTTATATTATATGCTGTGAGCAGGTTTGTGATTATATTATATTCTCTGTGGAATTAGAATTTACCAAACCCCTTTTCCTTACATTTGATAGGTTATGTTGGTGATGCATTGCCTCACTCACCTTTTTTCTTTGGACAGGGCACAAATTCAGATAATTCTACCGGGATTGCTCAACGTGCTAGACATCCTGATGAACTAAAACAAGAAGATGGAAAATGGATGATTGACATTGATTACTACTTGTCCCAACAGGTTTTTCCTTGTTCATTGGCTGTGTTCCAAAACGTCATGAGCCATGATCATTTGTATGGTAAATTCTGTGTTTTGTCTGATGTCTAATCTTTCTATGCAGATTCATCCCGTTGTATCACGACTTTGTGCTTCAATTCAGGGTACCAGTCCCCAACGCTTGGCTGATTGTTTAGGGATTGACTCATCCAAGGTAAAATTATCTCTTGCAGACAGTGATTAAAGTGTTTGGCAGGATTTTCACTCTAATGTATTTTTTTTAATTGGAAAATTTCAGTTCAAAACTAATTCCAGTGAAGCTGTCAGAAATGATTCTTCCAGCTTGTTCTTTTCTACTGATGATGAAGACAGGTAACTTTATTGGTGCTTAATGGCAATGATTCTCCAATTATCAGCTGAGTTTGTTTTGTTCTTTTCTGGGCCGTTTTGCCCCCATTTATCCAAAAGTAAAAATTGCAATGATTCATCATCAGAAAACTCTTGTTTGTTACATTATTTGTTTGGTGCTCATTTTTGTAAGTTAAAGAACTGAAGGCTGCCCAAAAATCAAAGTATAGTTTTGAAAGTATTAAACAATTTTGTTACTTTTCTCTAATCCCAGTTTCTTTAAAACTTTTTAGTACATTTTCTGCTATCTTCTTAAACTTCAAGTTTCAAATCTGAATAAACTAGACATAATTTCTCTAGGAAAATAATATATTTATACAACTGATGATTGCAGATATCGGGATTGCAAGTCTCTGATCTTAGCATGTCCTAGCTGCCCTGGTACTTTTGATTGTCCAGCCATCTTCAACTCTATTGTAAAGTCAATCAATGAAAAGCCAACAAGGCCACAAGGAGAGGAATCTTCCAGCGATTTTTGGTGCAGATTGCGCTGTCCAAAATGCCCAGAGGAAGGTGATGTTGGCAGACTGTCTCCTGCAATGATAGCAAATCAGGTACTTCTAACTCATCTCTTTGTCCAGTTACTATTCACTGAAACAAGTGCTAACCATAGACCCTAGATACCTTGAAATGGTTATGGTTTTAATTATCAAACATCATTTAGCATCTTCTGAGCTAGACAAATCTTTCAGGTCAAAAGGCAAGCCGATGGTTTTGTTTCAATGTACTACAAGGGCATAATGACGGTAATATACGTCTTATCTCATTCTTGGGATACACAATTAGCTGTGAGCTTTGTAATTATGGCCTCATTACATGACAATGTTAAAATTGTCTTGCAGTGTGATGATGAAACTTGCAAATACACCACACGAAGTCTAAACCTCCGGCTTGTTGGTGATTCTGAGAGAGGAACAGTCTGTCCAAACTATCCTCGCTGCAATGGCCATCTTGTAAGAAAGGTGTGCATAACTAACCTTTTGCAAAAACCAGTATTTTTAGTATCACTCTGTTTAGTATCACTCAACTATCTTTGTTATGAATACTAGTACACGGAAGTTGATCTATACAAGCAGCTCTCATTTTTCTGTCATGTCTTGGATACAGTACGCTGCATAGAAAAGGTAAACTTATTACTTGCTTCTGAAGCCATATCCGATATCAGCTTGCCTCTTGTGCATTCAATGATTTACTTACCTTTTTGCTGCAACTGGATTGGCAGATGGAACCTAAGGCCAGACAGCCTGTAGAGGTAGAGTTGGCCAAAATTCGCCCAATTGTGAATTTGGCTGCCTCAACAGTTGAAAGGATTCGGGATCGTTGTGCCTACGGGTGGATACAGCTACAAGATCTTTTTGTTACGGTTTAGACTGTTAAGCTGATTAGATCTCAGCATCTGCAGCCTGAATGTATTTTAGTTCTGTATATATTGTACACAGATGCATCTATCAGGCACTATATTAGCTAGTGAAGCAGTCTCTAATCGTATGGCTGGTTAATTAAGGCAATCAATACAAAGTCTTCTTAATGAGAATTTGTTTGGTTATGTGTTCTTATAAGTTTGTAAGTTGTAACAGCCAGGAGATTAGCAAGTCAACAAGTTTAATCAAGAGATTCAAGTACTTGACAAATTGTCGAATTGTGACATTGCAAACTTGGTTTGGGCTATTTCTGAGATTAATATGTAAAACACATTGGTGCTCCTATGACCTCTCCAAAATTGTAACAACAAAAATAATAATAGCAATAATGATTAAATATTTTAAGTTTTTCACTTCTATTTTGTCAGTGTCTACTTTTTATTCTTCAGTCTTTTCATTGGACGTGTTCTCACCCGAGACCAAACGCTATCTCCAAAAGGAAAAGGCTACACTCCCATTTTGTTCTAAATCTCTCTCTCATCCTCCTCATTTCAAGATTCTCGCACAGCAAGGTCAGTTTCATCGCTCCCATTTGGCTTTTGTTTCTAAGATTGAATGGGTTACCATATCATTTTTGTATGCGATAGTCCTATGTATTTGTGGGGTCTTCTGGGTTGTTTTAGCTGAGATTAGTTGAAACGAATGTGTCTCTCACACCTCTATCATGGGTTCCCATTCTTGTCTTTGATGCGATTCATTGTTTTCTCTGTCGTTGTATGTTGTTTATGCACTTGTATTGGACTACTTTTTCTGTTTCTATGTGCTTCGGTTGTGTTTGTATGATATCTAGGATGGCTGGTATCCTGATATTAGTTTTCAGTCCTGAACTAGGAATTGTGCCTAGTTTTCAATCCTATACACTTAGAACGATCCCCACAAGCTCGCACTAGGTACGTGAATGGGCTGCTTGAAACAAAAACTATCTTAAAAAGACCAATTAGAAAAGGCCAGGGGAACTGCTGCTGGTTGATGCCGACCAGACGAGGAGATGGTTGCCTGACTGATCTTGAGAGGGAAGGCATCTAGAAAGACATAGACTTGAATAAAGTTAAAGTGCAAAGCAAAAACAAGGAAGAGAGACTTATTGAAGTAAACGCAAGAGAAGGACATGATACATGGTGTTGTCACGCAAGTAATGGAGAGAGTTTGCAAGTGTTTGGAGAAGAAATTGTGAATGAAGGGAAAGAAAGAAAAATTTGAGGTAGAGTGTTGTTTAGGGATTGATGGAGTTGTGTATTAACCATGAGAGATGAAAAATGAAAATTGATGAGGTGAAACGGAGGAATGATTGCTGCGTCAGGAAAGAGAGGATCAAAGAGAAGTGAACAAACAAGTTTGGAACTCGGTGAATTTGAAAGAAGAGTGAGAGAAAGAGAAGGTAAGAGCCGATAGGCAAAGACTCCAAAGGATAAGAATTTCTGTGACTGAGAAACGAAAATGAGGAAGAGACAGAGAGTATGAACAGAAGAGAAGGAATAAGAATTTGAAGAGAAATATAAGAAAGTATATCTGAAATAGCTGCACAAGGATTGATGAAGGAAACATATAACTCTAAGTGAAGAGAAAAAACATGGAAGAAGATATGAAGTAGAAGGTGATTGTTGCAGTAGAGTAGCCCAAATAAAATGAGCATGTGTTCCTCTTTTTTTTATTTAGATAAATGAAAAGATTCTTGTATGATCGAGGGAGTGAGAGAGAAAATGAACTGATAATGTGGTTGCTATTCTCCAGAAAGAGAAAAAAAAAATATATATATATATATATAGAAGAAAAGGGTTGCTGGGATTTATTTGGGGGAATTGAAACATGGTGCTTCTGCCATGATGGTGGTAGAAATATACCAAGAGAAAAGGGGACTGGGACTGAAAAATTGATATATCAATAGAAAACATATCAGTTTGTTGCGGTGCTTCTGATATGTTCCACAGCATTGTTTGTATGATAGCTAGGATTACTAACATTTGTGCATATTAAATGCAGGATAAGTTGTTCTGATAAGGGGGTATTATTGGCTGGTGAGGATAAGGCAATAAGATTTCTTAAAGAATACACTTTTTTCCAGTAATGCTTGTGCTAATTAAGAGTTAGGAGATGCCTCTCCTGGATTGAATGGATATATGCCGATTTGCCTTGCATAGTTACTCGCTTTATCTATCCCCCTTATCAATTCTCATCAAGCCTGCTATTGTATTGCCATCCTCTTCAAGCTGTCCTCCTAGACTAGCTAAGTTCGCACAGCTGTCACTCATTCCCTCAAAACCAAATATTTATAGTAGAGTTTGCTGTGCCTCTTATTCTTCATCAGCATCCTCGTCAATGGAAGCCTCACCTGAAGGTTACAGAAGGAATGTTGGGATCTGCCTCATCAACAATACAAAGAAGATTTTTGCTGCTTCAAGGTTAGATATACCTGATTCTTGGCAAATGCCACAGGGTGGCATTGATGAGGGTGAAGATCCAAGAACTGCAGCGATCAGGGAATTAAGAGAAGAGACAGGAGTTCAGTCAGCAGAAATTCTTGCAGAGACACCTCACTGGTTAACCTATGATTTCCCACCAGAAGTTAAGGCTAAACTTCAGAAACTGTGGGGATCAGATTGTAAAGGCCAAGCACAGAAGTGGTAAGTCACAGGATTCACAATTTACTTCCTGTCATGTAGCCTGCAACTTGTTTATTCATTACCATGGGACAAAATTAGATGCTGGTCATTGTCTGCTTATCAATCTAAGTTTAACCATCTGTGCATGCTTTCAGTTTGTGCAAGTAGCTTTCGTATATCGATCATCATGTCGAGAGTTCTGCATCATTAGTTAACAAAGGATGTTACGCTAAATCTCACATACATGTATGCAAAATTTCACAGGTTTCTTTTTAAGTTCACTGGGAAGGATGAAGAAATCAATCTTCTAGGTGATGGCAGTGAAAAACCTGAGTTTGGCAAGTGGTCATGGATATCGCCAGAACAAGTAGTTGATCTTGTGGGTTAACATTACTCTACATTTTTGTTTCCGTTCCTTGATGCCTTTTACTATAGATAGATTGTTTGAATGAATATAGTATGTGCTCTATTATATAACATTGACTCTCCGTTTTTTTTCCTGCAGGCTGTGGATTTTAAGAAGCCTGTTTACAAGGAAGTATTTGCAGTTTTCGCACCCCATTTTGAATAAATGATCTGCAATGGTACAAGGCTTATTCCTGCAGGATATGATTTCGATTTCGATGGCATGCGTACTTTGATTTCGATTCATCTCTTGGAATGATATTCCTTCATGCAGATGTTTTGCCCCTTTCGATTACTATTGGCATTGTTAATTAATAATTTATGCTAATCGACTTTTTACCGACCGCTCCACTCCCTGTTAATTGTATCTTAATTCGAAAGAATTTAACCCATCATTCTAAACATAAGCCAGTTTGATCAACATCTCATTTTTGACTTGGTGTTCACAATGGGTTATTACTAATCAAAACTAAATGTTTAGTGATGGGTAATTACTAATTACAATGAGGGGAAATACAAAAAGGAGATCTCATGAAGAACTAACTAAATTGACGACAAACAAAAAGAACAATAAACTACTAACTAATGAACTAGAAAATGATAAGAACATGGGAGTGTCAAGTGATCGACACTAACTTGTAAGCATCGATACCAATTTTACAAATGTATATCATAATGTGTTAAGTCTTGTATCTAATACTGGTTAAGGCTATTAAATCATATATCTTTTCGGTGTATCGATTATGTCGGTTAATGCCACAATTAACTCTCTAACATGGGCATTACGCCGATTAAGACTGCAATATTCAAATTAGAGACCTAGAGTGAGAGATAATTGTGTTGGACCGGCTTATTCAAAGGAAGGATGATGTGAACCCTAGCGACTCCATGTTGAAAGCCTCAGCTTTCCACCTCTGCAGCACAGGGCCGATAGTCTCGGCTACCACTCTGGCCGTCACCGGCGTATTTAGAGCTGCTGGTAAACCCTGAATTTCAACCAAGATCCACAACAAGACAAGAGACACAACCATGATGTTAGAAAAACCATCATAGTCGTTAAGAAGAATCATGGTTCTCTGATAAGCCCAGGGACCCCCTATTTCACTCGTTGACATCCCTTTCATCGCAAAGGTAAACAAGAACTTGTCGCCCCTTGCCTGCACTTCAACCAGAACTGAAAGCTTCCACATGGATCTAACTGCACTTCTGAATGCGTCGAATACGACATCCTTTGCTGTATTTAGACGCCCGACCAAGTAAAACCTAGGAGCTATGAAGCCATTTTTAGGGCACCAGAGGTTACCCAAATCCACTAGTTCCTCATCACTACGCACAGAAAGCTTCGATATGAGGCTTGTTGTGACGGAAGCAGTTGATACTGCAACCATCTTCGTCACCATGGAGATCGTAGCCATGGAATAGTGGACAAGATGCCGCTTAGCGTAAAAAATCTTAACCCTAGGAGAGCGAGAGTTTTGCAGCCACGGTATGGAGAGGTAAAGTGTTAAATCTTAGGGGGTGTATTGTAGTTAGCTTTCCATGAAGTTTTAAAGACTTTTATGGATTTTAAAAGTTTAGGGGTGCTCAATTAAAATTTGTAACAGAAGATTTAAAATCCATAAAAGTGTGTGGGTATTCAATTAGGATTTTTAATTAAAGATTTTAAATTCACGAAAGTATGGATGTATTCAATAAACACACAAATTATTAAAGATTTATTAAATGGTGGATTTGCACGGATTGTTAAGTATAAATTGTGAAGTTAACAATCCAACCCCCTAGACATAAGATTTTCGTGGATTTACAAGTTTTATCTTTTATTATTTTATTTTATTCATTTCTCTCTCCATCCTTCCCTCTCCTCTTGTCACTATCATTTTTCTTCTTTTATATACATGATTTTAGATCTTTTTTACTACAATACTCATTCACTTGGTTTTTGTACGTGTCTTATATATTATACACAAATTTTTTGTCTTATTTTTTGCTTCATACTCTATTATTTCATGTATTCAACTCTCTCCATCTCCTCTTGTCACTACCATTCTTTCTTTTTTATACATATTTTTTGATCTTATTATTTTTTACTACAATATTCATTCACTTGGTTTTTGTACGTGCCTTATATATTCTACATAATTTTTTGTCTTGTTTTTTATTTGTTAACATGTATTCAACTCTTTCAATCTACTTAATACGTGTAACATAGACTATCAACACTTTTGTTAGAATTTTGAACTTTGCTTTATTGCAGTAGAGATATAGATAAATATAATCATTATCTTTAGTCATCACATACAACTTAGGTACAAATAAACATGTTTTTTTACCGTGTTTTGACACGGGTCTATGAATTTCAAAATGATATCTATCTTATGAATAAAATCTTTTATTTCATCTCCATAATATGTCTATGAATGTGTGGTATACTTTTAGAGCTTACATTAAGAATTTTTTATGTAATTACTTTTTTTATCCACTTATGTTACATGTTTATGAATCCTAAAATGTTTGTTTAATTCTACGAGAATCCATGCAATTTTATCATTTGTTTTTAAGAATCCTAAAAAGTTTAGGTTTTAAAATCTATATGATTCTAATGGATTTTATAAATCTGTATAAATCTAAAAACTCTTTATAAATCCATCACTTAAAAAAGTATGTAGAAATATAAAGTCAATACACCCCCTTTAAAATTGATGTCGTCAAATAAATCATCAATAACATATAAGATAAAGAAATAGACAATAATGTAACCAAAAAAAAAGAAAAAGACAATTAATAAGGAAGAGAGAGAAAAACTAGCTTGATCACTTTTAGTCATGTGCTACTATGAACTAAATAAACTTTTCATCCAATTGAAGATGTGGTGCTCTTGACGATGAATCTTCGAATCTTGAGTGAGTCCTTCAAAATTTCCAAAGAAACTAACTAAATTGTGAAATGAGAGGGTGAGGTCAGTGGCGGAAGCAAGAATTCAAAATGGGTAGGGCTGCGTCTAAGAGAAAAAAATTGTAACGAATACGCTTTTGGCGATCCTTCATTATGCAAGGCAATACTCTCGGACGCACTGCAGATCTCGGATGCACTGCAAATGTTAGAGGAAGAGGAAGACAATATACCCTTGTATATAATTTTTTTAGGAATGAAACATTCGATTCATTATAGAGCAAAGCTCAGAAAAAACCCGCCAATACAGACTCATTAAGTCTTACAAACAGAAACTGTTAGTCTAGATCCCATGGAAATATATAACAGAAGAACTAAAGGATCCAACCTCCGCTTCCTAACTCGTCGCCGGCAGAGGGCACGACAGGCTATCGTTTCGCAGAACAAGGAGAGGTGGCTCTTCAGCCCATCGCAAAGGACCCTCAATCTGCCTGGCAAGCTTTGCTGCATGATGCGCAGCTCGATTCGCCGATCTTGGTAACCATTCCAAGAACAGCGCTCAAAACACAAACTTCGTCTTCTTATGATTTCCAAGTACTTGACGGTTTTCCATCCAAAATCTCGGTAGGGCTATAGCCGTACCAGCCATCTACACAGTTCCGCCCCTGGGTGAGGTAGAGATAAAATGGTGATGAAAGGTAGTAGATGGGAAGGGCTTTGCCCCTTCCCTTTTCTTTCTCTGTTAGTGCCGCACGGCTCTCCAAGGAAGAGAGTGAGATGTTTATACAGCAGCTCCAAGATCTCAGTTTGCATCAGAAAGAAGAGCCAATGCCATGTGTCACTATCCAATTGACTCGAGCCAATTAAGCATCAATTTTGCAATGACATGTGCTGAATCAATAAGCTAATTATCATGGTTTAATTAACTAATTAAACCAATGAATAGCTAGTTCAATCTTCTTTTTCTTTTGTACTTTGTGTTTAACCTCAATTGACCGCGTCGACAACTTCATCATTTTCTTGGAAATTCTATTTTTCTTGCATATTCCTTCATTCTCTCCCTTTTTTTGCAACTCCCCTTATTTCCTTTAAATAAACTAAATTAGATTAATTATGCTATAAATGTCTTAAATAGTAGCTTAATTTAGGGATGAGATCAATATGAGGCAGTACGAAATTCGACCTATCCCGATACCGATTCTGATTTTTTTTCCGGTATCAGTGTGGGACGGGATATGTAATTTTGAGGCTTGATACCGAACCGTCTCGATACCGATAAGTTCAGGACAAATTCAGGACGAATCAGGACATGATTAGTATCAACTTTGAAATACAGTAGAATTTATCTGAGTTATCTGACTAGAGGCCATGATTCCTTCCGCTGCTTTCTCCTCTGCAGCTTTCTTCTTACTCTTTCTAATTTGCGCATTAACAAACATATTAGGTTAACTCTTTACACAACATGTAAAGCAAGTATACAACAAATACAGTAAATAACCAATGTCCAATGACATAGCATCAACGAGTAAACAACAAACAGTAAATATACACAATAGGAATATATCAATATTACTGAGGTACAATAAGATATGCTAACACTAAGACCTGAACTACAAAACTAAATAAATGCCACCGGTCAACTGAACTCTAATAGGAATAAATCAACACTAATCAAGCCAGCTGCATCACAGTATTTCGACTTAGATGAGCTTATAACAAACCATAACACATTCAATTCGACTTTGCAAAGCAAGAAACATATCACGAATAAGTGGAATAACAGAGCTAGAAAAAACCATACTATAACTCTATTAACTCCTAATCCTGATGATATATTAACAGAAACAACTACCATTATACCTAAATACTTCATATTCAACATCACAAATATACAGACAATATTGCAAACTAAAGCTGCTGTCTTTGTTAATCAGAAATCTAATAAAGAGCTGAAATGACCTAAAATCTAACATGTCTAAATCAAGAAAAGGAAACACATCAAAGATTTAAAACCAGAATGAAACAAGTTTGAAACAAATCAGCAAACTCAGTTAGAAGAGCAGCACAGATGAAAAAAACCAACACACTTGAAAGAGAGCAGAGATGACAAAAACAACAAACAAAATGACAAAACCAACACAAATCTAGCAACCATTTTAGCTAATTTAACGAAAATTTAAATAACATTTTAAACTATTTTAACATACTTTCTATTTTAATTTTTAGCTATTTTAGAGAGCGTGTTAAACTATTTTTGATGTTTTCGGAACTCCAGCAGACTAACCAAACTCGAGCTATTATAACTTTTTGTTATCTCGCTAACTATATTTAGCTAGCGAGATGAATCATAAGAGACTAGCTATAATTTAATACATTCATTTTAAACTACTTAATATTTATTTGAAGAATAATATTGATGTAATGTTAGTTAAAATAAAAAACATTGATACATACATAATTTTAAAGTGACTAACTAAAATAACATTTTAACTTATTTAACGTAGATTAAAATCAAAATAACTAGTACGTTTGATGATGCATTAACATGCTCTTATCATCTACATCACAGACCCCACCACGTTTCCATATCTATATTCTTATATAAGCCTTTCTAGTGATGACCTTTAAGTTGAGGACTTTTCGGTTTATCCCGCTTTTCGTTATTATATTCACATCTTAACCGTTTATTTTGTAAATATTTATGAGTAGATCATTTCTAAAATTTTTTAACTAAATTGAAAATCGTTAAGTCATTCATAAGTGTGATTTATCAATTATGAACTTGAACGGTTCATGTTTGACAGATTTGGTTCGTCCATTGATTCGATCTAGTTCTAGGTTTTAACGATCACTAATTTGACTGAAATTTTGTATGTTTAATCTACTTATATAAATCTACAACTTAAATGATTAAGATATAAAAATTTAATCAAAAAATTAATCTATTAAGCCATTAATTCAAAAATGCTCGACTAATCGTCAACTCCGTACTCTTATTATCCTTCCTTTTCTGAAGACGAGCGCCGAGATTAGAAGTCTTCCCGCCTCTTTCAACCTAATCAATCTCATTTTCCCCAAATTCCCAAAACCATGGCCGACAAGAAGAAGAAGCGCCGCCGCACCGATCCAGCCTCCGACGATGAATCCCTCCCCTTCAAGAACATCCTCAAACCCGACGCTTCCATCCTCCAATCCGTTGTCAAACTCACCGACTCCCTCCGCTCCGCCGCCGCCTCCTCCGAAACCCTAACCCTCGCCGACCTCTCCATCTCTTCCTGCCGCGAAGTCCGCGAGCTACCGATCTCCTCCGTCCAGTCCGAGATCGAGTCCCTCATGCTCAAAGTCCTCCATTCCATCCTCGACGGCCACGGCTTCGCCTTCGACGTCCCCTCACGCGCCGCCGCCAACCAGCTCTACGTCCCGGAGCTCGACCGCATCGTCCTCAAAGACAAATCCTCCCTCCGCCCCTACGCCAACGTCTCCACCGTCCGCAAAGCCACCATCACTGCCCGGATCCTCCAGCTCATCCATGAGCTCACCATCAAGGACATCCACGTCACCAAGCGTGACCTCTTCTACACCGACGTCAAGCTCTTCCAGGACCAGTCCCAGTCCGACACCATCCTCGACGACGTGTCGTGCATGATCGGCTGCACCAGGTCTTCCCTCAACGTCGTCGCCGCCGAGAAAGGTGTTGTCGTGGGCCGTCTGATATTCAGCGACGACGGTGATGTGATCGACTGTACAAAGATGGGGATGGGAGGGAAGGCTATCCCGCCCAATATAAACAGAGTTGGTGATATGCAGAGTGATGCATTGTTCATCTTGCTGGTTGAGAAAGATGCTGCTTATATGAGATTGGCCGAGGATCGGTTCTATAATCGGTTCCCTTGCATCATTGTGACAGCTAAGGGGCAGCCGGATGTGGCGACAAGGCTGTTCTTGAGGAAAATGAAGATGGAATTGAAGCTTCCTGTGCTGGCATTGGTGGATAGTGATCCTTATGGGCTGAAGATTCTGTCTGTTTACGGCTGTGGTTCAAAGAATATGTCGTATGACAGTGCTAATTTGACCACGCCCGATATTAAGTGGCTGGGAATTAGGCCAAGTGATTTGGATAAGTATAAGATACCGGAGCAGTGTAGGTTGCCGATGACGGATCAGGATATTAAGACAGGAAAGGATATGTTGGAGGAGGATTTTGTTAAGAAGAATCCGAAATGGGTTGAGGAGCTGACTCTGATGGTGAAGAGTAAGCAGAAGGCAGAAATTCAGGCGTTGAGCAATTTCGGGTTTCAGTACTTGTCCGAGGTGTATTTGCCCCTCAAACTTCAAGAGGAAGACTGGATATGAATGGTGTCTGCTAGTTTGGAGGCCGTTTTATTACGGTAAGTTATGTATCTTCTGGTGATGGTTAAATTATGGTCAATCCTTTTACTTGTTGGTTAAACTGTTGACATTAGTTTGTAAGTGCTGCAATTTGTTACGAGTTAGTTCTTCAGTTGAAAGGAACGAAATTCAATGAGTGTTTCTATTAGATTTTTGCATGAATGATCTTAATGTCGTAGAAAGAGCATATAACATTCAATTTGGTGCAATTTCAATAGTTGGGTTCTGGAAAACCTTTAGCCATCCATTTTGGTGCAATTTGAATAGTTGGGTTTTGGAAGACCTTATGTCCGGTGTGAACCAACTGCTTAACTTCTGATAGGAGAGATTAATCTTAGTATCAGTAAATGGTGTTTTCAAATATTTTGCCACAAAATAGAGCTTCCGGTGTGAAATTATTTTAACATCAATGTCTACTAGATAGTGCCATCAGTTTTCAACTATAAAGCGAATATGTGCTTAACTAGGTATATGTAGTTGCTTAACTAGGTATATGTAGTAAAACTTTAAAAGTGGAGGAAAGAAAACTAAGCACAAGGGCAAGATTGGTTCGTTTCAGTGCCAGTGTTGCAATGATTTTGTGGTTGTCTTTAACCTTTCTAGAGCCACGGGTCTTTGGGTGGGATATATTACTTTTTCTGTTCATTTCTACTTAAAAATTCTTCTCAGTTTGATTTGCATCAAATACTCTGGTACTATCAAGTGCAACATCGGGTTGTATTGAGCTTGAGCGTTATTACACAATGCATAAGTTTGGTTACTGCATCATTGACCTCTAGACTGTTACTGAACCTCCTTTAATGCAATGGACTCTCATAATGATGAAGATACCATATGTTTTACTGAATGTCCTTTGTTCTGTAACCATAGGTAAAGCAATATCCTGAAAGCTAGAGAGGTTTGGGACCATCTTCAGTCATATCTTGTTTGGTCATGGCTTTTACCCTAATATCAAATCCATGTACTCAGAAACCTCAAAGTTTGATTTCGGTCCTTTGGTTTTGATTGGTTCTATTTGGAGCATTTCTCAATAAAACATAATCTATAGCAAATGCTATGTTTATGAAAGCTGGATTGGTTACACTGATTGACATCCGATATATCCACTGGCTGTGGTGTGAGGATGTTGAGACGTTGAAGTCAGTATACATGACAGTGTTGGTGCAATTAAGCATATCATTCTTGGTCTTCAAATTAAATATCTATAGAAGAATCTCCGTAGTGATTTCTGGCTAATTAAGGTTTGCAGAAAACAGGACTCAAGCTGTTATTGAGACTTGGATAGTCGATTAGCTAGTTATATCATTTATATGCATGCTTTGTCCTGGGGATATGATCAGCTGTGTACATATGGATATTCTACCTTCCACAATTGGTATTTGTGAAAGTTCCCTAGAATTAATAATTAGTAGGATTACGTACCATCCATTCTGGGCACTATTGGCAAGTTATCCGACTTCATGGCTGAAGATATTGTCAGAATTATATGCCATGCTTGCAAGTTTTTCATGTAGTTTGATGATGTCTATTTCCCTGAACATGGTTCGATTCTTGATGATACTAAACATTTTCTTAGAAGTTCGGCTCTTAATTCATAACTGAATTTTTCTCTTGCTACTGTAGATAGTGTGTATTGAAATTTGCTTAGTCGATTTATAGATGTAAAGCATCATAGATAAATTATAACATCAGTGTCATGAAGGTTAGAAACCTCTAAGTTAGTATGAGGTCAAGTATATTCATCCCTATCTTGTTTGCTCATGTAAGACATTCAAGTTTTAAATTGCAAACGTATCTGGTTTCGAATAGGAAGCAAATATTACCGGTCACAATATTTCGAAACATTCAGACGGTGACAAAATTTTCTGTACAAATTCATGATCATGGCTGAAATCTCACCGTGGTTTACTGCTCGTGCAACATTGCATGCCTTCATTTTCTTCTCACGTTTGTTTTGTATGTCGATGAATTGGGCAATTCGCGTTTTTCATTATGCTTCGTTTTTCAGTGCTAATTTGTAGTTGTACTTACCGCTTTGTTTATCTTAATTTACAATTTGATTCTTGATAGTAAACACAAGTGGGGATGGGTAGGAATTCATAGATGTCCACTGCACCTTTTGTGCTTGATTGCTGGTTTGGCCTCGAGTTCCTTGCTCAAAATGCCACAACCTCACAGTATAAACTAAAAGCTACCGAATTAGTTCTTCCATTACAACATACTTGAACATCCCACTAATGACTTAAATGGCTTAACAGTTGTACGGTCGATGTAAAATAAAAATAAAATAAGAACTTATACATCAAATTTTTCCTAACGAAGTGTATCCAACACATCTTTCAAAATCAGCACCCAACCACAGAAACGCTTGAGCTCCACCACACCAATTCCAAAATCAGCAAACCGTTCTAAGCTCCTTGAAAAGGAGTGAATTATCTTTGTTCATAGCATTTAAACATGACCCCAACGGACTTCATCATCTTTCAAGGCGTCAAGGTAATCATCGAGATCCTTGGCATACTTCAATGCTGCATTTAAGTGTTCCAGAGTTGCAAAAAACATGTGGGCGTGGAAAGTTGATCAAGCTAAAATGGGTACTGTGTAGAAAACAATTATTTTCCTCCTCAACAACACAGCCCAAACACATTAAAAAAGTCAGCAACATACCTTCAGTGTTGTATACGATTTCAATTTCATGTATGTCGTCTGCATGTTAACAAAAACCGTTAAATGATAAAATTCCAAATACATACATGTACCACACTGCCTTCAAAAAAAGAAGCATACCACACATGTAGAGGGGGAGTAGCACACTATATAATGCCTCTCCATCTATATATGTATGCACTCTAAATAAATGATGTTTATTACCTTCTGCATATTCACATGTATGCACTTACCAAATTTATACACAGCATCACACATAATGGCTCTTTATCTATATGTATGCAAAGAAAACATACGATGTAAAACACTCAAAATCAGCACTGTGATTGAAATTTAAATAGCAGATACATCAAGCTATAGATGAATCCCTGATCAAAACTATTGGAAACATAGGTCGCAGATGGAAATAGATCTATGAACTCATCCACATATAACGGAAGAACTAATCTTGTCACAAACAAAATAACTATCCTGAAACACTGATGTCAAAACCATAACGGCTTGGCTGGTGAAACAGATCCAGATATCTTCGGATACAAAACTTAACACAGTAAATTACCAAATTACCGTTACAAATAAAAAATAATGATCATACTCATGAGCATGATATTTTAATAATAGATAGAGAGAAACAAAAGAAGTCTTACCATCACTGGTGCCTTCCTCAAAATCAGAATCAATACCTGAAAAAGAAAATAGTTGAGAATAACCCCACAATTGTCAAGTATGCCTTTAACATCCTAAGTCAATCAAGCTAATTGTAAGGGGTAGTTCGTGGGGTCTTGGAAATATATAGAGTGCAGCTCTATGGAAATTTGTGTTTGGACCTGTTCACCAGCTATACCAAATTTTCTTTTACATAACAGTAAACCCACTTTTAACGCTCCCTTCAAAAAATCAAATTACCTAAAGAATATCCAAGATAACTTAACAAACTCTACAACAAAATAGAACATACCAACATCTGTAACACCCACAGAGATGTTCTTTTCTGCTCCCTCGACACATTCTTCTGTGGTCGTTCCCTTGACACGTTCTACAAAAATAAAACGTATATACTATTAATTAAAAAACAGAAAAAGTATAATGTTCAAAACTCGATGGCATTACATTGACATTGTATAATAATGGATACATAGATTGTTTCACATGAACAATAAAACTGGAGCTTGGTAAATACAACGTGAACGGAGAAGTTGCAAGTGTGTGAGATGTAAGATCCCATCTACAACTAATTTCATCATATTCTTCTATGCAAACCATCTAAATTTGAAGACAAATTCATGTTTAACACTTCTTATTGTCTGTTATTGGTGAAAGTTACATTTTTAATGATACAGATTCATTAACAAAAACAAATTTCAGTTTTTTTTTTCAAAACAAACCCCATAAAATTCTCAGATAACAGTCCTCCCAAACATTAAACTAAAATCTAAATCTTACCATACTCTTCAAAGCGACGCTTTTTCTCGATGAATTCTGCTAGTACTGCTTGAATCTCTGACTCTAACCAATCTGTTTGTGATGAGAATATCAGATAATAACTATAACGCAAGAACAAACTATCCACGCAACAAAAATAACTACATTATTCCCAAAGTGTACAACAAAAGTAAAAGCATAACAGAGACTTCATAGACAGCAAGAGGACAACCTTTTGTCCAAACAAAGAAACTATAACAACCTACCAGGATTACATCTATTCCCTTCAATATAATCATTCACCGATCAAAATTAAGTGAAAGAATTTGAATGGAGTGAGAGAATCAGACCTGGGTAGTTTATCGGCGACGCAGATTGGTAAACTCTCACCATAATTCGATTAATCGATGGACCTCGGGATTGAACTCAAAATTCTTCGATTTTTATGAAACAGATTTGAGGAAGCAGAAGACGCGATATAGTAGATACTGGGTTTTAATTAGAGATAATATTTTGCTCTTTTAGCCCTCGGATGAAAGAATATAATCATCGATAACGGTCTAACTCATTGTTCTATTTATAAACACTAGACTCTCAATTTGCTTTTTTAAATATAAAAATAAAAATAGCTATGTAGTTAGATAAATTTCTGAATAAATATTCAGTAGAAAAATTATGTAAAATACAATTAGATAAAGTTATTTACGTTCATAACCTTGTCAAATATTTTCAAATTTTTCAACATTATATAATATCACGGGCAAATCTGAAAGTTTAATTTTTGGTGAAATCTTTGACACCAAAACTAGGCTTCCCATATTATATGGGTTTAGATTATACAGAGTCTCTAGAAGTTCTATTAATAATGTAATCTATTCTAATAAATAAAATGATTAACTAATTCTACGTGTATTAAGACAAGATACATAATCTCTTTAACACTCTCCTTGCGTTATGTCTCTAATACAACACCATGCTTTTGGTGTCGCGTCAGTAAAAACCTTATTAAACAAAAGATTTGAATGAATGAAAAAAGAGCACAACACACAAACTATAATACGATTTAGTCTATTAAATCCCACCACATTATTCCAAATCACACCTACTATACTTAACATTACTTTGATCTTTAAGGAGAAGAGAAGAATGAATAACAGCTCAAAACATAACCTTGCATTGAAAATTAGATTCACACGTGACATGACCCTCTTGTACTTAAACAGTCATAACTTATTTGATACAATAGGTATGGGAAAACCGTAAAAATTTATGGAAACTACACACTCGTTGATTTCCAATTATACAATGCTCATAACCAACCTAGTTCATCATCATAAAGCATTGTTGAAGTTGACTGTCCTGCAAGAGTAGATTCTCGACATAGTCTCATATTCCTGATCTGGGATTCAATTGGCAATGGAGGGAGTAACTCAAACTCTTATAAGCTCGCAGACAATGTCTCATATTTCCGATGTAAGATTGATATCACAACATGTCCTCGCACGTGTGACGAATTTTCAAGCCTAACACGTGGACAACATTTAGGATGGCGTTGAGTGTGTGTGGCTGGTAACGCTAACACACGTGGACGTGTGTAAGCTGCTCTGATATCATGATAAAGTAGTCTGAAGTTCAACTCCAAAACCAATTGGCTACGGAGATAGAGTATCTCAAACTCATATATGCCCATAAACAATGTTTCATATTCCTGATGTGAGATTTATATCTCAACACCAAATACAAAGATATGCTGATACATTACACAAAAAGAGTCATTGGGCATATTGAGCCATCAACTGGTCTATGAGCACTAGACCTCTACTCAAGCCTCTACCGAACAGCTGCACCATTCTATTTCATAACAAAATAATAAACAAAATGATAAAATTCAGTTTAATACCCTGAACTTTACGGTTAAAATTAGTTCAGTATCTCTTTTTGAAAATCTATCATTTTAGTACCCTTAACTTTTAAATGCCTACAACTTAATCCAAATTTCGGTATTTCTATAGCCTAACCTACATAAAATCAATGCATACTCTATTTATGGTTGATCAAACCAATACTTTTATGTATAATTAGTCAAAAAGAACCGACCAAATTTGCAACTCTGCAACTTTCTGAGAGTTCAAGAACATAGAATTGGTTTGGTTCCCTACAAAGTCACCGACATTCTAATATATATATATATATATATATTACATTCCTATATAAGTTTAAGGTATAGATTTGTTATTTAAGTTGATAAACCTATACTAGGCAAATTTTTCACCCAAATTTGCCTTAGGCTATAGCCTAGAAATCCACCAATGTGGCTACGTCCCTGATCCTAGTAACGTAGACAACCTCAGAATTAATAACTAAATTTTTCTGTTAGACTCAAGTCCATTCATATATTGAAATTCTCTAGGGGCAATATACATGCAAAGCATATATTGTAAGACATGGGTTTGCAGGGCCGGCCCTGAGGGGTGCCAGTTGAGGCGGCCGCCTCAGGCCACTAGACTCCTGGAGGCCTCTGGTGTTTTTTTTGAATCTTTATGACTTAACAAACAATATATAAATGTTTTTTTTCACAATTGTACCAGAACACCAAGTTAGTCTAATGGTAAGCTACCTAGGAGGCCTAGGGTTGATCGTTGGTTCGAGTCATCAAGGACTTAGGGTACTTTTTTTTCAATGCAATATAAATTCAATATATGCAAAAAGTACTTTTGATTTATATGATTTACCATATGAGACCACATTTTAGTTGTTCGCCTTAAGTTTTTTTCCAATGCAATATAAATTCAACATATGCAAAAAGTACTTTTGATTTATACAATTTACCATGTAAGGCCACATTTTAGTTGTTCGTCTCAAGCCTCTAAAGTATCAAGACCGACCTTGTGGGTTTGTTTTGTCAAGTGAGAACCAACAAATGAAATCATGAGACGATATGTGTTTATCCGTCTTGCAGTTTATGTGAAAACAGATGAGTTTCTCTTTTGTATAGCTTATGATCAAAGCTACCTTTCTGTGTAACGGATTGCATTCTTCCCATTTCCTTATCGAAGTTCATGTTTGGAGCTTTCGGGGCGTTTCAACTCTCAAGTGCCTTTTCAGGCCAGAAAAGACACCTTGTGTTGCTATATAGTATCTTGTGATGTGCAATGAAAATATTGATGTATTGTTACTTTGTTAGTGGTGTTCTTAATAAAGATCTTCCGTTAATAAAAAATGCTTGCTGAACTTTGGATTCACTTCTTTTTTCTTGTTACGTTTAGCAGGTGAGCTTGATGAGTCTTTGCAATCTTTTTTTGAATGCTCCTGCTTGGTGGCTCTTGGTGAAATTCATACTGATATGCTTCAATGGAGGAGGATCTACGCCTCCCTAATCCTCATGGATATGTGTTGTGTAAGGCAGCCCTAAGTTTTGTTTGGTCCTGTACTCCTATTATGTGTCAGAATTGGTCATTTGGGTAAATTTAGCAACCATTCAACTTCTAGTGCATTGCCTCGACTAATTGTAACTTAGTTGGTGAAGCTATATTGAGTGCAGGGAGATAAGAAATTAAGAATAGACTCAAACAAAACTAGTACTGGGAAATAATAAAAGTATGAAATTAGGTTGTTCCGGTAGCTACAGTACTTAATACAGAACTAGTACTGGGAATAGACCATGGCATAATACATCGAGATCACATCTCTACTGTGGTCTATTTGAGAAAGAAATCCTTAGCTTAGGGCTCAAAGTAACAATCTTTCAAATGTAGAGTAAAGCTAATCAGTCTCGGAAAATATGAACCTTCATGGTGTTTTCTTTCACAAGCTCAAAGATGCACACATCACCAATCTGGAGTAGGTTGTCATTTCTAAAGCAAGACCATCCTCCAGACAACAACATTGTATCAGAGCATGCAACAAGCGTCACTGCAAATTTTCCCTTTGAAGTCACCAGGAAAATTTGATCATATTTTCTTGAAGGAAACATTTCCTTGTAAAACTTTGTGGGGATTGCCTGCATCGGTGAAAACCATTGAGAGAGAGCCGAAAAGTTTCTATTTACTGCTTAAGGTTCATAGTGGATACTAAAGAAAATCAAATAATGTTACTTACCACCATCCTTGATTTTTTAAGAACTTTTCTAAAGCAAGGAAATTTGGATTTGAAAGCTGCAGCATCTACACAACTTGGAAGGTGTTCACCTGCAGTTTCAGACTTTCAGTTACAAAATAAAGCAAAGCAGATATGAGTTATGGGTACGAGTAGACATTAGCAGTATGTTTTTAAACAAATTCTTAAACCCAAACAACATAAGCTTTGTAGCTAACTGACCAACTATGTGTATGAACCCAACAATGTGGTAATGCCTAAATAACTAAACTGAATACCTTTGGATTTAATCCCCTTAGCAGCTTCCGCAGCCAAGTCATATGGATGATCACCTGCAGCTTCACATACACATACATTAGCTACAGAGACATGAATTGATCCAACCAGCAATATGTTTTTAACATCACGTTACACTAGAGTTATTAGTTATTACCTGTTGGTAGTCTTGCCAAAGGTCTTTTAGAACTGTCTGGAATGGTGGATGATTCACAAGTTTTGAGGTTGGCGATATTCATTCTTTCGACACAGTTTTTGTCAAAAATACTAATGGTGAAATGCATATGTTTGTCATACCTAAAAACTAAGAACTCAGAATCACCTAGGGAGTTATCTCTTAAAAACTCCTGCCAGCCATCCTTCAAATATATGTCCCTTCGTGGTTTACTTACTATAACAGTCCAGGAAGATTCTGATGAGTTCTTCAATTTCAAGATTGCCCTTTTAGTTAGTTCATGTGATACATTCTTCCGAAACGCAGGTGGGATTCTCTTCAAGATGCAAGTACAGAGGAAAATGTAAAATTTCAGATTGTGTTACTGAGGATAAAGCTTTAGCAGAACGAAAACAGACTCAACAGAGAAAATAATTTTGAGCAAGAAGGAACTTCATATGACTAGAGATTCTATAAATTAGACAAATACTACAAGATTTGAAACGTCAATCCTATAATCATAATGTATATATTTAAAAGTAAAAGACTAACCAAGTATACAAATATTATGAGTTAACAGCCAAGTATTACCTAAAGTATCTCACTGTGTGTTTCATGATCACCAAAAAGATAAAGAAGTCAATTCCATCATCAATAAGTAAAACCCAAAAAAGAAAGAAAAGAAAAATTGAGCCTGACTTTGCTTTGATTCTATCATTTCACCGCATATTTTTCTCTATATTCAAACAGAAGGTATGCTGCACATTGCGCAAATATTTTACTGAAAAATCAAATGCCAAGTACCTCCATGACATGCTAGAAACTAAGCATGCTTACAACATCAAGCATAGGAAACAATAAAAACTTGTCAACTAAACAAGAGAAAATCCCTCTTAAGCAAAGTATTTTCACCCATAAAATAGTAGCAAAATCCTGTACTTGTCCCTATCTCCAGTTTTGTATTTTGTAGGAATCCCTGGTATTGTGTCCGAGATCCTAATCAAATATGGTTTTGCACAACCCCAAAACAGAGAAACCAAGACACAAACAGACACACAGACATATTCGTACATATATGATCCGGTGATACCGAAACAGAATAATACCCAGAGCAGAATTCATGAAATTGAAGAGATGGTAAGGCTTGAAAAAACTTACTAAATGCTCAGTGTTGAATCCAGGCTTTATGATCTTGAAGAAGGTAGGCCCATTCTCCTCCTCCTCCTCAACACCACCAACAAGGAATGGAAGGGATGAGGATGCTCTTCTCGCCATTGTTTCTTCCAACTAGCTTCTCTGAAAATGGGGGCAGCAAAGAAATGGCTCAAAGACTCAAACTTTCACTCAACTGTATTTACACTGCAAAAAGTAAAGAAGAAGCAAAACAAAATATAGAGGGCAAGTCTCACATTGGCCACATCAACAGTCCTGACTGGTAATGAATGTGGCTTGTAAAGATAGAAGTATGACGCCATTTTCATCAGAACAAGCTCCTCAGGGATAACACAAAAGTAGTATAAAGCAACTAAAGAAGCAAGCTCAGCTCATGACCATCGTCAGAGTGATACTGCTTCTGTAAACTGTAATGAAGACATTTAAGAAACCCCCAGATTGGTCGTCGGCCTTTCTTGTTGAAGAGTAAAGACTAAAACTTGTTCAAACTGCCACTACTCCCAAGAGGAGGAGATGATGGATTTCGGTTTGGTTGAAGAATTGTTTGTGGGGCAACTTGGAGAACTTAGCGAGTAGCACATTGGTGCATTATAATACGCATACATACATGAAGCAGATACTATTGAAAGTATTTTACCTCACTGTTATGAGATGATGCCTCTTTGACGTTACTATCCTAAATTTAATTGCCCATCATTCTACTCTCAAATATGAAATGTAGAATTGTAGATAACTTTTTCAAAGGCTACAAATGGGTTAAGTTGTATGCAATGGCAAAACTTGATATTGGAGGGGCCAAAGCTAAAATTTATCCTAAAAATATCTTGAGTATACCAATCAACCACTAAGATTCCATCATTTTTCAAAATGATTGTAGAGGCCATGGTCATCTCCGGCTCCATGTAGTTCTGCCACTGGTTGTATGCAAAGCTAAGTGGTAAAATACCATAGCAATTGTAGCTGTAACAAACTCTCCCTTGATCTGGAACTAGGAAACTGGGTAATGTCCATTGTTTAGCAATACACTCATTCACAATAGCCAATAAGTATTTTGAGCACCGGTGGACCTAGAGGGGAGCAACTGAGGACTCACGCGTCCAATGAGTTGCGAAATATGGTAGAGTTAATTAACGTTAGACTAGCTTGCATACCAAATATTAACCTATACATCAA
Source organism: Comarum palustre (assembly GCA_951800085.1). Lineage (NCBI taxonomy): Eukaryota > Viridiplantae > Streptophyta > Magnoliopsida > Rosales > Rosaceae > Comarum > Comarum palustre. Next base: position 14,121,535 of record OX637588.1, on the reverse strand, counting down.
CAATTATGCCCCCACCACACTTAAACATACATATAACATGACAATATGCTCCCACTTCAATAGAATTCTGGGTCCGTCACTGATTTTGAGCACAATGGAAAATGTATAGAGAATGGATTATGGGAAGTTTGTACATCAGTTATTCATCTACTAGCTCATCGAGTAGTTTGATAGAAATAATGGTATAAGATCCTTCTAGCGAATGGAAGTCCCTCCTTAAGATGTGCCATGTATTGCTGCAAACATGTCAGTAAAAAACGCACAAGTTAGGGAGCAACTGATAAAGAAATGTTTACTTCTGAATGCTTGAACTCCATGGGGCTTAAGAAGCATAAAATGGACAGGAACATATGAATAGGTAAAATCAAGAGTACAAAAACTTGTAAATAATAGAGGTAACATTTTCTTAAATGTTGAAGCAGATACCTTACTTTTATGAACATGAATTCAAAATAGCATACATCATTATTTAAGAACCGAACATTTCAAAATATTCAACTGAAAATTAAACCGGATGAAAACTATATAGCATGGTAACTTGGTAAGGATAAGGTCATTTGTCTTGACGCTCAAATCAGCTCCCCACTTTTACTGAGCCAACCCTGTCACATGCTTAATTTTTTGACACTAGTTAACAGCAACTTAACGCTGTCTAACAATAGAAGACTAAGTAATTTAGTAAACACTAAGTAAACATCTACTTATTTATATGAACAATATAGTATCCTATAACAGTGCATGCCTTGTCTGCAGATATACTTTTGCTTGTGTTGAGATATCTATCCCACATCGAGAATATGTTTATAAGGGTTTGTGCTACTCTCTCTATTGCCAATTGGTTTTGGAGTTGAACCTCAGACTACTTTATCATGGTATCAGAGCAGGTTAACCAAGTCCACGTGTGAAGCCCAAAGGCCACACGAACTCCACGACCACCCAAATTGTTGTCCACGTGTTAGGCTTAAAGATTCGCCACACGTGCGGGGGCGTGTTGAGATATCTATCTCACATCGGGAAGATGAGACCTTGCCTGTGGATTTATAAGGGTTTGGGCTACTCTTTCTATTGCCAATTAGTTTTGGAGTTGAACCTCAGACTACTTTATCAGCCTGCTGGAAACTTAGAATTGGATTACAAGGTAACTTCTTACTGCAAACTGACTAGTTCAATATGCATCGCATCCATATGTATAGATTCCTAGCTAGCTCATGCCTAATTTGTAATATTACAAACAACTGCTTGGTTGAACAGTGCCAAAAGTAGTTCCAATTGCATTGGTGCAATACGATTGAACCGCTTGATTCCGGCAAGTCAAATCTACGTTTTCGAGTCTTATCCCACTGCATGGATTTGCTGCACTACAAGCAAATTTTACTGCAACTGCTGTTGCTGATGTTCCTCGAATGTTTTGATACAATACATCACTGATTTTCACTCCTGACACCTATTCGAAACAAGACAGAAGTGTGCATTAGCACATGAATTTTTGAACTTTGAACACAATCACATAAGTTCAATCAATTCTCACCTGAGCAGGGCAGTTAAAATTGTGCGGGCAGTAACTCTGGTCAATTACAATAGGGTTCTGGACATCAACCATTTCAACGTCAAGGAATTGCACACCTTGGACAAACCCGTTGCTAGGTCTCGCCCAAGACTTGATCCTCAGACCATTTGTTGTGTCCTTAAAAGTCGCATTTTTGAGTGTTACATTTTGGACTCCTTCCTCTTTCAAGTCTTTGGCTAGGCTCCCTATGCTGCAACGCCAGACACATACATTTAGCCAACACAAAATTTAAATGGTTTTGATATGATGAATATGTAGCCTTGAAGCTTTGAAATACCTAATGCCGTGGCCAGGACCGCATGATATGCGTTCCATCCACAAGTCTTTGGTGCCGGGTGAAAGACTGAATATGTAGTAATCCATATCTAGCCAAAAACATGTGAACACGTTTAATCAACCCATAACTGTAAAAGAAAAGATCAAGAGCGTTACTGACGAGGCCGTTTGTTAACAACCTGCAATTTAAAACCCTATCGTGTAGTAACTGTAAGTAGGGATCGTTCAAGCCGGGGACACTAGGGAAGGATTATGTCTGCAAAACAAATCGTTAGTAACATTCACAAATAAAACATACAAGTACAATTCTGTCACAACTATACAAGTATAACACACATGATAATATTCACAAATATAAACATATTTACATCGAAATAGATGGGAGTTGAAAGTTGGTTCGAAATATTAAGAAAATAAAACAGAAATATTTACATACATTGGTCAGTCAATACTCAAGCACAAGATATAGCAAACACCGATTAGAAAACATATAAGTTTTATGAAAGATCAAGTTATTGTGTTTATGTTATCACAGATGCAAATTAATTCCAACTATTTAGACTTCTCATGTAACTTAGAACTTACGACACGCATCATCCTAAGTTTATGTGTCATCCTGCCTAATGCTTACGACCCGCATCACATTAACACAAAATACACTTACCGTTCATGAGTCATTGGAGACATGATCCTAGGTATGTCGTCACTCATCCTATTCAACATGCAAATCTCTCACCCTACCATCCCTTGGCAGCAACTAGAATTGAGAGCCCGACCCGGTGAACTCAACCTAAAATACTACGGCGCATGAAACACCCCCCTAATAGCTAACTTGTGATCATTCAAATTAACCTAAGGTTCGATTATATGCTCGGGTGAAGATTAATCAATTCAACATCTACTAAACACAAACATACAGAACTTAAACTAAATCATAATCCTAACATGCAATCTAAATCGTTACACAACAAACATATTCATGTGCAAATCACCAAGAAGAGTTCATAACATGCTTATCATGTAAAACCGAAAACCAAATTGCATATATATAATAACAAACTGTTTTTACACAGAAAATACATGCACAAACCATGGATTTATTCATCCTTAACCTACCTATATAGGTCGGCAAAGGGTGAAAAGAAGATCGGCGGAAGATGGGCAGTTGGCAGCAAGGGTTGGCGGCGGCGGCGGCTTGGTGTTTTTCTGTGTAAGGAGGGTTTTTGGTAGAGTTTGGCTATACTATGTTTTGAGCAATTGAAAGACACTTTTTCTACTGTATTACATGTGTATTTATAGAGACAAAACCCTAAGAAAACCTAATGAAAATCGGCAGCCCCTTGTGTTCCAAACCGGGTAGGTTTCTCTTCTTTCCTTGTTGGATTTGTCTTCCTTCTCTTTAATTTGCTGACTTGGAAAATACTTTAAAAACTTCTTTTTCTGATTTCATGGACTCTCCTTCATGTGTGTGGGTCGGCATTGGGCTCTCTTTTATGCTCATGGACTCCTAGGACAGCCGAAAAGCTCCCATAATCTCGGTAGACCGAGTTATCCTGTTTTGACCGGGATAACTTTCGTAGTTGTTATTTTCGGCTTCTCCTTGGTGATTTCTTCGATTCTTCTTCTTCTAAACAACTTCCCATATCATCATTAAGCTCTTCATCAATTATTTGGCATGCTTGGGAAGGATTTTGGTGAAGAAACACACTCACGAACTCGGTAGACAACTTCAGCAAATTCTGTCCTGTTTTCAGCAGACTGACCTCCGGCCATTGTTTCCGGCATAACTCCTTCCTCAGAACTTGGATTGCTGCGATTCCAAAAGATTTAGAAACTAGACATCCACAGCTTTCCATCCATATATGGCACGTTCCCTGGTTCCTCCTGGATCGTCCTAGGGAAATCTTTGAAGTTGAGTTATGGTTTCTGGAAATCCCCTGTTTCTGTTCCGAATTCATGCTTTTGGCCTCTTGTCTTTCCATGCTTCTTTTGCTACCTTCCATAAGTCCGATCCTCACGATTCTTGTTTTGTTATGTCCACATACATGTCACCTACACATTCAAAAGATATAATCAAGTAGTGACAATGTATTGGTTTACAAAAACTTTAAGAAAATCAAGAACACTTCCAAGTTCAGTTTTTAATGATATTGCACATACTTTATCTATTTTACACATGTTTTAGCCAATGTTCTACAATTAACCCCTTATGCTAAATAACTACTAATACTAATCAAATAATGGATAAACAAAGCATAAATGAGGGTAAAAACATGTTAAGAACGTAGCGTAAAATGCTCCTATCAACTACCCCACACTTACACTTTGCTAGTCCCTAGCAAACTAAATATAAGACTCTACTAACACTAACGACACAAAAACAACTAACACTTAAAATATCTAATACCCTTAAATGATTTGTCTCAGATTCTTTAGCATGCATAACTTTCAAGTTTGAACATTTGAATGAAAAACGTAATTGCAAAGTTTCATAAGCATGTATCATAGCATGAACACTTAAGATATGAGATCATATAGCACAAACATGTATGATAACCGTTCCACCTCACAATGGCATACTCTCTTTGTTTCACTCATCCATGGTATTCACTCAATAGTATATGCAAGAGAAAAGATGATAAGATAACAAATAACTTGCATATTTCAACAAATAAAAGCACTTTGTGAATAGAAATTCATGGAAAAACCTCATATAACAACTATGTGCAATAATGGACCAAAACTATATGCTTAACTCATGAGAAAATCTCCACAAATCAAATTTAGCTATCTTAAGAATCATGAATTAATCTCATTATTGGTTGTAATGGGGCTTGGATTCATAAGGTAGGAATTTTTGGGATAAATGGTGATTTTAAGACGTCACCAAGACTTAGCAAATCTCGCTCCTCCTCATGTCTTCACTTCAAGGGTCGAATTTCTTCATGTTGGACCCATACGTCAATCTTGACTTCTCTCCATATTGTGAACAAGACAAAGGTCATATAAACACTTTTAGACCTTCAAATATTCAATAACTCCAAATTCACAAAACATTACAACACACCATGAAAGAATTTGTGCCTTGAACTTTTGATCCGAAACTCTTTTATTTTCCGATTTCTTCTTCTTTTTTTTTTTTTTTTTTTCGGAATTTTTTTCTTAAACACATTTTTTTTGGACATACAATTTTTTTCGGCACATATACAATACAAAACAATGGTGTTTAACCCCACACTTCAACTCCACCCCACACTTGTTCTTTGACATCACATTACAGCTCCATCGAAAAATGTTTGGCCAAGTCTTGATAACAAGGTCAAGGATTAACTATTCTAAGCTGAGGAATTCTGTTTAAAGGTGATGAAAGAAAAGGCTTAATGTAGGCTCAAAGGGGTTAACTAAGGAGTCCCACGACGGGCACAAAATAGGCATATGCTTTATTTGGCTATGGTGGTAATCCTAAAGAGATTAAATTCAATCATATTCAAAATCAAGACATGTTATGATTATAAAGCTTCGAAAATCACATAAGCAAGTTCTAGTAAATTCTAGAGTCCATTAAAAAGCTATAGCACATAGTCATTGAATTTGCAAAGAATGATGAGGTTTCGAAAGATAGTGAAAATTTCGTGAAAATTTCAAAAAAAAAAAATTCAAGCAAAAATCGGCACATAATTCACTCATGAAAGAAAGTTTTTAGGCTCAAAAGCTCACATAGGTTATTTGGAACAATTTAATCAAACATGCATACTTCATTATCAATCAAGTCTCAAATATTCATACTAATTCACAATATCCATGAAACTCGCAATTTCTTAAAATAAATGTCAAACTATCAATCATGCATTCAAAGATATAGTTCATCATAGACTTTTAAGGGTATATCCTAAGACACAAAACAAAACAAAAACAAATTTGAAAAATTTCGACAAAAATTAAATAAAAATTTCGGAAAATTTTAAAAACACACCAAATTACTATGTAACCTCTACCCCACACTTAGAAAATTACATTGTCCTCAATGTAAACCCAGAATCATGTCATAACTTCCTAAGCATGTGTCTAAGTCACATAATAAACCAAAATAACAAAATAATTCAACCATAAAAGTGAAGGGATTAGATAAATGCAAACTCTCGTTGATGGCTCCTCCACAGCTACGGTTGAAATGAGTTGCCTCTCATGCAGCGCTTAATGTTTATAGTCTATCAGCCTAGACTCTTCTCCTTTTGCTTTGATGGCGTCATCCATGAACCGTTAGTGGTGGCTCATTCAAAACTTGCTCGTCCTCGTCGCGCTCTTGAAATGGTGTGTAATAAGGTTTAAGTCGATGACCATTCACCTTAAACCTATTTCCTGATAAGCTCTGAATCTCTACTGTACCATAAGGAAATATATTAGTAATAACATATGGACCTGTCCAACGAGAACGAAGTTTACCTGGGAAGAGTTTAAGTCTTGAATTGAACAAAAGGACTTGGTGCCCTATCTGAAAGTTCTTCCCTCTTAGCATCTTATCATGATATGCTTTCGTTTTCGCTTTGTAAATCATGGCGGATTCATAAGCGTCATTCCTTATTTCTTCAAGTTCACAAATTTGCAACTTCCTATGCAATCCAGCCTCATCTTGGTCCATGTTAAACTTCTTGATTGCCCACCATGCTCTATGCTCCAACTCCACAGGAAGATGGCATGCTTTGCCATACACTAGCCTAAATGGCGAAGTTCCTATCGGCGTCTTGAACGCAGTCCTGTAGGCCCATAGTGCATCATCTAATCGATCACTCCAATCTTTCCTTGTTGGTCCTACAGTCTTCTCCAAAATCTGCTTGATCTCTCTGTTGGAAGTCTCAGCCATGCCACTTGTTTGAGGATGATATGGCGTTGATACTTTGTGGGTGACTCCATATTTCTTGAGCAAAGCCTCAATAGTTCGATTGCAGAAATGTGATCCACCATCGCTTATCAAAACTCTTGGCGTTCCAAACCTAGCAAAAATGTTAGTTTTGACAAACTCTGCAACAACTTTAGAATCATTAGTCCTGGTGGCTTTTGCTTCCACCCATTTCGACACATAATCAACCGCCAATAAAATATAAAGAAAACCTTTAGATGAAGGAAAAGGACCCATGAAATCAATGCCCCAAACATCAAATATTTCGACAACTATGATAGGGGTTAAGGGCATTTGATCTCTCTTACCTAAATTACCTGTTCTTTGGCAACGATCACATGAAGCACATGTTGTATAAGCGTCTTTGAATAACGTTGGCCAATAGAAACCGGCTTCCAACACCTTTCTAGCTGTTCTTTTCGGTCCAAAGTGTCCTCCACACGCCTCCTTGTGGCAAAAATTCAAGATGGATTGATGCTCTTCTTCTGGCACACAACGTCGAATGACTTGGTCCCCACATTGTCTCCACAAATATGGCGTATCCCATATGTAATGTCGAGCGTCCTTCTTGATTTTGATCCTTGTATGGTTCGGCATAGATGAAGGAAAATTCCTTGTCACAATGTAGTTCACCAAATCGGCATACCATGGTTCCTTAACTTCCATTCGAAACAGTTGTTCATCCGGGAACGATTCGGACATAGGAATGGTATCCTCCTCATGCACAATTCGGCTAAGATGGTCTGCTACAACATTCTCGCATCCTTTCTTATCCTTTATCTCAATGTCGAACTCCTGGAGTAGCAAGATCCATCGAATGAGCCTTGGCTTAGCATCCTTCTTTGTCAACAAATACCTTAAAGCTGCATGATCAGAATAAACAACAACTTTAGAATTCAAAAGATAAGATCGAAATTTTTCTAAAGCAAAAATAACAGCTAAAAGTTCTTTTTCAGTTGTGGTATAATTGAGCTGGGCATCGTTGAGTGTCCGTGATGCATAGTAAATGACGCATGGCTTCTTGTCCTTGCGTTGGCCGAGCACGGCTCCCATGGCATAGTCCGAAGCATCGCACATCAACTCAAATGGCAAATCCCAATCTGGTGGCGTCATGATAGGTGCAGTTGTCAACAATTCCTTCAATTGCACGAACGCATCCTCGCATTCCCTAGACCATGAAAATGGCACATCTTTCTGCAACAAGGAAGTAAGTGGTTTTGCCACCAAAGAAAAGTCCTTGATGAACCGCCTGTAAAAACCTGCATGGCCAAGAAAAGAACGAACCTCTCTCACCGTTGAAGGTGAGGGTAAGTGATGCATGATATCAATCTTGGCTTTATCAACTTCTAATCCTTTAGCAGAAACAATATGACCTAAAACTATACCTTGATTTACCATGAAATGACATTTTTCCCAATTTAGTACAAGGTTAGTTTCAACACACCGGTTTAAAATCTTCTCTAAATTCTCTAAACATGCATCGAAATTTTTGCCATATACACTAAAATCATCCATAAAAACTTCAATGATATTTTCTATATAATCAGAGAAAATAGAATACATACAACGTTGAAACGTACCTGGGGCGTTGCATAATCCAAAAGGCATTCGGCGATAAGCAAACGTACCAAAGGGACATGTAAATGTTGTCTTTTCTTGATCGTCCGGGTGTATCATGATCTGGTTGTAACCGCTGTAGCCATCTAAGAAGCAGTAGAACTCATGACCGGCAAGTCTCTCCAACATTTGGTCCATGAAAGGCAATGGCATGTGATCCTTGCGTGTTGTTGCATTAAGTCTTCTATAATCGATGCACATGCGATGTCCCGTTACCAAACGTTGTGGCACTAATTCGTTCTTGTCATTTTCTACCACCGTCACTCCACTCTTCTTTGGCACAACTTGAACTGGTGATATCCATTGACTATCCGAGATTGGGTATATGACACCACAATCTAATAACTTGATCACTTCGTCCTTTACAACCTTCATCATTGGTGGATGCAAACGTCTTTGAGCCTCCCTTGTAGGCTTGGCGCCATCCTCAAGTAGAATTCGATGAACACACTTTGTTGGGCTAATTCCCTTGATGTCTGCCAAAGTCCAGCCAATGGCAGCTGTGTTCCTTTTCAAAACCGTAACTAGCTTGTCTTCTTGTTGCTTTGTCAACGTTGATGACACAATAACTGGTAGAGTGTCATCGTTTCCAAGATAAACGTACTTCAAATGTGGGGGAAGAGCTTTGAGCTCTAACTTAGGGGCCTGTTTCACAGATGGTAACAACTTATTAGTAGAAATTGGAATTGACAAATGAGAATACCTTTCATAGATTGGTTGTGACTCAAGCTCCTTCACAACTTCAAGTATGGACGGCTCCAAATCATTCAAAGCCTCCTCATCCCGTTCTCCAAACTTGTCAAATCCGACCCCTCGCTCGATGGTTAATTGCTATGCTTGATAGGTGGTCATTGCACACGGTGCAACACCACCATACCTCCATTCACTGCCGAATCCTTCCCCATATGCTTCGGCATTGTTGCTTTCTTCATAGTTGAGTTCGGCACTAGGGTGCTTCATGGCATCGAAAATGTTGAATTTGATGATCTCACCATCGAACTCCATTGTCAAGTTTCCTCCTGCAACATCGATGTGTGTTCTTGCTGTGCGCATGAAGGGTCGTCCCAACAACAGTTGTGTTGAGTTAGAAAGTGACTCCTCCATTTCCAAAACGTAGAAATCTGCAGGAAAGATTAGTTGATTCACCTGCACAAGAACATCTTCAATATACCCCATAGGGTATTTATTAGAATGATCCGCCAATTGGATCACAACGTTATCAGTTTTCAAAGGTCCTAGATCTAAAGATGCATAAACATTATGGGACATGACATTAATCGAAGCTCCTAGATCTAGCATGACATTATCAAAACGTGTTGAACCAATAACACAAGGGATTGAAAAACTCCCCGGATCCTTCATTTTGGGCGGCATTTTCCTTTGGAGAACGGCAGACACCGTCTCACTCATCTTTACAACTTGTGTCTCCCTTGTGTGCCTTCTTGTTGTGCAAAGCTCCTTCAAGAACTTAGCATACTTTGGGATTTGTCGAATGCACTCCAACAAGGGAAGGTTCACATTCACCTTCCTAAAAACCTCCAACACTTCTTCGTCGGATTTATCCTTTCTATTCTTTGTGAACCTAGAAGGAAAAGGCAAACAAGAAGATTGATTAGTATTAACTAAATCACTAGGGTTCGAAATCATACCTTCCTTCTTTGAAGTTGCCGGATCTTTTTCAAGATCCCTTTTTTTCATTGCCTCCAAGTCTTCCTTGCTTGGCTCAGCTTCTTTGTTTCGCACGGTTTTTCCTTGATCTTGCCCATGTGTTTCGGCATTGGCATTATGCTCGGCATTCTCTTGCATTATGAGCTCGGCATCACTTTCTTCATCACTCATGTCCAACACTCCAAGTCCTTTTGTGGTTTTAGGCTTTGAAGGTGGTGACAACAAGGTTTTCCCACTTCTTGTGACAACAACTTGTGCTTGCTCGTTCTTGGGATTCTTGATGACACCTCCTGGCAACCTCCCTTGTTCATTGAATTTCCCCATAAAGTCCACAACTTGGCCCATTTGATTCTTTAATTCCATAATGTCTTTCGACATCAAGGCAATGTCCTTGGTGTTGGTTTGAGTTGTGGCCAACAAAGATTGTGTCGAAGTGGCAATGTTCTTGAAGATTTCATCATAATTTTGCTGCCCACTTGGCTGTCCTCCTTGTTGGTAGGGTTGGTATGGCCTTGGCATGAAATTGCCTTGAAGCCGTGCCATGTAAGTACTTGGTTGCTGCCCTTGTGCGTTTGGTTGTGGATTCAGCACGTTGTTGTTGTTGCTCCAACGGAAGTTTGGATCGTTGGCTCTTGGATTGAAGTTTTGAAAACGTGTCTGACCTCCTGAACCTTGGACATTGCCGAACCCTCCTTGGTAACCCACGGCATTCACATCTTCAATGTATGAGTTCACCTGATTGCATTGCTCTGATGTATGTCCTTCTAAGCTGCACACACCACAAACTGACACATTCTTCTCCTTTGCTAATTTCGACACCATCAATGTCAACTTGTTCAAGTCTTCCTTCAACTCATGTATGGCACTTGACTCGTCATGATCACTTATCTTGTTGGCACGTCTTGTTGCAAATGAGCCGAATTGTTGATTGTTGGTTGCTCTCATCTCCAACAAGTTGCTTGCCTCTTCTCTACTTTTCTCCATAAGTGAGCCACCAGCTGCTGAATCTAAGAATTGTCTTTCCATAGGGCGCAGACCCTCATAAAAATACTGAAGCAGCAGGCCCTCACGGATGCCATGATTGGGGCATGACGCCACAAGTGCCTTGTACCTCTCATAATATGCATCGAAAGACTCATCCACATCCTGCTTAATTGAAGTGATCTCCTTTCGAATTTGTGTTACCCTTGACGATGGAAAATACTTAAGGAGAAACTCATTCATCATAGTAGCCCATGACGTGATCCGTCCAGCTGGCACTGCAAAGAACCACTCCCTAGCTTTATCCTCTAGTGAAAACGGAAATGATTTCATTTTCACAAGTTGCAAGTCAGCTCCTCTAGGGCACATGATGTCGCAACTAAACTCAAATTGTTGTAAGTGTCGGTTCGGATCTTCTCCACTTAACCCATGAAATCTCGGCAGTTGATGGAAGAAACCACCTCTTAGTTCGAAGTCAGCCGTTTTCCCTGTTTCCACAGCTGGATAGGTGACATTGGCTGGCCTGACTCCTGTGCCATTAACTTGCCCATTTTCTTCCCTGAGTGAAGTCATTCTTAATTCAACTGAGTGTGGTGGTGATGAATTCGGTGTTGAGTGATGAGATGTTGACGGTATGTTGATGGCAAGCTCCTCTTGGACACGTATAAGTCGGTTGTTGATGTCTCGTGTCCAAATGTCAGAACCGCTCATTCACCTACAAAACAGGATGGCACAATTGGCCAAGACCAAGTTAGTAAGTCATAAGGAATTTGAAAAACAAAACTAACTAAGAATTATGAATAGGTTTCGGCATCTAAGATAAAATTAACATACTTAAATAACACACACACAAAAATGGCATATTAGAAACACATAACATATAAACTAACCATGGCATCACACAAAACTGTAACGAACATGAAAATTGGACAAAAACATATTCACACACACGGCAAACAATATATTGAGCTCGGCATTCACACATACACACGGCAAACACTGACATTTATCAACAAGGCATAAGTATACATACGGCATTCATAGTTACATATAGACAAAAATCATGACAAAAACATAATGTGATGACGTCTCACCCTAAAATGTTTCTACTTGATTTTATTAACCCCTAATTTTCAAGGTACGTGGAGCAGGGAAGACCACTGTGCAATGGACTGATACAGCCCAAGGTAGTGTTATGCTTCGTCCGATATACCTCAAAAATTAAAGCCAAGTTAATTTGAAGTTCATGGCGTCATACATGTCTAAGTAAATTCTAGCGTTTAAAGTGTGGTGATGCTTCGGCCCAAGCATTTGGCTAGTTCGAGCGGATTCCGTGGTTTCAGAAGGCAAGTGTCGATGTCACGGGGGGCGAACCCCCTACAAGAACCAGGCAGGACTCGTTTTGTGATCAAGGAGGCGGACCCCTATCGACCCCTTCACCGAGAAGAGTGGTCAGTCATGATCTTGAGATCCAATTGAACAAACCTGAATTCCATATCTATGACAGAACGGCCCCTTACTCAGCTAGGAACAAACTCGGGTCACTAGACCACTCGACAAGTGTTAATCAAAGCCGCCCTCAACCTCATGAAATCCGCAAATAACATGAAGGGTTTAGGCTAAGATTAACAAATGCGGCTTCTCCCTACATGTTACACTTTAAAAACCACAATAAACTCCAACACATATGAAACAATCAACCTCCTAAATATTTACTAAGTTACAACACATATGACACAAAAATATACACATAAATTCGGCACCTACACAAAAATATAAGAAAGAAATTGTTAGTCAAAAATTATGGCATAAAATATACAACTTTCACACCAAAGAATTCGGCACATACACAAATTTACAATGTATAAACATAATTCGGCACCTACAAAAGAAAACAAAGTTAATTCACAAACATATACAACACAAAAATCCTTTTTAGCATCCCCGGCAGCGGCGCCAAAAACTGACGAGGCCGTTTGTTAACAACCTGCAATTTAAAACCCTATCGTGTAGTAACTGTAAGTAGGGATCGTTCAAGCCGGGGACACTAGGGAAGGATTATGTCTGCAAAACAAATCGTTAGTAACATTCACAAATAAAACATACAAGTACAATTCTGTCACAACTATACAAGTATAACACACATGATAATATTCACAAATATAAACATATTTACATCGAAATAGATGGGAGTTGAAAGTTGGTTCGAAATATTAAGAAAATAAAACAGAAATATTTACATACATTGGTCAGTCAATACTCAAGCACAAGATATAGCAAACACCGATTAGAAAACATATAAGTTTTATGAAAGATCAAGTTATTGTGTTTATGTTATCACAGATGCAAATTAATTCCAACTATTTAGACTTCTCATGTAACTTAGAACTTACGACACGCATCATCCTAAGTTTATGTGTCATCCTGCCTAATGCTTACGACCCGCATCACATTAACACAAAATACACTTACCGTTCATGAGTCATTGGAGACATGATCCTAGGTATGTCGTCACTCATCCTATTCAACATGCAAATCTCTCACCCTACCATCCCTTGGCAGCAACTAGAATTGAGAGCCCGACCCGGTGAACTCAACCTAAAATACTACGGCGCATGAAACACCCCCCTAATAGCTAACTTGTGATCATTCAAATTAACCTAAGGTTCGATTATATGCTCGGGTGAAGATTAATCAATTCAACATCTACTAAACACAAACATACAGAACTTAAACTAAATCATAATCCTAACATGCAATCTAAATCGTTACACAACAAACATATTCATGTGCAAATCACCAAGAAGAGTTCATAACATGCTTATCATGTAAAACCGAAAACCAAATTGCATATATATAATAACAAACTGTTTTTACACAGAAAATACATGCACAAACCATGGATTTATTCATCCTTAACCTACCTATATAGGTCGGCAAAGGGTGAAAAGAAGATCGGCGGAAGATGGGCAGTTGGCAGCAAGGGTTGGCGGCGGCGGCGGCTTGGTGTTTTTCTGTGTAAGGAGGGTTTTTGGTAGAGTTTGGCTATACTATGTTTTGAGCAATTGAAAGACACTTTTTCTACTGTATTACATGTGTATTTATAGAGACAAAACCCTAAGAAAACCTAATGAAAATCGGCAGCCCCTTGTGTTCCAAACCGGGTAGGTTTCTCTTCTTTCCTTGTTGGATTTGTCTTCCTTCTCTTTAATTTGCTGACTTGGAAAATACTTTAAAAACTTCTTTTTCTGATTTCATGGACTCTCCTTCATGTGTGTGGGTCGGCATTGGGCTCTCTTTTATGCTCATGGACTCCTAGGACAGCCGAAAAGCTCCCATAATCTCGGTAGACCGAGTTATCCTGTTTTGACCGGGATAACTTTCGTAGTTGTTATTTTCGGCTTCTCCTTGGTGATTTCTTCGATTCTTCTTCTTCTAAACAACTTCCCATATCATCATTAAGCTCTTCATCAATTATTTGGCATGCTTGGGAAGGATTTTGGTGAAGAAACACACTCACGAACTCGGTAGACAACTTCAGCAAATTCTGTCCTGTTTTCAGCAGACTGACCTCCGGCCATTGTTTCCGGCATAACTCCTTCCTCAGAACTTGGATTGCTGCGATTCCAAAAGATTTAGAAACTAGACATCCACAGCTTTCCATCCATATATGGCACGTTCCCTGGTTCCTCCTGGATCGTCCTAGGGAAATCTTTGAAGTTGAGTTATGGTTTCTGGAAATCCCCTGTTTCTGTTCCGAATTCATGCTTTTGGCCTCTTGTCTTTCCATGCTTCTTTTGCTACCTTCCATAAGTCCGATCCTCACGATTCTTGTTTTGTTATGTCCACATACATGTCACCTACACATTCAAAAGATATAATCAAGTAGTGACAATGTATTGGTTTACAAAAACTTTAAGAAAATCAAGAACACTTCCAAGTTCAGTTTTTAATGATATTGCACATACTTTATCTATTTTACACATGTTTTAGCCAATGTTCTACAATTAACCCCTTATGCTAAATAACTACTAATACTAATCAAATAATGGATAAACAAAGCATAAATGAGGGTAAAAACATGTTAAGAACGTAGCGTAAAATGCTCCTATCAGTTACCGGCAGCGTTAATAGAAATTGCCATGACGGTGTGTGAGCTCAAGTCTTCTGTTCTCTAATCACTGTTTGCTTCTAGAATGGGATAGATGCTGAATGCGTTTCGTGATGAGAACAGGGACTTATGCTCGTCTATATATAGTAAACAACTAGTGTCTTGCCCATAAAAGAGTCCTAGTTGTATACTATAAGATCTACTAAAGATTACGAGATCATATCAGATTCCAATTAGGATTCCCATATCAATATGTAAACTATATGTTATTTACACATTATATTATTACATTCCATAATACAACTCGTAATATACTTAGATTAGGTTTAGTCAATTACTTGGTCTGCAAGTCACGTAATAATATTGTTAATAGTCCAAATAAATCTTTCAATCTCCCACTGGACTGTACAATATTAGTGAACAGTAATTGAACCAAAACAAAAACAAAGAATTACACTGAAGTGCTAGCTTGAGTCATATAAATGTAAGAAAATCCAACAACAACAACTCGGTCACTTTACAGTTACAAATGGTGAACCTCCAATCCAAAACAGAATTAACAAAAACTGTAGATTGAAGATCACAACACAAGCCTCTGTAAAGCACAAGAGTTCCAGATATGAACTGAATAGAGCTAATGACATTTTCACACATATATCAACTGCATTGTCAAAATTCTCTTGTCCTCCAAATGGTTTTACACAAAAACTCCAAAATCACAAGTAACAACTTATCACAGATGTGATGTACTTGTTAACTGAAAGATAAACATATGAACAGAACAAAAACTGCATATTTTCATCCACCAAAATTCACAACAACTTGATAAAGTAAAATTGAGCAGAAAATAAATTTCAAATCATCAATACATAATGCTGCAGCAATCATGAACTGAAATGCCTCAATTTATTGATAACCAAAATCAAGTCTGCACGGCTGAGTTACTAACTCAAAACCATAACTGAAGATTACAAGAACAAAACACAACAAAAAACTCAAAACTGAAAATTTGAAAAGCTCCCACTAAATTCCAGAATCTAACTTATCAAGAACACCTATGTTCTCACAGTGTTTCTTGAAAGTACCAACTGCTAAGGCTTTGGTGAATGAATCAGCCAACTGATTCTCTGTTCCAACATTTTCAATCACAACTTCACCTTCCTTAAATCTCTTCCTCACACTGTAATATTTCAGATCAATGTGTTTGGAATGAACAGACCTTTTACTGTTCTTTGAGAAAAACACAGCGGCTTCATTGTCACAGTACACAGTAAGTTTGGTAGAAATAATATTTTTCAGAATGTTGGTCTCAATTAGAAAATTTCTAATCCAAAGACCTTCACAAACACCTTCATAAATTGCTATCAATTCAGCTTGCATAGTAGAAGTAGCTATGAGGCTTTGTTTCATGGTTTTTCATGCAACAGCACCTCCAGCAAGTAAGAAAACATAACCACAAGTAGACTTATTTGAATCAGGATAATTTCCTGCAAAGTCTGAATCTGTATAACCCTCTAGAGCTAAATGTTTCACTCTTTTATAAACAAGCATGTGGTTTTTGGTTCTCTGAAGGTACCTTAGGACCTTTTTACCTGCATTCCAGTGTTGAACTGTAGGATTGCTTTGAAACCGTGAGAGCATTCCAACTGCAAATGCAAGGTCTGGTCTGGTACACACTTGTGCATACATCAGACTACCAACAAGAGGTGCATATGGCTTTGCAGCCATGTCAGCATTCTGCTTGTCAGTCCTAGGACTTTTATTTTTAGTTAACTTATCACCTTTAGACATAGGGACCTCACCTGAAGCACAAGTTTCCATTCCAAAACGTTTAAGAACAGTTTCTATATAACTTGCTTGTGACAAACCTAAAAGGCCACGTTTTCTGTCCCTCTTTATTTCAATGCCTAACACAAAAGATGCTTCCCCCAAATCTTTCATGTCAAAATGCTTTGACAGAAAGATTTTAGTGTCTTTAAGCAATTGGAGATTGCTACTAGCAAGGAGAATATCATCTACATAGAGGATAAGGAAAATAAAATTACTTCCCTGTGTCTTAAGATAAACACATTCATCCACTATATTTTCCTGAAATCCAAAGGTTGATATAACTGAATCAAATTTTCTATACCACTGCCTTGATGCTTGTTTTAAACCATAAATTGATTTCTTAAGTTTACAAATCATATTCTCCTTTCCTGGAATTATGAAACCTTCTGGTTGTTTCATAAAAATTGTCTCTTCCAACTCTCCATTCAGAAAAGCTGTTTTGACATCCATTTGATGCAACTCCATATCAAAATGAGCTACTAATGCCATAATAATTCTAAAAGAATCTTTTGTAGAGACAGGAGAAAATGTTTCTGTATAATCAATTCCTTCTTCTTGTGTGAAACCCTTAGCTACTAGTCTAGCCTTATATCTCTCTATATTTCCCCGGGCATCTCTCTTGGTCTTAAAAACCCATTTACAGCCTATTGCCTTTTTGTTCCCATTAGGTTGAACTAAATCCCAAACCTTATTTTTCTTCATGGATTCAATTTCTGCATCCATGGCATCTTGCCATTTAGCTGAATCCTCACTTTCCATAACTTGTTTATAGGTTTTAGGGTCAGTTTCTACTTCCAGTGCTTCCTCAATTTCTTGAGCAAACACCATGTAGTCACTGTCAGTTCCATAAGTAGGAACCTTTTCCCTTGCGGATCTCCTAAGTTCAACTATAGGTTCAGACTGTTCAGCAACAATTTTAGACTGTTTCTTATGAATTTCTAAGTTTTCTGAATTTTCTGAAAAGTCTGAAGGTTCATCAGTTTCCATATTTTCAGAATTTTGTTGATTTGTTGGCTCAGTGTGTGCTTCTTCCCCCAAATTACTAGTTTCAGCTGAATTTCTGTTCACTGTAGGCATATCTGAAACTAATGGTAAAGCAGACACATTCCTTAGGTTTTGTGAATTTTCTGTATCTTCTGCAAGTTCCACAAAGTCTGCAGATAAATCTACATACTCTGCATTGCATACTGTTTCTCCAAGAAATTTGACTTGATGAGTTTCAAAAATTCTTGGTGAGTGTTTTCTAGAGTAAAATTTATACCCTTTTGATCTTTCACAATAACCTATAAAATGACAACTTAAGGATTTAGGTTCAAGTTTTCCCAGATCAGGATTATAAATCCTGGCCTCAGCTTTACAACCCCAAACATGCATGTGATGCAGGCTAGGCTGCCTGCCATGCCAAAGCTCAAATGGAGTTTTATCAACTGATTTACTGGGTGCTCTATTGCAAATATAATTTGCAGTTTTAAGTGCCTCACCCCATAAAAATTTGGGCAAACCTGAAGTGCACATCATACTTCTTACCATGTTCAAAAGAGTCCTATTTTTCCTCTCTGCCACGCCATTTTGTTGTGGCGTGTAAGGGGTTGTATACTGTGCTAAAATGCCATGTTCCTCAAGAAACAGTGCAAATGGCCCTTTATGTTGACCACTTTCAGTATATCTTCCATAAAATTCACCCCCTCTATCAGACCTCACAGCCTTTATTTTCAAACCTAATTGAAGTTCAACTTCAGTTTTGAAAATCTTAAGGGCTTCAACAGACTGTGATTTTTCTGATAACAACTTAATGTGACAGAAACGTGAGAAATCATCAATGAAAGTGATGAAATAGGCATTCCCACAGATAGTTTGGTGACTGAAGGGGCCACAAATATCAGTGTGAATTAACTCTAACAAGGCTTTCTTCCTGTATGAACCTTTATAGGATTTGTTTGTCATTTTTCCCTTATAACATTCCACACATTCGTTTAGGTTGGAAAAATCTAGTTCTGGTAACATCTTTAGCTTAATGAGTGTTTTCATTCTTTCTTTTGATATATGGCCAAGCCTTCTATGCCACAAGTATGCAGATTTTTCATTAAACATGGTTCTTTTAACACCAACAGTAGTGTTATCATTTTTACTTAAGTCATTTGAATTTTCTGCAATGTTCTCAATATTATAAACTGAATGAGAAGCTGTAGTACACTGAATTTGCAAATAACCATTCAAACGTGAAACAGAACCAATAACCAAGGAATTTCTGAAAATTTTAATTCCATTGATATCATAAAGAAAACTACATCCAAGTTCAATCAAAAGATCCCAAGAGATTAAATTTCTCTTCATAGCGGGTACAAAATAAACATTCTCCAAAACTAGAAAATTTCCTAGGCCTAAGTCAAGCTTTAAATTCCCCAAGGCCTTGACTGACACCCTGGATCCATTGCCTACACGAATGTGTGCCTCATTTGTTTTTGGTTTCCTCCTGTTTGTTATACCCTGCAAGGAGTTAACTATATGTAAGGGAGAGCCTGAATCAAGCCAAAAAGTATTTGGCTCTATGTTTATTAAATCAACTTCTAAGTAAAAGAGAGATGGGAAATTAATAGATTTAGTTGAAACAAGAATCTTACCCTTTTTGACTAGCCAAGCTTGAAAGCCTGCACAGTCCTTCTTAATGTGGCCTGGCTTTTTGCAAAAATAGCACTTATGCTTGAATGTGCCATTGCCATTGCCACTGGTATTACTGGATGTTCCTGCCCCCTTAGCTGAATTAGGTTTAAAATTAATTTTCTTAGCTCCTAGCTTCTTCTTCCACTTGTTTTTCTTGCCCACCAAATTTACTGTTGCTTCAGATGCAGCAACAGTAGCCTTAATCACACCATAGTTGGGATCTTCACCCCTAATTCTGGTCTCCTCCTCAGTTGCTATGGCAATAAGGTCATTGAAGGTCCACTTGTCCTTTTGAGCATTGTAGCTCGACTTAAGTTGACTGAATTGTGGAGGCAGTGAATGTAGTGCAGTGTGCACTACATATTCTTCAGGGAGTTCCATGTTAAGGTTCTTAAGCTTATGCACAGTATTTTCTACTTTAAGAAAATATTCCCTAACTCCACCAACACCATTGTACTTAAGGGTGTTGAACTGAAGGGACAAGTTGGCTCTCTCAGCTTTCTCAGTGTGCTTGAACTTCTTTTCAATCAGTTCAAGCATGTCATAAGCAAAATCCATCTCAGGAATGGTACCAGATATAGTGTCTGAAATGGTGGCTCTGATGATATTTCTGCAGGTGTTATTATTTCTATACCAATTGGTCTCATACTCGGCTGCTGCTGGGTATGTCTCTCTATCCTCTACCTCAATGTGCTGAGGGACTCCACTGTTTAAGCAATCATCTAGATGGCTGGTAGAAAAATAAACTTTCAACTGTTTCAACCAAGTTTTATAGTTTGAACCAGTTAAAAGCTCAATCTGATTGAGGGTGACAACCTGGACACCTAAGGAGCAAACAAAAGGAGTTTTCAATTAGTTCTTGTACTGTATTTGTTAACTGTATGAGTGTTTTTGTATTATTTTCAATGTTTTCTGTGTTTTGAGTAAGGCTTATTTGACAAAAGAAAACAAAACCAAAATCACAGAAACAGTATAAAACACACTTTAACACACATAAGCATATATACATATCAAAATTATACACATATGTAAGCACCAAATAATCCCAGACTGAAAACATGCTTCACAACACCTATATGGCAGTAGATAAAGCACAACTGAAAATATGAATCCACATCCCACAATTTTAAACTCAAGTCATATGATAGAAGCAGTCATCACCTATATGGCAGAAGAAGGGCTTCTAAAATAACCAAATATGAGAATGAAAATCATGTATGCAGCTGTTCCAATTTTTTTAAGCAATGCACCAACACTTCTATGGAAGACAAAAAGTGCAAATTTTGAAAATCAGTAACACAAGATTAAGTCTTTTACACTTTATGATTTTCTGAAAACATGAAAAAGTTTTGCTGTGTGCAATATACTCGTTCATATCCCCAGAAAACCAAGACTTGAAGATTTTCTGAACAGTTTTTATCTTAATTCAAGTTAATGAAATCCTTGAATAAAACTAATCCTCTTCTGTAATTTTATAGTCATAAACTGATTTGGGAGACTTTAAACAGTCACAACACAACCAAAAATCACAGATTAACACAGAAGACCCTTTGTCATTGAAAAAACAAGTTTTTCACACAATTGACATACCTTGGCCTCTGCTACAGCGCTGCAATTGTTAGCGAAAGCAAGAACAATACACATATGCAGCACAGATCAACAAACAACCAACAATCCATTCATATAACACAGAGATTGAATTTAAATTTCATCCGGAATCACCACATATCTATCCTAACATAATTGCACTCCGGGTGTGCTCTAGGGTTCTCTAATCTCTTAAACTGACCTGGAGAGATTGGGTTATGAACCCAACGAACTGAATATGCGAAAATTCGCATTCGCGCTTCCTCCCTCTTCGCCCGCTGAAGAACCAAGACCCAGAAACGCGTTGTTTTTCAAACAGCAGAAGCGCGAATGGATCCCTTTTCAGGGGTTCCGGGTCGGGTTTTGGGCTTAGGGTGCGCAGCTCACAGGCCCAAACGAAAAAAAATTTTGTTTGTTTCTGAAGTATAGCATATAAACCCTAATTGCTATTATGTTGATTTTCTGAAAAACGATTTACATGCAAGACTAAATATTGGCTCTGATACCAATTGAAAGACTGAATATGTAGTAATCCATATCTAGCCAAAAACATGTGAACACGTTTGATCAACCCATAACTGTAAAAGAAAAGATCAAGAGCGTTACCGGCAGCGTTAATAGAAATTGCCATGACGGTGTGTGAGCTCAAGTCTTCTGTTCTCTAATCACTGTTTGCTTCTAGAATGGGATAGATGCTGAATGCGTTTCGTGATGAGAACAGGGACTTATGCTCGTCTATATATAGTAAACAACTAGTGTCTTGCCCATAAAAGAGTCCTAGTTGTATACTATAAGATCTACTAAAGATTACGAGATCATATCAGATTCCAATTAGGATTCCCATATCAATATGTAAACTATATGTTATTTACACATTATATTATTACATTCCATAATACAACTCGTAATATACTTAGATTAGGTTTAGTCAATTACTTGGTCTGCAAGTCACGTAATAATATTGTTAATAGTCCAAATAAATCTTTCACCGGGGCCAATAGAAACACAATCATCCCCAGTTTTGATGGAAGTGTTGAAGATTGCAACATTTTCTGAGAGTTGGACATGGATGCCGTCGGTGTTTGGGCTCTTGTCAGCGGCAATGACCTTGACACCTTGAATGAGAACATCTTGGCAGCCGTTTATAACAATGTGGAACATCTGGGTGTTCAATGACACTAGTCCCTCGACTCTAATGTTTTTGGAGTTTGTAAAACTCAAGCTCTGCATTTACATATAGGCAAGAATTCAGTCAACACTAGATATGCAGCTACATTAGCATATGATTTTAGTTTATATACCAAGTAACTAACCGTGGCTCCGGAAGGACAATTTGATGCGTTAGTGCTCAATTTGCATGCCCAGAGGGTAGAACCTTTGGCATCAAGTGTTCCTCCAATGATGGTTACCCCACTGACTCCTTCAAAACCAAGCCAATTGTTGGCTTGGCCTAGGACTCGGTAATCAGGTGAAGCTACGAGTGTTCCTTCAATCCGGAAAGTAATCTGTGTGCTGTTGCAGTCACCTTTAAAGGCCATAGAGTTAAGCAAATACCTCCCTTTTGGTATATTTATCTCAGCTGAACCCGGGGAGGCACATGCAGCAGCCCATGTATCAAGAAAAGCTTGAGTTGAATCAGTAACGCCATTGCGCTTAGCACCAAAGCTTAATACATTGTAAACAGTTGAAGCCCCATTAGCAGCAGCAGATGGATGGAGTAAGATATGCAGAAGAATGTATACATGTGTACAAAAGAAACTTGTAAGCGGCACCATTTTTTTCTCTGTCGTAGAGCTTCCCAGTGAATGAAGAAATAATAAAGAGATTTTGAATTTTCGATCGATGAAGATTTGCAGTTGAATGTGGAGGGAATTTATGAGTTGAAGAGAGTTCTATAGGCCAGGGTATGTATGTATACTTGGTTTAGAGGTTTATGGTGCATGCATGAAGTAACTGTGATTATAAGCATATAAGGAATATGGATGAATGTGAACATATATGGGAATCTGTCTAAGAAAGCTAACTGCGCTGGAAATAAGCTCACTGCTGATTTGGTGGTGACTCTTCTCCTTTTGGAGTTATATTAAGCCAAATGAATGTGCCTATCATTTGATGGCTTTCTGCTTAATGAAGTAATACTTGAAACTTATGATACTTCCATCCTTACAACTCCAGAAACTGCAAGTGAACATTTAAAATATTGACACAATCTTATGAAGCACGAATGCTGAGCACAGGCACTTTCGGGTTCATCTTGGTGCCGTTGACTTGTTTGCGAATTCATCAGTTACGCGCATGTGGTCACTGGGTTTCTTCAAGAACAGTCTAAACCAAAAGGGAAAAAGAAACAAAGAAAAATGTACATAATACACAACCCTAGCTCCTAATTATGTATGTACTTTCATGATGTCCTTATTAACACTCGATGAGATCCAGAAACCAGCAGGAAATCTAATTCTATTTCAAATAAAGGCCGACTTCTCTTCCTTGTCTGAATCTTGATCCATCGGTTTGTCATTGATCATTATAATGGTTTTGTATTCAGATGTTTTATTTGATTGTGAATTTGTAATCAGTACAATATCTACGCAAGTTTCCACTTTCCACTCCTTCACACCTCAAAAATATGAGTCTTGAGTCACGCCAACCAGAATAGAATCCAAACGTTTCTCAATAAGCATTGCTATGAGGCCCCTTGACCTAAATGACGATAAATCAAAGCTTTATAGTACCTCTAAAAACAATGGAATCTGAGAAAACCTGTTATACCTAACCAAACCTTGAAAGTCTAATTAAAGCAATGAAGAACTAATATCGCCTAATCCTTTATCTAATTGAAAGACCTTGGTGGTCTTGACGCATGTCCAGTATTCAGAGTGACAAGTATAAACTGACTCCTGCAGGCAATAAGAAACATGTGAACATGGGCGGATCTAGGTGCAGCCATGGGGATGCTCAAGCATCCCTAACCCCAAAAGC
Source organism: Comarum palustre (assembly GCA_951800085.1). Classification (NCBI taxonomy): domain Eukaryota; kingdom Viridiplantae; phylum Streptophyta; class Magnoliopsida; order Rosales; family Rosaceae; genus Comarum; species Comarum palustre. The sequence goes on along the minus strand of OX637588.1, from coordinate 14,097,361 downwards.
CAAAAAACAAACCTAGTATACATTTGAGTCTGTAACTTTTTTTTTTGAGTGTATATGTTAAACCTCTTTTCAATAGCCTACTTCAAACTTACTTATTTAGTATATATTCCAATAATTAGTAATCTAACTCAAATGTAATTGTAATATTGCATGATTTCTATTTATTCTACTATGTAATAGGACCAGAGCATGAATGCATAACGAATTAAGTTTTTACCTATTCTCCTTACATTTTATTATGCTCTTCCCATTTTCTTTGTTCAGATCCCAACAGTGTACACTCTTCTACTATGTTAAGCCTCTCTCGACTTTAGGTGCCTAATTTACTTCTTTCTCTCTATTTTTCACTTTCTCAGTTTCTCTAATTATCTTTCACTCACTACCGGAATCAGTAGTTTGGCCGATGAAAAATGTTCGTCGGTCTGCCAAATTCGTCGGCTAAGATGTCGTCGGCAAAGCCTCCTCGGCTATGACTTTAGCCGACGAAATAAAAGTGGTCGTCGGCTATAGTTTAACACTTAGCCGACGACATATTTTTCTATTTTTCGTCGGCTAAAGTAAGACTAAAGCAGACGAAATAAATTGTCGTCGGCCTTAACCTAAGACTTTGGCCGACGAACTATAAATATTTTGTCGGCCAATTTAAAAAACTATAGCTGACAAATTTACTATAAATCGTCGGCTAAATATTTAAAAAATTAAAATAATATAGTCGACGAAATATAGTACATTTTGTCGGCTAATTAAGTCATATTTCGTCGGCTAAACGTTAAAAAAATAAAATAAAATAAAATACTATAGCCGACGAATTATGGTAAATTTCATCGGCTATAGTACTTTTTATACTAAAAAACCACAAAATTTCTAAATTACCATCCAAGCAAGCTGCAAATTACACAAACAATTTCATATAACCAACAACGTACACCATCAAAAGTAGTTTAAACATTTTGTATTAAATTATTAATTTATGAATTGTTCATAAACCCATAAAACTATATAAAATCTATATCATTTAAATCTATATCCGCGCCAGGAGGAGGTTGCTGTTGAGGAGGTTACGGCGGCTGAGGTAGGGGAATAGGCGTAGGCATGGGCGGAGCCGGAAGTCCCTGAAGCTGGGCAGCTGAAAACTCTTGCAAGTATTGGAACATCTGTTGCTGTTGTGCCTACTGGGTTGCATATACTGTCGCATTATACTCTTGTAAAGTGGCTTGGTGTTCCGGTAGCATCTGAACTTCCGTCTCTAGCTGAGTCGTTCTGCTGCTGGTCGTTGCTGTCTTTTTTTTGAAATCTAGGAGTGGTCTTCAGTACCCCTTCGCCCTTCTTTTCTAGACCCCGGTAGTAGAAGTTATTTCCTCACGGTGGGAATGTTGTACCCATGATCCTCGCCCCAACCCTGAGATCTGAAGTGTCGATCCGAGACATGTCTTCCTCTTTCGTGTCTAGCCATGTCTCCCTCACTATAGCAGTCATTACCTCGTCACTAGCCTGCCTTACCCTCTCCTAATTGGATAAGAAAAAATAATTAATTAACATTTTGAAATATATATAAATATAATTTTAAAAATTTGAAAACGTAAAACGACTTACAATATCCTCCTGGGCGTCAGGATATGCATTCTCGTACGTATAGACGTACGGGTTAACTTTTGGATGTACCTTGGCCGCCTCATCCATCAACAATGCGAACGGTCTAAAACCGGCATGATGGTTCCTTGTGTTGCGTTGCCGGTTCTGAGCGTTCGCTCGGGAAACGGCCTACAAAGGAAAAAAAATTAGTAAAATATTTTAAAACGTACTAATTAATAACAATATAAGAAATTATTATTTTTAATTACCTGTTTATGAGAGTTGTTGAATTCTGATATCAGAAGCCAACGCCACTCGTACTCCCTGAACTGGAACTCAAGGGGGGTACCAGAACGTTCATTCCCATGCGTAGTCCAGTGGGTCCGTAACTAGTTTTTTCACTCCTTGTACCTACAGATACCACAAAAAAATTATAAATATTATTAATTACACGTATAATTTTGTTTTTTTCATTAACTTTCTAACGTATCTTCCCCCATGCACAACGTCCGGCCAAGTGTTCCTCAGGTGCTAGTGAACGTCAAACCACACCTGCATTTAAACGTTTATTAGTTTAGTTTTTCATAAATCAACAATGTAATACATAATATTAATTCTGAATTTTTTATACTTACCGACATTACGTTGTGGACCATGTCCTTAACCTCTTAGGGGACCTCACCCCAGTCTGACCACAACATAGAGACTCTATCCCTAATGAGCGCTCCCAGGCAGCCGGAGTATATCCTCGTCTTCCCGCCCGATACTACGTTCTCATCCCCGTCAGTATCGATGACGATTATTCCTGAGGTACTCACGGTTTTCTCGAAAGCCTTCCCTGTGACGGGGTCTCTCTTCTTCCTTGTCGGCTTGACTTCGACGTGCCTATCACAAATTGATTATTAATAGATTGTTCTTATTATGACATTTTAAGAAAACAAATTCTTTATATTTCATTACCTAAGAGCGTTGGGGCAGAAGCGACGGATTCCGACACTGTCGCCGATGATGATACCCTCGCAGAAATTAGATCTGTACCAAAAGGCACGAACAGCTGCGTCGTTGATGGGGTCACCTGCTGGGGCAGTGGATAAATCGGAGCCCCTGAGTCTTCTACTGTCGATAATGCCAGTATCAACTGCGGAAGGTAGAGAAGAGGCGGCGGCTACCCCAGAAGACCCACCCTCTGAAACAGTAGGGCCCGGAGTCGGTGCCCTGTGTATCTCAGGCATACCTAGGGCAGACACCTCCGCCTGAGTCGGAGGCCATAGCTACCTCGAGGAGTGAGGGACGTTCGGTTGCCTCGAGGAGCGAGGGGCGTCCGGCTGCCTCGAGGAATGTGTGGTCCCTAGCTGTCTGGTGGAATGTGTAGCCCCCGACTGTCCAGGAGAATGAGTGGCGCCCGACTGCCTCTGCGTCGGCTCCAGAAAGGATGCACGTCGGGCTGTCATGAGATCCTGAAACGACGCTTGAGGGTTACTAGACGTTCCCTCAGACGATTCAAACCTTTGGCCCTTTGAACCCTTAGTTTTACTAAACAAGCCTTTCATCCAATTTATTAAATTATTAGAATTTTTAATTGTAATTGACATTTTAAATATATTAACAATCTTTTAATTTTAATTCCTATAATTTGTACAATTAATATTTTAATACACAAATATACCAAATTATCAAAAATTAACAACATTATCACAAATATATTAAATATACCAATTAATATTTTAATATACCAAATTTATTAAATAAACCAATTAATAACAATTAATATTAAATCTACAACAACATTATCAATTTCAATATTAATAATCTATAATATTAATAATTCAACATATACACATTTCAATATTCAAAATAATTAAAAATAATTCAATATATATTAGAGAGAGATGGAAACATGTACTTGAGAATGAGGAGGAGGCTGTCGAGGCGAAGAGGAGACTGTGGAGGCAAGGAGGAGGGGTTTTGAAGTGAGGAGGAGGCTGTGGAGGAGAGGAGGAGAGGTTTTGAGGCGAGGAAGAGGCTGTCGAGGCGAGGAGGAGAGTTTTTTTTCAATTTAGGGTTTCAACTGTTTAGGCCGAGACTGGGTTTGGATAAATAGACTTGACTTTAGCCGAGGACATAAGAAACTCGTCGGCTATAATCATGAAACTTGTCAGCTATAATCATGAAAATTCGTCGATTATAATTCTTTTTATATTTATTTCCAATTTATATGTATAATTATAAATTGAAACAAAAATCTGACTATCAGATATCATCATTATGTTGAAAAATGTGTGTGGATAAATTTTCAGCTTGATCCGACAACGTTAAGGACTCGATCCGGACGGTCAATCCCATTAGTCAAACTCCTAAACGCAAAGAAACGGTAATTTGACCATCTAACTTACTTATTTTGCACGGACCTTCAACTACAAATAGTTTCAAATCGATGAGACACAACCAGTGGTATAAAACTTTTATGGAAAATAATCATCGGAGATAGGGCTACATCTAGGGAGAAAGAATGAAAAATGCATTGACAGCAACTATCAGCACCGAAACTTTATCGGAATTACGTGATTTTTCAACCGTAGACATATTTCATCGTTCCGGTCATATCTTATTTCACGACTTTTTTCGTTTGAAGTTTCTACATATAGTTTGTTTTTGAAACGGAACATTTACTTATCACTTGGTAAACAAGTTATACATTAGTAGGCATGTTTTGATTGTCATGAGCCAGATTTCGTCGGCTAAAACCGAAGAAAAAAACAGGATGTTTAGTGTAACCATTCCAATTCTTGTTCATATATCACCAAAATTAAACAAAATTATGAATACAACAGCTTGTAGCATATAAAGCACATCAATTTATATTACAAATTCAAACTAAGAAGGCTCGTAATCGGAATCATCCGATGAGTTTTCTTCGGTGTCAGAATTAATTTCGGGCAATCTATGCATTTTCTCATCACAAGAGTCATCGTCGGTTTCTTGATTTGGATCTACATCAATAAGCCTTGCGTCTAAATCTCGAATTCGAATCGAACGACCCGCTTTCAAATTATTAAGGCGAATTGTAGAGGAGTCAAAAAAACCTATTGCATTGGGCTCTTGATACGCAACATCTTTTTCCTCGACTTTGGTCTCTCCAAGTGTAGCCGCTCGGTAAATGTTTCGAGGGTGCAAAAGGTTAACTACTTTCCACGCGTCACCCTTAACAAGGTCATCAAGATAAAACACTTGTTTTACCGATGTGGCAAAAATGAACGGGTCATCTTTGTAACAGCTTGTAGCCGTGTTCACCGATAAAATCTCTTACTGATCGATCTTCATGCTCTGCGGGCTGCTAGTATCAAACCATCTACACTTGAAGAGGTGCATTGTCATGCCTTGCCCATAAACAAGTTCCACCACTGAATCGAGAACACCATAATAGTCAACTCCATTCCGCCTACCATGCGCCTTCACCCCAGAATTTTGTGTTCTCCGTCTGTTGTCTCTCTGTTCACATATAAATTGCACGTCATTCACCTTGTACATCGGATAAAATCTTGATATTATCGGCTTCATCGCTAGAAATTTATACCTGTCGGGTCTATCAGGTATTGCCGCCATAATATTGGGATGATTGCTGAGCTGTCCAAAATCATACTCATTAAGTACTGCTAAAATTTCTTCCCTCGTCCATCTTCTGGGAGGCACACCGTTTTCTACAATTCCATCAAATGCCTTGTCATCGAACCGTCATTCGTGATCATACGGAAGGAGAGTACGGTGACCCAATCTGCATATCTTGTTGCAATAAATACAATATGTTAAGTTTGTTGATTCCGGGGTCCGGTTATCCAAGGAAGTGTCTCGATGTGTATTTGAGACCCTTGATTGAATAGCTTAAGTTTTTAGGAACGTTGGTTATCCCACTTATGACAATTACATGCACGAGATGTTCCAGATACATGTCATGGTTGTTGGTACCATCAATGATTTTCCTGCCCGTGGGATGTTGTCGGGCAACGTTGTTAGGGAATACAAGGCTTGCCTAGAGTGCCTTATCGGTGAGGTGAGCAGCAGTCATTGCAACAACATATGCAAATTGGGTCACCGTACTCTCCTTCCGTATGATCAAGAATGGCGGTTCGATGACAAGGAATTTGATGGGACTGTAGAAAATGGTGTGCCTCCCAAAAGATGGACGTGGAAGAAATTTTAGCAGTGCTTAATGAGTACGATTTTAGACAGCTCAGCAAACATCTCAATATTATGGCGGCAATACCTGAAAGACCCAACAAATATAAATTTTAGACACATAAGAGCATATTCTGGGAACTCTCATACTGGAGTAAGTTATTGATCCGGCACTTCCTAGATGTGATGCACATAAAAAAGAATGTGTGCGATAGTGTGGTGGGAACAGTGCTAAACTTGAGGGAAAGACGAAAGACGGTCCTATGGCACACATTGATCTTAAAAAAATGGATATACGAAGACATCTGAGGTTGAAATAAGGGAAGAAAAAAATGCCTCAAGCTCTTTACACCATAAAGCCTGACCAGAAGAACGTAATTTTCAGGTGGATGAGTTTTGTGAAGTATCTTTCAAGCTATGTAGGAAATATAACCCGGTGTGTAAACTTTCAGGACAATAAGATGTACGGGTTAAAGATTCATGACTGTCATATCCTGCTACAACGTGTCTTCCCTGTTTTCATTTGACCGTTCCTTCTCCATCAGGTGGTGAAGCCGTTAGTAGCGTTGTCAAGATTCTTCCATAAGTTATGCACACGGGAAGTGAAAAAATCTGACCTCCAGGAAATGCAAGAGGACATTATTTATATCATGTGTAAATTTAAGAGGATATTTCCTCCAATTTTTTTTGACATCATGCCTCACCTGATGATCTATCTTCCCTAGCAATTGTTACTTACCGGTCCAGTACACTATACTTTGATGTATCCCATAGAAAGATATGTTTTTACACCTGAATTTTTGATTATACATGTTCAATATATAATCATAACACTTTACAACAATTTATTTATAGGCAACTTGGAGACTACAAAGCTTATGTGGCTAATAAATCTGCGCCTAAAAGATGTATAGTTGAAGCATATATTGCGCACGAGTGTGTCACCTACATGAAGTTGTATTTAGAAGCATTGAAGGAAACTCCACAAATTATACCGGTAGATGTACCGAAGTTCAATCTTTCCATAGTCTCTAATGATGTTGAAGTTTATGAAATTTTGCGAGACTCTTACAAGTTGCAACCACATGAGTTAGTCATAGCCTATTAGTGGGTATTGATTAACTGTCCACAAGTTGAATACTAGAAAGACATCCATTTATACTGTCCAGACATTCAAGGTGATCTCGACTACCACAACAAGGAATTCGCAAACTATTTTGGCGGTTGGGTATGTAATTCTTTATTTTTGTTCATAACTCTTTCATTGCATAATTAACCATATTTACAGTACATTGAATATTTGGTTGTTGATGAACCATATTCAATTCAATGGTCACCCAAATTGGTCGCACGAACTAAGACTTCTAACAATGAAGCAGATAATGTCAAGAGTTTATCTGATGTGCAAGGTGAATGACGTGCCATTTATATGTGAACAGAGAAAAAACAGACGGAGAACACAAAATTCTAGGGTGATGGCACATGGTGGGCAGAATGGTGTTGACTATTACGGTGTTCTTGATTCATTGGTGGAACTCGTTTATGGGCAGACATGACAGTGTACCTCTGCAAGTGTAGATGGTTTTATACTAGCAGCCCGCATAGCATGAAGATTGATCAATACGAGATTTTATCGTTGAATACTACTACAAGCTGTTACTAAGATGACTCGTTCGTTTTTACCACATCGGTAAAACAAGTGTTTTATCTTGATGACCTTGTTAAGGATGACGCGTGGTAAGTAGTCAACCTTGTGCACCCTCGAAACATTTACCAGGCGGCTACACTTGCAGAGGCCAAAGACGAGGAAGAAGATGTTGCGTATTAAGAGCCCAGCGCAATAGCTATTCCTGAATCCACTACAATTCGCCTTAATAATTTTAAAGTGGGTCGTTCAGTTCGAATTTGTGATTTAGATGCAAGGCTTATTGATGTTGATCCAAATCAAGAAACAAACGAAGACTTTTGTGATGAGGAAATGCATAGATTGCCAGAAATTAATTCTGACACCGCAGAAGACTCATCAGATGATTCCAATTACGAGCTTTCTTATTTTGAAGTTTTAATATAAATTAATGTGCTTTATATGCTACAAGTTGTTGAATTCATAATTTTGTTTAATTTTGGTGATATATGAATAGAAAATTGGTATGGTTTACATTAAACAGCCGGTTTTTATATATTTTTTAAGTTTTAGCCGACGAAATAAGCCATATTTCATCGGCTAAGATAGTTTTAGCTGACGAATTGCATCTTATTTCGTCGGCTAAAACTATCTTGACCGACGAATACCCTAATATTTCGTCGGCTAAACCCTAAACCCTATAAAATAGCTGAAGAATACCCTAATGTTTCGTCGGATATAGTTAAATAAATAAAATAATAATTTTATACCACAAGTTGCATCTCATCGATTTGAAACTATTTTCAGTTGAAGGTTTAGGCAAAATACGTATTTTAGACAGTCAAATGACAGTTTTCATACGTTTAGGGGTTTGACTTACGAAATTGACCGTTCGGATCGAGTCCTTAATGTTGTCCGATCTTGATGAAAATTTACCCATACGCATTTTCAACATAATAATGATATTTGTCGGTCGGATTTTTGTTTCACAAGTTTGATTATCACAATCACAATGCCTACTAATGTTGTATAACTTCACTACCATGATCAGTACTTTAGCCGACGGAAATTTTTCATCGGCTAAGTACAAAATTTCGTCAGCTAAAGTCTTAGCCGACGAAACGTCGCCGGCTAGGAAGTCGTAGGTCAAGACTTTAGCCGACGAAATTACTATTCATCTTCGGCTAAAGTTATTTATTTAGCTGACGACAAATTTTTCGTCGCTTAAATTCTTGACTTTAGCCGAAGAACTTTTATTAAATTTCGTCGGCTATATCTATTATTATTTTTATTTATTTAACTTTTATTAAATTTTAATAAAATTCGTTGGCTATAGTTATTTTATTTATTTTTTTATTTAACTTTAGCCGATTAATTTTATTAAATTTCGTCGGCTATAGTTATTTTATTTCTTGTATTTTTTATTAATTTTTTTATATTCTTTTTCGTTTTTAGGAGGAGGAGAAGAGGAGGAAGTTGGCTATAGGAGGGTGGTGGAGTAGGAGAAGGAGGAGGAGAAGTGGAGGAAGCTGGCTATAGGTGGAGGAGAGAGGAGGGGAGGAGAAGAATATATAGGCTAGGAGAAGGAGAGGCGAATGAGGAGGAGAAAGAGTTAGAGGAGGAGAAGGAGGAGAATGAGTTAGAGGAGGGAGGAGAATGAGGAGAGGAGGAAGGAGGAGGAGGAAAAAGAGGAGGAGAAAATTGAAAAATATAGAAAATTTTGAACTTTAGCTGACGAAATACCCTAATTTCGTCTGCTAAAATTCAAAATTTTAGTCGAAAAAAATTCAAAATTTTTAAAATCCCTGCCAAAAATTTTGAATTTTTAATTAACTTTAACCGAAGAATTTTAATAAATTTCATCGACTATAGTTATTTATTTATTTCATCTTAGCCGACGAATTACCCTAATTTCGTCAGCTATAGTTATTTATTTATTTATTTATTTAATCTTAGCTGACGAATTACCCTAATTTTTTCGGCTATTTTTATTTATGTTATTTATTTAACTTTAACCGAAGAATTATCCTAATTTCGTCGGCTAAAACCCTATACCCTATACGTAAAAGCTTCAAACGAAAAAAAGTCATGAAATAATATATGACCGGAATAGTGAAATACGTCTACTGTTGAAAAATCACATAATTCCGGTAAAGTCTCGGTGCCGATAGCTACGGTTAACGTAATTTTTCATTCTTTCTCCCTAGTGGTAGCTTTATCTCCTGTGGTTATTTTTAATAAAATAACCATACTAATGGTTGCGTCTCATCGATTTGAAACTATTTTCAGTTGAAGGTCCGGGCAAAATACTTAATTTAGACGGTCAAATAACCGTTTCCGTGCGTTAAGGGGGTTGACTTACGAGATTACCGTAAGGATCGAGCCCTTAACGTTGTCGGATCAAGTTGAATTTTTTCCTATAGACATATTTCGACATAATGATCATATCAGACGGTCGGAATTTTGTTTCTCAACTTTGATCTTCGAAATCACAACATGTCTACTAATGTTGTATAACTTGTTTACTATGGTTTAAGTAAATATTCCGTTTCAAAAATAAACTTTACATAGAAACTTCAAACGCAAAAAAATCATGAAATAAGATATGACCGGAATGGTGAAATACGTCTACAGTTGAAAAATCACGTAATTCCGATAAAGTCTCAGTGCCGATAGTTGCGGTCAATACAATTTAAGGGTTTGACTTACGGGATTGACCGTCCGAATGAAGCCCTTAAATTTATCGGATCAAGTTGAATTTTTTACCATAGACATATTTCAACATATTGATGAAATCTGATGGTCGTATTTTTGTTTGTGAATTTTGATGACCGGAATCACAACATGCCTACTATTTACCATTATTTATCCATATGGGGAGCTCTATCATCGATGGGTAAATGTCTCAAAAATTTTAGATAGACGGTTGCGTCTCATCGCGTTGAGAGTTTGTTGTGATGAAAGTTCGACCAAAATACCTCATATAGGTGCAGATATGGGCATTTCATGTTAAGTGTTTAGAAAAACTTCATTTTAAAGCCTTAAACGAACTTGGATGGCCAAAAAAAACTCATATGTCATGGCGTTAGCAATGAGTTTGACTCGTTCTGCTTCCAGATTGGTATTACAATAGTCAATCGGACATCGAAATATCCGTAGTGCAATTTTTTAACTAAAATGTACTTTAGCCGACGAAAACAAATTTCGTCGGCTAAAGTTCACAGACTATAGCCGACGAAAAAATTAGTTTAGCCGACGAAAAATTATTTCATCGGCTAAATTCCATTTTAGCCGACGAAAATTAATATTGTGCACCTTTCAGCTTAATCCAGTGCTCCTAAACATCAGCTTGTGCTGCAAATATAAGGTTAGACTTGAGTAATGAGCAAGATGCATCCTTGTTGTAATGACGGTGCAAGTCCTTTTTCCTTTTTGAGTAGCCATGACTTATCCATATGCCCATAGTCAGTGTTCTGGTGATCTCTCTTCCAGGACTATAGTTTAGTTTTCTCCTTCCACAAATTTATGGATATGTATAACAGATGCTCAATGCAGACTACTAAATTTATGGCCATTTTCTGTTGGAAATTGAGGAATTTGAAACCTGTATATGTTGTGAGTTCAGATGCAAAGAGGAAATATAATAAACAAAATCCCATTGAAAAATAAAGCTTCATTATGAACAAAATTTACAGTAACATTAGTAATACAAACAAGAGAAATATGAACACCAATACAGTATTTTGGTTGTAGGCATGGGTCAGATTCTTACTCTAAAGGCCTTTCCATCACCTGTAATTGCATTCATAGTTTCATACATACAGGAAATGATAGTAACTCCCACTCCATTAAAGGATGGAGCCCAAAACTTTTTCTTAATTAATAACCACACAGAATGCTGCTGTCTGGCTATGTCCTTCAGAGACTTCAGCAGCCTCACTCGAGCTGCTATGTAATTCAACTTTCAAAATAGCGACTATGCAACAGTTGTTTTGCCCATAGTGGCCAGGATACTCCGTTAAAGGATGGAGCCAAAACTTCCTTCTTTTAATAACCAGGCAGGTTTCTGCTGCTTGATTATCATTCGTGTCTTCTAGACTTCAGCAGCCTTTGCTGCAGTTTTTTTCTCTCTTCTATGTAATCCCTGCCACCTTAGCAGCTATACAATACTGGTGCTTTCCATAGTGGCCTCTCTGGCCAGAACTATGATTTCGGTCCATAGATTCTACGGATTGAAAGGAAATGCTTCCTGGAAAATGAAAGAATTCTTCAAATTGCTGCCAGCTCCAAACTACTGTCTGCTTTCAGGACTTGCAGTTTCTTTTGGGCCATAATATAAGGCCTCTGCATCTTCACCGACCTGTAAACATAAAACCATATTTAGTCAAGAAATGTAGCAAATAGCTTCCAAGCTTCAGTATAAAATTATATTTACTGCAAGAAAGAAAAGATTCTTTACTGTTATCATATATTGATTATCTCACCTTGGCTTGTGATGCTAATCTGCAGTCGGATTCTGGTAGAAGCACCTCCATTTCAAATTCTGATTTTCATCAATATTGGATGATACTGATTTTTGTACAAGTCGGTTGATCTTAGGGACATACTAATTGCTGACTATCTGCTTGAGGAAATTGGTGATTTGAGGTTTCACTAATGGAGATGTAAAGATAGATATGGACTTCTATTATTTAGTTTTAGGACATACGGAAACTATGGTTATGAGGAATAAAAAACCTGTACTACAGTGGACACGGTGTTTGATCATAGGAAGGAATATGGGTACTTATACTGACGACTAGACAATCAGAGCTACAGATTTGGGTAGTAATGTTAACACAGAAAGTTCCACCTCTGAGGAACTACTTATGAGAAAAGACAAATGAACTGTGACAGAGCAGCAAAACACTGAACCCAAAAGAGAAGAATACAAAAGCAGGCACAGACTAGTTTAGCTGTCCTGAGTAGTACTATGCCAAAACGATTAAGTTTGCAAAGCCTCCAGTTTAAGAAATGCAGAAAAGCTGGTGATTGTATGCTAATCAACACAGCTGAGCATTAGTTTTCAAAAAAACACAGCTGAGCATTCATGTAACTCAGAGATCTTTGAACCATTTGTAGGAGAATATCAGTCTGTAATAATGTGATTTAGAGACACTATTACTGATGCCTACATTGATATTCTCCTATAAACAAAGATTGATTAGCTACATTGGAGGGTTCCTCCAATGGCTAATGCAAAATAATCGTTTACCGATCCATAGGCGCTTTCAATGTTTCTGTCAGTGATACCTCCATCAATAACTGAGAAATCCGCGAGAGAAGACTCAAAACCTTCTATTATAGTTGGCAAGTCATCCCATTTAATAAAATTATTGTCATGGGGAAGATCTCTCGGTTCTCTGTTTATAAACGAATCAGACCCTAGATTTCCTCCTGGTTGAGAATATCCCTGAATTAACGATCACAGAAATAAACAGTTAAGTTTGGATACATGCTGCTGCATATTTAGAAATTGAAATAATATAGGTTAATTAGGATGCTTATTCTGACCTCTGGAATCGCATTTTCAGCTTCATCAGTATGATTCTTTTTCGTAAGAAAAGGATCACTATCCCCAAATGGAAATTTCCTCTTACGATATTCATCATTATTGTTGGTGCCCAATTTTGGGTATATTGGTGACTGCAGTTGAGGTGAGAGAGGAGGATGGGGTAAGGCCAGATCTCCTGGCTTATGAAGTAGCTGTTAGATCAAGAATCAAACAAGTTAGTGTTAGGTAACAGTTATAATATACTTGTTATAATTCAAATCGGAAATTGATTTGCAAAAATTAAAAGCATGTTTGTTCTCACCTCTTCAACCATCTCATCTATATAAAACGGACCAGTTTGTTCACTGCCATGAGATTCAGAAAGAGCATCACGTAGCGCTTCGAACCCCTGGTATTCTTCTGCTTCCGTAAGCACGCCAGAGACGATGTGGCTGCTACCTCCACCATGTTCAGCGTCATGATCATTGCCATAGGGAATCGGAAGAACATCTTCCAGCTGTTTGGACGCTGGACTTTCAACATTTAAGGCCATACTACAGCTACCGCCCCCATGTTCAGCTTCAACATCCTTGCCATTGGGAATCACAACATCATTTCCCAGCTCAATGGATGCTTGATCTTCAACATTGGAGGTCATAATGCAACTACCGCTACTAGGCGCACCTCCATCGCACAATGGAGCATCCTGTCGATCTTGATCAGACTTGCCTGATTTCTTCTTCAAGCGGTTGTCCTTCAACCGGCATAGAACATAGTCCCCGATCTGCTCATTACAATTGGCCTTAGTGAGATAATACTCATGAATAACCCAGTCAGTCTTCTGTTTTTCCGGAAGGTAGAAGGTCAAGATCCTTTTACCCCCGATCTGCTTATCAGAACAGGCCTCAGTGATCCTGCGATCGTTGCCTTGCTTCTTCCAGGAGCCTTCCTCAGTAGTCCTATTGATCTTAGTGCTTTTGCTTTCGCTCTTGCTCTTGCTGTGCTTAAAAACTCTAGGACTGAAGAAGTACCACTCCATGTCCGGAGAGTTCGCCATTGTGAACCACTCCCTGTCCAGAAACTCCCCTTTTGTGAGCACCAGTGCTGCAAAAATCGCAAACCTCAACTTAGTCTCAGACCAAAAACACATGCACGTACATATATACATAGCTGTGTTGAATGACTATAAATCAAGGCTCATACTTTCATCTTTGGTAAATCTTGACGCAATGTACAGTACGTAAAAACTTTGGTATATAGAGTCCGGAATCAGATTGGCTTACCGGGCAAGTCGCGAGGCTCGTACTTGGACACATCGATCTCAGGGATGATGTCCGTGATCTGGGAGTCCGTACGCTGATTCTTCTTCTGCAAGTAGTGACTCAGCAGCTCCTCATCAGAGGGGTGGAACCGGAAACCCTTTGGAAGTGTGAAGCCACCGTAGCTCATCTCTCTCACTCAACGTAGCTAATCTTGATCACTGTGTTTTGCTTAGCTCCCAAGAGTGAGTGCAGAGGAAAGAGTGAGGTAATATATAGAGTCAAAGTCATTGGGCTTCCTCAGCAAGTTCAGCTTGAGGCTTGCATCACTGGTGAGTCCCACCTCTGAAGTCCAATCACCGCGTTAATTTTTACATTTTCTTTTTTCTTTGCTTATCCATTCTAGACTGGGAATAGTACTCACCCCGGGAACATTCATGAACATTGACCAAAAAATTTGGTTACATTTTTGGTGGGAAGATTCTAGAGTCTGATCCAGTGGATCAAAGTTATATTCAGGAACAAGGAGTTTCTTTCTTTCCTGAGAAATTCAAGAAAATGTAAAAATTAATCTTCCATTGCTGATTCTTAGGTAGTTTCTTTCAGTGTGAATTTTATAAGTATGATCTTTGTGTAATAACACTTCACGTAATGGATTTTATAAATCTGTATAAATCTAAGAACTCTTTATAAATCCATCACTTAAAAAAGTATGTATAAATCTGAATCCAATATGTCCCACTAAGTCTCTGCAATACTTTGGGTTCATCATCTATGGTTAATTTGATTTCAAGTCGAATAATTATAGATATATAAGACACGTTTGCTTGTATGAAATTGAGAAGTGAGAGAATGATTCCAATAATTCTTGCGTTTACTCACACATAATGAAATGGAAATGATTGTAAGCCCAGGAACGGATCTCTTTGAGGGCCGAATGAGGCTGCGGCTCTTACAACAATTTTAAAAAATACTTGAATGTTATTGATAACTTGTATTTTTTTAATAAATGAGAAGTCATTTAAATCAAAAATTATGATTATGATTTATTATTTATTATTTATCTTTCGCCCATTCAAAGGCAAGATCGAGGTACTGCCACTGTGTAAGCCCCCATCACTTAATATGAAATGGATTCATATACTCATATGATGAAGAAAAGTATTATAGTTGAATACAAGTGTGATGACAAAGCCATAAGGTAAAGTTTGTACAGAAAAGTACAAAAGATGAGCTCACATTGTTCAATTACAGATTCAGTAGAAATGATACAATCAGATTTAGGATAGATTCGGATATGTAACTTTGTTTTCTTGTAGGAGGCTAGGAGCAACTGGTTGAAGGGTTAAACAAAGTAGTCATACCATCATTCATTTCAGTATGGAATCCAGAAGGCCTTATTCCACCAGTGGAATAGTAAGAGAGGTTGCTGATCATGTTCTTTCTTTGTATTCAAAGCAGGCGCGGATCTAGAGTAAGGGTGGGTGGGTAGGGCCCAAGCCTAACCGAACTTTTATGAAAAAAAATAGTTATATTATGTAATTTTTTTCCTGTTATATGCATTTTTGTGCTCACTCAAGCTCACCCGTCTTTAAGAACTCCCCATCATGTTGTGCATATATGTATCTAGGCCTCTATTCTATGGTTCCTCACTTTTTCTCCCACTTTTTTCTTCTAGTTTTTTAGTAGTTTACCTCTTAAATTTCAAAAACTTCTCACGTATAACTCAGCTCCCTTTGAAGCTGACACACCTTCAGCTTCTGTTAATACCCATTCATCAGTTTTTATTGCTCTAACTACTGGTATGCCTGTAAGCCAGATTTGGATCCAGAGATCATCTCTTGCTGCTGAGCATGTCGCTGCAGGCCATTTTGATACTGCAATGCGGTTGCTGAACAGACAACTTGGGATTAAAAACTTCACTCCTTTAAGGTAATTGTTCCTTGATCTTCACTCTAGAAGCCACAGCTATCTACGGGCATTTTTGTCTGCTCCGGTGATATTACTAGCAGTTGAGCGCGGGTGGAATGAATCTGTCACACCACTTGGGAGAAACCCACCAGCACTTGTGTTCAATTTTTCTCAGTTAAAATCTTCTTTCTCTATTGATGTGAAATTGCAAGCATGATTAATGGAATACTCATAGACATCTACTTAAGTTTTAGAAAAAAAAATTGGTTTTTGGCCAAATAAACTCTTAAATATGAAGCCCATCCCATGATCGGATCCTAGATCCGCCACTGATTCAAAGGTAGCAATTCTGCTTAACTTTAATTCAACTTTTTATCTTTCCTTCAGTTTATTTTGTTCTGCATTAGCAGCCATGACATAAACTCAGTCTTGCATTGATTTTGTTGTCTTTGCTACTTGAGCAATCAACAGATAATTGGAGATTTCGTCGGAAAAAACAGACAATTGGAGATTTCAACACACACAATCCAATTAAACTTGATAAAATACTTGAAAGGATTCAAGCCATAACAATACATATTTGTTACTACTACTCCATCAACCAACTAACAGCTCAAATCTCAGCAACTGTAAAGCCTGTAACTACTACTTAACCAATAACCCGACTAGCTATTGGTTTAGTGACATTTCTCTCCACCTTGAAGAATGAGCTCCAAGGCCTTTCTACTAACAATCCAAAGTGGGAAGAGAAAACCATCAATACCACTAAAATCTTTGTGTTACTTGAGAGATTGTCGTATCTCGTTGCAGGATAATATCAGAAATCTTGCAGTTCATTAGCTACATGAGTAATAATCCTGGTAAACAATATTACCAATGTAAGAGCGATTATCACCAAAGGAAGATGTACTGCAACTCATTGCAATCAATATTATGTAGTGCATTTCCAAAGTTTGTGCACATCAGCGGCTGTTGTGTGGAATCTTGCGGCTGACATGGATAAACTGCGGATTCCAGATTGACTTCGGTTTGAGGATGAGGCACCTGTATTAGAAATCATAAACAAACACTAGAAAAGAATAATTTGATTTATGTTTCAATGTTGTCTTTCATTCATCCCTCAAGGGGTATTTATAGTGATACAAGAGTTAGAGAGTTATTCTAAACGTACAAGGAAAAGGATACCCGTAATTACAAGGTTTCCTACTAATATTAGTAATCCTAATTTGACAGCTATTCTACACTCCCTCTCAAGTTGGGCGCGTGGATGTCAATCATGTCCAACTTGTCAATTGAGCTGTCAAACAATTTTTTTGATACTCCTTTAGTAAGAACATCTGCTAACTGTTCCTCTGAAGTTACGAAAGGAAAGCGAATAATTTTCCGATCAAGATTCTCCTTGATGAAGTGACGGTCAACTTCCACATGTTTAGTTCGGTCATGCTGAACAAGATTATGTGCAATCTCAATAGCAGTTGTATTATCACAATGCAGATCCATAGACCCCTTAAGCTTGTACCCAAGTTCCTTCATAATATTACGAATCCATAACATCTCACAAACCCCATGAGCCATACCTCGAAACTCAGCTTCGGCACTCGACCTTGCCACAACTTTCTGCATCTTACTACGCCAAGTGACAAGATTCCCTCCAACAAACGTGAAATACCCAGATGTAGAACGTCTGTCTGTATTATCACCAGCCCAATCACTATTGCGTTTGATAAATAAGGTATGATCAGAATTGCTCTGTCGGTACCCAAAAGACCTCATGGACTTTGAGAATCTTCCAAACCAAGCTCTCGGAGATTGTTTAAGTCCATATAGAGATTTCTTCAACTTGCACACTTTGTTGACGTCGCTCGGACTACTCTTGACTCCTGGAGGCATATCCATGTACACCTATTCATCTAGATTCCCATTGAGAAAAGCATTTTTCACATCAAATTGTCGCAAGGGCCAGTCTTTGTTTGCTGCAAGGGAAATCAGAATTCTGACAGTATTGATCTTTGCTACGGGTGCAAAGGTTTCCTCATAATCAACCCCATAGCGCTGTGTGTATCCCTTGGCAACCAACCTTGCTTTATACCTATTAATGGTTCCATCAGCATTAAGTTTCACGGTAAACACCCATCGACATCCTACAGTTTTCTTCCCAACAGGCATGTGAACTAATTCCCATGTCGCATTCTTTTGAAGAGCCTCCAATTCTTCATTCATTGCCTTTGTCTATTTTGGATCCTCCAATGCATCCTGCACGTTACTTGGAATAGATACAGTAGATAATTGATTAACAACAAGTGCATGTGACCCGGCAAGTCTATGGTTAGACATGTAATTGGCTATAGGGTATTTGGCTTTAGATTTGATATCTGGTTCATATTGTTTTTTAGGAATTCCCTTAGTAACCCTTTGCGATTTCCTAGACTCAATATTTTCTAACCCAACATTAGAATCAAAAAATACCTATGGAGGAGCATTCTGACATGATTCTTCAGTTGTTGATGTAGAAGGGGGAGTATCTCGTTCTTGAACCTCTGAAAAACCTTGTCTCTGCTTTAAAATCTCTTCAGAAAGCATAGACATATTTGGTCGGGACTGCGCCGAGTCATTGCATGCATCTTCTGGAGCCGTCACGTGGCTATCACCAGGAAGGGATGGCTGAACCGGCACATGGGCAGGACTAGATGGGGCCAGCGACAAATCATCAGCCGGCATGTGGGGGACAGCCGGCATGTGGGAGACAGCCGTGGGTCCGTCGGTTGGCGCGTGGGTCTCCCACGTTCTCCCTTGCTCGGTTTGATCATTCAATCCGACACCAAAATGGTCTTCAATATTCTCTATGTTTTCAAATAGATCAAAACTCCCTTCACGACCTTTCTCCCCCTGAAGGGAACACGATGGAGCTCCCCCTGAATAATATGGTTCAGATTCACGGAATGAGACATCAAGTGAGATATACATTGTGTCTGTGAGCGGGTCATAGCATCGATACCCTTTCTGAAAATCGGCATATCCAACAAAAATGCACTTCTTGGCACGAGGATCGAGTTTACTCCGTTGAGGCTTTGGTATATGAACATAAACTGTGCATCCAAACACTCGAGGCTCCAAATTAGGTAGAGATGGAACTGTCAGAAGTAAGTGTAACTTCTGATGAGGATTCTGAAACTCAATTACCCGGGAAGGGGTACGATTGATGAGATATGCGACTGATTTAACTGCTTCTCCCCAATAAGAACGAGGAACATTCATGCCGAATAAAGAGGCACAAACAACCTCCATTATTTGTCTATTCTTCCTCTCTGCCAAGCCATTCTGCTGAGGAGTATAAGAATTTGATGTTTGATGACGGATTTCATGTGTTCTGCAAAAATCAATCATTGGACCATTCACAAACTCTCCACCATTGTCAGATTGGAAAACCCGGATAGACTGTTGATACTGATTGGCCACCATCTTGTGGAAATTAGTAAACCTCTCAAAAACATCACTTTTGTTCTTCAGTAGAGAAACCCAAGTCATGCGTGTACAATCATCGATAAAGGTAACATAATAACGTGCTCCAGATAGGGAGGGAATTTTTGCAGGGCCCCAAACATCAAAATGAATTTTCATGAAAGGAATCGGACTCTTATGCAAACTCGGTGAATATGAAATACGATGGCTTTTGGCCAATTCACAAATTTCACAATGGAAATCTAAATCACTCACCACCGAAAACAAATGAGGTTGTAGTTTTTTAAGATAACTAAATGATAAATGTCCCAAACGTCGATGCCATAACCAAACTATTTCTTTTGCACTCTCAACCCCGGTAGTCTGATGAGCTTGCCCCAAAAGATATTTATGTTTCTCTCCATTCTCTGTCAGGTCCAGGTAGTACAATTTTCCTCTTCTAACACCATAACCAAGAATCATTTGGCCAACAGAGAGGAGACTATAAGCTAATGAGGGAACAACTAGCACAGACTCAAGGGTTAAAGAATCAGATAAAACAATAGAACCTTCTCCGATAACCGGAGTTGGGGTACCAACAGCAGTAGAAACAATATTTTGAGATGAGGGTTTGAGATTTTGCAACAAATTGGGATTATTGGTCATATGGTCAGATGCACCTGTATCAATTATCCATGTATTATTCAAAGTAACCTTACCATTCATACCTGACTGTGCTACAGTAGCAGCATCATCGTTTTCCATTATAAACTTAATGAATCAAACAATTATTGGTGGAGGTTGTTTGATGTTTGCGTCCTTCGTTGCTGTGGCTTCAAGGTGGTTCGATTTCAATGGTGGTAGTGGTGGTATGCAGCGGTTTGTGGTGGTAATTTGGGTGTTCTTCGAGATTCAGGATTTAAAGGATGCAAAGCAAGTTCAAAGGATTGAACCTGCTCTGATACCAACTAGAAAAGAATAATTTGATTTGTGTTTCAATATTGTCTTTCATTCATCCCTCAAGGGGTATTTATAGTGATACAAGAGTTAGAGAGCTATTCTAAACGTACAAGGAAAATGATACCCGTAATTACAAGGTTTCCTACTAATATTAGTAATCCTAATTTGACAGCTATTCTACACAAACAAGTATTGAGTTTGGTGCTTGAACATGGTTGAGATAAAAATTCATCTAGCATACTCTTCTCACCTCTAGACTCCTATAGTCTGAAGCTTGATTCTCAATAGCTTGATTCTCAATATTAGACATGCTATGTCTAACTGGTATGTCATCTTTATCTCTTGAACTTGTTTTCTTAGATTCAGATTGCCAATTATGGCATTCACCATAGTAGAGATTGGCATCTGGAATATTTACATGCTTTGTGTATATTGGTGACTGCAATATTATCGAGGACTGTTTTGTGTATATTGGTGACTGCAATATTACCGAGGGCTAGTAATTCTGTGGCTGAAGTGGTTGTGTAATATTCCCCAGCCCCGTGTATATTGGTGACTGCAGTATGGGAGCGCAATAATCATTTGGCGACAGTGCACGCAAGAGTGAATCCAGATTTTCTTCTAGCGGATCACGTAGCTAAACAATCACAACAAGCAAAGCATTAGTTCATGATTTCATACTCCTATGTGGATAGGGGTGTTCGAAGTGCAAGCTTCAAAGAGGATGCAATTTCACATATCATCTACAACATTTTTTTATACCTAATCTAATAAACAGGCAGACCGATTATAACATCAGTGGTTGGAAAGATATCTTTTGTAACATGAGAATCAGCAATTTCTGTCAAATTTCATGTTTTGTGTCTTACGCTTTGCTATAGTTTTTGGGAATTGTAGAAATAGAATTATAGCCGAAATTCTTAAAACACATGTTCATTCTCACCTGTGGATACAGGTCATACACAGACTCGTCCTCATCACAGGTTGAAACTTCATTCCTGTCTTGAAGACAAGATTCACTTTCTCCAAATGGTGATTGCAACTCATGACAATCACCACTGGTCCCATTGGTTTGCAGAACAGCTTCCAGCTCTTGAGATGCAGGTGACCACAGTGCTGACGGGCAGCAGTCATCCATAGTCTGAGGTTGATGGAGTAGCAGCAACTCCCTATTTCCCTGCGCTAATAGCTACATTTAAATTTCATTAATACTTCTCATCCTCCATATCAAGAAAACAAAGAACATGTTGGTTCTTACCTCTTGATTCATTTCATCATCCCCTCTACCCGGCTCCCCTTCATTACTGACTGAAGAATCCTTATCTGATTTGTTCTTCAATCGACAGATAACAAAGTTGCCCTGCATCAAGTTTTCAGTAATGTCATGGTTAATAAATGGTGACTTCACTAATGTCAATGACTTACTAAACCCTCAATCCCCTAAACACATCAAAATCACAGAAAACTGAGAGAAAGAGATATAGAGCTTCACCTTGTCCTGCTTCGAACAGAAAACAGTTAAGTTTGGATACATGCTGCTGCATATTTAGAAATTGAAATAATATAGGTTAATTAGGATGCTTATTCTGACCTCTGGAATCGCATTTTCAGCTTCATCAGTATGATTCTTTTTCGTAAGAAAAGGATCACTATCCCCAAATGGAAATTTCCTCTTACGATATTCATCATTATTGTTGGTGCCCAATTTTGGGTATATTGGTGACTGCAGTTGAGGTGAGAGAGGAGGATGGGGTAAGGCCAGATCTCCTGGCTTATGAAGTAGCTGTTAGATCAAGAATCAAACAAGTTAGTGTTAGGTAACAGTTATAATATACTTGTTATAATTCAAATCGGAAATTGATTTGCAAAAATTAAAAGCATGTTTGTTCTCACCTCTTCAACCATCTCATCTATATAAAACGGACCAGTTTGTTCACTGCCATGAGATTCAGAAAGAGCATCACGTAGCGCTTCGAACCCCTGGTATTCTTCTGCTTCCGTAAGCACGCCAGAGACGATGTGGCTGCTACCTCCACCATGTTCAGCGTCATGATCATTGCCATAGGGAATCGGAAGAACATCTTCCAGCTGTTTGGACGCTGGACTTTCAACATTTAAGGCCATACTACAGCTACCGCCCCCATGTTCAGCTTCAACATCCTTGCCATTGGGAATCACAACATCATTTCCCAGCTCAATGGATGCTTGATCTTCAACATTGGAGGTCATAATGCAACTACCGCTACTAGGCGCACCTCCATCGCACAATGGAGCATCCTGTCGATCTTGATCAGACTTGCCTGATTTCTTCTTCAAGCGGTTGTCCTTCAACCGGCATAGAACATAGTCCCCGATCTGCTCATTACAATTGGCCTTAGTGAGATAATACTCATGAATAACCCAGTCAGTCTTCTGTTTTTCCGGAAGGTAGAAGGTCAAGATCCTTTTACCCCCGATCTGCTTATCAGAACAGGCCTCAGTGATCCTGCGATCGTTGCCTTGCTTCTTCCAGGAGCCTTCCTCAGTAGTCCTATTGATCTTAGTGCTTTTGCTTTCGCTCTTGCTCTTGCTGTGCTTAAAAACTCTAGGACTGAAGAAGTACCACTCCATGTCCGGAGAGTTCGCCATTGTGAACCACTCCCTGTCCAGAAACTCCCCTTTTGTGAGCACCAGTGCTGCAAAAATCGCAAACCTCAACTTAGTCTCAGACCAAAAACACATGCACGTACATATATACATAGCTGTGTTGAATGACTATAAATCAAGGCTCATACTTTCATCTTTGGTAAATCTTGACGCAATGTACAGTACGTAAAAACTTTGGTATATAGAGTCCGGAATCAGATTGGCTTACCGGGCAAGTCGCGAGGCTCGTACTTGGACACATCGATCTCAGGGATGATGTCCGTGATCTGGGAGTCCGTACGCTGATTCTTCTTCTGCAAGTAGTGACTCAGCAGCTCCTCATCAGAGGGGTGGAACCGGAAACCCTTTGGAAGTGTGAAGCCACCGTAGCTCATCTCTCTCTCACTCAACGTAGCTAATCTTGATCACTGTGTTTTGCTTAGCTCCCAAGAGTGAGTGCAGAGGAAAGAGTGAGGTAATATATAGAGTCAAAGTCATTGGGCTTCCTCAGCAAGTTCAGCTTGAGGCTTGCATCACTGGTGAGTCCCACCTCTGAAGTCCAATCACCGCGTTAATTTTTACATTTTCTTTTTTCTTTGCTTATCCATTCTAGACTGGGAATAGTACTCACCCCGGGAACATTCATGAACATTGACCAAAAAATTTGGTTACATTTTTGGTGGGAAGATTCTAGAGTCTGATCCAGTGGATCAAAGTTATATTCAGGAACAAGGAGTTTCTTTCTTTCCTGAGAAATTCAAGAAAATGTAAAAATTAATCTTCCATTGCTGATTCTTAGGTAGTTTCTTTCAGTGTGAATTTTATAAGTATGATCTTTGTGTAATAACACTTCACGTAATGGATTTTATAAATCTGTATAAATCTAAGAACTCTTTATAAATCCATCACTTAAAAAAGTATGTATAAATCTGAATCCAATATGTCCCACTAAGTCTCTGCAATACTTTGGGTTCATCATCTATGGTTAATTTGATTTCAAGTCGAATAATTATAGATATATAAGACACGTTTGCTTGTATGAAATTGAGAAGTGAGAGAATGATTCCAATAATTCTTGCGTTTACTCACACATAATGAAATGGAAATGATTGTAAGCCCAGGAACGGATCTCTTTGAGGGCCGAATGAGGCTGCGGCTCTTACAACAATTTTAAAAAATACTTGAATGTTATTGATAACTTGTATTTTTTTAATAAATGAGAAGTCATTTAAATCAAAAATTATGATTATGATTTATTATTTATTATTTATCTTTCGCCCATTCAAAGGCAAGATCGAGGTACTGCCACTGTGTAAGCCCCCATCACTTAATATGAAATGGATTCATATACTCATATGATGAAGAAAAGTATTATAGTTGAATACAAGTGTGATGACAAAGCCATAAGGTAAAGTTTGTACAGAAAAGTACAAAAGATGAGCTCACATTGTTCAATTACAGATTCAGTAGAAATGATACAATCAGATTTAGGATAGATTCGGATATGTAACTTTGTTTTCTTGTAGGAGGCTAGGAGCAACTGGTTGAAGGGTTAAACAAAGTAGTCATACCATCATTCATTTCAGTATGGAATCCAGAAGGCCTTATTCCACCAGTGGAATAGTAAGAGAGGTTGCTGATCATGTTCTTTCTTTGTATTCAAAGCAGGCGCGGATCTAGAGTAAGGGTGGGTGGGTAGGGCCCAAGCCTAACCGAACTTTTATGAAAAAAAATAGTTATATTATGTAATTTTTTTCCTGTTATATGCATTTTTGTGCTCACTCAAGCTCACCCGTCTTTAAGAACTCCCCATCATGTTGTGCATATATGTATCTAGGCCTCTATTCTATGGTTCCTCACTTTTTCTCCCACTTTTTTCTTCTAGTTTTTTAGTAGTTTACCTCTTAAATTTCAAAAACTTCTCACGTATAACTCAGCTCCCTTTGAAGCTGACACACCTTCAGCTTCTGTTAATACCCATTCATCAGTTTTTATTGCTCTAACTACTGGTATGCCTGTAAGCCAGATTTGGATCCAGAGATCATCTCTTGCTGCTGAGCATGTCGCTGCAGGCCATTTTGATACTGCAATGCGGTTGCTGAACAGACAACTTGGGATTAAAAACTTCACTCCTTTAAGGTAATTGTTCCTTGATCTTCACTCTAGAAGCCACAGCTATCTACGGGCATTTTTGTCTGCTCCGGTGATATTACTAGCAGTTGAGCGCGGGTGGAATGAATCTGTCACACCACTTGGGAGAAACCCACCAGCACTTGTGTTCAATTTTTCTCAGTTAAAATCTTCTTTCTCTATTGATGTGAAATTGCAAGCATGATTAATGGAATACTCATAGACATCTACTTAAGTTTTAGAAAAAAAAATTGGTTTTTGGCCAAATAAACTCTTAAATATGAAGCCCATCCCATGATCGGATCCTAGACCCGCCACTGATTCAAAGGTAGCAATTCTGCTTAACTTTAATTCAACTTTTTATCTTTCCTTCAGTTTATTTTGTTCTGCATTAGCAGCCATGACATAAACTCAGTCTTGCATTGATTTTGTTGTCTTTGCTACTTGAGCAATCAACAGATAATTGGAGATTTCGTCGGAAAAAACAGACAATTGGAGATTTCAACACACACAATCCAATTAAACTTGATAAAATACTTGAAAGGATTCAAGCCATAACAATACATATTTGTTACTACTACTCCATCAACCAACTAACAGCTCAAATCTCAGCAACTGTAAAGCCTGTAACTACTACTTAACCAATAACCCGACTAGCTATTGGTTTAGTGACATTTCTCTCCACCTTGAAGAATGAGCTCCAAGGCCTTTCTACTAACAATCCAAAGTGGGAAGAGAAAACCATCAATACCACTAAAATCTTTGTGTTACTTGAGAGATTGTCGTATCTCGTTGCAGGATAATATCAGAAATCTTGCAGTTCATTAGCTACATGAGTAATAATCCTGGTAAACAATATTACCAATGTAAGAGCGATTATCACCAAAGGAAGATGTACTGCAACTCATTGCAATCAATATTATGTAGTGCATTTCCAAAGTTTGTGCACATCAGCGGCTGTTGTGTGGAATCTTGCGGCTGACATGGATAAACTGCGGATTCCAGATTGACTTCGGTTTGAGGATGAGGCACCTGTATTAGAAATCATAAACAAACACTAGAAAAGAATAATTTGATTTATGTTTCAATGTTGTCTTTCATTCATCCCTCAAGGGGTATTTATAGTGATACAAGAGTTAGAGAGTTATTCTAAACGTACAAGGAAAAGGATACCCGTAATTACAAGGTTTCCTACTAATATTAGTAATCCTAATTTGACAGCTATTCTACACTCCCTCTCAAGTTGGGCGCGTGGATGTCAATCATGTCCAACTTGTCAATTGAGCTGTCAAACAATTTTTTTGATACTCCTTTAGTAAGAACATCTGCTAACTGTTCCTCTGAAGTTACGAAAGGAAAGCGAATAATTTTCCGATCAAGATTCTCCTTGATGAAGTGACGGTCAACTTCCACATGTTTAGTTCGGTCATGCTGAACAAGATTATGTGCAATCTCAATAGCAGTTGTATTATCACAATGCAGATCCATAGACCCCTTAAGCTTGTACCCAAGTTCCTTCATAATATTACGAATCCATAACATCTCACAAACCCCATGAGCCATACCTCGAAACTCAGCTTCGGCACTCGACCTTGCCACAACTTTCTGCATCTTACTACGCCAAGTGACAAGATTCCCTCCAACAAACGTGAAATACCCAGATGTAGAACGTCTGTCTGTATTATCACCAGCCCAATCACTATTGCGTTTGATAAATAAGGTATGATCAGAATTGCTCTGTCGGTACCCAAAAGACCTCATGGACTTTGAGAATCTTCCAAACCAAGCTCTCGGAGATTGTTTAAGTCCATATAGAGATTTCTTCAACTTGCACACTTTGTTGACGTCGCTCGGACTACTCTTGACTCCTGGAGGCATATCCATGTACACCTATTCATCTAGATTCCCATTGAGAAAAGCATTTTTCACATCAAATTGTCGCAAGGGCCAGTCTTTGTTTGCTGCAAGGGAAATCAGAATTCTGACAGTATTGATCTTTGCTACGGGTGCAAAGGTTTCCTCATAATCAACCCCATAGCACTGTGTGTATCCCTTGGCAACCAACCTTGCTTTATACCTATTAATGGTTCCATCAGCATTAAGTTTCACGGTAAACACCCATCGACATCCTACAGTTTTCTTCCCAACAGGCATGTGAACTAATTCCCATGTCGCATTCTTTTGAAGAGCCTCCAATTCTTCATTCATTGCCTTTGTCTATTTTGGATCCTCCAATGCATCCTGCACGTTACTTGGAATAGATACAGTAGATAATTGATTAACAACAAGTGCATGTGACCCGGCAAGTCTATGGTTAGACATGTAATTGGCTATAGGGTATTTGGCTTTAGATTTGATATCTGGTTCATATTGTTTTTTAGGAATTCCCTTAGTAACCCTTTGCGATTTCCTAGACTCAATATTTTCTAACCCAACATTAGAATCAAAAAATACCTATGGAGGAGCATTCTGACATGATTCTTCAGTTGTTGATGTAGAAGGGGGAGTATCTCGTTCTTGAACCTCTGAAAAACCTTGTCTCTGCTTTAAAATCTCTTCAGAAAGCATAGACATATTTGGTCGGGACTGCGCCGAGTCATTGCATGCATCTTCTGGAGCCGTCACGTGGCTATCACCAGGAAGGGATGGCTGAACCGGCACATGGGCAGGACTAGATGGGGCCAGCGACAAATCATCAGCCGGCATGTGGGGGACAGCCGGCATGTGGGAGACAGCCGTGGGTCCGTCGGTTGGCGCGTGGGTCTCCCACGTTCTCCCTTGCTCGGTTTGATCATTCAATCCGACACCAAAATGGTCTTCAATATTCTCTATGTTTTCAAATAGATCAAAACTCCCTTCACGACCTTTCTCCCCCTGAAGGGAACACGATGGAGCTCCCCCTGAATAATATGGTTCAGATTCACGGAATGAGACATCAAGTGAGATATACATTGTGTCTGTGAGCGGGTCATAGCATCGATACCCTTTCTGAAAATCGGCATATCCAACAAAAATGCACTTCTTGGCACGAGGATCGAGTTTACTCCGTTGAGGCTTTGGTATATGAACATAAACTGTGCATCCAAACACTCGAGGCTCCAAATTAGGTAGAGATGGAACTGTCAGAAGTAAGTGTAACTTCTGATGAGGATTCTGAAACTCAATTACCCGGGAAGGGGTACGATTGATGAGATATGCGACTGATTTAACTGCTTCTCCCCAATAAGAATGAGGAACATTCATGCCGAATAAAGAGGCACAAACAACCTCCATTATTTGTCTATTCTTCCTCTCTGCCAAGCCATTCTGCTGAGGAGTATAAGAATTTGATGTTTGATGACGGATTTCATGTGTTCTGCAAAAATCAATCATTGGACCATTCACAAACTCTCCACCATTGTCAGATTGGAAAACCCGGATAGACTGTTGATACTGATTGGCCACCATCTTGTGGAAATTAGTAAACCTCTCAAAAACATCACTTTTGTTCTTCAGTAGAGAAACCCAAGTCATGCGTGTACAATCATCGATAAAGGTAACATAATAACGTGCTCCAGATAGGGAGGGAATTTTTGCAGGGCCCCAAACATCAAAATGAATTTTCATGAAAGGAATCGGACTCTTATGCAAACTCGGTGAATATGAAATACGATGGCTTTTGGCCAATTCACAAATTTCACAATGGAAATCTAAATCACTCACCACCGAAAACAAATGAGGTTGTAGTTTTTTAAGATAACTAAATGATAAATGTCCCAAACGTCGATGCCATAACCAAACTATTTCTTTTGCACTCTCAACCCCGGTAGTCTGATGAGCTTGCCCCAAAAGATATTTATGTTTCTCTCCATTCTCTGTCAGGTCCAGGTAGTACAATTTTCCTCTTCTAACACCATAACCAAGAATCATTTGGCCAACAGAGAGGAGACTATAAGCTAATGAGGGAACAACTAGCACAGACTCAAGGGTTAAAGAATCAGATAAAACAATAGAACCTTCTCCGATAACCGGAGTTGGGGTACCAACAGCAGTAGAAACAATATTTTGAGATGAGGGTTTGAGATTTTGCAACAAATTAGGATTATTGGTCATATGGTCAGATGCACCTGTATCAATTATCCATGTATTATTCAAAGTAACCTTACCATTCATACCTGACTGTGCTACAGTAGCAGCATCATCGTTTTCCATTATAAACTTAATGAATCAAACAATTATTGGTGGAGGCTGTTTGATGTTTGCGTCCTTCGTTGCTGTGGCTTCAAGGTGGTTCGATTTCAATGGTGGTAGTGGTGGTATGCAGCGGTTTGTGGTGGTAATTTGGGTGTTCTTCGAGATTCAGGATTTAAAGGATGCAAAGCAAGTTCAAAGGATTGAACCTGCTCTGATACCAACTAGAAAAGAATAATTTGATTTGTGTTTCAATATTGTCTTTCATTCATCCCTCAAGGGGTATTTATAGTGATACAAGAGTTAGAGAGCTATTCTAAACGTACAAGGAAAATGATACCCGTAATTACAAGGTTTCCTACTAATATTAGTAATCCTAATTTGACAGCTATTCTACACAAACAAGTATTGAGTTTGGTGCTTGAACATGGTTGAGATAAAAATTCATCAAGCATACTCTTCTCACCTCTAGACTCCTATAGTCTGAAGCTTGATTCTCAATAGCTTGATTCTCAATATTAGACATGCTATGTCTAACTGGTATGTCATCTTTATCTCTTGAACTTGTTTTCTTAGATTCAGATTGCCAATTATGGCATTCACCATAGTAGAGATTGGCATCTGGAATATTTACATGCTTTGTGTATATTGGTGACTGCAATATTATCGAGGACTGTTTTGTGTATATTGGTGACTGCAATATTACCGAGGGCTAGTAATTCTGTGGCTGAAGTGGTTGTGTAATATTCCCCAGCCCCGTGTATATTGGTGACTGCAGTATGGGAGCGCAATAATCATTTGGCGACAGTGCACGCAAGAGTGAATCCAGATTTTCTTCTAGCGGATCACGTAGCTAAACAATCACAACAAGCAAAGCATTAGTTCATGATTTCATACTCCTATGTGGATAGGGGTGTTCGAAGTGCAAGCTTCAAAGAGGATGCAATTTCACATATCATCTACAACATTTTTTTATACCTAATCTAATAAACAGGCAGACCGATTATAACATCAGTGGTTGGAAAGATATCTTTTGTAACATGAGAATCAGCAATTTCTGTCAAATTTCATGTTTTGTGTCTTACGCTTTGCTATAGTTTTTGGGAATTGTAGAAATAGAATTATAGCCGAAATTCTTAAAACACATGTTCATTCTCACCTGTGGATACAGGTCATACACAGACTCGTCCTCATCACAGGTTGAAACTTCATTCCTGTCTTGAAGACAAGATTCACTTTCTCCAAATGGTGATTGCAACTCATGACAATCACCACTGGTCCCATTGGTTTGCAGAACAGCTTCCAGCTCTTGAGATGCAGGTGACCACAGTGCTGACGGGCAGCAGTCATCCATAGTCTGAGGTTGATGGAGTAGCAGCAACTCCCTATTTCCCTGCGCTAATAGCTACATTTAAATTTCATTAATACTTCTCATCCTCCATATCAAGAAAACAAAGAACATGTTGGTTCTTACCTCTTGATTCATTTCATCATCCCCTCTACCCGGCTCCCCTTCATTACTGACTGAAGAATCCTTATCTGATTTGTTCTTCAATCGACAGATAACAAAGTTGCCCTGCATCAAGTTTTCAGTAATGTCATGGTTAATAAATGGTGACTTCACTAATGTCAATGACTTACTAAACCCTCAATCCCCTAAACACATCAAAATCACAGAAAACTGAGAGAAAGAGATATAGAGCTTCACCTTGTCCTGCTTCGAACAGAAAACAGTTAAGTTTGGATACATGCTGCTGCATATTTAGAAATTGAAATAATATAGGTTAATTAGGATGCTTATTCTGACCTCTGGAATCGCATTTTCAGCTTCATCAGTATGATTCTTTTTCGTAAGAAAAGGATCACTATCCCCAAATGGAAATTTCCTCTTACGATATTCATCATTATTGTTGGTGCCCAATTTTGGGTATATTGGTGACTGCAGTTGAGGTGAGAGAGGAGGATGGGGTAAGGCCAGATCTCCTGGCTTATGAAGTAGCTGTTAGATCAAGAATCAAACAAGTTAGTGTTAGGTAACAGTTATAATATACTTGTTATAATTCAAATCGGAAATTGATTTGCAAAAATTAAAAGCATGTTTGTTCTCACCTCTTCAACCATCTCATCTATATAAAACGGACCAGTTTGTTCACTGCCATGAGATTCAGAAAGAGCATCACGTAGCGCTTCGAATCCCTGGTATTCTTCTGCTTCCGTAAGCACACCAGAGACGATGTGGCTGCTACCTCCACCATGTTCAGCGTCATGATCATTGCCATAGGGAATCGGAAGAACATCTTCCAGCTGTTTGGATGCTGGACTTTCAACATTTAAGGCCGTACTACAGCTGCCGCCCCCATGTTCAGCTTCAACATCCTTGCCATTGGGAATCACAACATCATTTCCCAGCTCAATGGATGCTTGATCTTCAACATTGGAGGTCATTCTGCAACTACCGCTACTAGGCGCACCTCCATCGCACAATGGAGCATCCTGTCGATCTTGATCAGACTTGCCTGATTTCTTCTTCAAGCGGTTGTCCTTCAACCGGCATAGAACATAGTCCCCGATCTGCTCATTACAATTGGCCTTAGTGAGATAATACTCATGAATAACCCAGTCAGTCTTCTGTTTTTCCGGAAGGTAGAAGGTCAAGATCCTTTTACCCCCGATCTGCTTATCAGAACAGGCCTCAGTGATCCTGCGATCGTTGCCTTGCTTCTTCCAGGAGCCTTCCTCAGTAGTCCTATTGATCTTACTGCTTTTACTTTCGCTCTTGCTCTTGCTGTGCTTAAAAACTCTAGGACTGAAGAAGTACCACTCCGTGTCCGGAGAGTTCGCCATTGTGAACCACTCCCTGTCCAGAAACTCCCCTTTTGTGAGCACCAGTGCTGCAAAAATCGCAAACCTCAACTTAGTCTCAGACCAAAAACACATGCACGTACATATATACATAGCTGTGTTGAATGACTATAAATCAAGGCTCATACTTTGACCTTTGGTAAATCTTGACGCAATGTACAGTACGTAAAAACTTTGGTATAGAGTCCGGAAATAGATTGGCTTACCGGGCAAGTCGCGAGGCTCGTACTTGGACACATCGATCTCAGGGATGATGTCCGTGATCTGGGAGTCCGTACGCTGATTCTTCTTCTGCAAGTAGTGACTCAGCAGCTCCTCATCAGAGGGGTGGAACCGGAAACCCTTTGGAAGTGTGAAGCCACCGTAGCTCATCTCTCTCTCACTCATCGTAGCTGATCTTGATCACTGTGTTTTGCTTAGCTCCGAAGAGTGAGTGCAGAGGAAAGAGTGAGGTAATATATAGAGTCAAAGTCATTGGGCTTCCTCAGCAAGTTCAGCTTGAGGCTTGCATCACTGGTGAGTCCCACCTCGGACGTCCAATCTCCGCGTTAATTTTTACATTTTCTTTTTTCTTTGCTTATCCATTCTAGACTGGGAATAGTACTCACCCCGGGAACATTCATGAACATTGACCAAAAAATTTGGTTACATTTTTGGTGGGAAGATTCTAGAGTCTGATCCAGTGGATCAAAGTTATATTCAGGAACAAGGAGTTTCTTTCTTTGCTGAGAAATTCAAGAAAATGTAAAAATTAATCTTCCATTGCTGATTCTTAGGTAGTTTCTTTCAGTGTGAATTTTATAAGTATGATCTCTGTGTAATAACGCTTCACATTGTTTGACAGCTGAAATTACGTGCCTTTGAGAAATAGAAATGGCCAGTCAGTTTTATTTTATGATAATTCTTTGATAAATACACTGATCGGTCAGTTTTTGTGACTCTAAACGGGTGTATTTTAGTTAGATTTTTATGAAATTTTAAAGATTTTTATGAATTTTAAAAGTTTAGAGGTATTTAATTAGGATTTGTAACAGAAGATTTAAAATTCATAAAAGTGAGGGTATTCAGTTAGGATTTTTAATTAAAGATTTTACATCTATGAAAATATGAGGGTATTCAGTAAACACATAAATTGTTAAATATTTATTAAATGATGGATTTGTACGGATTGTCAAGTATAAATTGTGAAGTGAGCAATCCAACCCCTTAGACATAAAATTTGGTTAATTTAAAAGTTTTATCTTTTATTATTTTATTTTATTCATCTTTCTCTTCCTACCTCCCTCTCTTGTCACTACATTTTTATACATATTTTTAGATCTTATTTTTTTACTGCAATATTTATTTACTTGGTTTTTATACGTGTCTTATATATTCTATACGATTTTTTGTATTGTTTTTTACTCCGTACTGTATTATAATATATATTCAACTCTCTCCCTTTCCTCTTGTCACTATCATTCTTCTTTCTTTTTTATACATGTTATTTAATCTTATTATTTTTTTACTATAATACTCATTCACTTGCCTTTTGTACGTGCTTTATATATTCTATAAAAAAAAATTTCTTGTTTTTTGCTTCGTTAACATGTATTCAGCTCTTTCAATCAACTCAATATGTGTAACATAGACTATCAACATTTTGGTTAGAATTTTGAACTTTACTTTATTGCAGTAGAGATATAGATAAATATAATCATTATCAAAGTATTTTTTCTTTAGCTGTCACATACAACTTAAGTACAAAATAAACATATATTTTTTCACCGTGTTTTGACACGGGTCTATGAATTTTAAATGATATCTTATGAATAAGAATCTTTTATTCCCTCTCCATAATATGTCTCTGAATGTGCGGTGCAAATATAGAGTTTACATTGAGAAGTTTTTATGTTATTACTTTTTGTTTATACAATCATGTTACATGTTTATGTAATAAGTGATTAATCATAAAATATTTGTTTAATTCTACGAGAATCCATGCGAATTTATCATTTGTTTTCAGGAATCCTAAAAGTTTAGGTTTTAAAATCTATATAAATCTAATGGATTTTATAAATCTGTATAAATCTAAGAACTCTTTATCAATCCATCACTTAAAAAAGTATGTATAAATCTAAATCCAATACGTCCCACTAAGTCTCTGCAATACTTTGGGTTCATCATCTATGGTTAATTTGATTTCAAGTCAAATAATTATAGATATATAAGGCACGTTTGTTTGTATGAAATTGAGAAGTGAGAGAATGATTCCAGTAATTCTTGCGTTTACTCACACATAATGAAATGGAAATGATTGTAAGCTTAGGGGCGGATCTCTTTAAGGGCCGGAGGGGCTGCGGCTCCTATAACAATTTTAAAAAATACTTAAATATTATTGATAACTTGTAGTTTTTTAATAAATAAGAAGTTATTTAAATCAAAAATCATGATTGTAACTGCTCAAGAATTTATTATTAATCTTTCGCCCATTCAAAGGCAAGATCGAGGTACTGCCACTGTGTAAGCTCCCACCACTTCATATGAAATGGATTCATATACTCATTTGATGAAGAAAAGTATCATAGTTGAATACAAGTGTGATGACAAAGCCATAAGGTAAAGTTTGTACAGAAAAGTACAAAAGATGAGCTCACATTGTTCAATTACAGATTCAGTAGAAATGATACAATCAGATTTAAGATAGATTCGGATAGGTAACTTTGTTTTCTTGTAGGAGGCTAGGAGCAACTGGTTGAAGGGTTAAACAAAGTAGTCATACCATCATTCATTTCAGTATGGAATCTAGAAGGCCTTATTCCACCAGTGGAATAGTAAGAGAGGTTGCTGATCATGTTCTTTCTTTGTATTCAAAGGTAGCAATTCTGCTTAACTTTAATTCAACTGTTTATCTTTCCTTCAGTTTATTTTGTTCTGCATTAGCAGCCATGACATAAACTCAGTCTTGCATTGATTTTGTTGTCTTTGCTACTTGAGCAATCAACAGATAATTGGAGATTTCATCGAAAAAAACAGACAATTGGAGATTTCAACACACAATCCAATTAAACTTGATAAAATACTTGAAAGGATTCAAGCCATAGCAATACATATTTGTTACTACTACTCCATCAACCAACTAACAACTCAAATCTCAGCAACTGTAAAGCCTGTAACTACTACTTAACCAATAACCCGACTAGCTATTGGTTTAGTGACATTTCTCTCCACCTTGAAGAATGAACTCCAAGGCCTTTCTACTAACAATCCAAAGTGGGAAGAGAAAACCATCAATACCACTAAAATCTTTGTGTTAATTGAGAGATTGTCGTGTCTCGTTGCAGGATAATATCAGAAATCTTGCAGTTCATTAGCTACATGAGTAATAATCCTGGTAAACAATATTACCAATGTAAGAGCGATTATCACCAAAGGAAGACGTACTGCAACTCATTGCAATCAATATTATGTAGTGCATCTCCAAAGTTTGTGCACATCAGCGGCTGTTGTGTGGAATCTTGCGGCTGGCATGGATAAACTGCGGATTCCAGATTGACTTCGGTTTGAGGATGAGGCACCTGTATTAGAAATCATAAACAAACAAGTATTGAGTTTGGTGCTTGAACATGGTTGAGATAAAAATTCATCTAGCATACTCTTCTCACCTCTAGACTCCTATAGTCTGAAGCTTGATTCTCAATATTAGACATGCTATGTCTAACTGGTATGTCATCTTTATCTCTTGAACTTGTTTTCTTAGATTCAGATTGCCAATTATGGCATTCACCATAGTAGAGATTGGCATCTGGAATATTTACATGCTTTGTGTATATTGGTGACTGCAATATTATCGAGGACTGTTTTGTGTATATTGGTGACTGCAATATTACCGAGGGCTAGTAATTCTGTGGCTGAAGTGGTTGTGTAATATTCCCCAGCCCCGTGTATATTGGTGACTGCAGTATGGGAGCGCAATAATCATTTGGCGACAGTGCACGCAAGAGTGAATCCAGATTTTCTTCTGACGGATCACGTAGCTAAACAATCACAACAAGCAAAGCATTAGTTCATGATTTCATACTCCTATGTGGATAGGAGTGTTCGAAGTGCAAGCTTCAAAGAGGATGCAATTTCACATATCATCTACAACATTTTTTTATACCTAATCTAATAAACAGGCAGACCGATTATAACATCAGTGGTTGGAAAGATATCTTTTGTAACATGAGAATCAGCAATTTCTGTCAAATTTCATGTTTTGTGTCTTACGCTTTGCTATAGTTTTTGGGAATTGTAGAAATAGAATTATAGCCGAAATTCTTAAAACACATGTTCATTCTCACCTGTGGATACAGGTCATACACAGACTCGTCCTCATCACAGGTTGAAACTTCATTCCTGTCTTGAAGACAAGATTCACTTTCTCCAAATGGTGATTGCAACTCATGACAATCACCACTGGTCCCATTGGTGTGCAGAACAGCTTCCAGCTCTTGAGATGCAGGTGACCACAGTGCTGACGGGCAGCAGTCATCCATAGTCTGAGGTTGATGGAGTAGCAGCAACTCCCTATTTCCCTGCGCTAATAGCTACATTTAAATTTCATTAATACTTCTCATCCTCCATATCAAGAAAACAAAGAACATGTTGGTTCTTACCTCTTGATTCATTTCATCATCCCCTCTACCCGGCTCCCCTTCATTACTGACTGAAGAATCCTTATCTGATTTGTTCTTCAATCGACAGATAACAAAGTTGCCCTGCATCAAGTTTTCAGTAATGTCATGGTTAATAAATGGTGACTTCACTAATGTCAATGACTTACTAAACCCTCAATCCCCTAAACACATCAAAATCACAGAAAACTGAGAGAAAGAGATATAGAGCTTCACCTTGTCCTGCTTCGAACAGGAAATGACCTCATTTCTAGGAAGATAGTACTCATGAATGACCCAGCCGGTCTTCTTCTTCTTGGCTTCCCCACGACCCTGGTAAAAAGTCAGAGTCCTCTTCTTCCCAATCACAGCTTTGGAACGCCGTTCCTTAATCCCACGCTCTTTGCCTGTGATCTTCCAGAATCCCTTCTTCGTGCTCCGATTCGAACGAGAGCTTTTGTTGTACTTGTAAACATTTCTTGTGAAGAAGAACCACTCCATGTCCTGATCCTCTGTCTCAGTCCCCAACAAACCTGAAAACCCAAAACCCAAAAATCAGAACCGAACCCACTTCATAATGCATCATATCCACAAAAGGGTAGTGATCAAAACTCTGAAATGTCGAGTGTTTAATTACCAGGAAGCTCAGCCGGCTCGTGTTCACAAAGGTCGATGAAAGGGATGATTTGGTCGATCTCCGACTCGTTTTGGCCGTGAATCTTCTTCTTCAAATAGTAATTCACCAGCTCTTCTCCCGTGGGATGGAACCTGTAGCCTACTGGCAATGGAAGCGGCGTCGTTTCGTCTCTGCCTAGATTTGTTGTCATCTCTATGTTTGAATGTAAGCTCTGAGAAACAGGGGAGAAGAGTGGTGTATATATGGTGAATGAAACTTCACGTAAACCCGACGTCATACGACGAGTCATCTTTGTCTGTTGCGACTAAACCCCTCTAGCAAGTTTAGAAGAGATAGTGAAGAATATCCCCTTACCCTTACCCAGAACCGGCCCTGGGCTTCGCCAATCAAGCACAAGCTTAGGGCCCTACATATAAAGGTTTCAAAAAATTATTATATAACCTTTAATATATGAATGTAAAAAATAAAAAAAATTATGAAAATATGAAATTGTAGAAATTTTTAAGAGGTAAATACATGATGTATAATTAATTAGATAAATAGGTACCTGATGTATAATTAATTAGATAAATAGACACCTGATGTTTAAAAGATGACAGTTTGGTACCTTAAGTTTAGCTCAGTTAGATAGTTTAATGTTTTTATTAACTTTTCTGTTAAATATGAGGGTAAAATAAATATTTAGATCCTATTTATCAATATACACATAAAAAAAATTGTTATGTGGATTCATATGTATTAGATCCGAATATATATATCCAAAATTTTAACTTGAGATATCGAAGTGTCAAACTGTCTACATGTGGATTCATGTGTATTAGATCTGAATATATATTAGACAGTTTGATAACGAAAGTATCAAATTGTCCAATTAAGCATAACTTAAGATATCTAAGTGGCATCTTTTAAACATCAGGTACCTAATTGTTCTATTGGTGATACATCAGGAACCATATAAGGTATTTACCTATTTTAAGTCTCATGCTTCAATAAGCTTGTAGAAAATTGTTAGCATTAAAAATGAGTTTGTTCGTTTGAATACTAATAAGAAATGGTAGATTATTACAATTTTATGGTTCAACTCATAGAAAATTGTTAGTATTAAAAATAAGTTTGTTCGATTGAATATGAATACATTAATAATAATCTTCGTATGTCACTACATCTAATTTATTTTAAAGATTAACACTTTAATTTGTTTTTAGTTGAGTGCCTGAAATCTGAGGGCCGCCCCTGCCCTTACCACAGCATTTTGTTTTTCTTCAAAAAAAGTGAAAATCTCCGACCTTTTTCATTTTGAAAACGCCAGCTTTTTCCATTTCTGTGCAAAGATTCGTTGCAGAGATTAATGGAGGGGACCCCTTGATGGAGATGTCCCCCAATAGGGTCTCGACCTTGCTTCACAAGTAGTCAACACCTTCCTCAAGAAGGAGTCGGGTCCTCATTATTCTATTTCTAATCGAACTTTTTCTCATATTTTACTTTCCTAATCAATAGTAACAAATATAAATATGGATTGAAGGAAACTTCCTACCTGGGCAGGAGACTTGCAAAATAATGCCAGTTGGAACTACTCACTTCCTTGTTTCACTTTGGTTCACTATCATGATTTCTTTAAAGTTTTTTAAGTTTAGAGGATGTTACATTTAGTCTTTTCCTTCTTTTTTTTCTTGCATCGAATTAAAAAACAAAAACACAGTATAAAACTACTTGGTGCTAGCTAGAAGATGGTGGTGCAAGCTCCGTGTGGTGGCTAACATGGATCTACATGTCCTTGTTATTTTCTTAGTACAAACTCTACTAAAAGCTACATTACTAAAAAACGGTCATAGGTGACAAAAATGTCTTGTCGTTTAAGTTTGATTTTCTGTCGTGGCCTTAAGCAACGAAAAGTCTGTCATCTAAGCTTAGTCGTATTTTAATAGCGACGGAAATACATTATTCTGTCGCTTAAGTCATGTACCTATGTGACGACAAATTCCCTTAGACGACGCAATATTTCCGTCGCTTAGGCCTTAGATTTTTTCAACACAAAAAAATCTCTGACGGATTGCTGGCAAATTTTTCTTCTTCTTCTTCCTCCGCCACCAGAACCACCGTACCACCTCCTCCGCCACCACCACTGTCACCACTTTCTTCTTCTCCTCCCGCCCTCTTCTTCTTTGTTTAACCAGCAAGAGTAGGATTCTTAAAATTTGAATCCTCTGCTTAAGCGACGGAAGACCTCTTCTTCTCATCCCGGCCTCCCAACCTCTTTTTCTTCGCTTAAGCAGCAAGAGCGAGATTCTTAAAATTTGAATCCTCTGCTTAAGCGACGAAAATAATTTCGTCGCTTAAGTAAGTTTCAAATTTTAAATTCAGCATTTGAGCGCCAAAACTTAAACATTTGAAAATTTACTTAAGCGACGAAAACTTACGTCGCTTAAACATTTGAAAATTTACTTAAGTGACAGAAACTTCCGTTGCTTAAGTCAATTATTTTCGTCGCTTAAGAAAGTTTGATTTTTTTATCTAGTTTCTGAGCGCTAAACCGTAGAAATTTGAAGTTTTACTTAAGCGATGGGAAGTTTCGTCACTCAAGTTAATAATTTCCGTCGCGTAAGTAAATGTCAGTCACTTAAGTAAATGATTTCCGTCGCTTAAAGGAAACAGCCTAAGCGACGGAAACTTAAAATTTCGTCGCTTAAGCGCTGCTTAAACGACGAAAATTTTCTGGTCGTGACCACTTCCGCCGCTTAAGCATGTTTTTCTACTAGTGCTAGCGACTGAACGTGCCAATTATCATATGTTTTGAAATGCATGCACGATTTATGTTCCGTAGATCAACTAATAAGAATATTTGAATCCAATTCTCAATTGTGAATCATGTCCTGTAACATATGTCACTAGTAGAAAAACGTCCTTAAGTGACGAAAGTAAACCGTCGCTTAAGACCGATTTCCCGTCACTTAAGCACTTAACCGACGGAAGGTCCGTCATCTAAGACCCGTCACTTAAGCCTTAAGTACGGAAATCCACAATTCGTCGCTACAGCCATGTACCTAAGCGACGAAATGTGTTCGCCGCACAAGAGCTATTGCGACAAAACGAATACACTTAAGCGACCAAGTGTTCCGTCGCTTAAGTGTGTAGATTTTTTCAACAAAAAAAATGGTGGCCAAATCCGGCCAAATGGAAGAACTAATCCAAATCCGGCCAAATGGAAGAACCCATCCTAATCCGGCCAAATATGTTGGTCTACTATCTTTTTTTCATCATCAACACCACCCTAACCCATCTTCACCGGAGTCATAATCAAATCCGGAGTCGCTAGCCTCGCCGGGAAACGCACTACCTAAACCAAGAATTTTCAAAGCATCACCGATTAGAGAAATTAATTATATAGGCTTTTAGAACTCGTCAAGAAGATTAAGAATCTTACCACACGCAGAGGAAACGGTGGCCGGAAACCGAAGAAATCTCGCCAGAAAGTTTTGAGGCCAAATCGAGCTTTTACAAAAACTTTAACGCATGTGTGTTTTGAGACCACAAAGATGACGGGATCGACGTGAGGAATACAAAGGTGTCAGCCATGTGCACAGCCGTGGCCGGAAGACGGAGATACGGCGACCTCAATTCGGAGGAGGCGGAGATATGGTGGCGTCGGTTCCGGTACGAAGAGGAGGTGAGGGCCGAGGAAGAGCTGGAGGGTGATAGTGAGAGCCGAGGAAGGAGGAGAGGCTGATGGTGTTCGGGTGAGGAGATGGGATTGGTTTTCGGGTAATATGTAATGTACCCAGAAAAATTTGAACGCATGACTTAAGCGACGAAAATGATTTTTCCGTCGCCTAAGAGTTTCAACTTAAATTTTTGATTCAAATTTTGAGTGGGGTTTGAAATTTTAGCGAGACTTAAACGACGGAAAATATATTTCCGTCGCTTAAGTTATGACTTAAGTGACGAACCTGATTTTCCGTCGCCTAAGAGTTTCAACTTAAGCAACGAATCATTGTGCTCGTCGCTTTAGTGAGACTTAAGTGACGAAAATTCGTATTCGTCTCTTAAGTGGTCACTTAGGCGACAAATTTATTTTCCGTCGCCTAAGTGCTCTCTAAAGCGACAGAATCTCTTTTGGCTTGAAAGTTTCTGTCACTTAAGGGATTTATTCTAGTAGTGTGTACATCATATGTTTTGAAATGCATGCACGATTTGTGATCCGTAGACGAACAAGAGTAGTAAGGTGAAAAAATTTAGTGTTTCTATCACCATCCCGAACAAAGAAGAAACTCTGTATTGGTATAGTATCTCCATATGTTGCTCAAGTAGTCGCAATCGAGGAAAAACTTGCGCAGAAATATAATAATCTTGATGGCTTTACAGTGAAGGTAAAGACATTTGACTGTGTTAGACAGAATTAGTATTTGGCTGTAATCTAGCCATAATCTTGGCATTAGTATTTTAGATTAGCAGTATATTGTTGTAAATGCTTATCACTGTATATCAGGTCCTGATTTGCAGTAATTGCATTTAATTTCTTTGTTAGCTGTATATTGTTGTAAATGCATATTACTGCATATCAGTTCCTGATTTGCAGTAATTGCATTTAATCTCTTTCTATAACAACAGTAAACTTGTTGCTATATAACATGTATTCTTGTAATGAATTGATAAAAGGAAAATCATTTTTGACATGGTATCAGCCTAAAATCGATCATTCCTTGTGATCTTCCTAATCCTTCAACTTTTTCTGTGTCTTCCTTCTCCTTCTTCTGTCAACTGCTCCCTTGTTCATACTCAATCCCAAATCCTTTTCTTCTTAACCTGCAGAACCTTACCTGTCTCTCATCCTCTTCCTCCATCTCGTTCTTTTCTATCTTTATCATTCCTTCAAGCGTTTGTTATTCAGTTTTTCCTCCATGACTACATTATCCTCTACTCATAGCCCAAACCCATATCAATCTCCTACCTTATATCATCACAGTCCAGCCCCCAACACTCACCAAGACCAGTGGCCAATTACTTCTGACAGCCAGCAAAATTCTTAGCCAAGACGTTCTGGTGCAGGTCATTCCTCACTAGGTCATCTTTCACAAATGACGCCATCAAATTTCACATATGATCCTTGGAAAACTCAAGGCTTTCAAAGCCCAGCACATCAATGGTGCAATAATCATCATCCCATTCCGCATGGTTCAGTCCACAGACCTCCCGGGTTCTCCGGCCCATCTCCCCTCACCTACCCTCCTTTTGTCGAGGCTCACTTCTTTAGCGCACCAATCTGGTATCCCGATACCGGCGCCATTCATCACATGACAACCATGCCTCTTCAAAACACCCAACCATATGATGGTTCTCATAATGTCTATATGGGTGATGATAGTTCTATGTCAATATCTCATATTGGCACCCTTCCTTTTCCCTTAGGTTCCTCTAACTTTTCTTTACGTAATGTCTTTCAAATTCCTACTATTCATAAAAATCTTCTTTCTGTTGCTCGTTTTATAAAAAATAATCTTGTCTTCTTCTTGTTCGCTCTTGATTATTACCAAATTTATTGCTTACCCACTGGTCGTCTTCTTTTTCTCACTATTGTGCATCTTTGGGCATCCAACAACGCTTTTCGTGTCCTTAAACTCCATAACAAAATGGATTGGCTAAAAGGAAACACCGTCACATTGCCACAATGGCACACACCTTACTACTTACTTCTGCCGCTCCTCAACATCTTTGGGCCGAGGCTGTTTTAACATTTGTATATATCATAAATCTTCTTCCCACTCTCACTCTCAATTGGGATACTCCTCATACTCGTCTTTATGATCATTCTCCTTCGTACTCCTCTCTTCGAGTTTTTGGTGTTCTTGTTTTTCTCATCTCGGTCCTTTGTCTTCCAATAAGTTGTCTAATCAAAGTGTTGAGTGTGTCTTTATAGGTTATAGTCCACGTCATAAAGGTTATCGATGTCTTGACCCGAAAACGAGTCATGTGTATGTGTCACGTCATGTTTTATTTAACAAAACAAGTTTTTCCTATAAAAGTTTGTAGGTACCAGCTTCTGATCCGTTGGAATTCACACTTATATCCGATCCAAGCTCACTAAATACCTCCACCAATTCAGTCTCACACGAGAGCCCAAGTTCTCAACCTTCCGGCCCAAGTCTGCAAATGCATTCCACCAACCCAGGTTTAGACCAACAATAGAGAGTCAATCTCATGCTTCCTCTCACATCCGCCCAGCCACCGTTCTCATCCGCTGGTCTGGCGCCTGCCGCTCCGCTCCCTACCCACGATCCGGCTGCCACAGACCTTAATCTTCATGCTGGTCTGACTCCAGCTGACCCACTCTCCAACTCGGCGCCTCCGCCGTCAATTCTTGCCCAGCAATCACAAGTGCCTCCACCAGTGGCTTCTCCGACCATCACCCCTCCTATTCAAACATAC
Source organism: Comarum palustre (assembly GCA_951800085.1). NCBI lineage: Eukaryota > Viridiplantae > Streptophyta > Magnoliopsida > Rosales > Rosaceae > Comarum > Comarum palustre. The sequence goes on along the minus strand of OX637588.1, from coordinate 14,053,413 downwards.
CATCGACGACGTAACACACTTGACCCAGTTCCAACGTCCTCAGCCATAACTTCTGCCACTACTGTACCTCATGCTGCAACACATGATACATCCTCTTCTCACCTGCCTACTGGAAGCCCAGCCCCGCCCTCTCCTCCACCACTTCCGGATCCTTCTCCACTCCCTACACACTCCATGCGGACTCGCCTCCGAGATGGCATCATTCAGCCCCGCATTGGCACAGATGGCATTGTAAAGTATCCTATACCAAAAGCTCTTCTCTCTGTTATTGATTCAATAGAACCAACTTGTTATACTCAGGTGTCCAAAGATGCGAATTAGAGAGCTGCCATGACCGAGGAGATTAATGCTTTGTTGAAAAACCAAACGTGGTCCCTTGTCCCCTATTCTCCATTTCAACATATTGCGGGATGTAAATGGGTTTTTCGCATTAAGCACAACCCAGATGCCTCTGTCGAGCGTTACAATGCCCGCCTAGTAGCTAAAGACTTTCATCAACAATATGGGATCGATTACGGTGAAACCTTTAGCCCTGTTATCAAGCCTGCCACAATTCAAATTGTTCTCTCTGTTTCAGTATCCAGGAGTTGGCCTCTTCGTCAGTTAGACTTCAAAAACGCCTTCCTTCATGGATATCTCCAAGAACAGGTTTACATGAAGCAGCCCCTAGCTTTGTTGACATTTCTCATCCTTCTCATGTTTGTAAGCTTCACAAGTCTCTTTATGGCCTCAAACAAGCACCTCGTGCTTGGTTTCAGTGCATCAGTTCTTTTCTGCTATCTATTGGTTTTTGACAAAGTTAGGCTGATTCATCTTTGTTCATCTATCAACATGGGTTGGATAAATTTTTTTTACAGTATGTTGATGATATTGTGGTAACGGGCAGCAATGATCGTCTTCTTCAAAGCTATATCGATGTGTTGGGTCATGGCTTTGACATCAAGGATCTTAGTCCTCTTCATTATTTCCTTGGTTTACAGGTCACACCTCACTCTAACGGTCTTCACATCAATCAACTCAAGCATGCTCATGATGTTTTAAAGAAGCATGATCTATTGCTGAGTCAACCAATGCGCACCCCCATGTCATCTAAGGCTGCTCTCACAACCCATGATGGGGATCTTCTTCCTAATCCTACAATTTTTCGAGAGATTGTTGGCTCATTGCAGTACCTCACCATTACTCGCCCATATATTGCCTTTGCGGTCAATCATGTATCACAATTCATGAGTCAACCTCGTGCTCCACATCTCATTGCTGGTAAACAAATTCTCCGATATGTCAAAGGCACCCTTGCTAATGGTCTCACTTTCAATCCTCAACGATAACCTGTTCACCTTTCAGCGTACTCCGATGCAGAAATGGCTGGATGCCCAGAACCTCGCCGTTCCACTTCAGGGATAGGCATTCGACAAACTTTTCGATCATATTTTTCAATCTTAACCAGTCAATTCTTAGGTCCTTCCACCGCTATATATATATATATATACATACATATACAATGTGGACGCCCTCCGTTCTCTGCCGTTTCACGCTGCCGACAGCTTCTCTCCTAATCCTCGGACGACAGCATAGGCTTCCAGGATGGCTTCTCTCCTTCCTAAACTCGCCGGCGACAAGTTTTCCGGCCAACATTGATTAATCATGGTGTTTTTTTAATTGCGCTGCATGATCAATCACTAGTTCACTACTATATTTCCCTTCAAACAGGAAAATTGATGAATGAGTTTTGAATATGTATCAGCCCACCCTATTGGTATGTTCTTGGACTTGAAGCAACAGAGTGATGGAACGCAACTCGGTGCCTGTGGGTTGATTCACACTCCAAGTCAACGTCTCAAAACATTCTTCCTGTATCTCTAAACTATTGATGATCTCAGTATTATACTCATGTGTAACTTAGAAAGTCATTTCCTAAACAACAAGCAATCAAATACAAATCCCTTTGTTCTAATTTGGGTACATGAGAGACCTACCTGGACCTATGTTTCAGATATAATACCACAAAAAAATAGTGTCTATCAAATTAGCCGGTCTATTTCCGGCGCAGCTGCTTTCTTCATATGCTTTCCATGTATATGCATCCATTTTTCAGTTTTCTTAAAACACACAATACCAAGCATATATCCCTTGTATATGTATCAAACCTAGCATGCATGTATATGTACACATAAACCTGCACATAAATACTCAGAAGCCCGCTAGGTTCTTCATCAACTCCTTCCACCAACATATCAAATCTACTTCCTTCTCTAGCTAGTTTAATCTCTTTAATCTCTCCTAGTGTTATTACCTCCTCTTCTTACTCCCTAGCTCTTGGCAGAAATCAAGTAACAAAGAAGGAAAATGACTAAGCTTACATGTTTCCCCACAGTTGTGTTCGGTTTTCTACATTTTCTATACCAATCATCTGCCTCTGGTGATGAGAACAGTTATAATGTTCTCAAGTATGGAGCTAAGCGCAATGGTGTAACCGATTCAACCCAAGCTTTTCTCGATGCCTGGTCTGCAGCCTGTGGCACATCTTCAGATTCCACTGAAATATATGTACCAAAAGGGAGGTACTTACTTGGCGCTATGGCCTTTAAAGGTGACTGCAACTCACATGTCACTTTTCGGATTGATGGAACGCTCGTGGCCTTGCCTGATTACCGAGTATTAGGCCAAGCTAACAACTGGTTTAGCTTTGAAGGAATTAGCGGGGTAACCATTATCGGAGGGGCACTTGATGCCAAGGGTTCCTCCTTGTGGGCTTGCAAGTTAAGCACTGAAACCACAAGCTGTCCTAATGGAGCCACGGTTAGTATCCATAATTCAAATTCATCATTCTCTGCTAAATATTGTACTGTTGGTATTGAAGCTAATAGAAATATTTATTGTACATAATTGCAGACTTTGAGTTTCACAAACTCCAAAGACATTAGAGTTGAAGGGCTAATGTCATTGAACAGCCAAATGTTTCACATTGTGATAAATGGCTGCCAAAGTGTACTCATTCAAGGCGTTAAAGTCATTGCTGCTGGCAATAGCCCAAACACCGACGGCATCCATGTTCAGTTCTCAAAAAATGTTGCAATCTTTGACACCTCCATCAAAACTGGGGACGATTGTGTCTCTATTGGCCCCGGTACCAAGGACTTGTGGATGGAACGCATATTTTGCGGACCCGGCCATGGCATTAGGTATGTAAAAGTCTGCATGTAGTATACTTGTAAACATTATGTTCATATTCATTGAAGTTATTAGACATTTCTTCTACTGTGTGTGGAAATATCAAAGGCATATAACTGCAATACTTGACATGAGCTTTTAAGAGTGGATATAATGGTAGCTCCTGATTGAGACCCTTGTTAATGTTGGCTAATGTGTGTTCCTGTGTGGTGATTGCAGCATTGGGAGCCTGGCAAAAGATTTGGTAGAGGAAGGAGTCCAAAATGTAACACTCAAAAATGCTATTTTTAAGGGTACCCAAAATGGTCTGAGGATCAAATCCTGGGCGAGACCCAGCACAGGGTTTGTGCAAGGTGTTCAATTCCTGGACATCAAAATGATTAATGTCCAAAACCCCATTATAATCGACCAGAATTACTGTCCACACAACCTCAACTGTCCTGGTCAGGTAGGAAATCATTAACTAACTTGATTATGCTCCAATCTCTAAGTTGCCGAAAGTGCAACAACATAAGAACTAAAGCACATTGCTTTCTTATGCCAATAGGTTTCAGGTGTCAAAGTTAGTGATGTACTGTACCAGAACATTAGAGGGACATCAGCAACAGCAGTCGCAATAAAACTTGATTGTAGTGCAGCAAATCCATGCAGCGGAGTGAGACTGGAAAATGTGAATTTGACTTGCCGGAAGCAAGCGATTCAATCATATTGTACGAATGTAAATGGAAAGAGTGTTGGCACTGTGCAAGCAAGCAGTTGTTTGTAAAGTTCAGAAGGGAAATAGACATGGAGTAGATAGGACTTGTACATATATGTGCAGATGCATATCACAACTGCATAGAAGGGGGTTCTTGAAGTCTTGTATATATGTTATTCAGACTTGATGAGTTCCACAGATCGATAATATGTACATTCTTTGTATATAAACAATAATATTGTTAATGCTAATCCATTTTTATGACCAGTACCCAGTATTTATTGTCTGATTTTGTTATGATGTGGTAAAAGTTGGGAATTAATTTGGTATTCTGAAAATGACACTTATTTTTGTCAGAATGAAAATTGACGGTTAACTGCACTGGAGAAGATGTATGAACTCATTGGAACATAACCGCCAATCATCTACCTTCTATCTTCAGTATCTCTTTTTGATATATCTTTTTCCTCATTCTCATTTATTGAAAAATAAAAAATGAAAAAATTGCTCATTCAAGTAATGGAAGAAAGACTCAGAAACTAGTTTTTCAAATGTGAATATACAGTATTCATTGTGGCCAATAAATTTACAGATTCTATGCAAAACAATCAAACCATGTATTTCTGCTCTCATGTCTAAAATTGAGGTTAGATTGTGAAAGCACGTACTTGTGTTCCATGTTCTGCAACCCGAGCAAAAAGCAGATGCTTCAGGTACAGCATTTCTGTTTCGGTGTTGTTTGTTCCTGGAAATCTATTAATGAGCTAACTGATATATACATACATGATCGAGCAGCTGGTAAAGTGGGCCGCTTCCAACTAAACTACTTTAATTCCATCTCTTAGCGTTCTTTGTTCCTTTTGATTTTGCCTTTGCCTGCTGGAATGCCTGCATCTTTTGCTTCTTCCGAGCTTCCTTTTCAGCCTACAATGATAAGCTAAGTTTGTAAGTTAATACTGGATTGGTTCAGATTACTGCACTAAACAAAACCTACAAATTTCTTAAGGTTTCATACTAGAAGCATTTTTACCTTGGACATCTTCGATTTTGCTTTCACTTTAGGAGCCTTTTCCTCAATCTCTGCCTCACGCTCAAGCTCTCTTTCCCTAGCATCTAGATTTTTCTCTAGATAGTACTGCAAATCATTAAATTTCATGGTCATAATCAATCATCAAGCAAGTAACTGCATAATTGGCTTCAATTTGAATCAACTCCAGACTCCAAATAATACAGAACTGCTACTCTGCAGGCAATATTTCCTTTCTGAGATTTGCGATGAAAGATTAGCTTATATAAATCCCTTTCACATTAAATTTTTTACTTCATTCTAAATGATTTCTAAAGATGACTCATCAATATCTTGGTACTGCTAACTCTCAAATTAAAAATAAAAAACTTAATAATACTTAGTATTGGTTAATTTCCATATGCAATATGTTGTTATGTAATCTCCAGTTTCAGCAAAAACAAATTAAAAAAACAAAGATTAAATACCAAAAAAACAAAGACATTAAAAACCAAAATATTATCCAGATATCACATGCTTTCAGGCACATAGTAAACTGAGAATAAACTGCTTACATTGTAATTGCCTGCATAATCTTGCAACTTTCTGTCTTTAACTTCCACTACTCTGTTAACTATTTGCTTTATGAAGTATCGGTCATGAGAAACTGTGATAACAGTTCCCTTGTACTCATTTATTGCCTCCTGAAAGAAAAATTATGGATTATAATACAGGTAAGTGATACTGATGTACTACCATAAACCATTAATTGAGGAGAACATAATGGAAAGTTAGGAATACCTCGAGCATCTCTTTTGAAGGAATATCCAGGTGATTTGTCGGTTCATCCAGAACAAGAAGCGTAGATGGCTTTACCATGAACTTGCAGAAAGCAAGGCGCGCCTAACAAAAGTGAAAAGACAAACCATTAAACCGTGCCCTCGATTAATTCTCAGGTGGAAGACAATTTATTCTGGGGTATTGACAAGTATGCTTCCATAGATAGTGAAATAAATAAGTAGAATAAACAATGGATAGTGCATGGATTTCAAAGAATTGGACAACAGACAAGCTGCCTCAATAGGAGGAAACATTTATCTTAAATTATCTAGAGAATAAAAACACTATTCACAAAGGATAGATTACAGGATTGTATGGTTGTCACAATAAATATAAGCACCAGCTGGTTAAAGCGAAAAGCTCACATTTTAAATAAACAACATGCTTATGAGAAACAAAATTTGAAAGAAACCTTAAACGTTACTAGGATGGGATAGATGTCAATAAGCCCTACATCTAACTTCATCCTCCTGTGCATGATTTCACCTAGACTCATGCCTATGAAATCATTGTGCCTCGCTTGCGTTACTTTTTTCTTTTGGGGAAGTTACTTGTATTATCTTGGCCTAGTCAAAGGTCACAAGTTCCGCTGAGAGGCAAACAGCATGCCAATATAAATTGAAATAACATAACTACATGCAGAATCAACACTAGCAGATGAACAGAAAGATTTGAACACAGAATGATACATCATACATGTACCCCCATAAACTCTTTGTATAACCTTATTAATCAAAATAATTGCATCTTCAACTAACCTTCTCACCACCACTTAAGAGGGAAACTTTTCTATCAAGCATTTCTGCTTTGAAATTACAACGACCAAGGAGACCCTTTATATCATCAAGTCTCCAGTCCTCTGCTGCTGCTTCTACTGTCTCAAGCACAGTTTTATTTAAATCAAGTGCCTCAGCCTAAAAAGACATGAACATGGGTCAGCCGACAGTAAACTGACAAGGAGATATACAAATATGGTTCCTCGATTACTAAGAAGAAACACCATGCTATTAATTATTGAAAATTAGCAAATAGTAATGACAATACACACCTGATTTTGTTCAAAGTAGTTTGGTAGGACATTATGCTCCCCAAGCAGAACTTCACCTGCTATTGGTTTTAGTAACCCCAATATTATTTTCAGCAAAGTACTCTTTCCACATCCATTTGGGCCAAGAATGGCAATCTTCTCTCCCCTTTCAATTGTGAGATTTGCTCTGCTAAACAGCACCTGTTACACAACAGATATGAGGGCAATTAATATACACTCAAGATGAAAAGTTCTCTCTTTAGGGCAGCAAGCAAATACGGCATGTAGCACTTCTACTTCTGATCATTATGTGTAAACACACCTTATCTCCAAAGCCAGCTTCCAGATTCTTAAGTGTTGCAACAAATCTTCCACTTCTTCCCCGTTCAGGAAACCTTATCCTCATCTGTTTCCTCTGGAACGGCCTTTCAACTAGGTCCTCTTCCTGAAGTTTCTCTAGCTTCTGTGTTTGCCAAGAAGAAAATAAATCTTAGATAAAGAATTGGAGGTAGCCAATAAAATTAACTTTGTAAATACCTGGTGAGAATGGACAATCAATCTTGTTAATGCATACATACTTCACCAGACATCAGAGAGTTAAAAGCAAATTTAAAAAAAAAATCATTTGTTTTAGTATTGTTTTAGGAATTAATGGAAAGATAAAAAATTTGTCAGATACAGTTTGTTAGCAACAAACTTAAAGAATGATAATGATAACTACATCACAAAACCTGATGAGAGCATAGTCTAAGTATTGCTATATATTTTTTATATAAAAATATTGTACCTGCCCTTACGTTCATATAACTGAGACATGAATGCAGAGTAAAACAGCAAAGTTGCATATTATTACCTTGAGAAAGTGAAATAACAGAACTCATCAGTGCTAACTTATTGTCCAGATTAGATTGGCGTTTTTTATTTATTCAGAATTCCAAGAAAATCAATTTGATAACCTGATAAATCTCCAAGTACCTTTCCAGCAGAAGATGCGCGTCCAGAATTTGCTCCAGCGCCCAACCTATGTATCAAGTCTTTTGTGTGCTCAATTTCCTTCTGTTGCTTCTCCCAAGCAGCATTTTGACTTTCAGTCCAAGCTGCCTTTGCAATATAATATTCTGAATAATTTCCCTCATATGTCCTGGAAACACCCATATCAGTTTCCACTATCTTTGTACACAATTGATCGAGAAAAGCTCGGTCATGAGATATGATAACCATTGGCACATCTTGCTGATTGAGATAATCTTCGAGCCACTCAATTGTGTCAAGGTCAAGGTGATTTGTAGGCTCATCCAGCAGTAGTAAATCAGGGTCCTGAAATGAAATATTTTCAGCCATTATACTCGGATCCACAGCTATACTGATATACATTCTATGATATATGTGATATGCACATTAGCATATATTACAGGAATAGTGTTAAACGTACAGATACAGTTGATAGCCACTTCCAGAATATGATGTTTAATTCTCACAAATTAAAAATAACAAAACTCAAGCTGCCCTAAATGCAATCATATAACAGTGCTATTTAAAGTAACCATCTTCATACAATCATACTTGAAATTGCATCTCGCTAATCAGAAACCAAGTAAGCAGTTCCCCTTGTTAACCAATAATCACAACACACCATGACACCACTTCGGCAACACCACACTACTGCAAACTATACTAACAATCAAAGAAAGCATGTAACATTACATTCATCTATACATCAACCAAAATTCCAACAACTACATTTCTCATCTAAAAAACACAGCTTTATATACCTGAAGCAAAATCTTGCCAAGTGACATCCTCATCTGCCAACCACTACTAAACGAAGCCACCAACCTATCCCCATCCTCAGGCGCAAACCCAAGCTCTGGCATCAACTTACTAATCTTAGCATCCACCATACTCAAGTCACACTCCTGCGCCCTATTCTGCAGCTTATCCAGCTCATCCAACAGCCTCCCCATCAAGTCCATATCCTCCACAGAATTCTCCAAAGCCTTCTGCACCCTTTCCAGCCTCTCAGCCACCTCCATTTCCTCCTTAAAAGCACTCATAAACTCCTCCCTCACAGTCTTACTCATGGAAACCTCAAACTCCTGGCTCAAAAACGCAATCTTCATATTCGGTTTCACCTTTATCATATTCCCTGAATCCGGCTCCTCCAAACCAGCAATGATCCTCATCTGGGTCGTCTTCCCAGCACCATTCACACCCACCAGTCCAACCTTGTCACCCTTCTTCACCTCCCACGTCACATCCTTCAACACAGTCACACCCTTATAGCTTTTCGTCACATTCTCAAGCTTCACACCGGAAGAGACCCCGGAAGCTCCGGAGTTTGAGCTCTTCTTGCCACGTTTACGTTCGTGGGCCCCGGTGTCAGAGTTGTCGGAAAACAGGGACTCAATGTCGTTGGTCTCCAACGTGGCCACCGGAGATTCGACGGCGAAAGCTTGGAGCTTTGTGCGGATATGGGAAGAGGGTGTTGTGGGTTTGAACAAAGAAGTGATTTTGATGGAGGTGGAGGTGGGTTTGGGTGATTGGGCGGAGATTAGGGAGCGGAGGCGAGGAGGGAGAGAGGTGGTGGGGGCGAGGAAGGTGGAGCGGAGGTGGAGCTCCATGGTGAGAAGAATGGTAGAAGAGAAAGGTGGAGTCTGGTTTGTGTGGATATGAATTTGGTTTGTGTGGTGGAAATGAGGTTGGTCTGTTTCTCTCTACTCTTTCAGGGAAGGAAGTAGAGAGGTTGGAGACAGTGGTGAAATCTGTGGGAGGTTTAAAGCCATTGGAGAGAATAGCAGAGACAATGAAGTGATAGACTATTCAACCAATTTCATTTGTTGTAAAATTGTGGTATTGTCAATGGGTGGATTAATCACACCATACATTTGCGTTGTTGTAAACAGATGAACCAAGAGAAAGGTCATTGACAAGAACTCCATGTCCTAGTTTTATTCAAATCTAACACCATGTTCCGTAAACCAACAAAAGAGGACAAAGTGTGCATCAATTGGCGCCAAGATAAACTATATCATAACGATAACGCCCGCACCATCAAAATACCAGATTTCGTGGTGCACATTCCGCACCCAAGATTTCAAGAATTTCATACCATCCTCTCATTTTGTGCCACGTGTAGATGAACCTGTGTGTCTCTTCCAACCACGTATATACAAACTCTTTGTTTTTCACTATTTTTATATCCACACGTTTTAATTTTATTTATAAAATTATTATTTAAATTTGTTTCTCTAACAATTCATCCAAAATCTAAATCTATTTTAAATTTTAAGTCATCCAAACCTATAATTATTCATATAATTTTTACATATTCAACCCCTATTTGATTATTTTATATTACTATTTAATCATACTTAGAGTGAAACTTAATTGTTTAATCATATTATATCATTATATTAATAAAATATAATAATAATCTACACTCACTCATCCTTATAAATTATAAGCTGGTCCTATTTAGTTGAGTCAAAATAGAATACATCTGGAGAAAGGCTACGGCGGTCTTCCAGATATTATATACATCTCACACTCCCCTTTGCCATCATCATATTCAATACCGGGTCATGGCATGGTATAAGTGGTGATCAAACAAATGCATTGCCATCACCGGAGACATCTCTGTGGTTTCTAGGCCAACTGCCTAAAAGGAGGGTTCGGTGACCTCGCTGCCCGATTCTATCAGAGGGTATCTATGCCCTCATTTTTGCAACCGCGCTTTAAAAAGACAAGTACATTTACCCATTCTCTTGCGATACAGTAGCCCCAAGGGGTTGTGTGCAGCGCTCCTGACAACCAATTCCCCCTTGGTTGTACTTCGTTTAGCAACTCTGATGTAAAGGTTTACCTTGGCGCCCAACTCATTAACTCCAATACACAAGTTCGCTTTGGGAATGTTAGAACATAAAAGCGATCCATAGCTGCTAGGAGTCTGCATTGGAAATCTTCTGTTTTCCATTCTACTCGCACGTCTGACGCCGTGTTCCTGGTTTTTTAATATTCATTTTAAATATGCTGTTGGTCGACCTTGGATCAATCTTAACAGCCTGTTACTCCTTCTCAACCAAATTCCTTGATGATCTACCAGAGCAGATTACCTTTCCAACACCTTGAAACATGAAATTTCTCTCCCATTGGCTATTAATGTGGTGCAATTAGACCAGTAGCTAAAGATCAAAAGTGATTTAATAATAATTGGGTACAAGATTAAATAGAAAAAGTAACCGAACAAATATCACAAACAAGATTTCACAACAAACAAAAAAGAATTTGATAAAAATAAGCTTTGCTTGAAATTGAAGCTGCAATCTTTAAAACAAACTATTCCACCTAAAGAAGGGAGTTGACAAAATATTTGAGACGAGACATTTCACAACTCTATGAAGGCTAGTACCATAACTCATACTGTATAAGACTGAAAACAGCAAAAACATTTAGCTTAATGAAAGCAGCAAAAACTATTCCACCTAAACATTTAAACACATATAAAGCGAAAATTATTTGGTGCACCATCACCACCGGTGACCTGCCCAATCCACACCGTCCGATCATCTCCTCACCGTTAAATGTATGCACTGTGTACTTTTGTTTTTTCTGTTTTTTGTCTTTTACTGGTGCATATGGAATACTCTCCATATAAAGAGCCTAGCATAGAGCAAAACTAGTCCACCTAAAGCGCATATGCTGAAATCAAAGTCACACTGATCACAGGGAATGGAAGACAGGACGAAACAGATGGGCAGAGCAAAAACAAGATACCAAACAACTGAATATGGATATCAGATAAAATATATCAAGAGTAAGGACACAGAAACTGCCACAATACAGCATGTAGCAACAGTCGGGGTAAGAGAAGAACAAAGTGAGTTTTATTTCTCCCAGGAACATAGAAAGTTGAAAAGATGACTCTTTTTTTCAAAAAAAACATTAATTTGTTTAAGAGGAAATACTTTTCAATAATAGAAATCACCAGGGAATCCCATATCACAATACTGCTTACGAAAATCAATTTGTGATTGGAAACAACTTAGAATTTTACAATTTTTCCTACTAAGGCATATTTCTTAGTTTTATCTCTGATCTTCATGAACTATGATATCAGAAAATCAAACGTTGATCAGGATCTGAGAAACTTTTTCCATCATCATATATGGCGAATGTAGCCATAATAGTAATTATGGCCACTCAACCTGCACTACACTACCTGCCAATGGGATGCAATATTGTTGTGAAAAATAACCTGGTTGTCAGAGAGAGATAGAGAGGCTTGTTTGAAAACTGATGGTGCTCAACAATTTCGCAATGCATTAAGGACTAATAGCACCAATCAGTGCTAATTTACAACTAAAAAAATCACATTTTCAAAAGAACTAACAAGGATAGTATTGACAAACTTGATTAAAGACTGTTGTGCAAGTCAGAAACAATTATTCAAAACCAAAAGAAATCACTGAAAGGAGCATTAATACAGACCAATAAACATTATCGAAATAAAACTACATAACAAGTTCATTTAGTCCATAGGATTGGAAATTTAAAAGCATTTTGTTCAACCTCACTGACACCAAGAAATACAGATAGGTTTATAAGTCAATTTCTCAAACCTTGAGCTTTCAAACAAATATTTAAAAAACTACAGTACTTTGACGAGCTAGAAGAAACAGAAAAGAGGGATAAAACAGAAATTTCTTTTGACAATTTTAAGATTCTGCTCTTTGTAGCAACCATCAGCTCCATTTAAACTTCAGAAGAATCACCAGACCAGTAAAAAACACTGATGCACCTATGAGGAATCTGCACATTTAATAAGAAAATGTGAAAAACATTTTAAAAGAGATGAAAGGTTTTGAACCCGAATCCCTTTAAAGAGAATACAAGATAGGGTAAGAGTTCAAAAAAAAAGAAATAGCTTCAATATTCATTTACTTATAACTGACACAACAATGACTGCAAAACTGGTGCTCTTTATAATTATTCAAGAAAGGGCAGATAACAGGTAAACGCAATTAAGGAAATTCAGAAGTATCAATCAACACTGCGCATTAGATTGAACTCAATGCCTTCTACATTCCAATTTTCTAAAATGAAATGTACTAAACCACATTATGCAAGAGTGACTTCGTTTTATTTTTTGTGCTCAAGTGAGTGATTGACTAAATACCAAGTAAAAGAGTAAGTTTGCCATACCTCAGGGGCATCTAGTGCCCCGTGTAAGGAGCACCGCCATATTGCCCATGACCATGTGGCCCTCTTCCTGATCCACCTTGGCCCAACTGCTGGTTGGGGTAACCTCCCGGCAATGCCCCTTGACTTCCATACGTTCCCATCATTCCAGGACTTATACTTGGTTGACCACCATACCCACCTTGTATTCCATGCGCTCCGCCAGGCACACCAGGGTTCACACCTTGAGCTCCCAAAGTCCCAAATATGTTTAGACCAGCTCCCTGTGTGGCAAGCAAAGCTAGAGCCTGCCCAAGCGCCGGGTTCAACGCTTGGGTTGATGCAGCCCCCTGGTTAAACCCAATTCCAGCAGCACCTCCTGGCGCCATCATATGCCCAGGCCCAGCCAGTGCTCCACCACCAAAACCACCAGAATTCTTATTCCTGTTGTGGTGGTGCTGATTCCCATGATGAGACTTGACCGGCTTCGGACCATCAATAGCCTTCTGGCAGTGCAAAATGTGCCCATCAAAATTCTTATGTGGCTCCTCCAAAGCCCTCTTTGCACTCTCTGCCGACTTGTACACAAACAAGCAAAACCCCTTGGGCCTCCTAGTGGCCTTATCCAGCCCCAGTGGCCCTTCTTCAATCTCCCCAAACCTCGAAAAGAACACAAGCAGCTTCTGAGGATCCAAGTCTGCTCCCACATTGCTCACATAGATCTTCCTCTGCGTGTACTCCGATACCGGCTGGGCCTGAGCCGCAACCGCAGCCGGCCCAGGCGCACTCGGCGTCGCCACAGGGCCCAACGAGGCCAATTGACAAGCAGTCATTCGATTCCCTATTTTCTTCTGCGGCTGCTTCAAAGCTCTCCGAGCTCCGGAGCGAGTCCTGAACAGAATGAATCCATAACCCTTGGATTTTCCAGAGACCTTATCACACACAGCTTTGCAATCCTCAATCTCACCGTACTCGGTAAACACGCTGGTTAGGGTTTCGGCCGTGGTGTCCCACCCAAGGCCGTGGACGAAGATCTTGCGGTGGATCGGATCCTCATCCGCAACTTTCCGGATCCGATCCGACACGTCACGGTGGCTCTCCGCCGCCTCCTTCAGCAAACTCACCAGCTGATCCTTACTAAACGGCTCCAGAAGATCCTGAATCGGCTCGTCCTCGTCATCCTCGCCGCCGTTAGCAACGTTCTCGTCACCGGCCGGATCCTTATCCGCCGACGACGTTACATTCGCTTGACCAGGCTCTTCCTCCTCAACCTCCTCTTCTTCTTCGTACTCCTCCTCCTCCTCAACCTCTTCTTCCTCCTCGTCGACATCTTCCTCTATCTCCTCCGGTGGAGGCTCGTTTTGGGGTTTCGGCTCCTCGACGACAGGCTCCGGCTGCTGCTTCTTGGCTGGCTCGGAGGTCTCAGTGGAGTTGGAATCGAGCTTTCGCTTTCGGCCCATGGCGTCACAGAGAGAGATTAGGGTTTGGTTGGGGCGGAGGTGGTGACGGCAGCCCAGTAGAAATAGAAAGAGAAGATGATTGGGAACAGGTATACGACGATGATGACTACAGCTGAGGGCAATTTTGTATTTAAATGAAAATATTAAATCATGGTTGTATGCATATGCCAAGGTTCCTATTTTACTAGTGACATTCATTTACTGCATGTGAGATGTGACCAAAATTTAATTTTGAAGAAAATATGTATTGTGTATATTTATAATTTATGTGCAACATAAATATTCTGATTGCTGAGTTAGAACATTTGTTGTTAAAGGAGAGATTATCTCTTAACCATCAACATAAGAGATTATCTCTTACTCATGTAGTTTTATATGAGTATATTAAAATTTTATCTAAATTGATAATTGTTAATGTGCTTAAAACTGTGAATTAAAAGTTGACAGTTTTAATTTGTCAATTGATTTCAGTTAGTTCGAATCCTTAATAATCATCAAATTAAATGAAATTTTGCAAAGATGATCTACATATATGCATTTAAATATTGAACGGTAGAGATGTTGATATGTGATCAAAAATTGGTGTAATCTCCGATCCTTTTCATTTCACACCGGTGACTGCTTCTCTCCTTCCCGGACGACAACACAGCCTTCCAGAACCGCTTCCCTCATTCCAAGACTCGTCAGCAACGAGTTTTCCGACCGGAATGAAGCTCTGGACAAAAAACACCATGTTGGCTGAAAAACTCATCGCCGACGAGTTTTAGAATGAGAGAAACGGTACTAAGAAGTTGTGATGTCGTCCAGAAAAAAAAAATCATTACCGGTGTGAAATGATAAAAAATGATCGATGTCCGCACGTTAAGCCGAAATACGGACGCCTACCTCTGATCTGGCCTATATATAAACCTCAAAGATACTTTAGAGTTTAGATAGAGAGAAGGGGGAGATGCAACCACAAGGCCTACCCAAACTTTCGGGTCATGTCATTGTTCGCAAAAACTTGTTTTGTAAGCACATTTTACTTAATTTGAAAAGGAAAGAAATAAAAAGAAAGAAAACCAAAAGGGACTCAAGAGTCGACAAGGCTGATCTGGGGGTGCGTCGTCTCGTGCCAGATTTCTCTGAGTTGATCCAAAAAGCCAGCACAGTCACAGCTCAGCCAACAACTCTCCAATCCCCACAAACCAAACCCACACCAAGACGGCACCGAAACCAAACCGTGTCCCCTTACAATGGCACTTCCGCAATTAAACGCAACCATCAGGACCATTCTCGTAAACCCATTCCTTATTTATACACCACCATCTTTGTATTTCGCTGTAAAAGCAAACACAGTTCCCTCCTCCAAGGCTCTCATAAAGTCTACACCTTTACATTTGTTCTGGGCACCCATCAAGCTCTTCAATCTTTCCTCTGAGAATCTGAGGCTTTTATCTCATGGATGATCGTAAGGAGGTGAGTTCTTTTTCTGCTTATGTTTCTTTGGTTTTGTTTGTTTGGTTTTCTGGGGGAAGTTTGGAGAGTTTTGAACAGTGTTTTTCAGTTTTGTGTGTTTTTTGGGTTGGTTTGGTTCAGATATGAGAAACAAAGAGAACCCAAGTGAGGAAATGACTTGAATTACATAAAGTTTGAGCCTTTATGCTCAGAAGCTACTGCGGGTTTCACTTGTTTTCTGGATTAGCCTAATGGAATTTTCTTGGTTTTGATTGCTTTCTTAAAATTCTTGGAGAATTATTGGGTGAATAGTTAAAGACTATTTGATTATGACTTTTGTTTGTACAGTGATAGAAGTAATAATTCTTGTATTCAAAGCGTGGAAATAGTCAAAGACTGAACCTTTTTCTTTTGTCTTTTTAATGTGATTTGAGGGTCTTGTATTTCAGTGGGTGTCACGATCAGTTTAGGACGGTGTAGGATCAGTTCAACACTTTGGAAAGAACGACCATTGGAGAATTTTTAGAGTTGAAATTCTGGGATTTGTTTGTCAGATTATTAAATCTGGAAAATAGTCATTAACAATCAAGCTACTTTCTATATTCTTGATCTCATAAACCAAAATCCTACATGTTATGGCCTTGCGATATAGATCAGATACCCAGTGCATCTCTTACATATGCATATCTCACTCATGGGGATGGCCTCGTTTCTTTGAGAGATGTGGCTACCAATGTAGTCCGTAAATAGTTCAATTCTATCCTAAATGGTGACACATTGTATTCTGGAATTGAGTATTTTGATGCAACTAGTTAAATTGACATATTACTTTGCTTGACAGAAAAATGCCCCATGGTTATCAGTGCCACAATTTGGGGACTGGGATCAGAAGGGCGGCCAAGTGCCAGATTACTCCCTTGATTTCTCTAAGATAAGGGAAATGAGGAAGCAAAACAAGAGAGATGTGTCCAGAGCCAGTCTTGGAAATGAAGAAGAGCTCATAGCCTCAAACACTACTAATGTGGGTGCTTCCCACAATAACGTTCACCACCCACATTACCATCAGAGCACCCACTCTCCAACTGTAAGATTCTTTTGCTTTCATTTCAGTGCTGGTTTGATGTGATCGATATAATGTGTTCAACACAACTATACAAACAGTTAGCTGGTCTGCTTATAAATGGAGAGATAGTGTCTTTATGAACAATATATATGAGAGATATGCATGTGGTTGCTTTGGTAGATGGTGGGGAAAGCCCTTTATTTAACAAGCTGACTAGACAATGTAGGTGAGCAGGTTACTAGTTTGCAACTAGTTATATAGTATTGATAAGATAAAGTATGGCATGGATTTGTACGATTAGTTAGCTGTAGAATTTAATCAAATTAAGTGCAACAGTGGGTTACAGGTAGGTTGATGATTGCTCCCTGTTTTTAATGCCCTCTGGAATAGGGATAATATAGCGAAAACCATAGTATTTTTTCTGTTGCACAGGTCATAGCATTAAACACCAGATGTGGTCATAGATTTTATCCAATTTATTACTTTTGTAATGTGTTTATGGTAGGATTTCAAGTTTTCATACATTGGTGCTCTCAGCTTGTTGTGCTGTCTTGATGATTTTATTATCATTTACTGTAAGAACTGTAAAACTTCAGCCAAATTTATTATTTTGAAACATTCCCAGGATGATTACTAAGCTTAAATGGATATTCTGTTTCTCGGGGTTAAAAGCTTTAGACTGGGTATGGATCAACTCAGGTCATGGGCATAAATAATGCTGATACATCTGTTTGGTCTGTGATAATCATAAAGGAGATCTAATTCTTTTGCTTAATTTCTTGATGAGAAACCCATAATGGAGGAAATCATAGAGTTGTCAAATTTTTCATATAGAGATGATTAAGAATATTCCTGTGTATATATTAAGGTCACACTCGATTCTAAAAGTGGTTGCACATGCATAAGATGTCCAGGGCCATATAAATATAATGGGCAACTAAAGAAACGAGATATTCTGTGAATTTTAGGATAAGAATTTGAGTGATCCTAGATATCTACACACATGACCAAGTGAGGCACATGCCAGCACCGGCTATCTTTGGCAATGCAATTTAATAATACATCATAGGCAATTGATGATTTCATTTTGTAATCCTGGAATTAAAGAAGATATTATTGTCTGTGGGTCAATACACAAAATATTTTGATTATCTAATTGATGAGCTATTTATACAGTCATCTATAAGAGTTTGGTAAAATAAATATGGCATCCATGTAAATGATAGTTTGAATGCCCCTCTTCATGTATAATGTTATAATGTCAAGCTTTCATGTGCCCACTAATGATGAACTCTCCTTGTTTAGTTAATATTGAGCTCTACTTATTGATGAAAAAGATCAGTGCTTTGCTTGCTTTTGTTCGTGCGACTATATTTTTATTTACTGTATTTTTTGTTTTTGTTCATATAGGCTCGACGTAGCATATTCAGCTACTTCAACTGTTGCGTGAAAGCTTAATGCTGCAGCAGACATAGGTTTGAGGGACGACCCTCTTTCTCCTTGTATCTCTTCAACTGTACGTTGCTATTGTTAATCACATCTGTCTCACCCCAACCTCTCATTCCTTTAGGATAAATGGATGTGGTGTATTGCTGGATTTGTTATTAGCAATCTCTCTAATTTTGTTTCCCTCGTGCTTATGCTCTCTGCAACCAACCCTGTAGTAAATGGTTTGTAGAGATTAAGAGGTTAACCTGAAAA
The DNA here is from genome assembly GCA_951800085.1 of Comarum palustre. Taxonomy (NCBI): domain Eukaryota; kingdom Viridiplantae; phylum Streptophyta; class Magnoliopsida; order Rosales; family Rosaceae; genus Comarum; species Comarum palustre. The sequence goes on along the minus strand of OX637588.1, from coordinate 14,034,834 downwards.
ATTTGGCTTGAATATTTCAGCTGAAAACGAATGTTAAATGTTTGACGGCTAAATACTAAACATAAGTTGCATGATCGTCTATCTATCTATCTTCATACGCTCTTCACTAACACAGGTGCATCTTATATAAAAGAAAAATGCCAACGTCCGATTAGTCTTACGGTTTGGAGGCTTAGCTATGATTCATATCCAACTGCTCTAAATTGCACTTTCCTAACATACACTCTTCACTAACACTTGGACTTGCGTGCATCCTTTATGTGAAAGAAAAATGCTAATGTTAAATTAGTCTTACGATTTGGAGGCTTAGCTACTGGTGGATTTATATGCTCACATCTAGTACACTAGTCGGGTGCAAAATTATACCGACTCCATCCATCAGTCGAGACCATCTCGGCCAGATTTCAAGCTTAAGACTTTAGGAAGTTTGTTTACTGACGTAGAAATTGATGCACTGATGCGGTAATATACTGTGGGATTTTTTTTCTTGATGTAGAACACACTCAAAATTGATGCTAGTGCAATCTCATTACCAGGCTCCTATGTTTTCAAATCTCATTCAAATAGGGTTTGTATGTCTGCAAATTCGTGTACCAACAAACTAGAAGCAATTATATCTGCAAATGCGCTTGCTCAGTTGGAGATGCACAGGTTGTGTAAATCAGCCCTCTCGAGCTTCCCATCCACAACGGTACCAAAACGAACAAGACATCAAGACTGCAATCCTGACTGAACATAAATAAAACTTTCATATAAAGGCAAATAACATACGACAGATGTGGAACGATGAATGTCTAGACTTCAAGCTGCAGTAAGCCAGTAATGCTGGTCTGGCTCACTGGCACTTCCTCTTAAGTGCAGAACTAGTCGATTGCAGACAATGATATCTTAGAATAAGCAATGCATGCTGCACGAAATCTATCTTTCGTAATGATAACCATTCTGCCAACCTCTCACTTAAACAATAAAGATAACTACTAGCGTAATTTTTGATTAATAGAGGAATGTTCCAACTAGCATGGGTGTGAAATAGCTTCTTGACAAGATGAGAATTTCATGCGACCGGGAAGAATGTGAATTGGAACCAGAGTCTTGGTTTTCATCACACTCCAAGGCACTACCGCAGTCCGTTAAAGGCTGTCTTTGTCATTCAAATGATTCTCCTAGCCTGTCGTCTTTCAATGATAGGTTTTCTAATGTGGCGTTTAAAGTTTTTTGACATTGTAATCGCTGAGAGGTTTATGAAATATTTTCTTCTAGAAAATAATCTGTTCATATATCACGATTGCTAGCTAGCTGATGATGTGGGGGCTTGACTTATATCATTTATGTAGATCAATTACTTAACGTGCAATGTTGCAATAAGCAGTTCGAATCCAAGAGAAACACTTCATCTCCGGCCAAGTTCGACTGTATATAAAGCGAGCAAGCGACATAAGAAGACCAAAAAAAGACACAAGAAGGCACGCACAAGTGCACAACTCTAGAAACATACCATCAAGTTTTTAAGTTCTTTCGGAATGCTCTTTTACATTTATTAATTAGCTCTTCCTAGCCACCTAATATCGATAAGGAAAATATATAACAACGCATGACTAAGTAATAGAACAAACTAAAACAATAAGGAAAATAATAGTAAAGAGCAATGCCTAGGCCAAGTAGATCGATTAAAAGCGAGAAAATATATAACAATTGTTCCCAAAGAGCAGTAAAGAACAATTTAACACGAAACTCGGTGGCTAGCAGAGCTAATGAACTCTAAGCAAAGAATTGGGAAAAAAAATTGAGAGCTTGTGTTTTTGGATTTGTGTCTGTTGTCTTTAGAGACTAGCTCGCTACAGAAGCTTTTTATGAATCCAAATCTTGTGCTCCTCTTTGAAACTTCTCTGACGTTTGAAACTGTATCTTATCGGATACGACTTTTCTGACGAGGTAGTAGTGTTCTTAAAGTTAGAGTCCTCATCTAACTATGATCAAACTTGGTTCAATAGGCCACGCACTTCAACCTCTTTGTCTTCTTCAGTGATCTACTTCAGTTCTTCATGCACAACTCTTGCATGTAAAACCCCAATTCATGCACACTTGAAAAACCAACAATTGCCAAGTTGGATTAGACCCGCATGTGTATAACATTGATTCTCTCTTGAGGTGATATGGTTTGCTGAAAATGAATGTAAACACTGGTCGTTGCAATTGTTTTAAATGAAACAAGCATACTCAATATTATCCCGTTATTTTAACACTTTAGGTCGTTTAAACTAGAAGAGAATTCATACTCCAAATAAAATGCAAATTAGAGTTCTTTTCTCAATTTAGGTACATCTAGTCTCAGACTCAAGACTAGTACGCTCTTCAAGGCTTCAAGCTAGCATGTTCTTAATCGTCCGATCGGAAGCTGTCAGATCGATACTCCGAGAAACACTACTAGAGACCAACTGGAAATCATCGCAGACGAGTTTACTCTCCCTCACTCTAGCTTCCTTAAGAATGTCCACAGATTTACATCCAAAAACAGCAAGATGATTCATGTCATTCTTCAAGGTTAACTTTCCTAGTATGAGAAAAACGTTCAAAACTTGGAAAGAATGAGGCAATGAGGTAAAAGGCAAGGCAATATGGCAGAGGCATGTAGTTTGCTACTTGCGATAGCGCCAAGAAAGGTTTTTGGTTGCAATTGACCATCTTCAGGAGCATTCTATGGTTTGATTATTTTTAGGAATTCATGAAGTGGAACGAGACAAATACCAAGTTTTTTCTTCAAGAAGAAAATATAAAGTACCAAACTTTATATCATAATAAGAAAAATTAGAAGGTTCATTTCATGTACGCGGGCAGTCTTTCAGTCATTCAATCTCTTAGTAGACGATATTCATTAGTATCCACAAAGAACAAACTACCCAGAATAGCTTGATCACAAAAAGGTGCAGTAAGATAGCTTGGTTAAACTTAACAAGCCACCTTAACTTTTCCTACCCTTAGGACCAATAAAACTTACAAAAAGAGTGCTGTAGTCCCATAAACGAGATCCTGATACTAAGGTTGCACATATTTCTGAGTTCCTGCCTAATCACACCTTTTTGATGATCTGAACAACATCCTCATCTTCAAGCAGATGTTCCTGTTGCCAAACCAATACAAAACATGGATCTTGATAAACACGAGGAATATTTATTAACAGTAATAAATTAAGTACAAGCTAATGGAAGAAATAACATGCTGAATCAAGATAAAATCAACCTTTCCAACTCTTTGGGGCTTGTGTTTCGCGCTAGACCCCCAAACCAGAGCACTGCAACAAGAAAGTGCAATGCTAATTTTCAATACTAAAACTCTTGATAACCAAAAGTAAAACAGCATCAATATTGAAACTTGTAATGAACACATCAACTTGAAACTGTAGTTTTATACAGATGATGAGACAACTTCAGAAAATACCTTTACATATTGATAGAATCTTATCAGCAAGAAAAAAATGGAACTACGAAATTTTAGGAGGGTACTTACAACTTGAATTGTTTAATGAAATCTTTATGAATTCGCTCACAGAAATCCTCAACTGTCCTTGTCTTAGATGATAGGATCACAGGGTCTTCATAATCTGGATTCATCCCTTTAGGTTTCGTGTATATGCGAGTTAAATTGAGATACTCCCATATCTTCTCCAGCAAACCGTCAAGGTTCCACTCTAGGTGAGCACTGCAGGTGAGCCATGGCAAATGCAATTATTAGTAAGAAAAAAAATAGTAATGCCAGATTTTTATGAACCTGCACAATTCAAGTCCAATTAACAGATGATTACAAGCTATAACTATCGACTTAACTCATTAAAAATTTATTATTCCTTAATTTCATAATTTGTATACAACAGTATAGTTGAACACCAAACCTGGTGCTTGATAACATAACAAGGTCTCTTGATATACTACTAAATTACAGTGCTATAGAAAATTCTAAGAATTGACATGTAGCAGAGTTGACAAACTTTGGAAATGTTCTCTTTAAATTTTTTTGGACACTGGCGATTTCTCCAGCTGAAGTTTGATACTCATTAAAGCTTCCAAGATACTAATCAACACTAAATTCAACTCTTCACGGAGAATCTAACATTCAATATCTTTTTAATTTCATTAGAATGAGCAATGATAGTTCATTGTGGAATTATTAACTCGGTCAAACATGATTAGTTACCTGACTGGACAGTAGTGAGGAAGTTTATCCAGAATCTCAAGTTCTTCAAGAGTAATCTGATCAATCTTGTTCACAGCATAGATGCAAGGCATGTAGACCCTACTGCCTTCAATTACATCTATGAGATCATCGGCAGTTGCATCAAACCTAAGAGTTATATCAGCATTGTGAATTCTATATTCACTACAAATCGCCTTCACAGTTTCAAGATCCAAATGTGTGTTGGTAACCGTTGAAGTGAAATTGATCCCACCCTTCTCTTTCTTCCTGAAGGTCAGGTTAGGTGGTTCCTTGTTTAGCCTGCTCAGAAAAAGCATTTAACTAATCAGATGACGTGCGAAATCTCTAAGAGAATCTAGAAGACAAAAAAAGGCTCTAGAGACTTGACAAAAAATTGAAAATACATCTACATGCATCTTGGTAAGCATTTACCTACATGTGAATGTGTGCATGGAGACAACTGAACGAGTATTCTATTTTCCTTGTTGGTTTAAGCAGCTCAAAGGCACCATGTACACACCAAAAGAAAATTGAAATGGCAGTGTGCTACAATTTGTGACTGAAAAAAATGAAAAAGTGACGAGCTCCCTCATTCAAACCCACCACAAAAAGAAGAAAATTCAGAAGACAGTATGCACTATAGCTTCTAAACTACCAGAAGCAGTTCCCAACACCAGATAAAGTTAACTACTCTCATCATTTTTGTATTCAATGGGAGTTGGTATGAGTTGCTAGACAGCTCTTAGATATACCTTCTGCTTTTAAGAAATGAGAGACAATTGGTAAACCAATACGTCATAACAGCTGGAAATTATAATTTCTATATAGTAAACAAAAGGTACCATGCTGCACCAAATAAATAGAAGCCAGCACATTTACATTCAACTGATAATGGACAGCTTCTGACAGTTGCACACACTTGCATACATTATCTAATTATTTGTATGAATTATGAAAGGACAACACTGACAATGCATCAATGCCCTTAACATCCAAACTTCTATAGATTTATTAACTTATAAGAAACACAACCTATACAGACCAAAAACAACGGGAACAAAAAGATTACCTTATGCCAAATCCCTCAAGCTCTTTCTCAATAAGTCGCTTGTGCGTTATTGGCTTTATTGCATCTAGAACAATTATAATGCAATTGCATGTCCTAGCAGTACTGATAACCTGGATGTCATGAAAGCCAAATGAACCCAAACTCAGAAGGGATAAAAACTTAATGGGTATCCTAACAAGACAATATCAGGTATATATCTCAACCCTCAAGCCATCATTATTACAAATCTAACAAAACATATCAATGTCATTCACACAAAAAAGCAATATATACCACACGGAGTTTTATAAAATATATTGGCAAATATCTTCGCATTTCATAACTACCAACATCATATTTAAGATAGCCTATAGGTCTAAGCAACCAAACCCTTATCTTTCTGATAGCAGCGAATACATGATATGGAAAGACAATGTTCAACAATTGTTTGTTTAGCAGTATTTAGTCTATTCCTTAAACCACACGTGTACTTCTTTTCTATGAGCAAATGAGGCTAAAGAGACTAGAGTGGGGTCCAGTTAGCCCCCTAACAGAATTTAATCAGGGATCTTTCATATGGAAGCATTTAATTTATCTAAGTGATTTTAGCTTTTATTCCTTCCATTCTCCCTTCATCTATACTTTTGCTTTGCTCATTTCTCTCATCTCTCCCCTTTATTTCTCTATTGGGCGATGAAAAGATTACAGATGTCAGCAAATATAGACATCATAAACCGAAGTGGTTATAGTAAATAATTGCATTAAATTTATGACATATGGACATCTCAAAATAAATGTGGGATAAATTACCACACATTACCTGTCTTCCTCTACCCTTACCATCCTTTGCACCCTCAATAATTCCAGGGAGATCCAGCAGCTGCAAGTTAAAGAATGAGAATTCCAACAGTTAAAAGACAAAACTTAATAATGGGGGAACCCCATGAGCCTGTCTCAACACATGAAAAGGAAGGGACATGATTCCAAAAAACTTCACCCATGCATTTTGAATGTTGAAGAAGTGCTGTCAAGGGATGATAAAACTAGCATAGAAAATTACTGATATAATATATGTGTGTGTACATCACCGCCTAACATGTTAAGTTATAAATGGTGGGTACCAAGAGAGGCACAGCCCAGTCATAAACTATGAAATTGTTAAATTCTACATTGTGTGGGTTGCATGTCTATTAAAGATGTATGAATGTGATATAAATGATGTTGCAGATTAGCAGCCAACCTCAGCTTTTACCTTCAATTTTGGTTCACCATTAACAAAAATCATTTCCTTTTGTTTTAGAGAAAATTTTATTGAAAATCAAAATAAAAGCATAAAAACATTGAGAAAATGCACATTTCTTGTCAAAACTCAACTAGTATATTCATTTTCTAATTTTCTGACTTGAGTGATTCATGAAACAAAACCTGTCTAGATATTTGAGTTCTAAATTCTTGTTATAAGAATGGGAACTTGGGAAGCTTATGTCAATGAAAATTTATATCTACAAAAGCATGATTAGAGGTATGAATGTCATGCATGTCGACAATTAACAGACACACAAAATTCAAGACAATATGACAGTTAAAAACTGCATGATTAGTTTCTCTTTCCAGAATATAGAATATTATAACCAAATCATAACGGGTCAAACATCACCAACTATAATAGAAATACTACCTGAATTTTTGCACCTCGATAGACAATCACACCTGGAATACAAGTTAAGGTAGTGAATTCATAGGAAGCAACCTGTAAAGATACACACCTCACAGCCTTTAGAAAATCAAGAATTTTAATAAATAAGATATTTCAATACCTTTGGTTACATATATTTTATTCTAAGGGAGAAATCTCACAGTAAGCACGCTTGTAAGTTTCATCACTTACATACACACTAGAATCAAACAGAGGAATAAAGACTCCCCACCCCCAACTCAACTTCTAACATAGAACCTCAAATATCCACATTACAAAGAATCTCACAGGAGGGAGCCTAATCTTTGATCAAATCTATAAGCACGTGAAGAGGCTGTCAAATCTACACGTACGTGAAAAAGTGAGGCCGTCTCGACCACCATTTTCATTATTGGGAGAAAAGCTTAGAAATAAACTGAAAAATCAATATGAGCTTTGCATTCCATGTTTGTAATAAAGTATTTTGCTTTTGGAGGGGAAATAGAAAAAGTGGGGAGTTGTATAATCTCTGAACCACTCTATAAAGCCCCAAAGCAGTACAGCTCAGGAGTAAAATGATTCAACTTTTAATGACTGAGATAATGAGATCAAATTCTATAGATATTGAAATCACAAAATAACTTATCCCAGGAATAGTTGCACGCAAAGGACGGGTGCATATCACTTATGATTCATCATTTTGCTTTTGGAGGGGAAATAGAAAAAGTGGGGAGTTGTGTAATCTCTGAACCACTCTATAAAGCCCCAAAGCAGTACAGCTCAGGAGTAAAATGATTCAACTTTTAATGACTGAGATAATGAGATCAAATTCTATACATATTGAAATCACAAAATAACTTATCCGGGGAATAGTTGCATGCAAAGGACGGGTGCATATCACTTATGATTCATCACTTTGCGGATTCCCTTCAATTGCTAAACTAATCCATCTCTGAGAAGAATATTCACTTATTCAGCACGAATTTCAAACCTTATATCAATCAAACGGATTTATGCGGTTGTAATATGAAAACCTGTAGATTTAAATCCCTAGACTGACAGCAGCTTCTAAAAAACAAAAGTTTGGAACAAGAACCCAAGTATGGAAAAGTACAACATGGTCATCACACACCAGGCAAAAAATCCCAGCAGATTGCATAGAAAGTTATAGGTCGAATCTGGCCTAATTATAGAGACATGTCACGGAAGTTAAACATAAAAAGTGATTTCAATCAAATTCTATAAGCTTCCACTCTATATACAAAAGAAACTTAATGTATCAAACAGATTTGTATAGAGTGAGATAAATCAACAAAACTCTACCTCTGAAAAAGTCCCAGTCAGTTTATTCAGCAGAGTAGATTTCCCAACAGAAGGGAAACCCACCAAGCCAACCCTTGCATCTCCACTTTTAGTGACGTCAAAACCATCACCAGCACCGCCGCCGCCTTTTGTTGTGGGCTCAAGTAGGTCTCTCCTTAACTTTGCAAGTTTAGCCTAGTAACGAACCAACGCAAAACCAATAGAATCAGGATCAGATCTCAAAGAACAATAAATGACAAAATCACACTGTAAAGAAGCGATTACACTCACCTTCAGTAGACCCAAGTGATGGGCAGTAGCCTTGTTCTTTTGAGTCCTGGCCATCTGCAATTAAAAAAGAAACAACATTTTAGTATTCTAATCAAATCACAATAGAGAACATCCAGATGCAACATATCAAAAACAACCTAGCACATAACGAACAGGAATAAATCAAATCAAATAAAAAACTGGAGTTACAGATATTCAATACAATTAAAATGAAAATGTGAAATGCATATCAAGTAGGTACACTAATAGAGGGTCCAGCAGCAACCAAATCAAAGAAACCGAAATCTGTTTGTTCCAAGTTTATGTTGAATTAATTCGGCACAAAAAACATATGCCGCAATCAAAAAATTCAATCGTCTGTGATTGTTTTCCTTGATTTGATTTCACTGATGGAGGTTAAATCCAATCCAGCCTAAGAATGATCACTACCTATGCAAATTTTCATCGTTTTTCAATTCTATTTCACTTTTCTATTCAAATTGAATTCTCAACCATCTGAACTAAGCTAAGCAAACACAAAACTGAATTAAACCTCATAATCTCGAACGCGATTTTAATCTCGCTGTTAAGCCCTAAGCGTCCGAAAATGAAGAGCTAAACAGTGCTACTTTCTTTCGATTTTCACTGACTATCATGGAGCTTAGATTTCAAGGGTTTCTAAATTCGCAGATGAAGCACAAGAGAGATTGCGGCGATGGAAAAGAGTGTACCTCATCTTCGATGTCCTTGATTTTCTGCATTAGAGTCGCCATTGTTGAAGCCGGCTAGTTCAGAGAGAGACGGGTGTTTAGTAGAGGAGTACGGAACGGTTGTAATCGAAGAGTGGCGATTCTGCAGAAGTGTCCTGCTCTTTTGAGAGAGAAGACGAAGGCGCTAGAAAGAAATGTGGAGTTCGAGTTATATTGTTTGGGTTAAATTACACTTGACACCTCTCCGGTACCGGTAATTGTTTCACCGCAGTAAATAATTCAACATATAACTCAAAAATAAGATAAAAACACCGTCAATCATATCTCAATTTTTTGTACGAACCATCATGGGGTGAAAAAAAGTATAGATAAATAAATAAGTCAGTCAGAAATAACATTACAAGGATCAACATTTTAGCCGACGAAAGATTTCAGTCGGCCTGTTAATCAAATTCGTAGGTTAAGATCTTAGTCGACTAACTTTCGTCTGTTATGATGTCGTGAAAGACTCGTCGGCTATGACTTTAGCCAACGAAATGAGAAGTAGTTGTTGGTCTTCCACTTTAGCCGATGAATATTTTATCTGTTTCATCATCTAAACTTCAAGACTATGACGAAATATTTAAGATTTTCGTCAACCATAGTCTAAGACTTTGGTGACGAAATATTTAAGATTTTCGTCGGCTAAAATATTTAATAAAAAATAAAAATAAATAAATATTGCCGACAAATTACAACAAGTTTCGTCGGCTTAAGACTAGTATAGCTGACGAATATGGTAAGTTTCGTCGGCTAAAGACTACTATAACTGACGAAACTTGCCATAATTTGTCTGTTAAGCGTTAAAAAAATAAATAAATAAATACTATACCCAAAAATTAATAGCGAAAATTGAGTATGAGTATCACATTGATAAATTTTAGAAGTTGAGTATCATATTGACATTACCACAAGAGTTGAAACACTAGTGGTTATCCACAATTGTTTGTCATGTCATTAATTTGAATGTGTCGTTACAGAAACTGGACGGAGATATCTTATTAATATCATAACAAATGATCAAGTATCACATTGATAGAATTTAAAATTTTAGTATTTATTGTCACAAAGATAGAAAGAATGATGGTAAATTTACCTTTGTTTTAAATTTTGATCTTTTTAGGGTAAGTTTTTTTGTCGTTTTTTGGAGTAAGTTGCTCAAGAGATTTTTTTATAATTTAACGTTTAATATAAAAAGGTAAAAAACTATATAAAGCTGTAGGCGCCGCCAGAAAGAAGAAGAAAGTTTCGAATTTCGTTTTCCGTTTAAAAATATTAAAAAAAGAAAACGAAACTCAATTCCCATTCTTCAAACACACCAAAACGTGGCCACCTCCTCCATTCTCCCATTGTCCCCGCAAGGGTTTTACTCTCAATTTCTCCCGCCTCCATCTAGCAATGGCGACTGTGTGCACACCTCACACAATCTCACGCGCCGCCGTTTCTTCTTCTTCTTCTTCAGTCAAACTCTCTCTGTCCCAATCTCAGATCCTATTCCGTTCACACTTCCCGAACCTCCGCCGTGACACCTCAAGCCTCCGCATTACGGCTCCCAATCCCCGCGCCGCCACCAAAGGCCGCGTTCTCTGCTCCCAAAACCCTAACCCTATCCCCACGCGCCGCCCGGAGTACATCCCGAACCGCATCTCCGACCCGAACTACGTCCGCATCTTCGACACCACTCTCCGCGACGGCGAGCAGTCCCCGGGAGCCTCCCTCACCTCCAAGGAGAAGCTCGACATTGCGCGACAGCTGGCCAAGCTCGGCGTAGACATCATCGAGGCCGGGTTCCCGGCGGCGTCGAAAGACGACTTCGAGGCGGTGAAGACGATCGCCAAAAAGGTCGGGAACTTTGTGGACAAAGACGGTTATGTCCCTGTGATATGTGGACTGTCCAGGTGTAATGAGAAGGATATCAAGACGGCGTGGGAGGCTGTGAAGTATGCGAAGAGGCCGAGGATTCATACGTTCATTGCGACTAGTCCGATTCATATGGAGCATAAGCTGAGGAAGACGAAGGCGCAGGTGATTGAAATTGCGAGGAGTATGGTGAGCTATGCTAGGAGCTTGGGTTGCCAAGATGTTGAGTTTAGCCCTGAAGATGCTGGCAGGTAATGCGGATCGATTCTATATGGCAAGTAGACTCAGTTTCGTCATATCATTCCTGCAATTCATTAATTTATTAGATTGTGTGATGATCAACTTTTGACCCTTGAGAATGTGAGTTGATTGTTTTGCTTGATGATGGAGAATAGATTGTCAGTGTGAGCAATTGCTTAGGTGGTTATGTCAAAATTAGGATTTAGTTGTACAACTTGCACTTCATAATTCAGGAGGTTTTCGTAGAGGCAAATGTTAGGACATGTGTCTAAGTGTTTGTTTCTAGCAAATGAAAGAACATATGTTAGATTAGGGTTTAGGATTTAGTTGTACAACTTGCACTTAATAATTCAGTTTGCAAGGTGATTATTACCCTTTAAAATTTTGTGTGAATCATAGGCTTCTTCAGCCTGATTTGTGGTTTTGTGGTGAATCATAGACTTCTTTAGCTTTTTAGTTATATTTGTTTCCCTTATATTCGTTAGATTTCATTTGCTTGTGTTTCTAATATTTCACTCTTTTTTTTTCTTGGCCCGAATCCTACCAGATCTGAGAAGGAGTTTCTATATCAGATTTTAGGTGAAGTCATAAAGGCTGGAGCAACAACGTTGAACATTCCTGACACTGTCGGTATTACCGTGCCAAATGAATTTGGTCAGTTGATTGCTGACATTAAAGCTAATACCCCTGGAATTGATAATGTTATCATCTCGACTCACTGCCAAAATGATCTTGGACTTTCAACTGCCAACACTTTAGCGGTATACTGATTTTTCTTTTGGTTTTATAATTGGGCATGCAATGTTTTGAAAAAAATGCAAATTACTATATCTTATATAAATTCAGGGGGCAAGTCGAGGTGCTAGGCAAGTGGAAGTAACAATCAATGGAATTGGTGAAAGGGCTGGTAATGCTTCACTAGAAGAGGTGAGTTAATTGCTGTTGCAACATGCAATATTTGTAGTTTAGTAATGAGTAATGTTGAATTTGGAAAAGTTCTTATGAGTTCTTGTTAAACCTATCTGAATTACGTCAAAACTACATAATATTTCTTCTCGTTTTCCTTTAATTACATGGTTAACCGAATATATCTGCAGGTTGTCATGGCTTTAAACTGCCGTGGGGAGCAAGTATTTGGGGGGCTATATACTGGGATCAATCCTAAACATATTTATATGACAAGCAAGATGGTATACTTTCTTCAATCATTTATGACTGTAAGTCTGTAACTGCTTTGGATGAAGTCTCTTTCCTGAATGGTTTGGTTTTATAGGTTTCAGAGTACACTGGGATGCATGTGCAGCCACATAAGGCTATTGTTGGATCTAATGCTTTTGCACATGAAAGTGGTATCCATCAGGTTTGTCAATGTTTTGCCCATTTTCATAGTTTCAGTTGGTCAGAACTCGTTACCGAGTTCATAAGTATGTAAATCTGATATGTTTTGTATTGTATAGGATGGAATGCTGAAGGACAAACGTACCTATGAGATTATATCTCCTGAAGATATTGGTTATGACCGGTCCAATGAAGCTGGCATTGTCCTCGGAAAACTTAGGTAAATTATATTAAAACTATCATTCTAATTTATGGCCCGAATACATACTTTTCTTTTTTGTTCATGAGATTGGTATTCTAGAAAATTAAAACTCAATCACCCTATTTTTGATCAGCAATTTCATAAATTATTAGGTGGCGTACGGTAACGTTTTCATACATGCATTTTCATTTCTGAAAATGAAAATAAGATGAAAATGTGTGGTGAAATATTTTTGGAAATGTTGAAAATGAAAACTTAAAATATTTTCAACTTTTACAAGGAAAAACTGAAAACGTCAATTTGCCGTTTTCAATTTTTTATTTTCCATGTTTAGAAAATATAAAAAATATTTTTTCACAATAATTACTGGATGCATTTCCAAAATAGAAAATAACAATCTTAATTTCACATTTTTGTTTCAAAAAATATATTTTTTTTAAAAAAATCGTTTTCAAAAACGTTACCGAACAGGATCTTATTGTTCTTGTAAAACTCGGTGATTTGGGTCGATAGTGACTAGGGAATTGATGCTATAACTCGCCACCTCATCTTTTTCGGTATGCTTGTAGAAGTAATGAAGTATCATCTTTGTGTCTGGATTAGCTTACGTGGTTTGTTATCAGAGTCGTAGTAATCATTGGTTCATAACAGTTTCATAGTAATCATTGGATACTTGTTGGCACCATTTATTTGCGACTTTGTACTACTCTTCAGCTTTTTGCTTTTTGTTCAGTTACTATGTTCTAATGTACTTTTCATTCACCGGATTTTTTTCATCATGCACGAGTAGGATTACCTAATTTTTTTTTCTTCATTTTTCTGGTTTGTGAGCAATTAATCATCTCATTTCCTTCAAGTTGAATTTCAACACGGTATGGTTAGTGATATTTTCATTTACCGTGGAATAGAGATTGGAGTCAATAGGAAGATGAGGGAGGGAGATGAGATGTGAGGAATGGATAAAAGATGAATGCAAACAGAAACATAAAAGTACTTGTAACATTTTTTTAGTGTATGTCAACATTTCCTAGCCCCTTATTGTTATTATCTCTTCCTGCCACGTAAAATTTCTCTTTTTGATATTTTCTTAAACAAACTCAACATGGACAGATAGAAATGTTGCTGGATTGTCTGAATGGTTCTGATTATTTTTGTTCCTTTATATATGTAATTTTAAAGGACTTGTGACCTTTAATTTCCAGACCTTGAGCTTCTAAGTGAGCTTGTGTTCAGATATATTAACGTGGCTTCTGGTGAACCATCTGGATTGATGGTCAAAAAGCCACCCACAGCCCCATGCTGTACTTGTCTCAATACTTGTTATTTTGAATAATCATAAACAGGTATTTGAATATAAATTATGTATGCATTTAGATCTTAAAACCTCTAAGTTATCCAATTAGATAAAGATATGTGCTATGTCATAATCACTTGTGTTGCTTTCATGTATGTTTTCCGTTTTGAAAATTTACTTGTTTTCTGCACTAAACCTGTTCTTCCACCAAACTCTAAATTGTCGGTTTTCTTTTGTCTGGGCATGATTTTGCTTTTGCAGTGGACGCCATGCTGTGAAAAAGCAACTTGAACAGGTACATAATGCTGCTCATTTATTGCAATCTCAAACTAAATTTGTTGGTTTGTTGACCACAGTTCCCTGATGCTATCTTCGCTCTTATTAGCTTGGTTACGAGCTCGATGATGTTCAACTTGAGACTGTATTCTGGCGTTTCAAAGGAGTAGCTGAACAGAAAAAGGTACGCTGAATGTTTTAAATTCACTTCTGGATTTCATTTTGTAATAGACTTGGAAGTTATGATATGCATTATTGTCCTTCAAATTCTTTTGTTGGTGTAGTAAATTATCTAAAGATCGGAATTTTTAGACATTGGATTCTATAAATTTACTGCCCAATTGACTAAGATGCACAGTGAACAGAATGATCTTTGTTTCTTTTCAATGTTTTAGCATATTTCTTGTATTGGTGTTCTTCAAGATATTCGTGTTTGGCCTCTTATTTTAATTGCTGGTGTCACAGAGAGTCACTGATGCAGACCTCAGAGCATTGGTGTCGGATGAAGTTTTTCAGCCAGAAGTTGTCTGGAAGCTTCATGATCTGCAGGTGAGATGAGATAGTTTTCAATTTTCTTGCTCTTCTTTTAAAATGCCAAAATTTTAAGAGAAACTCATCTCTACTTTACCTGAACTGGATTCTCAGGTTACCTGTGGAACTCTTGGTCTTTCCACAGCTACCGTTAAACTAATTGATGCTGATGGGAGAGAACATATTGCATGTTCAGTTGGAACAGGACCAGTGGATTCAGCTTACAAAGCTGTTGATCTCATTGTGAAGGTTCGTTAAGATCATCCGATAACATTCTATCTTGCAATTAAATTTCATGCTTGAAAGTATTAGTTGTGACACATATAGTAACTCCTGTGTCAAGCTCATTGTATATGGTAGTTTGTCGGTTAAGGTGATTAATAAAATGCTACTGTAAATATTTAAAGTGCACTTTAGAGACCTGTTTCAACGTTGACATCTCTGCTCTTCTAACATTGTCATCATCCAGCATTCATCTAATGATAGATGACGAATATCTCAATACCCTATATATATATATATATATATATATATATTTTTTTTTTTTCATTTATTTATTTATTTATTTATTTTGAAGAGTGATTAATGAAACTCTAGCTGGTTCCCAGTTGTGCTAAAAACATTATTACCATGTGATTGTTTTTAAAGAAGTTTTCTTATTTGTTATATGACAGGAACCAGTAACACTTGTTGAGTACTCTATGAATGCGGTCACAGAAGGAATAGATGCAATAGCCACTACTCGTGTTGTAATTCGAGTTGAAAACAGTGACATGGTCGCTGGCGAGATGTCTCAACGGACATTCAGGTATGGTGTCTTTTATCTTGCATTGTTTTCAAGTTTGCTGGAACAGTATAGGTTACACCTCTATTTTGTCTTCTGGTGCCAGTGGGATTGGGGCAGGAATGGACATTGTTGTTTCTAGTGTCAAGGCCTACGTTGGTGCCTTGAACAAGATGCTAGGTTTCAAGGAAAGGTTTCCGCAAGAGATTCCACCAGAATCAGCAGAACGAACGTCTGTGTCAGCATAAAGAGGTTTTGGTAAACATTACATGATGATGCATAAGCTTTGAGATCATGGCTCCACGTAGTTTCCTGTTTGCTGTACAGTGTTGTCTAGAAACTTGAGTAAACTGTTTGGAATCATAAAATGAAGACCCTGCAATTGAACATAAGGTGTACTATTATATCTTAGTCTTTCAATGATTGCATTTGTTTGCTAAATATGTGATTCGCTTGAACAAGCCATTGCCACCAGAGTTGTTTAACAGCAAGCTTGTATTGATGGTGTGCTATTGCGCTACAGAAAGCTGATGTTGAAAAGTTACAAATCGCAAAATAGGTTTGTCAGATTCAGGCCTTGACCTCCTTCCTCATTTACCAAGGAGGAGCCAAGTAAATATGGAATGAGGTCAAAGCAGGCGAAGGCTAGGTTAAACTGTTAAAGTGCATAATCATTGTGACTTTCAGTATGAATTCAAACACAATTAGTTTCTATAATTACTTTTTGACATGTTTACACCTCTCCCATCTTACAAAAATACCTTTTCCCATTTCTGAGCCCTTCAATGTGCCACATGAACCCAAATGATCTGGTTATATGTCATCTATCAACTATAAAAGTATTCTGATCATAGAAAAAACTATAAGAATCTGTTTCAGTTTTTCTTCATTCTAGGTCTTTGAAATAATCACCCCTCCATACATAGATGGTGGAAAAGATCCTTTGGAGAGTCGTTCATTGCAAGATTGGATCAAAATCTGAGAAATAGAATGAAATAGTCGATCATGGGATGTGGGTTTTTACACTATTTACACTATCTACACTACATTATTGTTAACAAGAGCTACCTCATCATCTAAACATATTAATCTTTGTTGAGTGGATCATGGGATCGATCAAGTGCCTTAAGGTATTGGTTTAGTACGACCTTCTGATATCAATCTGTGATATACAGCTAGCTAATGATGGACTTGAGGCTTTTGTTAAGGATGCATAATTGCTACTTTGATATATGCATGGTCTATTACTGCAATAAGCTGAAGAAGCTAATAACGTTTGTATGGTTCTCGTTTGTATCCCGTGATCCCAAGATCCAATCATCCCATGATCCAATCTAGTTTGTAGGGTATCCCCTATTAATCAAAAGAAGTAGTCGTATTAATCAAAAGAAGTAGTCGTGTTGGTATCTGTTTAGTCGTGCAAGTATAAACAGTAAGTTAAATAATATATGTTTGTCCTTGTCTAGTAGAATTAAGTTATTATGTGACGAATATTTTTTTTCACCGCATGAGTGTGAACTGATACGATAAAACAAATTTTATCGCATAGTATTGACTCATGTGACAAAATAAAAAGTTTCGTCTCATCAGTTCACACTCATGCGACGAAATTTTTTTATTTCGCCACATCAATTCTAACTAAAATTTTGAATTTTGAATCATTCCACCAAAATTTTCCCTTAGCTATGCGACGAAATAAACAAATTTTGTCACATCAGTTCTAGTCAAAAAAATTAAATTATGAATCATTCCTCTAAAATCCCCCCTTCTTCTTCTTCTTCTTCTTCTTCCTTCTTCACCACCACCACTTATTTTTTTTCTTCTTCTTCACCACCACCCCACCACTTCGTCTTCCTTCTTCCTTTTCTCTTCTTCTTCACCCATCTCTTTGATCTTATTCTTCTTCTTCTTCCTCCTCCGCCACCACCACCATTGTACCACCACCTCCTCCGGTGAGATCGATCTGGCAAAACAAAAAAAACAAAATAATTCTAATTTTTTTAATTTAAATTACAACAAAATGAAAATTAAATTAATTTAAAATTATTATTATTTTTTATTATTAGAAACTCTTAAGCGACGAAAAATATTTCGTCGCATAAGTCGATGTGACAACAAATTTTGTCGCATAATTTTATGTGACGACTTTGTTTTCGTCGCTTAACAGGTACGTACGTATGCGACAACAATTTGAGCTTTCGTCGCATAAACTTAACGTGACGAATTTTTCGTCGCTTATGGTCTTATGCAACAAAAATTGTCTCTTATACGATGAAATCATTTCGTCACATGAGGCTTGAACTCTACTAGTGCTTGTATGCGTTTTCATATGAGTTCACAAATTCAAACAAAAGTAAAAAAAAATAGAGGTGTACTCAATAAATGTGGAGATGCAACTAGATACCCTCTTTATATACAGAAAGAAAAAAAAACAGCTAATCTTGTGGAAAAATGATAAAATTTACAGGAACCATTTGGTTGTTTCTACGTTAAGAATGTGTGCATCTCTTATCAGTTTCCAATCTCCCAAACCAAACCTACCCAGGCCAAGTTGAACAATTTGACTAGCAGTATTAGCTACGATTAATCCATAATTCCAAATATATATATATATATATATATCAAAAAAAGGATCCTTAGTGAATGATATATATATGAATGAATGAACTTAATTCGGAGAAATATGCATATATGTTCTTTCAAAAAAAAAGTATACATGTATGAAGTTAATTCGTCCACTGATTTATAGCCTTTCTTTTCACACGAGCTAAATCGGTGCGTTAACTATGGTCTATGGAGAAGGGAAGGTCAGAAGTGTAGGTTAAGGAATTAATTACACTGATTAAGTGGGTGATGCTCCTGATCTATATATGTTACCATACAATGCAATACTAGAGTGAACATAAAACTAGATACTCTCTTAAGAATTTGATTACAAACAGATATGGGTAGAAAACTTGGTGTAGGAGTGGGGCGACTCAGTCTCATAACCTTCCCGGAGAACTCGATCTCGGAGGACATGCTGCAGATGCTGGCTTTGCTCTTCATGATTCTCGTGTCTCTCTTGCTGGTCTCAATGATTATTTTTGCTTGTGGCGAGGGTGACAACAACAGAAAGAGTGAGAAGACGAAAACGCATGGATCCCGTGGCAATACTGGAGGTGTTGTTTGGGGAGGCGGTTGTGGAGGCAGTGGTGATGGGGGTGGTTGTGGATGTGGAGGAAGCGGCGGCTGTGGAGGTGGTGGCGGTGGTTGCTGAGGCGTGGCGGCAAAGGCGGAGGTTCTTACAAAAACGTTTGAGGAAGTACGTAGTATGGGTATGGCCTGCATGTGTGCATGTATACATGTATTGTAGTTTAAGGTAAACTAAGAATCCATCCGAGTACTTAAGATTGGTCTGATGTGGTAAGTTTGGTGGTGTTCTTTCTTGTTGTTAGCTGTGAATAACGATTCTCGGCCGGCGGCTGGCTGGACAGTATTTTACATAAATTTGAGATTTCTCGTCTTATGATCGTTGCTTGTTTTTACTACTATCATTCATATTATGAGCTCCATTTCTTCTGTTCTTGATGGAGCTGCTAGGATTTTATTTTCATTTCTCATTTATGCCACAATGGAGGTAGAACTTTAGTTTTCAAGTCAAAGATATGCAGTGCTACATAATTACATGTCATGCAAGTATCTAAATATTTGACAATTTGAACGGATTGAAGAAATTGCCTATGAAGGGTTGCAAAACAGGCGTAATTGGAAGTAACCAATTAGGTTTACACCCCATGAGTTAGAAAATTATAGCTCAACCATATTTTCCTTTAGTTGAAAAAAATAGAAGAAGACGTGACGGGTCATAGCTTATCATATAAGGAAACAAAAAAGTGCAGTATTAATTGTTTGATTTGGATACCTACCAAATGTTGAACATAATGATTGAATGCGATATACCAGAAGTGTTTACGATTTCACCAAATCACTATCAGAATATTACATATACCATAACAACGCTCTCGAAGCATAAACCTAATTTTGCGTGGTGGTAGCAAAACACTGATCCATAGCAATTAGCGGCCAAGAATCTGAACATTCTTATAAAAAAAACACCAAGAATATGAACGTTTCTTTTCTATGTTAACATTTTTTCTTTTGGCAAAAGAATCTGATTTTTTATTTGTTTTTGGATAAAAAAGAATTTGAATCCTGAAAACCATATAGCCAAAAATAATTGGGTCAAGTATATATATATATATATATATAAAAGCACAGCTATTCGAGAAGAGGTATTAAAACCCTTCAGATTTCTTTAGATATTAAGGTGAACTGTGGTCTGGTTGGTTAATGTGTTAACCAACAAATTTGAGGTTATGAGTTTAAACCTTATTGACATATGTAAGATGTGTGAGTTATTAATAAATATTTTGATGAATTGGTTATAACGCAATGGTAAGCGGATTCACTATCTATTGACGAAGTCATGAGTTAGAGTCACCACAAGAATAGAAGTTAAATCATTTGATCCTCATAAAAAAACCTTCAAATTTCCTTAGATATTTCTGTAGCCACACTCCATTAGTATCTTTGCTAGTAGCACTTACATTTCTAAAAAATGCAATTTTCATAATTGTTTCAAAAGAGGTGTTCAAGAGGTGTATTGGTGGAGCCGATTATATTTCCCGATACTATACAAATACATTTAAACACCCAGCCATGAGATGTGTCAAAAGAACAATATGACTCAAATACGCATGAGTCTACATAGTTTGCATACATACAGTCACACAAATATTCAATTTTGCATACATACAATCTCACAAATCATGAAAACAAAAGAGAATTATGCAAATCATTAGCTTCATGTCAATACCTATATTTTCGTTGAGGGTACTTGTCCATCCTTTATGACTTAATAGCTGGAACGAAACTAACAGTATTAATTGATAATTGCGAAATACCAATTAAGCATGGAGAAAACAAAACAACTTTAAACACCAGCAGATTTGAAGAGGTGGCTACGGTAATCGGAAGGAAGTTGTACTAAAAGGATGCGTTAGATAACAAGAGGAAGTGATGGTTTTTGGGAGAAAAAAAACCCTAGACAAGTATAATTAATGAAAAAAATACAAATAAATAATAAAATTAAAACAAAGAAAAATGACAAGTGACACATTGGACAACACAGAGAGTCCGGAAATCCATGAACGGTCAAGTTTTTTCCTTCCTAAAGGGCGCGCGTTCATATAATTTGAAATTTCATCCTATAGCATGAGAAACTCTTCGCTTAACCTAAGACATTAACTCAAGGCCATCACTTCTACCCACCAATCCCTCCACTTCTCCTCATTACCTTCCCCTCTTCTCCAAACCCAAAGGCACGCATTGATCAATCACTTACAACTAGGCCTTTCACACAACCCCAAGACAATCCATACCCAGATTCTCGCATCGGGCTTTCGACAAGATGTCTTCCTTGCCAATCTTCTTCTTGCCAATCTTCTTCTTGTTCGATACAATGTCTGAAAGAAGCTCGGTTACTTGGTCTTCCATGGTTTCGATGTACACCAAGCATGGGAAGAGTGAAGAAGCGCTGAAGGTGTTTTCGGATTTTCATAGGAGTTCTGATGGGTGGCCAAATGAGTATACGTTTCCTAGTGTTATTCGGGCTTGCGCGCAATTTGGAGGGGCTGATCAAGGTGGGCAAGTGCATTGTTTTGTTGTCAAGACTGGTGTTGATAAGGAAGTCTTTGTGGGTACTTCTTTGATTGATTTTTATGTGAAAATGGGGGATATTGAGGAGGCGAGATTGATTTTTGATGGGTTGAAGGTTAAGATCGCGGTTACTTGGACTATAGTTATAGCAGGGTATGCGAAAAGTGGGAGAAGTGAGGCGGCTTTGAAGCTGTTTTATCAGATGAGAGACACTGATGTTGTTCCGGATAAATATGTGCTCTCTGCTCTTCTGATTGCATGCTCTGCCCTCAAGTTCATTGGAGGCGGCAAGCAGATCCATGCTTATGTTCTGAGAAGGGGAACGGAAATGGATGTTTCGGTGGTTAATGTATTGATATATTTCTATACAAAGTGCGGTCAAGTCCTTGCAGGACAGAAATTATTTGATAAGGTGGCGGCTAGGGACCTAATTTCATGGACCACAATGATAGCAGGGTATATGCAAAACTCGATGCATGTAGAGGCTGCTAAGCTCTTTTCTGAAATGACCAGATTGGGTTGGAAACCAGACGGATATGGGTGCAGTAGCATTCTTACTACATGTGGTTCACTTGAGTCTCTGAAACGTGGGAGGGAAGTGCATGCTTACACTGTCAGGGTTGATCTTGTGTACGAATGTTATGTGAAGAATAGTTTGATTGATATGTATGCAAAATGTGATTCCCTGGCTGATGCAAGAAGAGTTTTAGACTCCATGACTGATCACAATGTGGTCTCTTACAATGCAATGGTTGAAGGATACTCAAGACAGGATAAGTTGGCTGAAGCTCTGGATCTTTTCAATCTGATGAGGCTTAGATCGGTCCAGCCTAGCATCTTGACATTTGTCAGTCTTCTTGGTGTCTCAGCTGCTTCATTGACCTTGGAATTAAGCAAGCAAGTCCATGGGCTGACCACCAAGTACGGGTTATCCTTGGATATTTTTGCTGGCAGCGCTCTCATAGATGTTTATTCCAAGTGTTCATGTACTCGCGAAGCTAAACTTGTATTCGAGGAGATGAATGAAAAAGACATAGTAGTATGGAATGCAATGTTTAGCGGATATGCCCAACAACAGGAAAGTGAAGAGGCTCTTAAGTTGTACTCTGAACTACAGGTATCAAGACAAATTCCTAATGAGTTTACTTTTGCTTCCATAATCTCAGCAGCCTAGCAAGTATCCAGCACAGTCAACAGTTCCACAGCCAGATCATTAAAGTTAGTCTTGAGAATGATCCTTTTGTCACAAATGCCCTTGTGGATATGTACACAAAGTGTGGAAGCATTGAAGAGGCTCACAAACTATTTGAATCCAAAAATTTGAAAGATGTTGCTTGTTGGAATTCCATTATCTCAACGTATGCTCATCATGGAGAAGCAGAAAACGCTCTCGTGATGTTTGAAAGAATGATGAATGACGGCATAAAACCCAACTATATCACATTTGTGGGGGTGCTTTCAGCTTGTAGCCATGCTGGCCTGTGGAAGATGGACTTGGTCACTTTGAATCAATGCCTGGGTAGGGAATCGAACCAGAGATAGACCATTATTCTTGCATGGTTTCTCTCCTGGGTCGTGCCGGTAAATTATCTGAAACTAAGGAGTTTATTTTGAAAATGCCAATGAAGCCTGCAGCAATTCTATGGAGGAGTTTACTGAGTGCATGTACAGCTGCAGGTAATGTTGAAGGTTGAATTGGGGATCTATGCAGCAGAGATGGCAATTTTGAGTGATCCATTGGATAGTGGATCGTATATCATGCTTTCAAATATTTATGAGCCGAAGGTATGTGGGATGATGTAAAAAGGGTAAGGGGAAAAATGGAATATAATGGTGTAGTGAAAGAAGCTGGACGTAGTTGGGTCTAAGTTTAGCTAAGGCGAGGACACTTGTTTTGAAGGGGGAGACGGTGGTTGACAAGCTTATTTGCAGGAAAAAAAATCATTGTGAAACTGATCTATTTTTTTCTGCCACTCTGATTTTGCAGATGGAAGGGGTTGTTATGTGCCTGACATTACAACATTTACGGTACATGATTGATCATGCTAAGTGAAGCTGCCAACAGCTTGAGCTCCTGAACAGCTATGAAATGAAGATTTGCAGGTGCATCTTTCTGAACTCTGAAGTGAAGCTCAAGCTTGACGTGCGAAATGTTGAGCTTCTTTTAGTTCGGGTATTTAAGCTCTTGAATTAATCTTGGCTTTGACTACATTACCATCTGGAATCTAGTGCAATGATAATGGAGGAAGATTCTTTATTGGGATTGAAACATAAGTTGCATTCAAGAAACTGGTACAGACATCATTGGAGCGGACAGCTGCTGTTCTGAAGCAATTAGTTCTGTTATTATGTATGAAGCTTCACATTGGAAGAGAAGTACGTAAATGGCCATTAGCTTTGGAAGGGTGACCTTCTCTTCAGCCTTATCATCTGGTCAGTTCCATAATGTTCATTCCTTTTTTCAATTATGCTATGAATTATTTAGTAGAAAATGTCAGCTCCTGGTTGTTCTTCTGTGGATAAACCGGCATTGGCGACTTGAAAAAGATGATCGACATATACGATAAAAGTTTTGTACATAGTTCAGGTGATCGAACTGGTGATATCAGTGTATGGATAAGTGCTTAGGACATTTTTTTATTATAGGTACACTCATATCGCATATACGCATAGGAATTGGAATTGGAATTGGTGTTGAAGTGCAGGACTTGAAATTACTGTTGTCTTATGGTAAAATGTTTTCTGCGCCATGTAACTTGTTAAAGTTGCTAGCTTGGGTCAAGTCTGGCTATCCCTTGCATATGTTCACTTCCCTTTGATTATTAATAAATATCCTCCAAAGGTAAAAAACCTAAGGGAAAAAATTGGTCCTTCAAAATCAATTTTCCCTGCTGCTGCATTTTCAAGCTCCCATTACAGAGTTTTAATGATGTATATGGTGTTACTGTAAAGTATATACATTATATGTATTCAACTTTTCAGATTTAGAAGTTGCAGAAGCAGCAGTGTTTGCTCGAGTTTGATGTGGCTAACCAATTTTATCTACATGAAACTAGAGATGCGCTCACTAGACATTTAAACAATTGAGTTGTGCAGCATTCAGCTTATTAGTTTGGTCTGAGATGACTTTGAGTTTGAGACTCAGTGAATGGTGGATCCCAACTGTATCTTGTTGGTTCCAACCTCATTCAGACAACTCTGTAGTGATGAAATTCTTGCTTGAAGGACAAAAAGAAGGGTGTTCTTAGAACTAGCTGGTAGCGGGAAATAACAAGCTTCCTGACAAGGCCAACCTCCAGAAATGTAAGACATTCATCCCAGCTCCAAATCTTAGCAAATGGCAATGTGTAGTCACTGTAGTGACCCCATAATACAGCCTGAAGCACTTTCCCACCTCATGTTTAGTAGCATATCCCGGCCAGAATCTAGTTATCATCTTCATGAAAAACGATACCTCCCGATCCAAATTCACCATGAAACTTCTATATGTCCATGCATCCTTTGGAGGGCAGCATCTCAGAAGATCATAGGATCTGTCTTCTAGTACTCCGGGATCAACTGAAAACTGTAAAGGGCAGGGTGGAGGTAAACAAAGCTCCTGGAGGGGAGGAATACTGATAGCACCTTTCCTATGCATGTTTGCAAATCTAAGTCCATAATATCCAGGTTCTGAGAAGTGAGAAGTCAGTAGGGTATACCATATCCATAGAGGTAAATCGTCTTTTGCACAAATGATCCCATGCATGATGATCAGAGTTGCCTTAATTTTTCCAGAAGATCAGGCCGAGGTTCCTTATAGAAAGAAAAAGAACTTCCACTAGGTCTTCCTCCTTCATGACAGCGAGGAAGGCCTCGCTTGGAAATCGTATGTGATACGACTGCTGCTTTCTCAGAATCAAAAAGAGGAATTTCCAAAGCCTCATTAGAAATGGCAGCGTTGCTTTGGTTAACCTCTGCCACATCTTGTTCATTTACTAAACAGACCCCAAATTCCTTGACAACCAAGCCTTGGCCCTTGACACGAAATGAAAATTCAATCTGTTTCAACTCTGTTGTATCTGCACGACGAAAATATGAAGACAGATAATTGTTGTAAGAAAACCAAAGGTGATCTGGCACATCTCGTCCTAGTGTATGGTCGAATTTAAATTCTAAAGACTTAGAGTTCGCTTGTCCATCTACTTTCACAATGCAAGTAATTTGATGCCAATAATCGAAAACCGGTGGGAACTGGCGGTGTCCATGTACTGCAAAAACAAAACAGAGCGCAAATCCCACGAACTCCTTACTAAACGAATCTGGATGCAGATTGATACTTAGGGAAGGGGTCACAGTTTGATGATCAAACCACTCGGGAATTTCATTTCCAGGAATCACAAACCAAAATGGTGTGCCCCTGGCTTCTTCATTACGGTATTGAGCTACTTCCTGCAAACGTAGTAAAACAGAATGTAAACAACATAATAACGAGAGAGAGCGAGAGAGAGAGAGAGAGAGAGAGAGAGAGAGAGGACCTGAAGGTGTCGCTTCATTGATGTGAATGCCACACTATTACACCCTTGCTTCACCAGTTTCAAACAATTACAAAAATATGCACGTGACAGATGTTCTGGCACTATCTCCAATGAAATGCAATCCCTAGCACTCACTCGTACACCAG
Organism: Comarum palustre; assembly: GCA_951800085.1. Lineage (NCBI taxonomy): Eukaryota > Viridiplantae > Streptophyta > Magnoliopsida > Rosales > Rosaceae > Comarum > Comarum palustre. The sequence continues at coordinate 14,008,717 of OX637588.1, read as the reverse complement.
ACGGAAGCTTTGGTAATCTATGAAGGTTCGGGCAATGATTCAAAACAAGAAGTTCAAGCCTGTGGAGTTGACTGAGGCTCTCCGGAAGGGTAACAAATTGGTTTCCTGGTAGATGTAATTCCCTTAAAGAGGGCAGACAGTCCATATCATTGGGGATGGCTCCTTCCAAAAGATTGCAGTACGACAAATTCAGTATTGTTAAAGAATGTAAGCCAGCAAAGGAAGGCAGCAACTTAGATATCGGTGGTCCTGTACGTCTACAAAAGGCTAATTCATTGAGATTTTGAAGACCCATGCATGCAGGCAGTTCTCCCAAGGCAGTTCCATTCACATTAAGTTGTATCAGACTCTCTAAATGGCCCAAGTCTGCCGGTAATTTCTCAAGCTTCGAGCAATCTGAAAGATCAAAAACTTTGAGTGATTTTAAGCCAGATACACTGCTTGGAAGAAGCCTAAGGTTTTCGCAACGCATCAAGTTTATCTGAACAAGTCTTTCAAGAAATCCAACGGATGAATCAACCTCGTACAGCTGTATACAACCTTCAAGATTCAAGTATTCAAGATCTGGACTACCACTGAAGTCAGGGATCTTCAGAAGCTTCAAGGAGTGGCTGAGGTCGATGCGTTTCAAACTGTACAGAGGCTGTAAATAGATATACAACAAAATTAGCTTCCGTTGTTCAATAAATACATATAAAACGTAAATACGTTGTGACATGGTACCTTTTCACCCTCCCACAGATATTCAATATGGCTATGGCGCATTTCAAGTACTTGTAAGTACTCTAGGCTGGTAGCCGAAGCCAAAGATTGTAGAGGACATTTCCACCAGATTAGACTCCGTAACTCACTTGAAAGATACTCGAGGCAGTCCGAGAGGTGCACACAAACACCATCAAGTATTAGTATTCTCAAATTTATCATCTTTGAAAAGGATTTTCCAGGAAAGTGCAATTCTGCGTCTGCGTCTTTATTTACACGAAGTACTATGGCTTCCACTGCTTCTGTTCCCTAATAAACATAAATAAAGAATAATCAGCTCCGGACCTTGTTATAAAAGGCAATAGCAACTGAAAGCATTGTAGCAGTAAGTTTCTCACTCTATTTTTTCTCAGGACGTCAATAATGTCCTTTTTAAGGCTTAACCTACTGCGCTTGCCTGGCTCCTTGGGAGATTCTCGGCGAACAATTTCTAGACCCATTTCTTGCAACAAATCATGCATTTCTACATTGCCAGCATCTGAAATAGTTAAGAGAGATTTCTCCACAAGTACATCAATTCCAATAGTTACATGAAAGCCACAACTGCCGAGTACTTCTGTTACTGCATTTTTCTCATATCCTTTGTATAAACATGCGATATCTAGAAAGATATTCTTCTCATCGTCATCTAGACCATCATAACTTATTTTAAGTGTCTCGAAAATTTCTGCATTACGAACTTCTCTCAATTTTGCCAACGTACTTTCCCATGCACTTGGACCTCTTCCATGCAAAAGAGATCCCAAGACTTTAAGAGCTAGAGGGAGACCTTTAGCATAATTCACAACTTGATTAGACAGATCACGGTAACTTTGTTCTGGGTAATCTTTCTTAAAGGCGTTCTTGCAAAAAAGCTGAAGAGCTTCATTAGTATTTAGCCCTTGAACTTCGTATCTTCCCAGCACTCCATGTTTAACTAACAGGTGAGCATCTCTAGTTGTAATGACAATTATGCTTCCAAAACCAAACCAGTCTTCATTTCCAGCCAAGTACTCCAACTGGTCCGAATGATTAACATCATCAAGAACGATAAAAACCCTTTTGTGATGTAGAAATCTCTTTATCATTGTGGCTCCTTCATGAACATCCCGTACGTCAGTCCTAGAAATAAGTTCCTTTTGTAACTCAACCAGACCCCTTCTTTCTTCGTTGCTTCTAACATTAGAAATAAAGCCCCTGAACTCAAACTGATTAGAGATTTGATCAAAAAGTACTTTGGCAATAGTTGTCTTACCAATTCCACCCATTCCCCATATCCCTATAAAGTGAACATTATTCATCTCTACACCTAAAAGCAATTTAACTGCTTCTACTCTTGAATCAATCCCAACTAGGTTCCCCATTGAACTAAACAATGTTTGGCTTGATTGCGTCCTCACTGTAGCAACAATGTTCTTGATGAGCTCCGTGTCATACCTGGAATAGATGAGAAACAATATTGACCAGCCTCTTCATGCCTCAGTCACACTCACATCACATACATAGTAGAGAGGGAAAAGAAAATAAGTTGAATGTATACCTGCAGTCCTTTGAATTCCACCCAGAGAAATTTGACACTTTTGTTAGAGCAGCTCTCCACTTTTGCAGCTTCTCTGTGTCGTCACCAAGTCTTTTTTCATGTTTGGTGAAGGCTTCTGCAAAATTTCCGGTTTGTCTTCTCACTTCACAGGGATCGACATCATAGAATATTGGATAAATTGTTTTCCTAGCTTCCATGCACTCAATAATCTTCAAAAGTTCATCCAAGCACCATGCTGATGATGCATAATTTAGTGAGAGTACGACGAGTGCAATATTTGATTCTTCAATTGCAGTGATAAGTTCCGAAGAAATGGATTTCCCTTTTTGTAGCTCATGGTCATCCATGAAAGTTTTTATTCCCTGATCTTCCAGTGAATTGTATAAGTTGTTTGTAAAACTCTTCCGGGTGTCTTTACCTCAGAAACTTAGGAAGACATCATATTTCCATTCAGAAGTTGACGAAGGAAAAGAAGTAGAGGCTCTTTCTGAACTCATTGTGACCGGAACTGCTGCTTATCTTATCTGTCACTATTTACTGGAGATAATTGTCTAAGGGATCATGAACTATATGCAAAGTACAATTCTAGCATGAAGAACAAGCAATTTGTTTGTATCCTCCTTCACAGATATAGATAAAAAGTTAATTATTTAGTGAACCATATCTGCTTAAATATTGAAAAGAGTGGTACAATATTATCTGGTTCCGGAATCTACTAAACAAAGACTCGCTCTTTTAAAGATGATGTTTGTCCACTTTCATCTTAGAATTTGTAGTACGGAAAATAGTTAGTTCGTTCAATCTCTTCAAATTGTACTTTTAACAATATCAATAGTAATCTTAACCGTTCAATAGTTGAATTAACCAATAAAAATCATCTATACAAAAAATCAATATAAAAAAAGATTGTTTGCTCACCCGAATGCATCGAACAAAATGAATTGATTATCATAAAAACTCAGTAACTGTCTATTTGGTTTGATGCATTCAGGCGAGCAAACAATCTTTTTTTATATTGATTTTTTGTATAGATGATCTTCATTGGTTAATTCAACTATTGAACGGTTAAGATTACAATTGATATTGTACACATAGTCTGACTTAGAGATTGAACAGAGAACTTCGTCCGATCTAGATCGGACGGAAGTTTTTTCCTTGTAGTACAGTTACATCAACACATTTTGCGTTTATGGACAATAGAAAATTAATCAACACCTTAAATTGCATGTGTTATTCCATCCATGACAAAATATTTGGGAATGAAATATCGGATAAAAAATATGTATGCAGATGTATTTTACATTCAACTATCTTTTAAAAGGCAAGACTATCTACACTTGTACACTAGCTATGGAGTTCAATTGTCAAGATTTCAAGAAATGCTTTCTTTGTAATTTGTATAATCTTTTATGTAAGATGAAAATCCATTCTCCAAAGACTATTCTTCCACTTTTCATGTGTTAAACCATTAGTTTACACGTTGGTGAATCGAAGCATCTTGCTGTTTGTATATATGAAATCACATTCAAAGATGGGAAATCAGTACTTATTACAATTTACAAGATACAAGAGGAATCATATATTCACTTCTCTTACTCTTACATGTTTTAGTATAGACAGTTGCAAATAAACCGATCCGAAACTGATGTATGTTTTAGTACTGAAGATTGGAGAGGAAGGGAAAATGAATAGTAAGTTGTTTTTTAGCCTCAAATTTTTTATCCCTGCTAACCTGACTTCATGTGCCCTCCACTGATCACCAGCATCCTATTCCCCTAAAGTTCTGAACTTCTTTTGAATTCGTATTATTCACCCTATCAGCTAACCATATATATACCGTAAGTAATCTATGAGCCCACGAAATTGAACCAAGTTTCTGAGTTTCCAATCACTCTTTTCAATCATGAAAGTTCAAATAGTATGTTTCCATCATATATATATAACTAAGTTTCAAATGGTATGTTTAATTAGACTTGCAAGCGCATCATAATTCATGACTAAAATTATCTCCAATCATATATATCAGGAGAATGTTAATCACAAACTCTATATGCTAACTGTCCCAGATCGGAAAAGGTCAAAATAAAGAAACATGTAGAAGATGAAATTACAGATTAGGCATCAAATAATACAGAAATTAGTGATAGTTGGAGATCGACTAACCTGGAGGAATTGCAGACGCAAAGTAATCTAAAGAATAGAGTGCGGAACAGGAAATAATCATCCCGCGGTAATACTAAGAAGACCAATATCAGAGTCGATGAGTGAACGGGAAGAAGATGCAACAACGGTTGGGTTAATTGGGTCTTCTAACCGGTCCAAATATCACACCTTCTAGGCAAATGAACAACAACAAAAATACATATATATAACATATTCATGATAGTTGCCTAATTAAGTTGAATATCATACTCAAAGTAAGCAACTTCTGGGTAAATGTACCAATAAGTTGAATGCTTCAGCATTTGTTTCTTGAAGTTTGAAGCTCGATATATTATATAGAGGAAGTGTCATCATAGATAAGCTCAGTAGCTTGTTGGTCTTAAACAATATTATGGTGTAATGTGTCCGACCAAAGAAGTATAATCAAGTAATTCATACTTGATTGCAACACAAACCTACCTCCCTAACACCATTACCGCAGTTTGATCTAACCTTGTATACATTTCTGATCGAAACCAATCTTGGGTACCTTGAGTTCCTCTCAGACATTCTATCAGATCTCTTGAACCGTTGAACGTGCCAAGGAAAGCATCTTCTCGAAAGTCTGATGCGAGTATCTGAGCAAAATGGGTCCGTCTAAAACGCCTGGTCGTAATGGGTGATCAATTATGGGATTGTTGATCACACTAAAAGTTAAATTTTAGGTGCTTACATAAGGATTGAGTTTAAAATTAAGTAGGATTGAGTGATCAATTTTTGTATTTTTTTTATTTAAGTTTTCTATGCTGACGAATTTTAATAAAATATGAATGAACTGTGAATTTTGAATCCTTTTATACTCTATAAAAGGAACAATGAGTCAGTTTTTCAATGAGTTCATGTTAGATATTAGATGTCAGATGTGGAAAGCCAGCAATTTTATAGTGTCTGATTAAGAGCAACTTCAACAATGTTAACCATATTTAAGTCAAATTTAAGCTAAAATAAATAGAAAGTTATTTGGCTAGCTACTTTAGAAATGTTTTTGCATCAATGCTCTCTATTTTAGTTAGCATTACATCAATATTATTCCTTAAACAAATATTAGATATTTTAAATGTATTTATATATTACCTCAAATATTTTAAAATGAATGTATTAAATTATAGCTAGCCTCACATGAGTCATCTTGCTAGCTAAATATAGCTAGCGAAATAGCTCAAAGTTAAAATAGTTTAGGTTTAGCTAGTCTGTTGGAGCTCTAAAAACAACAAAAATACTAAACACGCTCTCTAAAATTGCTAAAAGCTAAAATAGAGAGTCTGTAAACTTGCTCTAAGATTTCATATGATTAGTGAAAAAAAACTTCAATATTTCATAATAGTATATATATATATATTAATAGTGAGTTGGAGAGGAAGGGGAAATGAATAGCAGTGTTCTAAAACTCGGCCTAGTCGGCCGAGTACTCGCTAGTCGGCGTCCTTCCGAGGTGATTTTAAGAAAATCGGTGTACAAAGTCGGCCGGAAGAAAATCGGCCGAGTAGTCGGCCCAACTCGGAAAAATCGGCTCAACTCGGTAAAAAAATCAGTCTAACTCAGAAAAAATCGGCCTAACTCGAAAAAAAATCGGCTAACTCGACCAAACTCGGCATTTTATTGACTATTTTTATTATTTTGGACATTATAATACCTTTTAAAAAATTATATTTAATTATATGTTTTAAAAATAAAAATAAATCCAAAAATTAAAAACCGAGTACTCCCCGACTACTCTCCCGACTACTCCCCGACTACTCTCCCGACTACTCCTCTACTCGCTAGTCTCCGACCGGTCGACCGACTAGCGACTAGCGACTTTTAGAACCTTGATGAATAGTGAATTGAAGAGGAAATTGTTTTTTTAGCCTCAAATTTTTTGTCCTCACTAACGTGACTTCCTGTGTCTGACACTATGTAAGAGATTGACTAATGCAAGCCTTTGGGTTTAGAGGGTTTGGATTCATTTAAATGTTGGAGGGAAATGTTGGAATTTGAATAAGTCAGTTGTTTAGGATAAGTTGCATTTGTTTTTGAATAAGTCATAATATCGAGTTCTTTTTCATTTGGGATTCGTTGCTATATACCTAGTCTTTAGGAGTCGAACCTAGTTTAGGTTATTAGTGATAAGCTTGCTGTTTTGATTTCCCCTTAATTTGTGTCAAAGTAGTTCAGATGAACTGCTATATATGTAGCTGGAAAACCTTCAATGAATACATGAAAAACTTTCAGTGATATTACCATTCTTATGTTAAAGAGTTCTTTAGATATTTCAATATTGTGGTATCAGAGCCCCTCCTGGGCCTGATCAAGTAAACAAAGCAGCAGCTTTGTGTAAAGTGTGTTTGGTGTAAAGCAGCAGCTTCGTGTAAGTGCGTTTTTGCGGCAGCAAGGGTAATGGCAGAGAATAACAGCTATGTGCAGCCCTCCATTCCACGCTTTGATGGTCATTATGATCACTGGAGTATGTTGATGGAGAACTTCTTGAGATCGAAGGAGTATTGGAGTCTGATTGAGACTGGCATTTCTGAGCCGGCTACAGAGGAGGGGATAACTGCAGCACAGAGGAAGACGTTAGATGAAATGAAGCTGAAAGATCTAAGGGCAAAAAATTATCTCTTTCAGGCGATTGATCGCACTATTATGGAGACCATTCTACAGAAGGATACCTCAAAGCAAATATGGGATTCTATGAAGAAGAAATATGAAGGGAATGCAAGAGTGAAGCGTGCACAGCTTCAAGCTCTTAGAAGAGATTTTGAAACTCTTCAGATGAAAATAGGGGAGTCAGTCATCGACTATTTTTCAAGGACAATGGTGATTGTAAACAATATGCGGATCCATGGTGACAAGCTTGATGATGTTGCTGTTGTTGAAAAAATTCTTCGATCGATGACTACAAAATTTGATTATGTAGTTTGCTCGATTGAGGAGTCACATGACATTGATGATATTTCCATTGATGAGCTGCAAAGTTCATTATTGGTTCATGAGCAGAGAATTAATCAAGGAGCTAGTCAAAGGGTTATAACAACAGATGAGCAAGCTTTGAAAGTCTCCTCCAACATTCCTGTTGTTTTTGAAGGTCTTGGTCGTGGACGTGGACGTGGACGTAGCAGAGGTAGAGGGAGATTCAATTCATATTTCACTGGCAGAGGTAGTGGTCAAGGATCCAGGTTTGACAAATCCAACATTGAATGCTTCAATTGCCACCAATATGGCCATTATAGATCAGAATGTCCCAACATTTATAGAAGTCAAGGAGAGAGATCTAATTATGCTGTGAACGAAGGAGAAGGAGAAGTAGAAGAAGAAGAAGAAGAAGAAGAAGAAGAAGAAGCAACTCTATTGATGGCATGTCATAACAAGGAAGAAAAATCCAATATGTGGTATTTAAACTCAGGAGCTAGTAATCATATGTGTGGCAGTAAGCTGTTATTCTCTGAGTTGGATGAATCATTTAGAGATACTGTGAAGTTTGGAGACAACTCGACTGTTGCTGTTATGGGAAAAGGAAATGTTAATGTCCGTATGAAAGATGATGTTGTTGAAAGAATCTCTAGTGTGTTCTATGTTCCAGATTTGAAAAATAACTTGATTAGCTTAGGTCAACTTCAAGAGAAGGGGTATGAGATCACCATCAAAAGTGGAACCTGCTTGATCAAAGACTCAGAGCGAGGAGTCATTGCTCGTGTTCACATGACAGCGAATCGGATGTTCCCAATTATCATTATGAATGATGGAGTGAGTATTCAAACTTGTTTTTCTGCAAAAGTGGAAGAAACATCTTGGTTATGGCACTTTAGATACGGACATCTCAACTTTAATGGGTTGAAGATTTTGCAGCAGAAAGGAATGGTAATAGGGATTCCTCATATTACTCCTCCCTCACAGGTGTGTGAAGATTGTGTTATAGGCAAACATCAGCGTGATCCTTTTCCGAAAGGAAAAGCATGGAGAGCTCAACAACCACTGGAGTTGATTCACTCAGATATTTGTGGCCCTATAAGTCCAACCTCAAATGGAAACAAGAGGTATTTTATTAGCTTCATTGATGACTATAGCAGGAAGACGTGGGTATATTTTCTTGCAGGCAAAGTCAGAAGCTTTTGCAGCTTTCAAAAATTTTAAAGCCTTGATTGAGAATGAAGCTGGAAAAACAATTAAGGTCTTACGAACAGATCGTGGAGGGGAATTCAACTCACAAGATTTTTCTTATTTCTGTGAGATGAATGGCATCCGAAGACAGTTGACTACAGCTTATACACCACAGCAGAATGGGGTTTGTGAAAGGAAAAATCGCACAATACTCAACATGGTACGAAGTATGTTGTCTACAAAAGCTATTCCCAAATGTTTTTGGCCAGAAGCTGTTAATTGGAGCATTCACATTTTGAATAGAAGTCCAACATTCGCAGTGAAGAACATGACACCTGAAGAAGCTTGGAGGGGAAAGAAACCAGCTGTGGATTATTTCAGAATATTTGGCTGTGTAGCCTTTGCTCATGTTCCTACTGAGAAGAGGAAAAAGCTCGATGATAAGGCAGAAAAGTGTATTTTTCTTGGTGTTAGTGAGCACTCAAAAGCTTACAGGTTGTACAATCCGATCACAAGAAGAATGATCATTAGTTGAGATGTGGTATTTGATGAAAGCAAGACATGGAAGTGGACAGTAGATAGTAATGGAGAACATATTCCGGTGACTGATTTTGAAAAGAAAGAAGAAGTTCAAAGTCAGCCTTCAAGCTCTATTATCACAAGTTCTTCATATGTTTCGACACCAGTTTCACAAGAAGAAGTAAGAGATATGTCTTCAAGCTCTATTATCACAAATTCTCCATATGTTTCAACACTAGTTTCACAAGAAGAAGTAAGAGATATGTCAAATGAATCAAGATCTCAACGTGCAAGAAGAAGGCCAGCTTGGATGCAAGATTATGAGGTTAGTGGAATTAATCAAACTGATGATCCACTTATTCATTATGCATTGTTCTCAGATCATGATCCTATTGCCTTTCATGATGCTGTAAAAGAGTTAAAGTGGCAGAAGGCCATGGATGAGGAGATCAAAGCTATAGAGAAAAACAAGACTTGGGAGTTGATAGATCTTCCAAAAGGGAAAAAGGTGATCGGTGTCAAATGGATATACAAAACCAAACTGAATGAGAAAGGTGAAGTAGAGAAGCATAAAGCGCGATTAGTGGCCAAAGGATACAAGCAGGAGCTGGGAGTTGATTTTAAAGAAGTTTTTGCTCCAGTTGTGAGGCATGACACCATTCGGTTAGTACTTTCATTAGCAGCTCGTAATGCATGGTCTGTGTTTCAGTTGGATGTTAAGTCAGCCTTTTTACATGGTGATATGGAGGAGGATGTGTATGTTGAACAGCCTCTTGGCTTTCAAAAGAAAGGAAGCGAAGAGAAAGTGTATAAGCTAAGAAAGGCTCTTTACGGTCTAAAACAAGCACCCCGTGCTTGGTACAGTCGAATAGATACTTATTTCTCTGATTCTGGTTTTCAAAAATGTCCATATGAGCATACTCTGTACATCAAATATGAAGCTGCAGGGAGACTTCTGATGGTATGTTTATATGTAGATGATTTAATCTACACAGGGAATGATGAAGTAATGCTTGCTGATTTTAAGAAATCTATGATGTCTGAGTTTGAAATGACTGATCTTGGGTTGATGCATTATTTTCTTGGAATTGAAGTTATTCAATCATCTGGTGGAATCTTTGTCACACAAAAGAAGTATGCTCTGGAAGTTTTGGAGAGGTTTTCAATGAAAGATTGCAATTCAGTTAATACTCCAACAGATCCAAGTATAAAGCTCAAAAGAGATGAAGAAGGAAAGAAGGTTAATGCTACTCTCTATAAGCAGATCGTTGGAAGCTTAATGTACTTAACAACAACCAGGCCGGACATCATGTATGCAGTTAGTATCATAAGCAGGTACATGGAATGTCCAACTGAACTTCATCTTTTTGCTGCCAAAAGAATTTTTCGGTATATAAGTGGAAGCATTGATTTTGGTGTGTGGTATAAAAGAGAGACTGGAATTGGATTGTATGGGTTCACTGACAGTGACTATGCCGGTGATACTGATGATAGGAAGAGCACTTCTGGGTATGTTTTCTTGATGGGGTCAGGTGCTGTCTCTTGGGGTAGTAAGAAACAACCAATTGTGACCCTGTCTACAACAGAAGCAGAATTTGTGGCAGCAACCTCTTGTGCATGTCAAGCCATTTGGCTGAGAAAGATACTTGAAGTATTAGGTGACAATCAGCAAGGGCCAACTGAGGTTTATTGTGATAATGTTTCTGCCATCAAACTCTCAAGAAATCCAGTTTTGCATGGAAGGAGCAAACACATAGATGTGAGGTATCATTATTTGCGTAATCTTTGCAAAGATGGTGTTGTTGATAAAATCTATTGTAGAAGTGAGGATCAGATTGCTGATATAATGACAAAACCTCTCAAGACAATTGTGTTCAAGAGGCTTCGAAGTATGCTGGGAGTTTGTTCAAGAAGGGAGGCTAGTTATGATGATGAGAAGCTAAGTTGTTGGAGTTTCCTTTGCTGTAAGCTGATGTCCGTAGGACTTTCAGCTTAAGGGAGGGAAATGTTGGAATTTGAATAAGTCAGTTGTTTAGGATAAGTTGCATTTGTTTTTGAATAAGTCATAATATCGAGTTCTTTTTCATTTGGGATTCGTTGCTATATACCTAGTCTTTAGGAGTCGAACCTAGTTTAGGTTATTAGTGATAAGCTTGCTGTTTTGATTTCCCCTTAATTTGTGTCAAAGTAGTTCAGATGAACTGCTATATATGTAGCTGGAAAACCTTCAATGAATACATGAAAAACTTTCAGTGATATTACCATTCTTATGTTAAAGAGTTCTTTAGATATTTCAACACTTCCTCTAGGTGCTCCTCCTCCATAAGAGCGAGGAAGAAGAAGGCCTCGCTTGAAAATGGCATGTGATACAATTGTTGATTTCCCAGAATCACAAGAAGGAATTTCCAAAGCCTCATCATAAATGTCAGTGTTGGAACTGGTTTTGTACCACTCGATGATACATGTGTGTAATATGTATCTTATGACGATATATGATGGCGAATTGCAGATGACACAGGATCTATAATGGTTCATCTTACCTTTGATAGGTAAGGCTACATCTACTTAACATGTATTATAATTTGGGTGTCTTAATGACGAATTACAAGTAGCTATCTAGCATGGTGCTACTCTAATCAATATCAGCATGGCTAAATAAAGAGGAGTGAGTCTTCTATTTATAAGAAAATGAGACTCCCTTCTTTTTTATATTTCCGATGTGGGACAATTGTCTAAAACATGTTTCGTGAGGGTATATTGGTGAGGTCGGTGGTACGACATCCTGATGTCAGATCACCGGTTTCAAGTGTCGTAGCTTGTATGACAGCCTTCGTAATATATGTCGTTACGCCCGAATCTTGTTATGACTTATTGATGTATATAAATGATGTTACTTATGTTTTATAACGGTTATAACGGGACACAGTGACTACTGTGTGAAAATCGCTTGGTCGGTTAACCTCTGTCACATCTTGTTCTATTACTAAACGGGCCCACATTTCTTCACAACCAAATCACGGCCATTGACACGACATAAAAATTTAATTTGTTTCGACTCAGACTCAGTTGTCTCTGTATGACGAAAAAGATAGAGAATTCTCGTAGTAAAACCAAACGTGATCTGACACAGCACGTTCCAGCGTTTGGTAAAAGCTAAAGTCTACAGGCTTAGAGTTTAACTCTTGTCCATCTACTTTCACAACGAAAATAATACGATTTATATACTGTATAATCGGTGGCAACTAGGGGTATCCTTGTACTGCAAAAACAGCAGAGAGCGCAAATCCCCCGAACTCCTTACTAAACCAACCTGGATGCAGATCGATACGTACACTTACTGAAGGGCTTACACTTTGGTGATCAAACCACTCCGGAATTTCGTTTCCAGAAATAACGAAGTAAAATACCGTCTCTGACTTCTTCATTACGGTATTGAGATACTTCCTGCAAACGCAGTAATACAGAATGTCAATAACAAACAATACGTGAGAGTGAGATGAAACCTGAAGGTGTGGCTTCGTTGATATGAATGCCACAGTAATCCCTTGCTTCGCCAGTTTCAGACAGTAAAATATGCTCATGACAGATGCTCTGTCACTATCTCCAATGAAATGCAATTTGTAGTATCGACTCGTGCCACGGAAGCTTTGGTAATTTTTGAAGGTAATGGCAATTGACCAAATTCAGAAGTTCAAGCCTACTAAGTTGACTGAGGCTTTTAGGAAGGCTTTTTTTGGTCTAAGAGGCTTTTAGGAAGGCTAACAAATTGGTTTCCTGGTAGATATAATTCCCTTAATGAGGACAAACAGTCCATATCATTGGGGATGGCTCCTTCCAAAAGATTGCAGGACACATCCAATTTTGTTAAAGAATGTAAACCAGCAAAGGAAGGCAACAACTTAGATATTGGTGGTCCTGTACATCCATAAAAGTGCAGTTCATTGAGATTCTTAAGCCCCATGCATGAAGGCAGTTCTCTGAGGGCAGTTCTGTTCACATAAAGCTCTTCCAGACTCTGTAAATGGCCCAAGTCTTCCGGTAACCTCAAGTTTCGAGCAACCCGAAAGATCAAGAACTTTCAGCGATTTTAAGCCACACACACTGCTTGGAATTCTCCTAAGGTTTTTGCAACCTCTCAAGTTCATCAGTCTGTCTTCAAGGAATCCAACGGATGAATCAACCTCTTCAAGCTTTATACAACCTTCAAGATCCAAATGTTCAAGATTTGGACAGCCACATTTGGACTGCCACTGAAGATTCAAAGAGTCACTGACATCGATGCGTTTCAAACTTTTTAAATGCTGTAAAAACATATATAGCAAAAATAATTAGCTTCCACTATTCAACAAATTTGTACGTTTATAAAACGTTAATATGTAATAACATAATACCTTTTTACCAATCCACAAATATTAAATTTGGCCGGCACTCTTGCCGTAATCCGCCGCGCACCGCGGGTGTAATTGGCTTTTGGGTCTTTCACCCTAAGGAATCATAGTCCCTACTTAATTATCCACTCGAATATCATGATTCCAACCAGTTTTTAGGGTCTTTCACCCGAGGGAGTCACAATCCCTACTTGTTTATCTCTACGCCCCATGTAACCCTACTTAATTATCCGCTCGAATACCACGAGCCCCAATCAATTTTTAAGGTCTTTCACCTAAGGGAGACACAATCCCTACTTGTTTATCCCTACGCCCCATGTATGGCATAATAATCCCCGTATGAGGCGGTAAGAGCAATCCCCCAAAAGCATCTGCCACTTCTTCTCTTCATTGCTTGTAGTCACTTTCTGTAATTTAATGAAGCTGGACAACCTGCGAAAACCAATGGTTAATACAAGGAAATTCTAATAAAAACTGTTGCAAGACTGTTCCTATGTACGTAATGAATTGTTATTTGTTTCATGTTGGCTTATGTGATGATCTTCATCAGTTGTGTGCCGTTTTATTGTGGGGAGATATTGATGAAAAAAATAAAATTCATTGGAGATATTGGGAACAATTTTGTGTTCCTAAACATGAAGGTGGTAAATGTTAAATTCATAGCTAAATGTTTGATTCATTTACATTTTGGTGCATACAAGAATTTTCATCATTCAAAATGACTCAATTTCCAAATTTATTGACCTTAAGAAACTTTGAGTCTGATAAATTCCAGGTATAAAAGGAGATAGACTGGATTTGATTAATTCAATCCTTCATCATTTAGCTATGATTTCAAGGAGAGCCAAATTACTGAACTTGACCAAATTTCTAAAACCAGAATATGAAACACAATGAGACAGCCACACTGGATAAAATATGTAACTCCATAATATATTTAAGATGGTGAAATATTTTGGATGGAGAGTCATAGTAAACAATAAATTATTATATCCCCTATGTTAAACAAAATCAATCAAGCAACAACTTCAATATCATTTGAACTTCTCAACAATGACATACAATACAGCAAATCTCAACTATAAAAAAATATATAGCTTCTTAAGGTGAACTATACTTCTTGATCTTTATTTTGAGATCGATAAACCCATTAATGCCAATGGTAATCACATATGGTTCCTGTTTTTAATGTCCTATTCGGCACAAAATCAAGTTCACAAACAAACAATTGTCTTTTAACATGATACTTATGTCAGACTATAAGGATCAATTCAAATCCCAGACTTCAATATGAATTAATCATCATCCCAAGTTCACTCATAAAAGGATTTGATATGTCCCAGCTCATTGAACACTAACATATATCAAATAGAGTTATCATGTCACTTCCCTATTTAACCAAAAGCGAGAATGCAATAGTTATCATCATACAAACAACCAAACTAATAAATATATGTAGTTACTATATGTATGCATATACATTCAGATCAGGTTTTGTACCCCTTTGCTTTTCATGTCTCAACTCAAGTTATATATTAACAAGATCAGATAAACGAAACAAAACAAATTCCATGAAATAAAATAAAATAAAATAGGACATTGTAGAGACATTTTTACTACAAAATCAGGCTATAAATAGAGAAAATAATATCCCTGATATATAGTTGCTTGAAAACTAAAAGCCAATCTTCTTTAGACATGCATGTGTCGCATCTAGTACAGAAAGTATATCTCAAATCTCAAATTAATCATGCCTCTAGTTCATATACTGTTCCGTGTGAAAATGATTTTTTTCGAACAACCAGGCTTGAGGAGTGTCAGTACCTATGGGTCAGGTACAACCTTGATCTTGATGCTTGTTCGTCTTCTGACTTCTCCTCAAATGACTATCGTACAAGCGCTGGTCGGGCCGGCACTTAGGTTCTTTACAAACCTAGTTGATGAGCAACTAAGATTTTTCTTCTCTTTTCTGAAGCGGACGTTTCTTACTCAGACAAGTATGATTGAGCATAACTATAAATCAGGATTGCAGGGGGTTAGCCAAAGAGTTTCTTGACAAACCAATGATATTTGCTATAGTTCTCACTCCGACAATGGTTTTGCGAGTATTCATCTATGGATAGGGTTTTATGAAACGGTAGTGGACTGTTCGCTCACGGATGAGGCTTGGTGAAGTAGAAGTGGGAACTGCCGACGGATCGGGTTTTAGTGAGTAGCAACGGGTAATGCCTACGGGTAGGGCTTTGGTGAAAAAAGACCCAAGTAATCTTTTTGGTAGAGGTGCTCCGAGGGAGATCTGTTTTGCAGTGTGCAAAATTGTTTGTTGATTGATTGAAGATGTCCTTTCTGTAAACCCTTGGCTTCCTTATATAATGAACGCTAGGATTCGTCCTTTCTTGCATATCAAGACAAACCAGATTCTTTGGATCAACTAGAAAGGAAATCTTCTAAATGATTATGAAAACAAATCTTATGTATTTCTGCAAATCAGTCAAGCATGACCTTAAAAGGAAAAAAGAAAATGTACAAGCATGAATCGATCCAATTGGCTCAAAGAATCAGCATTCGTTAAAAGATATTATTTTGACCTAAATATATACCGCACTTTAAAACTTATCAAGCATTATTATAGTTCAATCAACTTACATGTAAAAAGAGGGTTACGTGATTCTGTTACTTGCAACACACTGATGGATCCATCATCAGCTTTGATCCTTCCCCAGCTTTGCTCAGGATATAATTCTAACTACAGTGCAATATACAAATAACATTATTAGCAGCCGAGCAGTGCAAACAACATAATATGCCGGTTTCCTATGCATGTGTCTAGGAATGAAGCTTCTAAGCTCATAAATCACCAAAAGAATTAAATAATTTCGTAAAAGGTTATAAACCAAACCCGCACCACTAGGTAGCTCCCGATCCATAACACATCTAAACCAAACTCCTTGTTTCATAACACAAGTACGTTCTGAAGGAAATTGATATACAAGTTCCAACGTAAGAATTCAAACTCAGGTAATAACAACTTGTCACATTCACTTATAACTAGACACTTTTTTTTGAAGCTTGACCAGTAGGAAATCGACTTTTCACAATCAAAAGGCAAAGGTATCTAACCGCATAAAAGTACTATAATTTCACAGGAGAATTTAGTGGATACAAATGTAACTAAACCAAGACTGGAAACTATCAATCAGGTGAACACAGATGAAAAATCGTACGAAGGCATTGCATCTCAGAGATCGGAGAATAATATAAATCACAAGATGCCGTGAATATATACACATATTCATTTGAGTTCACATGTACTTGAAAAAAAATTATGATTTTCTGGAAAAGAAAATTGATTTTTTAAAAGAGAGTTAAATAAATTAAATTAAAAAAAGACTTTTGAAAAGAATTCATTATAGCTTTTTTTAATATAAAAAATACAAAATAAATAGAATTATTAGATTATAAAAAATACGATCGTCTTTTAACTTAATAATAACATGACATAATATTTTAAATCGATGATGTGTCTTGATGACATTACATGACACCTAAGATTGAGACACAAACTCTCGTGCCTTAATGAGTCCCTAAATCATTTTCTGTGACAAAAATTAATCAGCTGTACAAGAAAATTATAACAAACCAAATTTGCTAATGGCTGCGCAAATGGTATCACGACGTTGGTTGTAAATTTGTAACATGAAGGGAGTCCTTACCAGTCACCCCATGGTCGATTACCAATCAAGTTGTTTGCGCGACAGTGGAATCATAGTCAAGTAATTATCACTGATCTCGACACAAACCTACCACCAACACAAGGAAAAAAAATACTTCTTTCTTTCGAGTTTTCGAGTGATTGGAACGTGTGTAGAACTTAAACACAGTTATTCTTCTTCCACATTTTCTAATAGTTTCCAGTTTTCACCGACCGTAGGTTTTCTCTGTCAATATCAAATATGTTAGGAAGTTATTATTCAATTGCAAATAATTAATTTTTTTATCATTTAAGTGAATCATCACCAAAAGTTAAACTTGGAGTTTGGGATCATTTCCTATTTAATTAGTGAAAATTCTTGTATCATAATGTATAAATGAACTAAAAAGTTATTAAAATATTTTTATCGTCAATAATTACATTTTATTTTTATTTTTAAAAAAATAAATAATGTTATAAATATAATCTAATCGTTTATTTAAGTTAATTTAAATGACTCTCTTTAATTAGTTAGCCACTTAACGTACAACAAATTTTCCCCGCGAAATAACTTCATAGAAGATGCGATCGATGAAACACCATTTCGAAGTCGCTGCAAACTTCTTAAATAGACCACGAAGGATCATAAAGGGTCATGCATTCTCCTTGGTGTATGTACCTAGAAACTACGTATAGTATAGTATAGTACTTAAGACAAACAAGTATGTAGATGGGGACCTATATCAAATAACCTCAACACCGCATCTTATTCTGATCTTCTTTCTTGACACCCCATTTCCATTGGTTAATTTTTTTATGTTTATGGTTTCTTGACAACTTACTTATTGTCAAATCTTCTATAATATTCCTCAACTGTGCGAGAGTGAGAAATCGTGCATCACAAGCTGCATGAGCTAGTTGGTTTGTCTTCTCTCTTCTTTTTTTGAAGAATGGTAGGTTTGGCATATTAATCCCAAAATCACTTGACCAGTAGAAAGAAACACATGAAGTAATACGTCGTACGTTGATGTAGCCAAGTTGCCATTCCCACATTGCCTGCCTGCCGTTGTTAGGAAGCCACGAAGACCTGGAATTCCAGATCGAGGCTCACATATATGCCATTGGAAGATGCAGTTAGCTGCGTGCATAGTTAATTGAAGCTTCCATTTGTGGCAGTTGCAGCATGCGTTTCTAGCTAGCTAGTTAGAACTTAGAAATGCTTGTTAGCTTAGGTTGACTAGTACTCATGCATGACCATCGATCTGTTATATATAGTGTGCATGATCGATGACATCATTAATTAGAAGAAATTAAACGAGGAAATCAAATTAGGAAAATGATGAATCCCATAGTGTTCTTCTGGGACGGGGAGTTGTCAAAGAGTTCAATAAAATCAAAGTGGGTCAACGAGTTTGGATGGAGAGGAAGAATGATGGATTTGGTCATTGTCAAGTCATTTTAAGTCGATTCAAACAGAGAGGTGCACTGCATGCAATATATAAAGGTGCGGTTGACGGATCTATTCTGCGATTTCTGTCTAGTTCTTATATGAACTTTTTCATGCACTTTGCTGGAAGATTATTTGACCAAGTGTTTACACGAAGACAATATTGCATTATGTGCAAGGTTATGATCAGGTAAGATTGACACAATTGATTAATTGGTGGCCTTGTAAGATATTTTAACCTCAAACCACACTCAATCCCAGCTTAGGGGAGCCTAATCAAGGAAGAGACTAGATGCTAGATAGCTAGGACGCGGGTGATGTAGACTTGGATGGTGTGTGCGAGTAGTATGTATAATCAAGTCGATCTTTCGACAACAACCTACAACCTTAGTGCCACATCAAATAAGACTATAAAATGTTCTTGTAAATTATGACCAATACCTAGTATATAAGCAGTGATTTTCTAGGCATTTCTACTTAGACATTTTTCACATATGCTCTGAAAAATAGATTATTACGAGCCATACTTATCATTCAGGTATCCACTTTAAAGGAAATTTGTCTAAAATTACCAATAAGTGGTAAAGGTTGAGTTATTGATGTAAGATGGATTCATAAAAAGAGGTTTTAGTTATAATCCATAAACAATTCATGTATATATTTGACAAAAACGTGAAATCAAAGTATGTATTGTATTCTTGTTCTTTTTTCACCATATATAAGTATATCATCTTCTTTGTCTTACTAGTATTATTTAAGAATAAGATATCGGCAAACGAGAATTCGATCGAGTGCTTTTCGTTAAATTTTTGACATTTGATTCTTCACTTTTTGTGAATATCGGTTTCTCGGTTAAGAGATTTAGTAGTGTATATACATTGATTTTTTATTACATTAGTCAGTAACACACATGTCTAGTCAGTAACAAAGCCAAAACTGATTTCATGTTGATGGCATGTGCACGAATCTAAATGGTGTCTCTCAAACCCGCTGGTAAAAACCGGTAGGAGTATTGAGATTCGAACTCTAGATATGTCATAATAAGTTACTTATCTTACCACACCAGACTGTTGTCGAAAGAACCTTACCACCCTAGACAGTTATTAGTTTCTTAAACTAATTAATAAGACGAGAACAGATGTCATTTTATTTTGTTTAATTAATTAAATAAAGCATAAAATCTACAATTAAGCATAAAATCTACAACCGGTAGAAAAAGTCTAATACATTTACAATGGCTAAGTGCATTGCTAGCCACAATCAGCGATAACCAACTAATCCTCGCACTACAAAAATAATGGAGTAGGTAGCCAGAGATGGTCGCTGTCTATTTTGTAAGCTTGATCGGACTAAAATGAACCACGAAGCACAATATTGCTTGGCACAATCAAACCAACCAAGTATTGCCTAAGGAGGGCATGCATCTAGCTAGGTCCACAATTGGATTAATCAAGTACCCAAGAGACTTCCACTGGACTTCCACTGACGGATGGATGGGTGCTTTCTATTTGTTGGGACGTCGCTATATGGACACTCGATCAGTCTCATAATTTTTGGTCGTGCGCTCTGACTCATGTTTTGTATTTTCTACGGGCCGCAAGTAGGAGCTCAAAGTTTCGGTTAAAATAGAAAAATTGTTGTGTGCCTGAATATACATTTTATTTTAGTTATTTATAATAAGTCATATATTTAATTATTTATATATATATATATATATATTAATATTATATTTATTAATCTCATCCATTCACATATATCATTTGCATACACAATCTTATATTAAATATACTTCTATTAAAATATTCTTAATTTTTTATATTCAGGCAAGAGAGCGAACTTCACGCGTCAATATACACTTGCACTAACAATTAAACAGGTCGTCCAATTCGAGATACAGATAGAAACGGTGACTTCTCAATTCTTTCCTTTGACTTTCTTATTTTTTATCCAATCAGCTTAAGCGCTCTTTCGGATCATTGATCACATCATGTATTTAAAAGTTTGGACAGCTGGTTTGTATGTTTCAATTTTGTTAATGACGTTTAGTCAATTTTGTTAATGACGTTCGGTCAACTTTTTTATTTTAAATAAATTTACCCCTCATTTGTAATTATATAGTCTATATATAATCTATACTCATCTAATATCTACTCAGTTGAAACAAAGAATTGCATCTGAAAAACTATAGAGAAAGGTTTAGACCTTAACCTGTTCTAATCTTTAGAACGGTAACCCACACCGTCTACTGTTTTTGTAACCAAAAAACAAGAACATGCATCGAGCTTCGATTGAGTACGTAGTTGTTTATGCGTGTTATTAGTAATCCCAATATATAGTACCATAATTAAAGGCTCCTAAAAGCTACTGTACACTAATCTCTCACAGAATAATATACGCAGAACGCAGTTTTCAGTTGTACGTACGTGGGTTGTTGGAGCAGCCATAATATATGGCTAGGCCATGAGCCATGCATGGATCTCGATCTCATCAGAGCAACCACGACGACGATCAGTCATAATCGAAACCCTAATATTTCAGGCACCCGTCGATATAACGGAGTCCGTCGACGTCGTGTGTATGAAAACACGTGACGAGGTAGCTAGCTCTAGGCGGCTTGCCGTTCCCACATGGCCTATCCACCGTCACCGTCACCGTCACATGCTCTGATGGCACCAGATCCGAAGATGCGGGCATGTCAGCCATGGTTGATGTGTTGCAGCTCAACTATATATGCATGGGTTTCTGGTTAGTCAGGTTATGTCGTCGCCACGCGTTAGGGTTTCATGCTTAGGTGGTGCAATGTCACGTTGTAGAATTCCGAGCTCCGATGACTCAGCTGCACGCTATATATGTCCACATAGAACCATGAGATTCTGACACCAAGGATGTAGAAGAAATGATGATCGAGGTCTCTAGTGTCCATGCACCTGCTTGCAGAGAAAATAAATTTGCATCCATAATTCTTATTAATTTATTATTTGCATATGATTATTATAAGTAAAAGGACGAATGATATTGTATACTGCGAAATGGATACTTAATGTCGAAAAAAAGAATGAATACTTCGAAGCAAATGTTTATATAGTGTTTCCAAAACCGAAGTGAATGGCTAGCCACAAAATCAGTGTGTAACTTATTGTGCTTGATCATTGACACAAACGATCCAGAAAAGTATGATTCCGTATATCTATACTTTTTTAGTAAGAGCGCAAACAATAAAAGGTTTTATTAATGAGGATACAAATTATAACCATGAGAGACAACGGTAGTAAAAATAAATTCTCTACTCTCGTCTACCTATCCAAAAATCAACGATTACAATGGAAAAGAACCGAAATAAGTTTAACCGTAACCTAACCAAATCAAGAAGCATCGATACATCCTTATAGTCAACCTCAAGAAAAAACAGCCCGTTCAAATACTACATGCCAAAATTTCATCATATATGCATAGGTAACCTCTCAATTACATTGACAACAAGAACAAACCGACAACAAAATAGACCATGTAAACGACACTATAACCATGGCTTCCCCTCGATACGACACCACCCTACCAAAACCAAAAACCCTCTCTCAAAGAAAAGGGATGACCTCGACAACACCCTACCTAAACCTTAAGCCCTCACTCATAAGAGGAGGGACGACCAACACCTAACCAACACCAAAACTAACTAAAACCAAAAATTTAAAAAAACCCAAACCTTGGCCCAAAAGGTCTCCAGGCCAAGAAAAGCCATCCAGAACCCGGCCCCAAAAAGTTAGGTAATCTGAGCGCAGATCCACCATTGTGCCACCAGTGTCAACCGTCGTCTGACCGCACCCCCAGCTCTGTACATGAAGGAGAAGGGCGCACCACCCTCTGTAATCTGCACCATACATGGCAATGAAGATCTGACCCAAATCATGATTGATTTGGGTAGTCAATCGCCACCATGCTCTCTCATTTGCCGCACACCACCCTTCCAGACTGCGCCCTACCAACGAGACCGAGACAACCATGCTTGATCGACGACCAACCCCTACCGGAATCACCAACAAACTTTCAGTCTGTCCTCATGGAGAGATTTCCTCACATACTAGCGCCACCCCAAGCCATCAGAGCAAGAGCACCGTATGGCTGCCATATGTACTCCCGTCCGACTACAACGTCCTAAGACGGGCCGTCGGACAGAGATGAAAACTCAATTCTTGAAACCTTATATCGCCCGAGTTTTACGGAGCATGAGGAAGAGATTTTTTTAGAGTATATATATATATATATACTTCAGGGGTGTCTTTAATCCAATT
The DNA here is from genome assembly GCA_951800085.1 of Comarum palustre. Taxonomy (NCBI): domain Eukaryota; kingdom Viridiplantae; phylum Streptophyta; class Magnoliopsida; order Rosales; family Rosaceae; genus Comarum; species Comarum palustre. The sequence continues at coordinate 13,985,823 of OX637588.1, read as the reverse complement.
ATAATGGCACATGCATGGAACACATGAACTAGATGTGGCAAACAAGCCGTAAAGCACGAGCACGACACATTTAAAAGTGGTCCGGCATGGCACAAGCACGTTACCGGCCTGACACGGCCCAAACACATTATCTTAATGAGTCGGGCAGAGCCTAAACAATGAGCCCACGGGATCGGCCCGGCCGGCCCCAAGCACGATAAGTTATGACCACTTTAAAATATATATATATTTTCTTTAAAATATGAAGATTATATATTTATAAATAATATAAAACTTGTTTTAAGTGTGAACAATAACTTATAAATACTAATAATTATTCATTTTGATTCTCTAAGACTCATAAATTTTTTTGCTAAAACATTACCAAGTATAATTAAATAATGATCATATGATTCATATATCATATATTTCTTTAGTTTGTTGGCAAAGAAAACAAATGATCGATTGAAAATATGAGTTATTTTTCATTTGTTTCTGTTTTGGTATACTATGATATTAATTTTGGACTAATTTTTATTTTTAACTACAAACGGGTCCGTTAATGGGCCCGGTCTAATCCAATATGTTATGAGATTGGGCTGGGCTGCGCCTTAGATTTGAGTAAATGGACCGGCTCAAGCCCGAGCCCGTTAAGACATGGGTCGTCATGGACCGGTCTAAACACGACCCGAAACCTGATTAAACGAGCCGGATCGGGCTGGACCGGCTTGTTTAATTGCCACCTCTAACATGAACCATGTCATTCTTATGAAGAGTTGTATTAGTTGAAAATGACGGTACGTATTAGCTAGTCTCTAGATCATTTTTTATTTATTTATTCACTAAACAATTTAAATACAGTTTTCGTGTCAAATTCATAATCTCTCACTTACAAGAGTTTTAAATATCATTATTGTGTCTATTATTTCACCAACAGGACATCTTGAAAATCAATAATATTCCTTGTATACTATACATGATGCTAGATTAAATGTTATTAGATAGACCTTCAATATTGACTCATAATCTCACACATAATTATATCCAGATCCCTTGCGGTTAAACCTAACATGCAATACAATTAGTTAAGACCAGGCACTAAATCACTATATGATAGTAAGCTGCGTACGTACGGATTCACGTGGATGATTAAAACCATCTCGTCCAAAGGAGTAAATGACTGGATATATATACCTCATCCAACTAAAAAGGTTGTACGTATAAAATGTTAAATACGACGTATTGGACTGAAGTCCATGTGAAAAGGATCCAGCTGAATTAAATTAACAATAATAAGGGACTACATACACGTACCCTATCTATAGTGAATACGAGGAAAATGGTGGCCTGTCATGGATCGAATGTGAAAGGAATCCATGGATCCTTGATTCCATGGATCATTGTTTTTTCTTCTTTGAGTATATTTTTGGTAACAAACTTTTGTGATCATGTTTGATGTGAGAGTGTAAATTGTTGTTTTCTTTGCCTTCAGATGCACTCTAAATTCAATAAAATGACTCGAGTCTATTTAAAAAAAATAAAATAAAACTACTTGTATTAGAAAATAAAATGTGACTCGACATAATATGTAAATATTGTTTGAAAATAAAGTTACCCAACCTCTAAATTACTACTGTCAAGGATGAACCTCGCTCTAAATTACCCAACCTAGTTGGTTTGATCAACAGAAACACAAGATCAGAAAATCATTCTAAATTATTGCAAATCATTAAGGATGTTTTGCACCAAACCCACTAGGGGAAAAAAGAGCATGTATTTTTACCCACCTAACCCCAGTAACACCCTTATGCTACCAACCCTGCCCTACTCCAAAAAGGGTTGGTAACACGAACCAACGTGCTGCTGCTGTCGGCGCGTCACAGCCGCTTCACCTCTTATCCACAATCCCACGCCACGTCACCCCATTTTGCCAGTACAAAACCCCTTGGAGGCACAGACCAAGCCTACCTCCTCAGGTGACTTTAACGCCTTGGTAAGTGCGCTCAGCCCCCTTAAATATTGTTTTGCGCGGAGAGAAGAGAAACGGCCCTGGAATCCCGTGCTAAACAAACGTCCTCGGATTCCGCTTCAGGTATGGATTTCTGGGTTTTCGATTTGGAAATGAGAAATATTTGATCTTGTTTTTACATACTACACATTACAAACTGTGTTGGGCTGACGTGTGCAGTGAGATTCTAGTGTATATAAATCAAGCGTTTGGATTGAGATTTATTTCGGGGGATTGGTATGGAGGCGAGAGCTGTGGCCAACGGTTTTCAGTTTTGTACATGGATTGATTCGGAAAAGGTGAAGAGGAGACCTCCGAGTGGCTCGGCGCGTTTTTCGAGGAGGCTGAAGGAGGAGCAGAGCAAGCGTCGGGTGCTTGTTGCGGCTGCTCACCTACCCAAATCGAATCGCCATCGACATGTCGCTGTGGATTTCAGCCACTGGAATCCAGGTAGCTGTTGAAACCAATTTCATCCTGCTTGTTATTATTTTTTTACTGTTGGAGTTTCTTGATCTGTAATGTTTTTTTAGAGAGATTTCGATTGATTTTGTTGTTAAAATTAGAGAAGGATTACAGAAAGACGACAAAAGTAAATTGATTTGCTGTAGTTTTAACGCTTTTAATTCTTAACTTGGAAGATGAAAGTTTAGCTGTCATAATCATCAACCAAACCCATGGTAGGTGAGCTTCCTTTAGTTGTTAAGAACGCTTCAGACTTGGCCATTGCTGCAATAATCAGAATGATACCTCCATTAAGAATGAGTTAAAACAAGGATTGAAAATGAAAAAAAATCTAACTTTTAGAAATGCTGGCAGCAAAAAGTTTGCCTTCATCTAATAATTTGAATTGAAAGGACTCGGTATGTTTGAGTATCAATGATTTCTCAGGGCCCAGTAGAATTGATTCTCCTTTTCCTTTCAAGATTCATTGTAGCAACAGCATTTTTAAAGAGTTAGGCTTCAGAATGCAATTTTATGATATCTCATTACAATAGAGGAAATTGAGAGGAAAATATTTTGGGTACTCTGGTGATGGAACAAATTGTTTTAGGCTCGTTTTTGGTGTGTTATTTGGGTACTTGGCTGACCAGGTCTGGTTAGCCAAGGCTACCCCATACCCAGAAACAAAGGGACATGTGTCTGATGCTACTACCAAGTATTTGGATTGATGTCTCTGTCCCGTGGAAGGGAACCTTCAACCAAGTAGTATTTGGATCTCATGGTCTTGCTGCAAGTTATGTTTGCACTGGATCTTATCTCTCCCTCAGTTCCTCCTCTCATGTATGTCTGCCCGCATGTTAAATTCAGGTTTTTTCATTATGACAACTAACTTCTTTTTTCTGTTTCTAATGCTGTGTAGCTTCCACAACGGAATCTGGAAACTTTCATGCTCATTTTGATGAAGCTCCTGTTCTGAAGGTAAGCTATGCCTATTTTGTATTAATTAATCAATGCACATCATACCGAATGGATCTGTATATTATGGTCCCAAAAGATAATGTAGAAGCACCCGCATACATAACTTGGACTGTGTTGGGTGTACATTTTACTGAAAGTGTAAATGTTGCAGACCAAGTCTCAAGAGATTGAGCCATACTTAAACGGGCGCTGTATATATCTTGTTGGTAAGTCTATTTTTAAGCTCTGTATATTTAGTCAATAAGTTATAACACTGTACCTGATGAAACTGATTCTGAGTTGCAGGTATGATGGGGTCTGGGAAAACAACTGTTGGCAAGATTTTGTCACTGGCACTTAATTATTCATTTGTTGATAGGTTTGTACTCTTTCTACTTTCTAGTTTGTATATCGTACAAGGATGTGAATTCTCCATGTGATTTCCAGAAAAAAAATAATTATAATGATAATGGGAGAAGTAAATTTTCAAATTTTATTGATGATTGCTAGAAGTTAACTGAAATGAGTGATCTTGGCACTGGGAAAAATTTGTGATCCAACATGTTTGGTCATTAGGAACATGGTATCCCTATGTTGGAATTGTCAGAAAGCTGAGGCTATCCCTTGCATGATTTTCTGTTCTGAATGATCATCTACTAGCTAGTGTATATCACATTTTACTGAGTTGTATTTTGTGTTTTGACGTTCTTCTTGGGGTACAGTGATACATTCGTGGAGCATGAGGTAGGTGGAAAAAGTGTAGCTGAAATTTTCAAGCTCTATGGAGAGGGTTTCTTTAGAGACAAGGAGGTTAGTTGGGAACCAAGTTTGATTTTTCATTTTCTGCAGATTTCATGTTATGATGCATCAAGAGAGAAACTTTTATGCATCAGTTGGAATGCATACTGCTATGGAGTTCTTTGTTGTATCATGAGACCAAATGCAAGTAATTGTCAAAATTGATATCCTGTTTCATGTGGCTGCCCTCATGATGAATTTAGTGTGTCATCACTTATCATGCAATTATAATATTTTTGCCTCTTCTATTACTAATATATGTTTGATTTCAGACTGAGGCCTTACGAAAGCTGTCTATGATGCAACGCTATGTTGTTTCTACTGGTGGTGGTGCAGTAGTTCGGCCAGTCAACTGGTATGGTATACTAAACATATATGTGCTATCAAGTATTCTTCTCCATGTTGTACCAGTGGTGTTAATGAACTTCTATTTCATCAGGAAATTTATGCAGAAGGGCATTAGTGTATGGTTGGATGTACCCTTGGAAGCCTTGGCCCAGAGAATTGCAGATGTGGGAACTGGTTCTCGACCACTACTTCATCATGGGCCAGGGGACGCGTACAGCAAAGTATGTCATTTATGTTTAGTTCTCACAAAATAGCCTTCAAGTTTATAAATGATTAAGGTACTAACTAAATTTGTTGTACTTCTCTTTCCATGCAGACCTTTATGCGTCTATCCAGTCTTTTCGAAGAGAGAGGTGATGCATATGCGAATGCCAATGCTCGGGTTTCCTTGGAAAGTAAGTGCTCTTTGTGGCCCTTTGATGTTATCCCACAAAAAATGAAAAAAGAGATGAAGTTTAGATCTTCATGGTTTGTATTATCCGTTGTGCAGATATTGCAGCCAAAATGGGTTATAGAGATGTATCTAACCTCTCACCTGCTGCTATTGCTCTTGAGGTTTAATTTCTTACTCCCACTCTCATTTTTAGATTCCTGGCTAATAAAGAAAAAGAAAAGAAAATCAAAGCTACTTTGAATTTATCTGTAGCATATTCTTAATGATTAGTTTTGCTGTACCAGGCACTTCAACAAATTGAATACTTTCTGGAAGAAGAGAGAGGTCGTGCTCGTGTATTCTAAGCTGTGAAACTTCTGTGCTGCATACTTGTGGTACTTTTCAATTTATTTATTTTTCCTTTCTCTGTAGAATGTGCCATGTTTCTATTTTTAGTAGCGGAACATGGCACAGTATATGTCTCTGTTTGTGTTAGTGAGGTCCTCCTGCAAGCAACAACAGCAGAAATGAACTATTAAGTTTTCTTTTTGTTCAAACTATGAACACATTGTAACGTTGATTAAGTTGTAGCTGTGTATATTGCATCATTGTTGGTTCAAATGGGATAATAAAACCCAGAATTATACTACTCACTGTTCAAATTTCCTTTTGTTTACAGTATACAAGTCCGAGTTTCACTATACAGTTGTCTGAATAATGTAATATTGCTCGTGTGATCAAATTTTCTAGAAAAGAAGTTAGAAATTGAAAGATGTTGGACAAATAAACATGTTATTACTTATTTAGATAATGATACACGGCTTAACATGTATATGATGAAACTTGAACATGTTAGGTTTTAGGAAATGAAAAGGCTCTGAAAATAAGAAAATGAAACATGGGGGGGAAGGGTTTGTGTTTGGCCAAAATATAAGTGGGCGAGTTTTTGTGCGTGGTGTTCACATCTCGACTTCATCTGGGATTACGGGACTGTTTAGGCCTCAATGTTTAATGAATTGATCCAAGGACATGATTGATTAATTCTTTAAAAATCAGACGGTTGTTGTCGTTTCGTCCCGTTCCGTCTCCTATGGTGTAGGAGCCCTGGGATTATATACCAAATTTATGCGTATCAGTGTCATAAAAGTAGGCACTTCCCAGCTTAAGATGCACAATGCTGCTCAATCAGTCAAATACGTTTAAAGGGTAGCTAAACTCCATTTCAGGTTCCCTTTTTTGTACAAATGGATGGTGAGCTCTTGGACATATTCCGGAGGGCGATCCGGCGAGTGAGATGCTTTTCATTTTTAGCCAGCAACTCGATTGAAAAGCTCGACGACTGAAGGAGGAAAGATGGGATTCTTCAACTCTATCACCCTAAGCGCGGGAGACGAACTGATGCCTCAAATGAAGAGGATTGACATGAGTTGGGGTGAAAAGCATTACAAGGGAAAATCAAATTCAAAAAAAGCATTGCATGAAATTCTGTTCAGATGATCCTAATTTTTCTTTTCTTTTTGGGTGATTTAGTTTATTTATCATCTATGCCGTTACACCTCATATTCTCGTCTATAATGATTTTTAGATGTTATTTCTGGTGTATATATGCATGATACTAAAATTAGTGTCTGTAAATTCGGTTATAATTCAGTACATGGTGAAATGAATACTTCTCCAAATTCGGTTACTATATGCTGTCAAAGATTTGAATTGGTTCATTCTAAGCTACCTACATCAAGTTGCATAATGCTGATGGTTTAGTGCATTTAGATTGAAGCTTGCAACATACAAGTAGTTAAAAGAAAATGTTGGACAAGTTAATTGAAAATCTGAACTATATATCTCGTCTTCAATCATGTACATGGAAATATCGGTTCACACAAATGGTTGCTTGCTTGCACACAACGCATATGTTACATGATCACCTTTAGTTAATCATTCGAAACTTAACATGCAATAAATTTTACATTGCTTTTGTATTTGTTTGTCATGAATGCAAGGATTACAGCTGAAATTATCTTATATTTTGGTAACATGAAAACTGATCTTATACTTTTGATGAATGATGAACAGCAAATCTTTCTGAATCTGTAGGTGCAGTAGTGGCTATTCCATAGAAACTCCAACTTGTTAGGCAAACTCAGACTGTAAAATATTCCTAGCTATAAGACCAGAGGAGAATTCTTTCTCTCTTTCCAAATCTTCAAGCATGTAAGTGAGTTTCGCTGGATAGGATGGCCTCCGAGCTAGAATGAGCAATAGTTTGAAACTTCTGAGTGAAATGTAATTTTCTTTTATTTTTTATGAAAGGAAATGTAACGGTTTCTATAACCATCAAAAGTAATGAAGCTAAAGAGAACATTTTGCCTAATGCCTATGATGATGAAGAGTAAAATCTAACTGTATGACACTCGTGAAGATGTTGCTGGTAATGCACTAATGTACTGCAATTTTCTTCTCTACTCGTAAACAAACAACTTCAGCAATGCTCTTCACTGAATCATGAGACAATGCTACGTTGTTTGAAACTTAAACTGTAACACCTTCCAATCATATTGAGTATCGACAAAGGCCAGAGGAGAGAAACTCTCTCTTGCCCCCACAGGAATGAGTAATAGCTTGGACTCATGAACATGTGTTCTTCTATAAACACCAAAACTTATGATTATGAAGCTAAAGAAATCTCCATGCCACTCGCAGAAGACGTGAGCCATCGAGTACAAATTGAAGTGTAACTCGAGTCATATAAGTAAGTAAAATTTCTCATCAGTATATCAGTCACTAAATTTGGCCCTTAGTGTTGCTTGTAAAATATTCCTTTTCTGACAGTCTCACAGAGCAAAATCTCACCTTCAAGAGATAATACTTGAATTCAGATGGCTTGCCAGCTCCAAATCTGGATTTAGATTGTTAGATTTGTTTTGTTGTTTTGGTTCAGCTGTTTTGTTATGTTGTTTTTCTTTCTGCAGCTTTTGCTGTGTTTAATGAAGCTCTTGTTCAAAAAAAAAAGAGAGATAATACTTGAATGAAATGGAAATTACACGGAAAAATACCACATAGGAATCTACATGTTGAGATATATATCCCACATCGGGAATATGGGACCTTGCCTGTGGGTTTATAAGGGTTTGGGCTACTCTCTCTATTGCCAATTGGTTTTGGAGTTGAACCCCAGACTACTTTATCATGGTATCAGAGCAGGTTGCCCACGTACACATGTGAAGCCCAAAGGCCACACGAACTCCACGACCACCCAAGTTGTTGTCCACGTGTTAGGCTTAAAGATTCGCCACACGTGCGGGGGCGTGTTGAGATATATATCCCACATCGGGAATATGGGACCTTGCCTGTGGGTTTATAAGGGTTTGGGCTACTCTCTCTATTGCCAATTGGTTTTGGAGTTGAACCCCAGACTACTTTATCACTACAGCTGCACATGCACGAGTTCAGGTTTTACTTCAAGATTGTTTCAGAAGTGGGAACCAGGTGGAGTTCTATATGGACATGTACAATTCCTTCCATGTAAAATTCCAGTTGGTCCTCCTGTTCTGAAAGTTCAACCCAGTGAGGACATGGATCTGTCCCAGAGTGACCACTTCAATTCATAAGAGATTTAAATAAACAAGTTCATGAGTTAAAAAATTTCATTGAATAAAGATGCATATGTGTGCTGTAGCAATGTTTCAGTCAATGCATATAAACTGGTAAATTTAAAATTGGCAGAAACAAAATGTAAAGATGCATCAGATAATGCTTTTGTAGCAAAAAAATCCAATTTTTAAAGTTTCTGAATCATACTGCCATATTTAATCACATTACATTGGATATTTGCATACAGAAAAGCTTTAATATATCAGTAGTTCAATATAGGTTATGTACGTAGTATGCTACTATTGCCTTTAAACTCTACCTGTAATTTTTCTCTTTCGAGATCTCAGTACTCAGTAGCCAATACAATTTCATAAGCAATAGTTCAAGTTTTATTTGATTCTTACAAGTGAAACATGTCATTAAATTCTAGGGAAAGGAGAAAATGATAGAGTTTGCTGATCATATCATCATATAAAAAGTATCACTACCAAAGTATTGCCTAAATAGCTTGGTGCATGCAGGACATATTGTATGTCTTTGGTAATTGGCGGTCATCACATTTACCATAGACCCAATGCATTGCACAGCAAAACTGACAGGCTAATTAAATTTAGGAGAAATCCTAAAAATCATGTAATTGATCTTGAACTGTGTGAGAATGAGTAGCAACATGCTGCTTATATGGAATGCATCCCCAGAAATGATCAGGTAATTATTTTTGTCCTGAACATAAATGGAGCATCCACAAACAGGAAGGGCAAAGATTCCTAGTATTTCTTCTCTCCCTTCAGGAAGGGCACTCAGTGCCTTCTCAATCAAAAATACGCAGAGCTTCTCATTTACATGATATATATTTTCCTATCTAGCCTTAAAGACAGATCAACATTACAAACGAGAAGAAAGGTTTAGTTTGAAGAGGTCAATCTCATTTCAGAAAATGAAAGACCAGCCCACGAACCATTTGATAAACTTCCGTCACAAAAAAACCATATGATAAACAAGTAGCAATATCATAATGTGCTTGCCCCAAAAACCAGAAAGAGTTGACATGAAAAAGTTAAAATGCTTAAATAAGATGAAGGTTTGAGCAACTTATTCGTACTCCTAGCAAAATCCATTTGGCACAAACAAGAAACCGATATAAAATGAAGGCCAAAAGCCATCTACCACACACACCAGTAAGTAAAACAGTTTGAGAATTCTCAAATACCCACTGTAATGTAGCAAAACCTAAGCATAGTAGAATAGATTGTGAAAAAAATGAGTCATTCTATACCAGCTCTTTCCCAAGCTCAGTCGTAGCATCTTGGTTGTTAGTCTTCTTCCCTGGTTACTCCCACAGAACACACAAATCCTCTGGAACTTTGAGAGCTTCATTTCAATGTTGTTAATATCCATTTTTTTCTTAAGTCACTCACTTTCCGGTTTTTGTTGCTTGAAATTCAAAGACTGCTCTCCTTCTCTATCACTCACTGTAAAGATTTCCCTCTCCACTATTACTTCTCATGTATGTCTGCCCGCATGTTAACTTCAATTTCTTTTCATTATTACCCTATTAATTTTTTCTGTTTCAAATGTTACTTGTGTAGATTCCACAATGGAATATGGAAACTTTCATGCTCATTTTGATGAAACTCCTGTTCTGAAGGTAAGTTATGCCTATTCGTGTTACTTAATCAATGTGTATCATGCCAAATGGATCTGTAAATTTTGGTCCCAAAGATAATGGAAACTTTCTGTTTCAAATGTTACTTGTGTAGATTCCACAATGGAATATGGAAACTTTCATGCTCATTTTGATGAAACTCCTGTTCTGAAGGTAAGTTATGCATATTCGTGTTAATCAATGTGTATCATGCCAAATGGATCTGTAAATTTTGGTCCCAAATATAATGCACAGAAGTACCACATACATACCTTGGACAGTTTTAGGTGTACATTTTCACTGAAAGTTTATAAATGTTGCAGACCAAGTCCCAAGAGATTTAGCCATTAAAGAACCGAAATCTTATCACACCAAACATTATCATACATTAGAGCAAGTCCATCCTCTGGGCCTTCGTGGGAAGACGTGGGTCGTGGGTGAGACCTGGGTCGCCGCGTAGCAATGATTTTAGGCTGCAGTTTTCATTCACGATTTTTGTTTCTGGGTCGCCACATGGCTGGTGACTGTTTATTGAATTTTAAATTATATATTTTTTAGTTTGAATATTTATTTTAGATTTTAATTGAATAATAATTAACATATTAAATTTTTGCTATGAAACTAGACCAAAAAAATCTATGGTAACACAGGGTAAAGTTACCGTTGTAATGCAATAAAAAAAGAATTTCAGGCCGTTTAATTATAAAATTTAACCCAATGTATAATTGATGACCTTTGATTCACCTTAATAATCAAAACAAACCGTCCAGATCAAAGGACTGAATGTCATATTGTATTCACCTGATGATGCACGTGCTCAAGACCCACTATTTGCTTCCACTAAGAGACAAAATCTTGCATATGCATGGCACCTGGACGTTTTCAACTGGTCCGTGTAATGGACGCGTGGTTGACATTGTTCTGGACTTGGGCTTGAGCTGAGTTGGCGTGGGATGGTCTGGGTCATCAAAAGTGGTCACCTGGTCATGGGTCTGACCCAAGCGAAGACAATGATCGCTGGGTTGAACATTTTTTCATGGGTGGAAGTTGGTTTTTTGGAGCTCGGTCTTTAATCCATTTTTTGATCAATCACCGAACACACCATCGAGGATAAGAGAGTTATGTTTGGATATGGGATTTATATAAATCCTCATCCGCTGGTCTTTGTATCACCGGGATTGATCCAATCTGAGCGGAGACGACGATTTACATTTGGGGCTACTCTTGTAGAGGAATGAGAAACGTAGTATACCAGCTAGTACTCACATCTCTAATCGGATCAGCCTTTCATCCTTTGAAAACTGTATATTAAAGGTAAGAACTTCAATCCCCAAAATTATAGGACGATGCCCAAGGTTTCGAACACTATCTGGAATCCAAAGGTGGTTCATGAAAATCCTCAACTATAGCTTCGTCGTTATCCCAACAGAACACCGTCATTCATCCAATCATCCCCAGTAGAAGAATGGAATTTCCAAATAGAATTGGATTTCCAGATTTCCTAATTTTCATGTAATATATGATCGACTATCCGCGATCTTTAGATTTATATACAACCTCTCAAATTTCTAGATTTTCTTTATGTTTTTGCCTCACAAATATACATGATCGGTCGATTGTTCTGTTGGTATTAGCCGATGCAAAGCTTCTTCAACACCCTATCACTATTCAAGTTACCCACCTTCGTTAGCCGATCACGGATGGAAAATTGTCAAGTCTCATGCACTCACACGCTAAATAGGATACAAGAGCTTATTCAACTACTGGTTGACACGTGCTGGTGACAACCGCAGTAATTGTACTGAGTACATTCCAGAACACACCCTAAAACAGAGAGTGAAGGATACAATTGCCTTTGCAACTTTTCAACAGACTCTTGTAATGAAGATTTCCGGTCCTTCAGAAACCAGAGAATCAAGTCTACACCATCTCTTCCATTTTTTCCTCCTGGAAGACTTCTATGGTCTTTCTCAACTCTCAAGCTTCTCCTTCACTTCCAAAACCAGCTGCAAATTTTCAAATCACATACCATTAGAAATTCCACCACTGCACTAGTGAGGGCTTTACTAGTCATCTAAGAGCAATGTAATCCAGACACTTGCATAAGACATCTCTTCTCCATTAGTCCCTTTTACTTGCTCAAAACTTGAAATCAAAAATTGAGCAGAAACACAGAATTCAGATCTGTAAGACTCCACAGACTATGAATTAAAACCCAGAACTTGAACGCTCAGATATAGCCAAAAAGGAGCAGAACTGAAAATCTTGATTAAAATTTTTTGAGACAATGGTAGTGGTAAATAATGGTAAGTGTATCCACCTTGCGTGATTCGTTGGAGTCAAAGTGAGAGATTCGGATACCAGCTAGTCTTGTAGAGGAATGAGAAACGTAGTATACCAGCTAGTACATTTGGGGCTACTCTTGTAGAGGAATGAGAAACGTAGTATACCAGCTAGTACTCACATCTCTAATCGGATCAGCCTTTCATCCTTTGGAAACTGTATATTAAAAGTAAGAACTTCAATCCCCAAAATTATAGGACGATGTCTAAGGTTTCGAACACTATCTATCTGGAATCCAAAGGTGGTTCCTGAAAATCCTCAACTATAGCTTCGTCATTATCCCAACAGAACACCGTCATTCATCCAATCATCCCCAGTAGAAGAATGGAATTTCCAAATAGAATTGGATTTCCAGATTTCCTAATTTTCATGTAATATATGATCGACTATCCGCGATCTTTAGATTTATATACAACCTCTCAAATTTCTAGATTTTCTTTATGTTTCTGCCTCACAAATATACATGATTGGTCGATTGTTCTTCTGTTGGTATTAGCCGATGCAAAGCTTCTTCAACACCCTATCACTATTCAAGTTACCCACCTTTGTTAGCTGATCACGGATGGAAAATTACCAAGTCTCATGCACTCACATGCTAAATAGCTAAATAGGATACAAGAGCTTATTCAACTGCTGGTTGACACGTGCTGGTGAGAACCACAGTACTCAATGTACTGAGTACATTCCAGAACACACCCTAAAACAGAGTGAAGGATACAATTGCCCTGTGCAACTTTTCAACTGACTCTTGTAATGAAGATTTCCGGTCCTTCAGAAACCAGAGAATCAAGTCTACACCATCTCTTCCATTTTTTCCTCCTGGAAGACTTCTATGGTCTTTCTCAACTCTCAAGCTTCTCCTTCACTTCCAAAACCAGCTGCAAATTTTCAAACCACATACCATTAGAAATTCCACCACTGCACTAGTGAGGGCTTTACTAGTCATCTAAGAGCAATGTAATCCAGACACTTGCATAAGACATCTCTTCTCCATTAGTCCCTTTTACTTGCTCAAAACTTGAAATCAAAAATTGAAGCAGAAACGCAGAATTCAAATCTGTAAGACTCCACAGACTATGAATTAAAACCCAGAACTTGAACGCTCAGATATAGCCAAAAAGGAGCAGAACTGAAAATCTTGATTAAAAATTTTGAGACAATGGTAGTGGTAATGGTAAGTGTGGATACCTTGCGTGATTCGTTGGACAATTGGACCAGTTTAAAATTACACTACAAAATAGAAATATAGTCAATTTTAAAAGTTTTAATTACACTTGTTCCCGTGAGAACCCCGAATTTGATTTATTATCTTACAAGATTTTATCTGTCCCTTACAGCTATGTATAAATCAAAATTCTTTGAATGGGCAACATCACAATCATTATGACAATATCCAACCCCAATGATTTTCATGCCGTTTTTCATCAACTAAATGGAGTTGGGCGTGCGATCCAAACATGCTTTCAGGGCTTTTCGAATTGCAGCAGTCCCCTATACAGATAACAGCTTGAGAGACTTGATTCAAAGTCGCGTGGAATGTTGCTCCTTGCTGAAGTAACATTCTGGTGATGTACCTGAGAGAAGAAGTCAAAGAACAGACCGGCATTATAACCTGTTACTAAAACTCAGAGTATTCCTGCTAGTAGAAGGAAAAACACAACGAAACTTGCATCAAAGCTGAGAAAAAAGGAAGGGGTGGCTATTATCTATCATCAAAATTGGGAAAGATTGTAAGATGACTGAGATCTATCATCTATTATACCAGAAATATTGAAATTAGGGTTCATGCTTATGACAAAAGTTTGTCTTGCAACTTGCAAGTCCCGTATGTTTAACTCGTAAAAGATTAAAATCTAGCATGACCAGGCTAGCAAGCACCACTAAGACTAATCTTCACACCATCATTGAACTGCAAATTGAATGACATGCAGACAAACACACACTAACATTAGCAAATAGCCAAAGCATATATATGGAATAGTAGGAATGCATCTGATCCTAAACTCTAAAGTTCCAGAGAAAGCATGCAACATAAACCAAAATTGCTTCTACTTATATGCAAATTTCATGAAACTTGATTGAACTTTGATAAATAGGAATTCATATGCTCATTTCCAATTACAAACTATCTCCAACAACATAGCATTATGCACCACACACCACTTACTGAGCAACAATCAATCTATAGCATAAATGGTTTTGAATATCAAACCTTAAACAAAGTACCTTACATCGCAATCAAACCTCAACTGTGGAGCATTGCACAATGTTGGAGTGCTTAGGAACCGAAAGAAGCTTCTGCGACCAATCGATTCTCCCCCACAACTCCCCCTCCCCGTTCTCCTTCACCTCAATCTCCGCACACCAAATCTCCATCTCCTTCCCATTGGCCTTCTTCTCCCACAGAACCACCAAATTCTCCCCCACATTCGCCATAGTTGCGCCGCACAAGAACTTTGGCAGCTTCTTCTCCACTCCCTTGAGCTCCTTCCACACTCGATTTTTCGCATCGAAACCTCTAATCTTACCCAAATAATCATAACAATACAACATCCCATGCACCACACAAGCCCTCCCTCTCCACCCCATATCCATCCTCTTCTCAACTCCCTCCCAAACCCGATTTTTCGGGTCGTACACCACCCCGCCCCGGTCCGCCAGCGCATAAACCCGCCCCGAAATCACCGCACTTGCATGCATCCACTTTCCCCGAACCTCCACCGGACTCGCCACCGCCTCCCACCGACCCGTACCCGGATCCAACACCTCGGCCCAATACTCCGACCTGGTCCACGAGTCCGTCACGCATCCTCCGATCACGAACACTCTCCCGTCCACCACCCCCGCAGCGGCGAACTCACGCGCCACCCGCATCGGCGGCCCGGCGCGCCACGTGTTGAAGCGGCAGTCGAGGATCCAGATGTTGTTCGACGGCGCGTCGTGGATTGACCCGCCGAGGACGTAGATTGAAGAACCGACGACGGCGTAGGCGGCGCCAACGGAGGGGACAGGGACGGGAGGGATCGGGACGAGGAGGCGAGCGGCGGCGTTGAGGGGGTTGGGGTTTTGGTAGAGGGCGAACCAGGGGGAGCGGTGGTCAGGGGAGCGGAGGGAGAGGTAGAGGAGGTGTTGGGATGAGTTGAGGAGGGAGCGGGTGGTGAAGAAGGAAGAGGAGGAGAGGAGGGAGCGGATGGGTTTGGATAGGACGGAGAGGGTTGGGTGGTAGTGGCGTGGGATTCGAGCTAGGCAGTTTGAAGCGACGTCGTATGGGAGGGAGGGGATTAGCTCCGATTCGGAGGTTGTTGCGGTGGTTTCAGTGGTGGTGGTGGACATGCTTTGGAAGTTGTCTACACTACCAAACTTCGATTGGCTACGATCAGACGATATAACATCTACGTGTTACGAATGCGACTATCGCTACCTCTATATTTAGTTATTTACATACATTTTTTGATCGGACTAAATCTAAGTTTAGTTCTATTTCGTAGAGGAACTTCAAATTTAACAACACAACTTCACACTTTCATCATTTTTGAAGTAGATAACCTTTTTTATACAATTCATAAACAGATTGATTACTTTGTTTATGAGGAATTCTGTTAAGTATCATATTTACAGTTAGTAAAGCATTTTCCAATAGACTAAGTGGTACTCCTGAATTGACTAACATTGAGTTTATCATATTTTTCAATGTTTTATTTTTTCGTTCAGTAACTTCATTCTGTTGTAGACTATATGAGGTTGTTGTCTGATGAATAATACCATGAGCAGAGCAAAATTCAGCAAAGTCCTTAGATTGGTATTCTCCATCTCTATCAGACCTTAGAATTTTTATTCTTTTCACAAATTGATTTTCAACTTCTGCTTTGTATGTTATAAACATGTTCAAAGCCTCATCTTTGGTATGCATCAGATATACATTATAGTATTTACTACAATCATCTTTGAAAGTTATGTAATAATTCTTTCCTCCAAGAGATGGCGTTGCTTGATAATCACACAAATCACTATGCATTAAACCAAGCACTTCATTGGATTTATCTACAAACTTGTGAGGATGAGCTGCATATTTTGATTCTATGCAGATTTCACATTTAGTCATATTGTTCATTGAACACTTTGGCAACATGTCTAAACCTATCATTCTATGTAAAAATCGATAATTGACATGTCCTAATATAGAATGCCATAAAGAAGAAGACTCAACTATGTACATAGAAGCAGTGCTAGTGCCTGCATTATTATTAATAATAGCAGCATCCATATTAGGTACAACAGATAGTTTGAAGAGCCCTTCACAAAGGTAACCCTTCCCTACATACACTCCACCCTTGGTGAGCAAAAATTTGTTAGATTCAAATACAAGTTTGAAGCCCTTGTTGCTTAGAACAGGACCCAAAACCAAATTCTTACAAATTTCAGGCACATAAAGCACATTAGTAAGCACAAGATCCTTGCCACAAGTGAGTTTCAGAATCACATTCCCTTGGCCTTCCATTTTGACAACAGTAACATTCCTCATGAACAAAGGTTCTCCATCATTTAATGGCTGGTAGGAAGTGAACATATCTTTTGTAGAGCAGATATGCCTAGTAGCACTAGTATCCATCCACCAATCAATTGAGTTAGTAACCAGATTTTCCTTAACAGCAACCACTCCAATGAATTGGTTTTCAGTGTCAGTAGCAATGTTAGCTTGGTTAGAGTTTCCATAACCTCCAGCACCATCCCTTCGAAGGCGACAATCTTTTGCCTTGTGATCTGGTTTGCCGCACACCCAACAGCCTCCCATTTGTGGCTTCTTAAACACATTGGTCTTTTGTGGAGCCAGAGGGTTCTTTCCAGCAACCATAGTTGGCTTGAGAGTAGCATTATTGCCTTTGTTCTTCTGGAACTTGGCCTTCGATGGACTCCCTCCAATCATGTTAGCCATTAGCTCTAAAGAAACAGTATCTGCTTTCTCATTTTCCGGTTATCTTCCTCAACTCGAAGTTTAAGAACCAATTCACTAAAAGGAGAATGTGTGTTAGCCGATGAAATAAAAAAAAAGCAGGGCGATGATTTTTTTTTTCGTCAGCTAAGTTATATCTTCGTCGGCTAAAGTCAACTTTAGACGACGAAAAAAAATTTCATCAGCCTATTTTTTTATTTCGTCGGCTATAGTCCACAAACTTTAGCCGACGAAATTTTAAGAGCAAAATTCATGTCCACAGTTAATTGTTTAAGGTAAACTTTAAAAAAATTTCATGAAGGCGGAAACTTCTCAATATTAGAACCAACAAGGAAATTTAGGTTAAAACCAATACCTTCAACATCCAACTCATGAACAATAACCTGAAGTTCCTCAACAGATTTGGCATCACTCATCTTAAAATTCAGAAACTTGCTAATGATGAACTTCTTTGAACAAGCAACCTCAATATTGTACTTGTTCTCCAATGACTGCCACAACTCCCTCGTCGTTTTGAATGTTGAGTAAATGTCGTACAACGAATCATCAAAGGCATTAAAAATATAGCCTCTGCATAGAAACTCGTTGTTTTCCCAAGTCTCCATAGCCTTCCGGTTTTCAGCCTTTTGTTCGTCTGTAGGAGCATTCTCTCCTTCTCCATCAGGCAGCGCCATGGAGCCTTAGCAGTCAGAACATTCGCTACATGAAGAGTTGTCAAATAGAACAACATCTTCTATTGCCAGCGTTTAAAATCAGAATCTTTGAATTTCTCCGGTTTCTGAACATGGTTTTTCATCATCGAAGTCACAGATTGATCCATCTCTACAAAATGGAATTTTTTGTCTTAGATTGTTATTATCAATCTATAACTTCGAACCCAATAACAATATATCAAAATACAATTAAAATAACAACAAATTGAAACATAAAAATACTAACTTGATTGATCAGATAGAGGTCTGCGAGCAATGACCTAAGACATAAATTCACCCCCACTTGTGTTATAGTTTACGGACGTCTATCTTGAGGATACAACTATCTAGTGCAAGTTCTTGCACAAGAACTTGCCCTGGCGAATTTACTGTATGTTTTTTTTTTCAGAAATAAGAACAAGGGAGGGGGAAGAAGAGAAAACTGATAGGAATGAACGACAAAGGTCGTATATATAAAGTTAAAAACCAACAATTACGTTGATTCTAAACAGTTAAAATTGTTCACCAACAGCTAAAACATATTATCTTATTTTTAATTTCCAAAATAAATAATTTTGAAATTAAAAACAAATTTAATTATTAAACCAGAGCCCAAGAGCCCTAAGACCTATCTTTTGACTATATATATAATTATACAAATAATTATTTTCCTATTGGAAAGCCCAATAGAAAATCTCACTAAGCTCAATCAAGGCTTTATACTAATTTAATTAATCACAAGGATAATACCTTATAAAGACTATAACATTTCATTTTTCTTCCATGTTGGATAAATCTCACACAACTCCTCACAATACCCCACATTTTATATTTAAACTCCTCACAATACCCCACATTTGAAGAGAAAATAAGATAATGAGGAACTTATCGTTATTTCGGAAAAGCTAGACATGACATGCATCGAAAAATGTATCTTTTGGACTTGATCATTTCGTAGTGAGTACCTATCAGATTCACTTTGTGAGATAGTGAACTTTAGTCTTGAACTATCCACGTTTTGTAGTAAATTGAGACAATAGATATCACACATATCACATCTATACATATTTTAATTTTTACGGTTGTGTTCATTTTTATCGTGAACAACTCATTCTTCATGAGAATTTTAGAGAACTTAGCCATCTCGGTGCTCAAAGATGCGACCTCACGTCAATCTCGTATAGGTAATGTCAATTATGAATAGTCAGTACTATCCTATCTTAAAAGGCTATTAGCATTATTAAGAATATAATAATATTCACCCCTTATACGTCAACGGATTACACACATAGATTCATCCTAGGAATGAGCATAAGTATGTGTATGCTCCTTGAGCCTTTCTCAACTAGTTTGCCTATTGAATCTAGACCATGGGATCTCCATTGTTGCTAGGTTAGGTTTCCACCAAGTGGTGACTCATTGTGTAATTGGCTTTAAGTCCATTCCCCTCAATGTAAATACTACTTGCTCTCTATTAGGGGTGGGCAAAAATCTGATTTTCAACTGAAAACCGAAAAAACCATCCGAAAAAACGGACCGGATAACCGATCCATTTAAAGCGGGTCAAATAATAGGTAAAACCGATCCGATCCGGTTTAAACCGGGTTGGTTCCGGTTTTGATTAAAAACCGGTCCGAATAAACCGAATTTTAATGATGACACCTATTAAAAAAATAAAATATATATATTAAAAACAATCCAGTAAAAGTATTAAGACTCCTGAAGATCAAGTCACTGGGGGGACACCTTCGCTCAGCGAGCTGAAGCTTACTACAAAACACGCCCTCAGCTGCTCTCCCTACTTCAAGACCTGTATAATTCCTATCTCACTTTATCTGACCGTTACATTCAAACAATCGCCAAAACTACTAGTCTGAGTCAGAGTTTCCATCCTCCTCTTCGACAATCATCTCAGTCCTCAACCATTGAATACTACGATTACTATGAACTGCAAGATCAATTTGAGACTTGCCAAAATGATTCAGATGTGGAGAGTTCCCTCTCGTATCAGCCACATCTCACATCACTAGTTCAAGCTGACAATGATGATGTTACCACCATGGCGTCTAACTTTGATGCAATAGTCGCGGAGATTGTGATCAAAAATGTGGAATGTAATATTCTACTTCATGAGGTCAATGCATCGGAGAGGCAGCATAATGAATCATCAAGGAAGATAGAGTTGCAGAAGAGCTTGCTTGAGGTTTTGGAGTCTGAAAGGCTCATACTACTGAATGAGAATGCTAAACTGGGTTACAGAGTGGGTGCATTGGTGGAAGAGAACAAAGCTCTTGCGTCTGAGTCTATGTTTATGAGGAGGAAGGCCGGTGAGCTAGCTAGGTGTTTGCTCTAGATGAGAGAGGATCGCAGGGTCAGCATGCTCAGCCGTAAGATAGAGGACCTTCAGGGGCAGATTTATGGACTGCCGAAATTCGGGTGAAATCCGAAACCGATCCGATCCGATCCGGTTTTAGGATGATCCGAAATTCGGATGACCCGGATTTTGGTTTCGGATTCGGATGGAGATTTTACAAATCCGATTGATTAGGATCGGATACGGTTTGGGCTCAAAACCAGTCCGGTCCGAATTTGCCCACCCCTACTCTCTATTGAGGCCTTTAGTCAAAGGATCTGCTATATTGTCTTTTGATTTTACATAGTTAAAGGAAATGATTCCATTTTTGAGCAAGCTACGTATTGTTTTGTGACGTCACCTTATATGCCTCGATTTGTTATTGTACATTTGATTCTTTGCTCTTATAAGAGCAGTCATACTATCACAATGTATGAATGGTTGTCACAGACTTTGGCCACAACGGAATACCTTCTAGAAAGTTTTTGAGCCACTCTGCCTCTTCGGTAACTTTATCCAAGGCTACAAACTCTGCTTCCATAGTTGATTGTATATTCACGGTTTGCTTTGATGATTTTCAAGATACGGTGGCTCCACCAAGTGCAAACACATAACCACTTGTGGATTTACTTTCCGAGTGATTGGAAATCCAATTTGCATCACAAAATCCTTCTAGAACAGGAGGATATTTGGTATAATGCAATCCATAATTCATTGTGAACTTTAGAATCGAAGCACTCTCACTAGTGCAATCCATAATACAACAAGCAATTTTTCTATTTCGAATCATACCCACTGTTATATGCACAAATCAAGCCTACCCATCCTATAAATCAAGCTTTAAATACTATTTTCAAAAATTTGAAGCCTACCCATTTAAAACCTAGAAGAGAAATTGTCACCGCAATATTCATAATAAGCTATCCTCGCCTCTTGTCATCAAATCAGTCCATGCAATTAAAAGAAATTGGGCGTCCCTGTAATAAAAGAAAGGAATTTAGAATCAGAGTTGTGTGATTTTCTTTCAAATCCTACCTTAAGGCTGCAATGATCAAAAAAGCTGTTATCTAAGGGAAACTGAAGGATTTCGCTTCTTCATTGTTCTTTTGATTAATTGATTATATGAGTCATCTCATGCCATAGATGACTCATATAATCAAGGGGGCTAATGTTGATACCTGAAAAATTATGTAACTAACTAATGATTCGTCACACCGTAATTCATGCAATGTTGGATGAAATCCACGCCAACCTCACGCTACAAGCCACTTTCCTTGATTCTGAATCACAGACAAAATCATCTCAATGGTTTAAGTCTTTGAGTACGTTGATTTTGGCCTAGTCACAACTTAAATAAAAGATGACCCTCACACTATGTCTTCTAACTTGCTTTTTGTTGACAAAAGAACGTACATGTATCCGTTATGGTTGTGATGAAATGAAATTAATTTTTTTAATAAACAAATTGTTTAAAGCCACTTGAATAACTATTGTACATAGTGTAGCAACAAAGTTGATATGGCCGAGTTGGTCTAAGGCGCCAGATTAAGGTTCTGGTCCGAAAGGGCGTGGGTTCAAATCCCACTGTCAACATATTATTATATTTTTGTGCTGACGTGGAACATTTCAGTTGGCCAACTGCACAGAAACAAAAAACACTCGCACCGCACAAAATCATCACACAAACTCGAGGCGCCAAAACCTTATCTTGGCTTGAGCCTCTTCCCTCATCTTGTTCATTTCCAAAATCCTAAAACAGAAGAGCCATGGCCACCTTCACCATGATCTCTCTCTCTCTAATCCACCCTCCGGTGTTGCCCATCGACAATGCCCCAAATGGCGACTCCGAGCTTCTTCCTCTGCTGCTCCCGGCGTCGACCTCACCACCCTCCAATCCGCCATCGAAAAGGTCCCATTGCTTACTCCAAATCAATGTTGCTCGATTGATTGTATTTGCGAGACTAGTTATTTGTGATATGGAAGGGTCTCCATTACAAGTGTGTCGAGTTGTGCTACCCAAAATATTTGCATGCATACATGTACTTGAATCATCATCATCATCAGCATCCTCATCATCTGTTGCAATGTGTTTGATTATTATTTAGATAATTGTTTTCATTGCTAGATTCATTGGTCGACTCTTTCAAGTTTCAATATCTTCTCATCTCTTCGGGAACTGACAACTCTTGGGATTAAGAATGCTGAAACTCTTGCAGTTCCGCGCGTCAGAAATGATGCAAGTACACTAATAAGTTATGTAAGGTAGCTGCTAGCTGATTCATGAGTACCCAAGTTAGTAGAAAATGTAGTGCTGCCGTCCAACACAGGGTATTCAGGGCCATCTTATAAGTTTATAACCATAGCAGGTCAGTATTTCCTCCGAGGAACAACAAAATTAGCTTCCTTGAGAATCTAGCAATTCAAATCTAATTGTAGTTAAACTGAAACTGACAACTGGAAGGCTCATGTTATGTCTCTTATACTAACCATTGCCTGATATTGTTAAACTGCATTTTAAGGGTAAAGGCTTCACCTTGGGTTCTTTCACACACACACACATTTTATTTTTCATGCTGAGCTGCTAGATTTACATATACTACTTTAAGAATTATACATTACAGACCAAAAGTTTATTTTTTCTACTGTTTATAGATGATCACCTTTTTCTTTTCCAAAGGTTTTGGCTTGTCTGACACCTTGGGTTTGGAACTTTGGAACATGCTGTCCCTGTAGGATTGGGGCTTTTTTTGTGCCATATTTGGCGGGGAGCATCTCTTTAGTAGTTTTGGCTGTGGGAAGCACTGCCCCTGGGTAAGCCTAGGTGTTATATGCCTTGATATAGTGTAAAGTATGCTAAACTATCTCAACAAGTTATTAACTTTTTGCATTTTGTTTTCCTTACAAGTTATCATCAATTTGTATTTCCTTGCATGAAAATAATCTATCTGCATTTTCAGGCTTCTTCAAGCTGACATATCTAGCTTTGCATCATTTTTCCCAGATTATCGGGAGAGAATTGCCAGTCATGAAGCTGCTTATTTTTTAGGTAATTCATAATTTGATATACTTGATTTGGTTTATGACTAATAGATGTGGCTGTTTACTTAGATTCTGATAAAATGATTATCTCTGCATATTTGCTTGTACTCCCTATTCTGGGTTATTCTCTAGATATTGGGAAGGAACACGTCAATCTCATTGATCAAAGGCTGGAAAAGCTGATTTACAGAGGGCAGCTTGATGCAAAGGAACTAGACAGGTACCTACATTATACTTACAGCTACTATAATTTAGCATTTTGCTTCACTAGTTACACTTCTTTGTGTTTGTGTGAGAGTTTTTGTTCCAATTTTTAAATATGAGCAATGTGTTACTTTAGAATAGTGCATTGTTTTTCTCTGTACATCTTTTAGTCCAAAACTCTAAATCAGTGTTTTCAACTTTTCATTATCTGATTTGGCTTGGGAGAAATAATAGTCTACTGTATCATGTTCATTTTTTTCCAATGTCAATTTTGCTCCACGCTATGAGCGATACACATGCAATTAATGCCTACATAGTTAACTCCATTATTGAGGCTTTATTAATTGACACATTTTATGTCATTTAATGATTGGTTGGGAAAAATAAAATTAATATACCCTTTTTAGGTTGGCTGTGGTAGCAATGGCTGGACTGACAGCTGAAGGTCTGAAGTATGACAAAGTGATTGGGCAATCGGCTGATCTTTTCACCCTTCAGGTTTATAGTCACTGTTTTTCCTGGTGTTCATTGTTTTCTAGATATTGTTTCATTTCATCTCAATCTCAGACACCTTAATTTTATCTCCCAGAGATTTATCAACAGAAGCAAGCCACAGATTAGCAAAGATCAGCAACAAAATCTTACTAGATGGGCTGTAAGTTTCTCTCTCTTACAATGCTCAACTGAGTTATTAATTAGTGTTTATTATGGGGAAAGTATAGATAACGATTTTTGTTTTTATCCTACATGTTTGATCATGTTATATTATTTGCCTTTTATAGTCCTCTTTTATCTGTTCAAACTTCAAACAGACATTAGATGTTCAATAAATTGCACATTAACTTGTAGCGACCTATAATATGTGACCCAAGAGAAACATATCCCAATCCCAACCTCAAAAGATCATTCTAGCCTCTTCCCCCTTTCACATATTATTAGAGAACCCATATTGCAATCCAACCAGTCTGACTTTCTGACTTTGTGGGAGAGAGAGTGGGGGGGTGTTGGGAGGTTGGACTTGCTGTGTTACCTATTCTATGTTACATCACATATTTCACATTCATGCATTCACAATGTTTGTAATTGTACTGAAACTTCTGGAAGGCATTCTATTTGCTCGTAGTTGAATACAAGGACAGACATAGGATGGGGGGTTGGGGCTGATTTAGTGGCATTGGGCGGCAAAGTTGCTTTGCTACCTCTTCCATCAGGAACCACATATTTTTTTGTTACATCACATAATTCACATTCATGCCTTTACAACGTATGCAACGGGTGCTGATACTCCTGGAAAAGGCATTATGTTTGCTTGTAGTTGGATACCAAAGACATACAGCGGATTTGGGGGTGGGTTGATTTTGTGGCACTGGGCGGCGAACTTCGTTTGCTACCTATTCCATTAGGACCCGCAATATTTTTTTTGGTTACATTCACATTCATCCACACATTATGTAACGGTATTGATACTCCTGAAAGGCATTATATTTGCTTGTAGTTCGCTATCAAGATAGAGAGAAATCCTAGTCTTTTTAACTAAGCTCTCAAATATTTCCAGATACTAATCGTCATTGTTAATCTTCACTTGATCACTTGTCATTTGTCGTCTTAGAAAATGCCGGAAAAAAGAAAGTTAAAAAAACTTCTGACATGATGAGAAAAGATCAAAAGTCCATGTAGAAGATCTTGTTTGAATAATTTAAAATCCTTTTTGGATGTTCTGATGCTGGTATATACTACTACAGGTTGTATTTGCTGGCTCCCATAAAAACGACAAGGCAATGCATGATGCCCTGATAGCAGCAATGTCAAACAAGGCCACCATATTGGAATGTATTGAAGCAATCGAGAAAGCTGGTTGGTACTACTACAGCAACTTCTGAAGCAGTGATGCGGATTCACTTTCACATGGGTCATCATGCCTTTTCCCAGTTAGTGAATGACCCCTTATTGTACCCTCTTTCATTCTTCCCTTTGCTACTCCTAGATATTTGTATAAATCTAGTAAGTAATTACCTTTACCTTGCTACATACCAAGACATTCATTCTGTACCTAAGCCCTCCATCATGCTGTGCGACAAAGATATCAAAAAAGGAGATCTGTATATAAAGCTTTTCATGATACCAAATTATGCCACTTCATTGCCTTGTTTGGCAGAAGTTCTGTGGCCATTTGCTCCAGTTTAGAATTTATTGGACTTCGTTCACATCCATACATTTGGTTTTGGGATTATAGTTATCATTTTTTCTACTGATAAACAGTTCCTTTAGGATTAAGACTGAACTTTTGATAAAGACCTTGCACCATTTCTTCAACTTTGTGTACTCGTATGTTGTCATTGCCTTACATTCCAAGTCTCCCGTAAGCAAATTTAATCCTTAATCTGAGAACAAATGATTTGAACTTGGAACCTCATCCACCGTTGCGTGGTCCTCCGGCTAAACGAATCTTTGTATACTACCGATGACTTTAGCAGTTGAATTGATTGATAGATAATGGACAACGCAATAACAAAGGTTCACAAAAGAGGCAAACCTCAAATCCAATTCAAAGCCAAAGGCAAAGTCATTGTCCAAATACCGTTCATAACCCCACAAATGCAAGCATTCAAGCATCAATCCAGCACAGCTAGGTTTGCATTAGCCATTGTCAAAAGGTCCACCAGTTCTTGCTCAAGGTCAGTTCTTTGTGATTTTTTTTAGTGCTTTACTGTGATGTCTCTCCTGCAAACCATATGTTTTTCTTTTTGTTTTCTTGTGTATGGTTTTCTACAGTTTTAGATATTTGTTTTTTGACATGTGAGTAGGTAACTTTACCTGGACGTGGAGTAATAGGATTGCTATAATAAGTCCAGCCGTTAATCAAAGTATCAAACTTGGTCGGATCTATTCTTTTATAATCTGCCTTCTGGCTACTGCTGTGTAAAATATCTTAAGAAACTGGTGTTTCTGCAACCTTTCCTTTTCTGGAAATCCCTCTCCCTCTCTTTTAAATTAGATCATCCAGTTATAAACGTCGATCTAGTTTAATCTTTTCTCTCCCAAGTGAATCAGATTCCTCATTTCAGCTTCAGGTTAGTGGGACTGTATCTTCAACCTTGGATTGGTTTCAGAGCTACTGTTGCTCTTTCACTAACTTCCCAGGTCTCCATTTTTGCAGGAGCAATATTATTTTTTGTGGTGTTGTCAAGCTTGGATTATGGAGGGCTTTTGCAACAATGACTCGTTTGTCATCAAGTTAGTTTCTTTAACCTCAACAGCATTCTTTAATTTCTGTGTTATAGTGTTGTGTTGAAGAATGAGAATCACCATATACATTTAAGGTAAACAACTAAACATCATAGTGAACATTTCTGGGATTTTATTAATGGCTGTAGAGCCCATCTTGAATCAGTTTTTCACCTAACAAGTGTTGACTTTGATAAGATTAAGAGGGCTTGAAAAAAAACATGTATGTTTCTTGTATTGAAACACTTATATCATATTTCTGGACAGTGGACTCATTACCTTTTTGTTGTTGTTGTTGTTGTTGTGTTTGTTAGTATACCAGAATACTGGGGATTAGTGGCGGTGGATTCTACTCTGAATGATAAATCGATGAAAAAATTGCCTATAACAAAGGACCTTCTTGATCCGGAGGGGACATTCCTTCCATTTTGGAATAAGATATTTGTAATAGCTTGTGTAGTTGCAGTCTTATCGGATCCTTTGTTTTTGTACGTTCCTATCCTCAAAGATGATATGAAGTGCCTCGGATTTGATTCAAGGTTGAAGAAAGTATCTCTTGTCTCAAGATCAGTAACAGATCTGTTTTATATCGTGGACATTATTTTGCAAATTTGTAGCAGACTTACTGCCAAGACATTTGTAGCCTCTTGGTTATCAATCACTGAAGAGACATTTCCTTTGAAGGGAGAGAAATCAGTAAAGGATGCTCTGGCATTAGCCAAGAGGATTTCGCTGTCATATATTCTAATCGACATTTTAGCTGTTCTTCCCCTTCCGCAGGTAACAGAAAGCTTATTTGGCTTGAACCATTATCAAAGTACTTTATCTGTATCTGTTAATATGCCCCTTGGAATATTATTTCACTATTTAGACCTGCAAGTTGCTACTTAATGAAAATGCCATTCACTAAATGCAGCATGCAGCATAATGACAGGTTTGATATTGTTCAGTATGATAATCAGATTGACTGCAGGTAGTGATTCTCATGTTCTTTTCAAAAGTGAGGGCCTCAAAACCTTCGATCACAAGGATATTCCTGAACTCTCTTGTACTGTTCCAATATGTGCCACGGGTTCTTCGCATCTACTTGTCAGGCAAGGCTCCTAGCATAGAGAGTGGAATAGGATTATGGATTAAAGGCGTCTTCAATTTTTTCCCCTTCTTCCTTGCTGGTCATGTAAGTTCTTCCTATCTTAATTTGACTGCACCACATAATTTGCAATAAGTCAGTTTTGTTAAATCATGAATGTTTGGTTGGATTTGCCTTTGAAAGTTTAGGTTCTTGATTTATCAGCCAACATAAACTATCCTTGGATAATATTGTGGAAACCTGAGAATCATGTATTATTCTTTTAAATTATAAGGTGAGGAAGTGCTACTCTTATCTCTGAATCCTTGGGATCATGCCACAATTGTCTTCTTTGAATAAATTTTAAGGCTTTCTGTAACCACTTGTGTTTATTTCTCTTTCATAATTTCAAAATTTCAAAGAACTTATGTCCTTAATCACCTTGGTGCTTTAGGTACTTGGAGCAATTTGGTACTTCTTTGCTATTCAACGAGAGACAGCTTGCTGGGTATATGCTTGTCGAGGTGAAAGCGGATGTGAGCCCAATACTTTTAGTTGTGACAGCAATGCATTCCGAAATGTGACACGCATAAATTACTTTTGCCCAAAAAACCCACCAGATGCCACACTCTTTGATTTTGGCATATTTCTTGATGCTCTACAGTCTGGTATGTTGGAGTCAACAGATTTTCCACAAAAGTTGCTGCAATGTTTCTGGTGGGGGCTGCGAAATTTGAGGTTTGCACAAATAACTGTAATAAAAATTGGATCTTTCATACTGAATTGTTTAGTAGATAGAAAGAAATGCTACAATCAACAGGTTCCTTCAAAATGTAAATAACATTTGAAAAACCAACCAAGAAGGCCATCAATAATAGAATATCAAAGATTGTAACTTATGCATATGGTGTCAGTTGTCTTTGTGCATTTGTTCAGCAATGCCAAGATGAATCATAGCTGACTAACTTCATTGACAGCTGCAATTTTTGTCTAGTGTTTTTAGGTCTTTTGTTGTGTATGGTTAATCCTTATCTTGAACTTAATATAGCCATGGCACTGTTCAGTAAATATGATTAAACAATTAAACTAATGCGTTTACATGGGAAATGGTATTAGATGTAGGAAATGATGGTGGATCACAAGCAAAACCTGAAAACTGAAAACATAAGAAAACGCTGGACATGATGGATTTTTAGTTCTTTGAGCTTATAGAACCTATAACTTTAGTTTGTATCTAAAATATTGCTTTCAATAATGCAGTTCTTTTGGTCAAAACCTCGAGCCAAGTCCGTACGCACTGGAAAACCTCTTTACGGTTCTGATTTCTATAAGTGGCATGCTACTATTTTTGATCTACCTCAATGCAAATTTGCAGGTTAGTGGTGACCTTTACATAATTTTTGTTTTCTTCAAATGGATGCTCATATAGATTTCTTAAGAGTAGTGGACTATGTTTATTTACTGGTCTATGAATAGGGAGATGCATCATATATATACACAGATCAACAAATTCAGGGAAGACTTCTGCCATCAAAATCTTTATATAGAAATCACAGCATAAGATTGATGATAACAGGCATAAATTAATCGTTTTCAACTTCATTTCCTCATACTATCACCTGTTGGTGAACACCAATTTAAAATATATACAAAGTTAAACATTCAAAGTTTTATTGTTTTTGTTGTTGTTGGTATTACACTATCACCTGTTGGAACCCTCCAATTTATAATTTTAGCATCTTTAGCTTGATACTTGGGACTGAAATATTAAAGCAATGTTTGGCTCAACACTACAGCAAATGATAAAATGATATATGAAATTGATTTATCTCAGGAATTAATGAACTGATAAATGTACTTGTTATGGAAATAGACATATGTGGAGTTGGAAGCAAAAAGATCAGACAATCTTAGATTCAGACGGAAGATGCAAATCATAAATCCAGAAATTGATTTGTGGTTACATAAAAATGGTCTTCCTAAAGATCTGAAGATGGGAATAATGGATAATGTACAGCAAAAGCTTGAAGAAAACAAAGATGTTCATGTGGAGAATATCCTTTCTATTCTTCCCTTGAAACATAAAAGACATATTATGCGACTTCTCCGCTTGGCTTCATTGAGAAAAGTAAGTTAATTCCTCTACTTCTCAAGAAGTGCATATAAAATAGATTAAACCCTTGATTTGATTAGCAATCTCATATAACCAATATATTTCAACATGATATTCTTTTATTTAGGTTCCATCTTTTATATTTTTTCGTGAGTGCTTTAATTGGTGTATATGGATTTTAAAAGATTTTTAACTTTATGTAAATTGTTTCCACCAAATATATAAGGTCAGTGCAAATGAAACTCCCTAAGTTCCAATTGTAGCCTTAGTTCTTCAAAGGTTTGCATAATGATGATTTTACTCTCTTTATTCATTTTATATAATTTTCTACTGCTAGGTTTCAATGCTTAAACATATGGATGAACAAGTGTTAAAGGCAATTTGTGAGCATCTTAAACCGGTGATATATGCCGAGGACAGTTATGTTATCCGGGAGGGGGAACCACTTGAGAAAATGATATTCATCACACAAGGCATTGCATGGACCTATGCAACTAAAATTGGTGGTGGAAGTAGTAGTTCGAGCGGCGTTGGATGCCTTGAGAAAGGTGATTTTTACGGGGAAGAACTTCTTAATTGGGCATTCAACTTTGCTTCCTTTTCGGAGTTACCTATCTCGACCAGGACTGTTAAGTCCCAAAGAAAACTTGAAGCATTTGCTATCAGGGCTAATGACTTGCAGAGTGTGGTCTCTAAATTCTGGTGGCATTTTAGCACGGAGCATTCACCTGAAAATCAACCAATGAGGCGAGAACAATTGGCAACTTCTTGTTTACAGAAAACCTGGCGCCGGTATCATTCAGGGAATAGGGGTGGAACTGGGTGGAAGAAATTTTATAACGATTTAGTGGAAACTGGATGATCAACTATTTTGTAGAAAGTTTCTGGTTGGCATCTTGCTATTATAGAAGTTAGAGCATCTCCGATAGTGTTAGCTATTTGCATAGTTAAAAATAGGTAAAAATAATATTTAGTTATCTAATTTAGAAATTGTACTTCTGCAAGGATAGTTATTGTTTAGTTAAGATAAATTTTAAAACAGAAGATGGTTTAGTTAGAGCTAATTTCTCTTTCTTCTCTAGCTAAAAATAGCTAGAGTATTTAGCTAAAGCTAAATTTAGCTTTTAAATAGGTATTCTGTTCTAGATAAAATTTAATCTAAATATTCTTAAATTTCTAAATTTTTTAGAAATAGATACTCGGCTGAAGATGCCCTTAGTTTAATGATTACACTCTGACATGTGTCTATATATACCATTATAATGGCATTACTTTGTAGAACATGTTAGAAAATTCATGGTTGTGAAACTAGTGAATATATAAATAAGGATTAATTACAAAATATCACCCGACCTATGATACTATTTTCATGTTCATACATAATAAGTATCAAAAACTTGTTTTTTCATACCTTAAGTTTTATTCTGTTAGCATTTTGATACTTTAACCACTAACACCGTTAAATTTAATAATACTCGAGGGTGTTTATGTCAATTTATGATATCTTTGTAATTGAAATTAAAAATTATACATTAAATTATTATTAAAATTAAATATTTTTATTAGAAAATGTCCATTTAATGCAATTTTTTTGACATTATTTCCCATTCTAACAGTTTTTTTTAAATATTAACTATTTCAATTTTTTTAATTTGTTCTCATTCCAACAAATCTCATAACAACTCTAAACAACCTATAATTTTTAAAACTCATTCTATCCTTACCCATTAAAACATACTTAGAGAGAGAAAATGAAAGAGAAAATGAAAGAGAGAGGAGACATGATCACCGACCACAGGACTCCGGTCACCGACCATTAGAATCTCGTCGAAATCTGGAATCAAATTTACTAACCCTTAATAATAAATTTTCACTGAACCATAAACCACATTCATATCGACATAGCTAACTTCACTATCCCCTAATAAACTCCTACTGAACCCTTAAATCACATTTTTATCGTTATAGCCAACTTTGTTACCCCCTAATAAACTTTTAAACCGCACTTCTATTGCATATCCACTGAACTTTTAAACCGCACTCCTATTGCACATCCAACTTTACTACCGCCTAATAAACTCTCACTGAACCCCTAAACCGCATTCCTATCACCACATCCAACTTTACTACCCCTTAATAAACTCTCACTAAACCCCTAAACCACATTCATATCGTCACATCCAACTTTACTACCCCCTAATAAACACCTACTGAACCCTAAAACCACATTTATATTGTCACAGTCAACTTTACTACCCTCTAATAAAGATGAAAAAAGAAAGATAGAGAAAGTAGAAAAAGAGAGAGAGAGAGAGAGAGTAGATCTGGAGGCAGTGGCTTCCAGATCGTGCATGGAGGCAGCGGGAGGTTGTGGCTTCCACATCGTCGAGACTGTGGCTTCCCCGTCGTGCATTGAGGCAGCGATGGAGACCAGAGGTGTGGTGCGCGAAGGAGGAGCAGTCGACGATCTCGACCAAGGGCTTAACAGAGGTGGAAAACAAAGGCAGAGGAATAGTCACGGCAGGTCCCTACGTTGAGGTTTGTAGTGTTTGGAGGCGTGTGGTACTTGACGTGAATCAGGCGTGTGGTGCTCGGAGGCGAAGCAATCGACGAGCTCGACTGGAAGTCCTCCACGTTCACAAAGCAGAGCGGTGGGCAAGGACGATGTCATCGTAGATGGTGGAGGCGAGGGTGAGATCGTCGGCGACGATGATTAGAGAGAGAGTGTGTGTGTTCTCAGATCAGAGAGTGAGAAGAAAGAAAAATTAGATCGGGAAGAATGTTGGGGGATGAGGAGAGAAAGTTAATAAAAAAGAGGAATAAAATTGTAATTTTGTTACAAAAAGTTAGAAGGAACGAGCCATGTAAAAATCTTTTACTTGAAGTGGTTACTATTTTTTTCAATTTGTATGAAATGGTCAATACCCCTATTTTTATTTGTTATTGTTCACACACTCGAGCACACTATTTCTTTATCCAAATCAATGGATTATTGTGACTACATACTAAAATATCTACGATATTTCCTCAAACTTTTCATTTTTTACAAGTTTATGATATTTTATATTTAATATATTTTTGGTCAAATATATAATTTTTATGTAAAATTTGATAAAAGTTTTATCGATATTCAATATTTTCTCGATATATCCATCGTGTTTTTCTTTTTAGAGCCACCAGTATTTCTATGGTCATTGATATTTTATACCTTGATTATGATTGGTTAATCTTATTGGCTTGTAATTTATTTAATTATAATGAATTCAGATATAGTATTTTAATTTATTTTATTTGCTTAAACATGTAACTCCAAAAATGTTGCAAAAACAAATATTTAATTTTAGAGTTTTTGTTTTTTGTTTTAATATTTTTGCTAAAGTAAATACCCCTTGTTCTATTTCTATTTGATAACCTAAAAAAATAAATTATTTTGTTAATTTAAATATAATAAATGATACATTTATTGAAATAACAAAAATGTCCTCAAAATTTAACAATGTTCAAGGTATCAAAATGCTAACGAAATGAAACTTAAGGTATGAAAATACAAGTTTTGCATAGTTAGATATGAAAATAAAAAGAACATAGTTTGGATGATGTTTTGTAATTAATTCTATAAACAACGTATGAATCTGTTGCCATATCTGGCTTATACTCATCTTCCCCAAATTTTGAGGAGAAAATTGGTAGACATAAACTGCTCAACTTGCGTTCTTAGATTAAAGTCATTAAACTACATGAACTACTTGGAATGTTATAGTAGTTAGGATTGATAAAATTCTGTCTTTTATACTTAAGAAGATAAAACAACTGTCTCTTTACATTATTGCTCACTTGCTTGGCCTGATTAATGTAAGACTGGAAAACTGACATACAGTGGCAGCTTGGTGCAGAGAAGCTAGATATTGATATACGATGAAGTCACCAGGCAATTTGCATGCTGGTCAGTTCACACTGAGGGTCTCATTATCCAGAGTTCAATTACAGATAGCCAGCACTTAGAGAAAATCAGCAACAAAATCTCAATGGCATGTATCTCCTCTTATGGTCACAGTTACACTGACAGCATTGACCAAAGCCCAAAGGTACTTTATCTTCTTCTTTTTTTTTTCTTTTTTCCTGATTTATTGTGAGGTTTCTGCAACTAAGCAATTGTTATCTCGACTTGTAGTTGTTTAGTAATAGCCAAGTAACTTACTAGTAGTAGTGAACTTTTCAATGTGCCCATACATGTGGAAAAAAATTCAAAGTAAAACTAAACTAGTCTACAAAATACATTGTAGTAATTCTAAGTGAACATCTCCAGTAGTATTGATAAACTGAAAATTTGTCAATTTTTAGATGGATCTTTTGCTCCAGCAGAATACTTAAAATTTAGAAATTGATAATGAAAATTGATAAATCTATCAAAGAAAATTAGTTAAAACTTAGCTAATATAAAAATTTAGCAATGTTGCTGGAGAAAAAAAAAGCTTAAATATTGCTATTGGCCATCTAAAAATTTATAGATTTAGCAATATATTTATCAATACTACTGAAGATGTTCACTTGATACTATATGTAGTTTTATGCCTCAGATTTTATTTAAAGGGCGTTTTTTGTATCTTTATTTGCTAGATATGTTTCTGCTTCTCATCCTTTCCTCAAAAAGCTTATGCTACTTAACCATTGAGGTATATTACTACTGTCTTGAAACTCAATCTGAATAATCTCTCTCCTTAGAGAACTAGATTCGACTCATTCAAGTCAGCCAATTTATGTCTTGATTCTATTTTTATTAAAAAGCTCTCTTCTTTGGAACATGAAAATTTCATAGATCATTACTATAAGTGCATGCATACGGCAGAAAGTTGGATCAACATCTAATGCGTCTGTTGTTTCTTGTTTAGTAATACTAGATTTTATGGAGGGGAAGCTACGATGGTCTTTGGAGGTCATAGATCAAGGAGAAAATGAAAAAAAAAAAACAAAAGCCTGTCGATCCACAGAGGCCTTATCTTCCTAGTGGATTTGCTCTCCAGTATCTGTTGTTTTTGTACATTCCTATTATCCACAAGGATATGAAGTGCCTGAGATTGGGCACAAGTTGGCTATCTTAGTGAGTTCCAATCTTCATGGTAATGTGTTTTATCTGCTCCGCTTCGTATTAGTGTTGAGTAATGAATGTTTGGTTGGATTTGTGCTTGTTTTCTTAGGTTCTTAGATAACATCAGAACATAACCATCCTTGAACAGTTGAACTATACAGAAACATAAAGAATCATGCATCATTATTCAAGTGGTGAGATCAGCCCATGCTAATCCTTTTTTCTGTATAACCTTAGAGCCTGATCTCAATCATTAGCAAACTTACGGATTTGTTTGTAACTGAAGTTATGAATATGTCTTTTTTTCATTTCATACATCTAACTATGTATTTGTTTGTTAATCACCTTGTTGGTTCTTTAGGTACCTGGAGCATTTTGGTACTTGCTTGGAATATGCAAACCTAGTGTCAATGGGTTTGATCTTTCATCTGCATCATCAATAGGTTCCTGTAAGTGTCAATGAAATCTTAGTTGTCATTGCAAGAATGCAGAGATGATTTATAGGTTTTTTTGTTCTGTTTCTTACTCTTGACCCCAATCTAGATGTTGGTGTCTTGTAGATGTGGCTTTACCATTCGTAGTCGGTAATCTTCACATTAAGCTCTCATGGATAAAGTATAATGATGTTTCTATATGCTATTTAGGTGCCATAGGGCAAGCACGGATGAACAAAGAAGTGTTGGAAGCAATTTGTGAGCATCTTATCTGGACAGGTATATTATTCGAGAGGGGGAATCACTTGAGAAATTGAGTTTCTACACAAAAGTAACAGAAGTGGGACAAGTACTAGTTCGTGATGCATTGGTTGCCTTGGAGAAAGGTACTTCTATGGAGAAGAACTTCTCACCAGAAGCCAGAGCTGTGTTGTTTTTAAGCAATCATACTCATACTCTTTCAATGTTTTTAATCAAGGGGTTTTGGCGTGACCCTTTTTGCTCCTAGCAATTAGATTTGCTATGCATTGTATAAGGTTCCAACCCAAGGATTATTCGCCCTTGGTCAAGCTATGATTGGTTCGTCTATGCTACATGAATGTATTTGATAAATTAAGACCGGTTCGACATAGAGATAGATAGTGTAAGTTATGATTTATTTCTATTGTCACCCCAAATTATGGTTCCATATCGACCCTAAAGCTTGTAATCAGTGTCATCAACCCCGCTTGCGATTTGCGAACGAAATAGAGAGACGAGAGTAGATGTCTATTTTGGCACTCATATTGTTCGGACCAACTGGGATACATGGCTTAGTTGAGCTAATGCGGTTGTGTTTTAGAGTATTGAAGTGCACGATGTTATGTAAACTTGCGAAGTTGAGATGAAAAAACATGGAAGTACACTCGCAGACTCGCTTATTCACACAACATAGGTATAATGTGTGATGTGAACTTAGATTTGGATGATTTTAGAATTGACAACGATGGTTAAGTTGGACAATCAAACATTTAAAATTAAAAGTTTAAAGGAGAATTGACACGTGATAAAAATCAATCCGTTGAACGAACTATAATTTACCGTTATCAAAGTCACTCTCCTAAAGTCTCACGTGTTTTTTTTCTTTGGTTTGGATAGCAGCTTAACTGGGAGGCTCAATCTTACATCTGGATTTTATTTCATTGAAAAACAAAAGATTACATAATTCGAATAAGAAAATACAAAACAGAAACTAGGAAAAGAAAATAGAGTAGTCTCATATCTCTTGAAAAACGAAAAGGAGTAAATGAAAATATAGATGTGAATGTCAAACAAGATGAAACCGCCAAACACCAAGCCACTACCAAGTCTGCTGTCTAATTAGCTCAATAATTCGGATAAGCATGCCAAAGTAATGAAGAGAGACCCAGATCTAAATTTGTAAAACCATCAACAACAATATTTTGTTCCCAAAATACATGAGAACAACGAAAAGTCATTGATCTGGTATGGTTCATGCAATTACCCCAACCACGAAGGAAGATGATTAGATGAAAACAGACAAGTAAGCACACTTATACAATCACTCTTTAATCACAAATTATGTCATCCTAGCTGAAAAATAAATTCAATCTTAATAATAACAGTCATTCATTCATAATAAAATGCATAATGATGTCTGAAACTTACACTAAAGTACCCATATACTTACACTAAAGTCCTTTTAATGATATTTGTAAGTACAAAACATTACACCAATGTATACAGATATTGTCGAGTATGTAGGCTAAATTTGTGATTTAAACGGCTTAATGAGTTTGGTTTAATGGAAACATGTGAAGTTACAGAGAATGACAAAAATACTATGAAAATAAAAAATAAAAATAAAGAGAGCCTACGACGTCGTTTAGAGCCTCTTCTTCAGCGTCTTGAGTGTTTTGGTCCTCTTGATTAGATCGATTAACCCTCTTTCTTTCTTCTTCTTCAAATTTCAAACCCTAGTCTCCTTCACTTGTTCACCCTTCTGAATTCTCTCAAACCAACTCTCCTCCAGCTTCGCAAATCGTAAGTCTCTATTTGAATACTATTTACATACAGATTCCGAATTTAATTTTTTAGGGTTTTTGCTGGGTTTAGTCGCTTCAATTCGTAGCTCAACTTGCATGAATCTCTCACGCATATTTACTCCTAATTCGATTCAATCCGCTCTAGCTTTGAATTTCGATGCGGTTTATAAGCTTTGTTGTTGTCTTTTTATTTTGTTTGATTCTGGATACAGCGCTTTATGTGGTCATTGTGAATGGAATTTGTTATAATACTCGTTATTTGTGTTTATGATTAATTTGAAGGATTGGGGGTTTTGTGATGGATTCGCCTGAACGTGGTCGGAGTTATGTGAAACGAGATTTGGATGATGGTTCTGATTTGAGGAGTGATAGGCCGGGGGACGACGAAGATTGGGAGGGGAGTGATAAGAGGAGGCACAGGTCCAGCAGGTCCAGGAAGTCGGGAAACGGAGAAGATGTGGATGGCAGTGGAAGGAGAAGGAGTCATGGGGATAGAAGTGAGAGCCGTAAACGGTCGG
Organism: Comarum palustre; assembly: GCA_951800085.1. Lineage (NCBI taxonomy): Eukaryota > Viridiplantae > Streptophyta > Magnoliopsida > Rosales > Rosaceae > Comarum > Comarum palustre. The sequence goes on along the minus strand of OX637588.1, from coordinate 13,947,611 downwards.
GTGGGTCTAGCAATGCGGATAGTGAGGAGGAGGACTATGACTTGAGAAAGGAGTCGCGGTCTAAGATGATGAAGAAGAAGCAAGAGGAGAGTAGTTTGGAGAAGTTGAAGAGCTGTTATCAGGATGGGGAATTTGATAATAGGAAAGATGGTGGAGATAAGTCAGGGGGTAGAGGGCTGGTTAGAGCTGAAGAAAATGTAAGAAGGAAACTGGCTTCGAAGCTCGCACAGCATGAGAATTCCCAGACTAAAAGTAAGAGCAAAGAAGAAAAGTCTCATGATGGAGAACATGAAAAGACACTGGACAGAGATTCTAAGTATTCGGAAAGGAAAGAAAGCATTCGAGAGAAGACTCATGGGTCTTCCGAACCGGTGAGGACTTCAAGAAGAAAATGGGATGAATCAGATGGTGGCAAGAAAACAGAAGAAAGTTTTAATGAAAGATCTGATTCAAGAAGCAGTAAGCCTTCTGACCCTAAGTATGAGCCTTCTAAAGAGAAAACTGTGCCAGCAAAAAATGAACCTAGCGAAAGTAAAATCAGGGGATTAGATTCAAGCAGTGAAAGGGTTACTAGATCTAATAACAAGGAAGAGAGAAAAGCTGATGCGGAAAAGAGTAAGAGCAAAAGCAGGGGAGAAATACTTGAAGAAGATAACAGGGGCAGTCCTATCACTCGTGAAGACAGATCTGGCAAGGAGAAAGCTGAAAAGCATAGACAGCAGAGAACTCCCACTGCTCATGATGCTGCCGAGGGCAGGGAGAGGTTTTCCAATGCAGATGATGATGCAAGTGCAGGGATGAAAGATAAGGGTTCTAGAGAAATTGGAAATGCTACCAGGTCAAGGACACCTGAGATGACCGGTAGGCGATATCACGATTCAGAACACTTTGAGATGGATTATGACCGAAGTTCTAATCTCAAGCGAAAAGAACTGGAAAGAGATGGTTATAGGGACAACCGACCTAAAGGCGGAGATGATAACTATAATGACAGGAATAGGGACCGGGAAGTCCCCAAAAGACGGCAGCCCCCAAGTAATGACAAGGATTCCAAAAATGGGGATATCAGTTATGATCGTAGCAGGGAATTCGAGCTGCCAAGACACGGTCGTGAGAGGGGTGACAACGAGAGGCCTCATGGTCGATCTGGTAATAGGAAAGATGGAAACCGGGGTGAAGCTGTGAAAACTTCATCAAACTTTGGAATTTCAAGTGAAAACTATGATGTGATTGAGATCGCAACTAAGCCAGATTATGGAAGGCCAGAGTTTGGATCCAACTTTTCTAGGAGAAACGAAGTTGGTCAGCAGTCTGATGGAAAATCAGCACCAAATGATGAAGAATACACTAGGAGGAGTGATGTGTATGGATCTGGACCACCTAGGGAAGATTCAAGGGAAAGATATACAGATGATACTACCTCGCGCGATCAGAGTTCATGGAAGAATGACTTTGATTCCCATGGAGTGAAGGGAAGGGGACAAAGAGGTTCTATGCCTGGCCGCAGTGCTGGTGGCCAGAGTTCTAGTGGAGGTTCACAACTTCCATATGGAAATGCAGAGCAGGGACCCTTCAACAGAAATGCTTCTCAAGGAGTGAAAGGAGGTAGAGGCGGGAGAGGAGGAAGGGGTAGGCCGACTGGAAGAGACAGCCAGCAGATGGCAATCCCGATTCCGATGATGGGAGCACCGTTTGGACCCATTGGAATGCCTCCTCCTGGACCCATGCAGCCACTTACCCCTAGCATGTCACCAGCTCCAGGTCCGCCAATGTATCCATTTTCTCCACCTGTGTGGCCTGGGGCTCGAGGTGTTGACATGAGCATGTTAACCATCCCTCCCCCTATTCCTCATGGATCATCAGGCCCAAGATTTCCTCCTAATATGGTGTCTCCAACAAACCCTTCCATGTTTTTTGGTCAACCTGGACCTGGAAGAGGAGGTCCTCTGAGCATATCTAGCCCTGGCTATAATCCTACTGGGCCAATGGGACGAGGAACTCCTGCTGATAAAAACCAAGGCGGTTGGGTTCCTCATAAAAGTAGTGGACCCCCTGGTAAAGCTCCTTCTAGAGGAGAGCAGAATGATTACTCTCAAAATTTTGTTGACACTGGTATGCGTCCCCAGAATTTCATCAGGGAGCTAGAGCTAACAAATGTTGTGGAGGATTACCCCAAGCTTAGGGAGCTTATACAGAAAAAAGATGAGATTGTGGAAAAAGCTGCTTCTAATCCCATATACTATAAATGCAACCTGAAAGAGTTTGAGCTGTCTCCGGAGTTCTTTGGAACCAAGTTTGATGTGATTCTTGTTGATCCGCCGTGGGAGGAATACGTTCATCGTGCTCCTGGTGTTGCTGACCATACAGAGTATTGGACATTTGAAGAAATAATGAATCTTAAGATCGAGGTAATCTGACTGGTCGATATGATACCCTTTTGAGGCTTTTATCTCTCAACTTCATACTTATAATTGTAAAGAGAAGCACATTACTACTTTCATATAAATAAGCTGCAAGGACATCTTTGTATTTTTGTACTAGACATAGTTCAAATGCCATTAGGGCTTACTTTTTGTCTTACTTGTTTCAACTTGCTTGGATTTCTCGTGTTCACAGGCAATAGCAGACACACCTTCCTTTATTTTCCTTTGGGTGGGTGATGGCATGGGTCTTGAGCAGGGCCGTCAATGTCTGAAGAAGGTGTTTAATCAGCCTTTACCTTCTTACCTGTTATATGATCTGGGATTTTATGTTTTAATGAAATAGTTGTGTTTATATATGTTTCATCATTGTGGTCCTGCAGTGGGGATTTCGTAGATGTGAAGATATATGTTGGGTGAAGACAAACAAAACTAATCCGACTCCTGGTTTGCGGCATGATTCTCATACATTGTTTCAGCACTCAAAGGTTGGTGCCATTCTCAGTTGTGAATGTCTTCAGCTGAACTTCTCCTCTATTTCCTTGAAATAATTGTTTGATCCCATCAATTGATTTTATGAATGGATTGTTTTTCTGTCTATACCTGAAGGAACATTGCTTGATGGGAATAAAGGGCACCGTTCGTCGTAGCACTGATGGCCATATAATCCATGCCAACATTGATACTGATGTAATAATAGCTGAGGAACCCCCATATGGTTAGTATCCTTATCAAAACCGACATTAACTGAAAGAGGAAACTGAAATTTCTGGTTACCCTGTGTAGTAGAGGTTTGTCGGTTTGTCAGACATGATACTTCCATGCACAAAGGAAGATGTCTTTGTAGCAAAGTCATCTTAAATAACTGATCATAACAGTCCCAAAAGCTAACTTGTGACAGCAAAATTTATAATCTAGAGCAGCAAAATGAGTTTGTGTAATGCTATATTTTCTCTCTTGGAAATGCAGGTTCAACCCAGAAGCCTGATGACATGTACAGGATAATTGAGCATTTTGCCCTTGGTCGCAGGAGGCTTGAGCTCTTTGGTGAAGACCACAACATTCGGGCTGGTTGGCTGACCGTTGGTAATGGATTATCCTCATCAAACTTTAATGCTGAGGTAAAAATTCAGTTTCTGCAACTGGTTGATCATTTAGGGCCAGATCCTCTGTTTCTGCTACTGGTTGATAATGTAGGCGTAACCATGGGAAGCATTTTATCTTTCTCGGCTACGGCTTAACCATTTTGTTCAGTGGATATGATAACTGAAATACTCCTAGCGATTTGAGGACAGGGATTGTTCAGTAGGGAAGAAAAGGTGTTCCTGATAAATAACATCAAATCTTCTGCACCCCCACCGGAACACGAGTTATCCTTGAATTTTGTATCTCTTTGTCTTCATTGTAGCATCCGCACTTGCTTAGAACATAGATATCACAACAATAAAAGTATACTGCATCAACTATTCTGTGCCTCATATTTGGTCGCGATTGTCCTATTTTAAACATCAAATCCACTTTCTGAACTGTTCTATTTCACAAACTGTTATCTGAATTCTTTTTTTTTTTTTTATTCTGATCATGAATGGGATAACATGCAGGCTTACATCCGGAACTTTGCTGACAAGGATGGAAAAGTTTGGCAAGGAGGGGGTGGACGAAATCCGCCTCCAGAAGCACCTCATCTGGTTGTAACCACTCCAGATATAGAAGCCCTTCGGCCCAAGTCGCCAATGAAAAACCAGCAGCAGATGCAGCACCAGCAATCCTCATCTATTTCTCTGACATCAGCAAATTCCTCCAACAGAAGGCCTGGAAACTCACCACAAAATCCAACTGGTCTAAGTATGAACCAAGAAGCTTCAAGTTCCAATCCATCAACTCCAGCTCCTTGGGCGGCTTCACCAATGGATGGTTATAAAGGGAGAGAGGGCAGCATTATGCCTTCGGATGATAAAGTTTTTGACATGTATGGTTACAGTGGACAGGCAAATGGAGGAGACTATATAGATTATGAGGCTCACAGACACATGAATATGTTGTAACGAGAGACTGGGTACTCAAAATTCATATTGTATCTTGTATTTCTTTTCCTCAAATATAAATGGAAAGAAAATGTGCTGTTTTGTGCGTGCTCTTTCTGAGTTTCTAAGCTTGGTTCCCTTCTCATCCCTTCACATGAACCATCTGCATTATGAGTTCACAGCTTGCTCTACCATTTTTCAAATTGCAGCTTGCTCTACCATTTTTCAAATTGCAGTGTAGAACCAAAAGAGACCACAAATGACAAAATAATTAATGTATAGCGTTCTGGTGATGATTATTGTATTGAAAATTATTTGGTACACCGGAGGTGCATATGACATGTCTATCTCACGTCGGCCAATTGTGATGAACAGTGCTGAACTTACATTCTCATAGTTAGATGTATGTACTGCACTGTTTACGTTTATTTTTTTTCTTGCCTTTATTCGGTGCATTGAATATTGAGACCCATTTTGTTTTACACCTTCACCCATGTTAGTTGGCATCAATGCATCATAAGAGGGGTCTGCGAATTCAAGATCTTTGGCCCTTTGTGATGCCGAAAAGGTTGATCCTATAAATCATCTGATGTTATGTCGCAATAGCTATTTGTAACTAATCTCACTCACAATGAAAGTTTTAGTTCGTCACTTCAAGTGGTCACAATCCAGTTATGCACATGTTTTAAACCAAATACAAAGCCAAAGTCGTATGTGAATTCATTTTCCTGAAATAGATTTTTCAAACAAGGTGTTTGATGTAAAAACAAAGGCGTGCTGCACTACACTTTGATACGCTCATGCCTAAATGTTTGTTCTATATTATTTTGGTCAATTTTGAAACTCCATTAAGCCACCAGGGCAAGAGAAAACACATCTACAAGATTATAGAAGCTACGAAAGCAACAGAACACAAAGCTAGCCTTCGTCCTTTGGTAGATCACTTCTCTATTTTTCATTACAGATTATACAGGAGCGGATGTCATATCATAGTGTAACAAATTCAGCCATATACTAACATGTGTTCCGAGTCACTTGGAAATGTACATTTGGGCAATTTCACACTTGACATTAAAATGATACAAACATCAAATTAAATACGTAACCTACTACAGTACCCATTGGGAAAATACAGAAGCTAAATCCAGATTGTACTCAAGGATATGAATACAAAATTTACATGGGAGCATTGTCGAATTATTGATCAATATCTGTATTAGACTGTTGTGTGACAACAAAGTATTGTTGCAGTTGGTAACGACCACTTGCTAAATGAAAGAAAAAGTACTGAGCACAACGGCTTCGATAATTTACAGGCGCCCGTACATCAACAACATAGCCTTCAGTTGCAAAGCTTCTCTCTCCAAGCTATCAAAGGTCACAGTATTAGGCATCCTCCAACCCCAATTTCCAAACTGTGCAAAAAAAAGAATAATATGAGTGCATGCTGCATTGGCCAAAAAAGAAAAGATAAATCTGTACGAGTACAAAGTTCTCATTTACCTGTGTTGCAGGAATATTCATCCTCGCAGAATTTCCTAACCTAAGAATATCTTGCATGGGCATGATTGCAGTTTGGGCGACAGAAGATAATGCAACCTTTATCATTGCCCATGAGATACCTTCTACTTCATTAATCGATAGATACTTCAGAACCTAATATAGCCATAAAAATTGATTGGAAACACCAAAACAAAGTTAATCTTGTCATCTAATGGGATTACATTGCTAGTAAGACATACGAATAAAACAAACAAAAATAACTCACATTGGACTTCTCTTCTTGGGGTAAAACATCCCACCAACCTCGAATCTGTCATGAACAAATTAATCGTTAGCAAGCTTCATTCAAAATCTGAAAGAGAACAAATTATCTCAATATCAATTATCATTGAATCAGATGAACCACCAAGTGTTCAGAAGTGTAAATATAGATCTGGACCTATAATTATTTCAGCAAAAGTCATGGAACAAAAGTCTCAATCGATAATGCCTTTGAAAGAAGCTGATAAGCTGATGAATTTACCGTGTCATTATCATGAGTTCCAGTGTAAACAACTTGATTGCGCTCATGATTATGAGGCAAATGAGGATTAGCAGCATCACTTCCAAACCCTAAATAAAGCATTTACAGATCAAAGGCTAGAAAACTAAATCATTTATACTTGCGGTATTTTCTCAAGCTTAATTTACAGTCACAAAATCGTTACCAAATTGGAGGACGGCCATTCCAGGTGCCCCAATGGACTTCCTGAGCTGAATTACGTCCTCAGTGATAACTCCCTGTCATTATGCAACAGTAAGCATATGGCAACGTATCAACTAACACCAATCACAGGCATTTACCATTACGAAAAACAACAAACATCTGAATCTACACAAATTACTGAGGTCCAGAAATCGAACAGTCTACAGTGTTAAATACAAACATTACCTCTCACTAATATAATTTACTAATACATTGCAAGAATGATTGAAGTGTTTATTTCTACCATGTCAATGACGCACGCAAAACATTAATCAGCCAAACTTTTAAATCTATGAAACACATCTTTTCATTAATCTTTAATTTCCTTTGGGCTGGAGAGGTAATAACAAATTCAGCTAGAACATACCAAATCTTCAGCTATTATGTTGGTCTTCCCAACTGCTCTGGATATGGCATCAAAAAAGGATTTTCCAGGTCCTGCCTAACGTCATTAAAAAAAGGTTTCAGATTTGATGTCAAGGACACATAAAAGAAAGAAACAGAGCTGTGGCTATAGTTTGTAAACTATTGAAACCTGACCTTCCATTTTCCATCCATTGCAACTTTTGCTTCTGTACACAGACACAAACAATATGTTAGTTTGATACCAACCCACGAACGTATTAGAAAAGATTGTAAGAAATCTGATTAACTTCGCACCAGAAGGAACAGCCCAGAAGCCGGCAAGTCCTCTGAAGTGGTCTATTCTGAATTCATCATATATATTTTGTGCTCTTCTAATCCGGCGAATCCACCATGAAAATCCCTCTTTCTCCATCTCTTTCCAATCATATATGGGGCTTCAAGTAAACAATAACATCTATTAGCAAGGTCAGTGGTAAAGAAACCAATAAAACATATTTGAAGGATTATGTATGAGCTTTATAAACCTGCCCCATAGCTGACCAGTTTCACTGAAGGCATCAGGGGGGACACCACTAACTAGAAGAGGATAACCCTTTCTGTTCTGCATGACTATTTGATCAGTAATTGGCATCTGTTAATTCCAGACATTAACATGTCCCTTTCACAACGTTAAAGTACTCACCAGCAAAAAATGTTTTCTATTGGCCCAAACATCTGCACTATGATATCCTACATAAATGGGCATGTCTCCCATGATACGGATCCCCTTCAACTGTGCATACTTGCGAACTCTCTGCCATTGTCTTTGGAATAAAAATTGTTCCGCGATGAATAGATTTATCTGCACAAACAAAAGTATGAGAAGATGGGGAAAATATGACCTCCTAAAATCAACTGTATTTATCATATTTACTAAGTAAAAGCCAGTCACCCAGATCTCACAAAATGCTCTTTGCTCTGATAAATGTCTTCTAAGGCTGCAAGATGACGATCTTTCAAGGGTTCAGGCCACTCGTACCAACTAAAAGAATCTAAACTGCTGTCGATCGCAGCAAAATAAGCAGCGTCTTCAAGCCAGCCTGGAACATTGTGAAAAAAGAATCACATGATGAAGGAGCAAATGCCCACACAAACACACCACATCACACTTGAAATGTAGTTTTAGCACATCAGGAGAATTTAGGAAACCAAGTTGAAATTGCCAAAAGACAGCCAAACCATATCACAATTGAAATGTAGTTTTAGCACATAAGGAGAATTTAGGAAACCAAGTTGAAATTGCCAAAAGACAGCCAAGTTTTAGATGGATGGATGGATGGATGGATGTATGCATGTGTGTGAGACGCAGGTGTTTACATATGTGCGTGAACTGTGTGTAAAACATTTTCAAATCAAAAGTTGTAAAACATTTTCAAATCATAATGTTGACACGGTAGTATAACTGTATGATATAATTATTAGAGCAGAACTAATATGAATCTCACATGATATATCAGGGTCTCGACGAAAATCTTCAAGCTGACTTTTGAGATCACCTTCACTCATAATGAGCCTCTCTGCGGCCTGAGAAAACACTAGTCAGAAACTATTATACTAAATGAAAGTAGATTGGATGTATACTTGTTCATTATTAATGCATAATGGAAAATCATGGATAATACAGCTAAGCGACAATTGATAATTGCACCATGGCAAGCATTTAACCAAGATTTTAAACATAGTTCAAATTACACTTTTCAACTTGGTGATTAGTTTGCCAACTCTTGCATTCAAAACGCTACTCTGAAAATTTACCTTAGTTATCAAAGGATCTTTCATTTCAGCAACAGCTGCGTAATTCACACGCTCCGCATCACTGCACCAATCAGTGACACAATAACAAACAGCATGGTCAGAGAGACCTAACGGTACTATCAAAACCATGTAACAAAAACCCAACATAGATGACAGATGCATAAAGACAAGCCACTAACACCGGATTCGGAAGCTCTTCCTTTGTCAACAAACCATCCTTCACAAGCTCATCAAGAGATATCAACAACGTGTTTCCGCAATTCGCATCCTAAACACACAGAATCCAATGATCACCACAAAATCGAAATTTGGAAACACAATTAGCACAACACTGTTCTATCAAATTGTGAATGATTTCATAAGACAAAACTGAAAAGCATCACTACCTGTCCGGAGTACGGTGAGCCTTCCTCATTGGCCTTCCGGCCCGGCGGAACAAGCGGGAGGACCTGCCAGAGCGAGAACCCAGCGTCGCGAAGCCAATCGATGAATCTCAACGCCTCCTCACCGAGATCGCCAATGCCGTAAGGTCCTCTAAACGACGTCGGATGGAGCAAAACGCCAGCTCTTCTACGCTCGCTCGGATCCGCCTGCGGGAAGACCTCGCCGTAGTCAAGCGGCAAGTCCTCGCCAACGGCGTAAGCGGAGGAGACCGAAACGGCGGCGTTTCTCATCCGGAAGAGCGGGAGTATTGTCCGGGGTTGGAAATGAGCGGAGGAGAAGAGGATCGAGGAGGAGAGCTTGGGGGAGAGAGTGGAAGGGAGGAGTGAAAGAGAAGTTGCGACGGCCATTAGAGAGTTGCGGAGAGGAAGAAGAAAAAGAAGAAGATGATGAAGGGAGATTGGGGATTTACATGTGAAGAAGAAGAATCACGAGGAGGAGTTTGCGTAGATGGGAATTTGACGAGCTTCAGATTTTGCCGGGAGTTTGTAGAAGCTCGAGTGCCACGTGTTGCGTGGCTCGAGTGTTGAGGATTTGACATGTGAGAACGAGTCTATTAAACAAAACTCAAGCAAAGTATATTTGGACTCGATTGGTTTTAAGTTTAAATCGTATCTGATTCGAATTATTCAGATTTGTTAAATATTTATCTGAATCTAAATTTCGGGTAATCGATTGTTCGGATCATTCAAAATTCAGATCGAATCGGTTTCGGGTCTCACTCGAATTTAGAGAGTTTCACTTTCAGATTTTCAGTTTACAATTTCATTCAAACAGTTAGCGAGCAACATCAGTTTGTCATATTCATTCCTATACATAATACATAGAAGCAAGTGACAGTGAAACAAAATCATAAACCTAGAAAACCTCATAACTCAAAAACATAGACCTCGAAACAAATCATAAACACAGAAAACCTCAGAAATCAAAAACCTGTGATGGTGAAACAAAATCATAAACACAGGAAACCTCAGAACTCAAAAATACAGACAATCTTGGCAGAGAAGCCTCTCGATCTCAGAACCTTGCTTACATCACTAAACGGGTAAATCACCGCAGTCTCCGCCGCCGAGTTAGGGTTTTTAGGTGCGAGGCAAAAGCGATTCTCGCGACAGCGGGTCGGATTCGGACCTGAGATCTGAAAATACAGGTCGAAGAAGCAATCAGTGTCATAGATGATCAATTCGTCATCGTCATAGATCAGAGTTGGAGTGACGATGACGTTGTTGAGAGAGATGAGGTCGTCGGCGGGGAGAGTGGTGACGGTGAAAGGGTGGCCAGAAAGCTGAGTCGGATTTGTCAAATATTGGCTTCATGACAGTGGTGACTGAGAGTGTGAGAGACTAAAAGGCGAAAGAGACATAGGATTAGATCATTAGGTTTTTTCCCTATATATAGTGGCACTACCAGAACAACTACTTTAGCCGACGAAATTTTTTTGTCGTCTAAAGTCTTAGCCGACGACACTTCGTTGGCTAAGAAGTCGTCGAGAAAAAGCCGTCAGCCAAGAGTTTAGCCGACGAAATTACTGTTCATCGTTGGCTAAAGTCATTTATTTAGCCGACGAAGAAATTTTTCATCGCTTAATTTCTAGACTTTAGCAGACGAATTTTTGGATCTAAGCTGACGAAATTTTATTAAGTTTCGTTGGCTATAGCTATTTTTTTTATTTATTTAACTTTATCCGACGAATTTTAATAAAATTCGTCGGCTATAGTTATTATTATATTTTTTCTTTTTTGACTTTAGCTGATGAATTTTATTAAATATCGTCGGCTATAGTTATTATTATTTTTTTCTTTTTAAAACTTTAGCCGACGAATTTAATAAAATTCATCGGCTATAGTTAATTTATTTTTTTAACTTTTTTTCTTTTTTTGTTTCTTGTATTTTTGATTAAAATTTTTTTGCTTCTTTTTCGTTTTTATTTTTTATTAATTTTTTTTGCTTATTTTTTCGTTTTCTTGTATCTTTTATTTCTGTAGTAGAGGAGAATCGGAGGAGAAGAGGAGGAGGCTAAGAGTAGGAGAGAGGAGGGGAGGAGGTGGCTAGGAGAGGAGAAGAAGAAGAATGATTTAGAGAAGGAGGAGGAGAAGGATTTAAAGGAGGAGGAGAATAGGAGAAGGATTTAGAGAATGAGGAGGAGAATGATTTAGACAGGAGGTAGGATGAGAAGTACGTTGTTGCCGCCGGAGGAGGAGGAGAAGGAGTAAGAGGAGGAGGAGGAAGGAAGATGAAGAGAATTTTGAACTTTAGCCGACGAAATACCATAATATCGTCGGCTAAAGTTCAAAATTTTAGTCGGAAAAATTTCAAAAATCCCCGTCAAAAATTTTGAATTTTGAATTAACTTTAGCCGACGATTTTTAATAAATTTCATCGGCTGTAGTTTTTTATTTATTTAATTTAATTATTTAACTTTAGCCGATGAAATTAGGGTAATTCGTCGGGTATAGTTATTTATTTATTTAACCTTAACCGACGAATTACCCTAATTTCGTCGGCTAAAAACCTAAACCGTAAACCCTATACGTAGATGCTTCAAACAAAAAAAGTCATGAAATAAGATATGACCGGAATGGTAAAATACGTCTACGGTTGAAAATCACATAATTCCGGTAAAGTCTCAGTGTCGATAGTTGCGGTTAACGCAATTTTCCATTCTTTCTTCCTAGCGATAGCCCTATCTCCAGTGGTTATTTTTCATAAAATTTTTATACCACTGGTTGCGTCTCATCGATTTAAAACTATTTTCAGTTGAAGGTCCGAGCAAAATACGTAATTTAGACGGTCAAATGCCTTTTTCCATGAGTTAAGGGGTTTGACTTACGAGATTAACCGTAAGGATCGAGCCTTTAACGTTGTCGGATTAAGTTGAATTTTTCCTATAGACATATTTCGACATAATGATCATATCGAATGGTCGGAATTTTGTTTCTCAACTTTGATCATCAGAATCACAACATGCCTACTAATGTTGTAAAACTTGTAAGTTTTAAGTAAATGTTACGTTTCTAAAACAAACTCTACGTAGAAACTTCAAATGCAAAAAAGTCGTGAAATAAGATATGATCGGAATAGTGAAATACGTCTGGTTGAAAAATCACGTAATTCCGGTAAAGTTTCGGTGCTGATAGTTGTGATCAATACAATTTAGGGATTTGACTTACAAGATTGACCGTCTAGATGAAGTCCTTAAATTTATTGGATAAAGTTGAATTTTTTACCATAGACATATTTCAACATATTGATGATATCTGACGGTCGTATTTTTGTTTGTGAATTTTGATGACCGGAATCACAACATGCCTACTATTTACCATTATTTATCTATATGGGGAGCCCTATCATCGAGGGGTAAATGTCTCAAAATTTTTAAATTGACAGTTGCATCTCATTATGGTGAGTGTTTGTTGTGTTGAAGGTTCGACCAAAATACCTCATATAAGTGTAGATATCGGCATTTTCGTGTGTTTAGTGTTTAGAAAAACTTCATTTTGAAGTCTTAAACGAACTCGGATGGTCAAAAAATCCCATATGTCATGGCATTAGCGATGAGTTTGACTCATAGGGTCGTTCTGCTTCCAAATTGGTATCACGATAGTCAATCAGACACCGAAATATCCGTAGTGCAATTTTGTAACTAAAAGGTACTTTAGCCGACGAAATACCCTAATTTCGTCGGCTAAACTTTTCAAATTTTGTCGACTAAAATTCACAGATTATTGCCGACAAAAATAATTTAACTATAGCCGACGAAAAAAAATTTCGTCGGCCTGTTTTTGGATATTTCGTAGGCTAAAGTCTTTTTTCTGGTAGTGTGGTAGGGATGTGATCAATTGTGGGAAGATGCAGAGTAAGAAATCAGATTAACTAGTAAAATGGTGTCACTTATTAAAAAATAAATAAATATATATTAAAAAAATTTGGGTTATTCAGACCGATTTTTAGGCAAAACCGAAACCAACCCTGTTTAAACCGTATCAGATCGGTTTGAGCTATTTTTCACCTGCTTTAAATAGATCGGTTATCCGGTCCGTTTTTTCGGATGGTTTTATATGTTTTTGGTTGAAAACCGGTTTTTTGCCACCCCTAAACAAAACTCAAAATTGAAAAATATCATGGAGATTTTATTAGGTTGAAAGGTAAGAAAAAAATCAAGTTTGATCAGTTAGGTGAAATATTTAAAGAGGTAATTACCACTAACTACATTTTTTCTATAATATTTATCGTCTACGCACTCATATAATAGTAACGGGTCGGCAGCCCGTCAAAATCCAGATGAAAAAAAGACCCTACGAAATTCAGTAAAATTACTGTAAAGGTCATCGATATATATCGATCAATTCTTCTGTCTCCCTCACTTTCATTTCAGTTTCGTCAAAACCTAGATCTGATCGAGAGTTATTCTCAGAATAGTTATTGTTACTAAATCTCAGTGGCGTTATGTTAAGTTTGCCTTGAGGATCAGTAACTTTAATTGTTATAAAAATTTGTGTTGTTATATTTTCTTTTTTATTTATTTTTGTTGTTGATGTTCAGTAGCTTTAGCTTGCGACGATTTCTAATCCATTTTTTATACCTTATTGAATGTCAATATTCACATATTTCCATATCTTGTACACAGTGTTAGACAGAAAGAATTATGAAGCGGAAGGCAGCTGCAGTTATATAATGGAAAGCATCAACATAGAAAATATGCTTTTTAATGAGAAGACTAATGTATCTTACAGAATAGATATTTTTTTCTATCATGTAATCATGCAAAATTGACCAACTGCATTGGAGTTTTGGTTGGTTAAGAATTTGTTATTTGTCTCATCGTTACTACCACATCTGATGGAAGTATAGTACTAACAAACTTAAAATCAAAAGCATCACATTCTGAATCTTGATAACAATTCATACAGTACAAATGTAATATGCCCAGGTTTTGGTTTGTAATTGAAATCCAGCGGAAAACAACTAAACAAAAAGTGCTTTGGCTTTTGAAGGGCAATTTCGTAAAAAAACAACTAACAGAACGTTAAACAGATGGAAAAGACTTCGACGTTAGCTTGCCAGCGGGAAAAGAGAAGACACAGTCTGCCAGTGGTAATTCTTTGGACAAAAGCGTAGTAACCGGTAATTATGTAATTTTTAAATCCTCCTAGATGACCACGTGATAATCTGGCGTGGTCCTTCCTAATTAATTGAATTTTGACATGTTAATTTATTATAATTAAATTATAAACTAATATTTTCTATTTTTTTGTAAAATGACTATCATGAGTGTTTTGTGAGTTTGGACCAAGGTCTTAAATATCCAAAATATCCTCGATATTTTTTCTCGAAATTTTCATTTTTTACAAGCACCGATATTAATTTTCATATCTTTTCTGATATTTTATATTTAGCCTATTTTTAGTTAAATATATCATTTTTAAATAAATTTTGGAAAAATTTCTATCGATATTCGATAATTTTTCGATATATCCATCGAAATGTCTATTTTCTGAACCACCGAAATTTCCATGAATGTCGATATTTTAGTCCTTGGTTTGGACAAGGGTTTAAGCTAGGTATTATATATATAGGGTTTTGAGGATAGAGTTTAGGTGATAGGGTATATATAAGATATAAGATATGTGGTTAGGGTGTAAGATATGTGGTTAGGGTGTAGGGTTTAGACCATCTCCAATAGGAGAGCTATAATGGGCTCTCTAGCCCTTTTTGATCAAAAATGGACTCCAAGAAGGTTAAGGCTTAAGGGCTAAAGAGCTAGAGAGGGGTCGAGAGGGCTAGAATTGGCCCTGAAGGCGAAGAGAGGGGTCGAGAGGGCTAGAATTGGAAAATACTTGTATCAATACTGGTATTGACCCGTACGTGCATACTTTCCTTTATTTACATATTTTTATCAATGTAAATCATAATCTTAGCCGTTCTAAAATTTAATTAATCAATCAAGATCACATATGCAAAAAATCAATTTGAAAAATGATCGTTTACTCAACCAAATGCTTCAATCAAATGGACAGTTATGGTGAAAGTTAGCAGCCTCATTAACTGCCGTCCATTTGATTAATGTATTTGGTTGAGCAAACGATCTTTTTCAAATTGATTTTTTGCAGAGATGATCTTGATTGGTTAATTAAACTTTTGAAACGGCTAAAATTAAAATTTACATTGTTAGAAATATGTAAATAAAGAAATATATGTATACACGCGTCAATACCGGTATGTTTGTTTGACGTCTAGTGAGGAAAATGCACGTGTGTTTGCATTGTTTACACAAAATTCAATAGTTGGGGTGATTTTAGTGTTGACATCCATCGACCACTAATCAAGGTATAATTAAAATGGTTTATAGATATGGCATTTGCTTTCATGAAGTAGACGGTTGTGCTCTGTATCTTTTCTTGCAAGAGTAAATAAAATCCAAAATTACATCCAATTATTTAATTAAAAAAATAAATAAAATCTAATCATGAATTACAAATTTAAATTTAAAAAGACATGACGCACTTAAAATCCAATCTAAAAATAAATATTCACTGTCTCAAAAATTGATTTTGGTCCAACATCAAGTAATTTTATAACCAGATAAAATTTATTAGTTTGAAAAATATAATGAGAAATCATAAAATATTTGAAAGGGCTACAATTTGGCCCTGTTGTTGGAGATTGTTTAGTAGTCTATGAATAAAAAATAATATTTTAAAGGCTAAATTATAGCTCTAGCCCTAATATAGCACTCTCCTACTAGAGATGACAGTTAGAGTTTTTAGGATATAAGTTTAAGGTTTAGCGTTTAGGATTTAAAAATTTAACAGAGCTTAAAATAGTCTTTGATAAAATCATTAAAATAGTTTTTTATTATCAAAAGTTACATATTAAACATTAGATATAATAGAAGGTCATGCCAGACTGTCACATGATCCTTTAGAATGACTGAAAAATTCCTCTAATATATAGCTACAAATTTACAATAAGTAGGGACGATATATGTTTGACTACAATTTAATCTGGATGATAGTTAATTAAGTCTACAAAGGATGAACTCACTACTCATCCCCCATCCATATGCATCCAAACTTGCTCGAACATAGTATACGTACGTATACCATTTATTTTTTTTATGGTATTCCTGATGGTTTCTACTTTAGGTAACTGGTTTGGTCCTGATCACATGAGATTTTACCATGCTCGAATTCAAACTCAGATAAAAAATTCTAATCTGTCATTCGCCCCAAGGAGTGTGGGGCTGTGGGCTAGACTTGTCGTCGTCCTAAACTTTCAGACTTCGTCAGACCAATCAGTAATCTCGGTCTCGTAGAACAATCCATCAACGATCTGATCGATCAGCGAATCTATAAAAGAGTTGCAACCAAGAGTGAAGATCCGACCCACTCGAGTTCGAGCACTGGTCATCCAAGCAGTAACCACAGCACACGTCACCGCTGCCAAACCAATCCCCGCTGCTTCCGCTATCCCTGTGGTCTCTACTTTCCCGAACAACGAGCTCCCCGTCACCACCTCCATCGTCACCGTCGCCGCAAACACCACCTGCATCATATAACCTATTGAGTTTTATAAGTACTTAAAACAAATAACCCTAACTTATATATGCTTCACTTACCATGGCGAGACGACCGGAGACGATCTCGAAGTCCTGGCTTTTTTTGGAGCTGTCGATGTAGTCGGAAAGAGTCGCGAAAAACGACATGGCTTCATCGCCTACAATTCCACCGTTTTTCTTCGTCTTCATGACACTGACGAGATCAGAGTCATCAGACCCGTACGACCTCAGCGTGCATAGCCGAGGCTGAAGCATGATCTTTGAGTTCTTGGTTAGTTTGGGAACTGTAACCTGAGCCGGAGGTAGAGGTTGATCTCCTCCGCTGCGAACTGCCGGGTTCTTAAACCTCCTCAGCTCGCAGGGAATCCCGCGCGCCGCCGTGGTCATAGAGATGGAGGAAATGAAGCAAAGAAAATCAAGGGGAGGTATTCCAAGGATGTGGGGGTGTACGAATTATGGGATAGGTATGTTGGTGGTGGTGGACGTACTGGTGGTCTATGACTCCACGTCTTTTGTATTGTTTGTGGAGGTGGGAATGATGGAGGTGTAGGGTCACGGTGGTAACGTGGCGGCTGTTTGGCTCGGTAACGTCGTTTTCAGGGAAGATGGGGGACTACATGTTTGGTGCTGATGAATACTACTCAATACTCGTCGGTACATAGAGCTACGGGAAGGAAAGGTGTTGTCGTTTTTTTTTCTTGAAAAGTCGTTGGTTTGTTAGATGTTTCTTGTACGATGAACTTGACGACACGCTTGATGTTTCGGTGTGTACAGAAATAGAGAGTTCTAGGTCGACTGTATCGCATTATTGCCTTATTGGTCAGCCATGGTTGGCTTAATTAGGGCCTTTGTATGACCCTGGTCGCAACGCGTTTCCCTTTTCATGTGCAAGTGTGTTTTGCTATGTCACACATTGTAGGCTAAAACCTAAAAACCTAAACCTAAACCTAAACCTAAACCTAAAACTAAAACTTACAAGTCAAACTTGCACACCCCCGTCACAAGAAAAAAGAAAAAGAAAAAAAGATCAACCCTTCTACGTTCCAATACTACAATTTTGAGCAATAGCAACACATTAGAGACTCATGCTTTAACCGTTTCATATCAAGTGATGGAGGGCTTACATGCCATATTGATATTGCATGCTTACGAACTTTACATTGATATTGCATGCGTCATGGATTTTTTTTTCTGATAAAGGAAAGAGCCAGATATGCTTCTGGGGACACAACCCTTCCAACAGCATTTTGAATCAACCCTATAACCAAGAGAAGGAAGAGTATTAGCCACAAAATTCGCTTAATTATCTCTAGACATGGTTGAAACTAGTAGAGAGGAAATGGCTCCTCAAAGACACAATATATTGGAAGAGCCTCCGCAATCTCCAAGGATGCGTCTGCATAGGACAACATCTTCATCGGGGATGAATATTTTTTTCGTAAAATTATGGTAATCCCAGCCTGGCTAGCATGGAGTTAATCAATTATGTGATGCCTTGAAGTGTGTAAGTTAATCAATCTACGACCCTCAAAGAAAAGGCAATCAAACATGAAAAATGAAAGACACATTTTCTTAAGCAATAGATTGATCAAACCCTTCGATCTCCTGCTTGACATCAACACTTTCTTCTTTCTACCCTAACTCATATGCATGCCAACAATTTTTCTTCCCTAGGTTGTCAAATCCTTACAAAGAAAATACTGAGCTCAGGTCCATTATTCCCTTCTGGGCTCAACATATACAAGGTTTCAGAGTCCTTCGATCCTACAACCCGCTCGAAGAGCATCCGCATGTACGCCATTTCGCCATCCGGGCCCTCTACGTCGGACTTGCCGGGCAACATGCCCGCTCCCATAGTCACAGCCTTGAGAAGCTCCATGACACTCAAGTCCTCCTCCGTTGCATCCCTCTTGACCGCATAACCCGTCTTCTTCCCGTTGCAGAACATACTCCACACCGGCTCGTCCATCAGCTTCGTCTTGTCTTTGTCCCCTCTCTTCTCACATTCAAGAGCGATCCTCACCATCCCTGAGCTCATCTCCTTCTGCAGCACGTTGGTCTGCATGGCTAGCTCGATGATAAAACTAGGGAGAGTCTTGGATGTTTCTTGTATCGACAGACTCACACGTCCCTTCCGGTACCCGAAGAGCGTGCCGCTGACTCGGACGCCGGAGGTGACCGTGCGGCTGGCGTCGAGGCGGCCGCCGGGGAGGTGCGGCATTTTGCATGCGGTGGGTGTGATGATGGGGAAGGAGCGGAGGACGGATCGGAAGACGCGGAAGACTTTGGTTTTGTGTTTTTTAATGGATGGCTGGACGAGGGTCGAGTTTGAGACTGGACTGGGCAGCGGCGGCGGCGAAGGTACGATGGTGGTGTGAGTGGAGGAGGAGGATGCTAAGGGACGCTGCTGTTCTATTGATACAGCTTTTGTTGGCTCCCCCATTAATGGCGTTGGTGATCCAGGAATGGGAGAATGCCATGAGAGGGAGGGAGGGAGAACAGTGAGGAAGAGAAGAGCGAGAGATACCGGGATCAGAGAGAAGGCTGGGTCCGATTCAAAAGTTTGTTATCGGATTTGTGGCATTGGTTAGTTTCCTAACCTTGAATTGCGGTTTGTGATCTTATCTATAGCATGGTTTAATTTGTTTTTTCTGTGTAGAGAGTTTTTTAACTTAGTGCAAATGCAAAATACTACTACGGCATATAATAGCTTTCGTTCCAAAATTTAAGAGACGACAGTAAGCATGAAGAACATTTCACAAAGATAATTTCAATAACAAAAACAGAAGAAAGAAATTGCAAAATATTAGTCTATTAAGAACGATCTTGAGTTTTGTCACCTGTGTAGAGAACTAATGTTATATTAGCTTAAGAGTTGAATACTTGTGTGTCCTCAAATTATAATTCTAAAAACAGTTCTATCCTTTTATTTTCAAATTAATCTGGTATACTCTTAAACTTTTAAATTTTGACAATTTTATCTCATCCGTTAAAAAATTCATTAGAAATAGGCTTTTAACAGGTTTTTAAACTTGCATTTAGAATACTCTTGTATGCTAAAACCAAAACACCTATTGACTTTAAGAATTAGCCTTCAACTCATCAAGATTTCACCTAACGACCTTCTGTCTAAAAAGTTATTAAGCTGACGGAATCACTACTATTTTAAAGCGAAAGGTTCATAGGTTTAAGTATGCAAGAATATCTTTAACTACAAATTTCAAACTAGAAACTGAAAGTAAAAACATAAAACAACAATATTTTTGTGACGGAATTAAGGACACAAGATATAATTTATTTAACATAACATATCTACAAATACAGAACTCAGAGTCTCGCTCTTGGGTAAACAGTTATAAGTTGTTTAGCTACTCATAATTATAGATACAAAATACTTAATTGTAATATGTTACTCTTGTTCCGAGATCAAAGTTCGGAACGATGGAATATCACTGATTCTGTTATTCTGTATCCTGCACAAGTAACAGCGAAGTCAGGAGCTAAGACCGGGGTGGACCCAGTCTTCGACTCTCCGATGCCTAAGTTAGAACTGTTGTGTGTAAGTGTCTTGACAGAGTTTTGAGGCTAGAAGAATCTTACATTTTTCGTGGTCCTTGGCCTGCCTATATATGTATGTCTTAGGAACCGTGTCATTCCTCCCTGATGTGGGACTGCCATGAAGGCTCTTCCCATCAACCTTCTCCGAGGGGTTAGAAGGTGAGTTAGAGGGAAATGGTTTGGCATGTTAAGTCCCAACCTAGGTCACCCACCTACCTAAGTAGCATTTGGGGATGGTTGGTGGGACTCAGCGGTCACCGACAATCAGACATTGGATAGCTTTTCCGGCACAAGTGGAGTTATTCCTCCCCATGTTAACATAATACAAGTACTCCACACCGGATGACATACAACAAACTCAGTAATACACTCTATTTTACTATTCTAGGGACACTGTTTACACACTATTTTTCTGGTTTTCTGACTTTGAGCAGAAGGTTGAGAGTGTTTCCAACTTCTATTTCAAGTTTTTCGATGTCTTCTCTCGAAAGCTTGAGGCACCATATATAGCACACTGACTTCAAACCCGAATTAAACAAAGCTAAGAGAAAGTGGGTGACAAGGGGAATCCAACTTTAATTTAGCAAAATTAAAGTTGTTTGTTTTCATGTGTCGACAGAGAAAAGAAGAACACACTAATTTTTTTTTTAAAAAAATCTTTTGTCGTGATGCGTTGGTTATCGCTTATTTCTCCATCATGTTTACTGTATTGAAAATATTCTTCATCAGTGCAATCATAATCAGCCAACGAATTTTGGCTCTCTTGTTCCTCTTCTGGTACTTTGTCATCTTTTTCCTCACTGTCCAAGTCTTAATCATAAGAAAAAAATAAGGAATCTTATATCCTTTTTCCTTCTCTACCCTTTCAAGTTGTAGTAGCTAGGGTGAGTCAACTTCAATTCTCATAAAAGCTGAGAAAAAATCACAATTAACTGGTGGAGGATGATCATAGCAAGAAACCATTATTTTTTTTCCACTTGCCAGAAGACTTGAATCATAATCCCTTCGCACTATATTTTTTATGCATATGATTGTCATGGCCATCATCTATGGAATACTCTGATTTGGACTGTCATTTCTGTCTGTCTTGCTTGATCCTTTAATCGGACCTTGAATTATCCTGACATAAAGATAAAGAGCGATATAGTTCATTTATTCTTTCACCTTTATCCATTTAGGTGAGGTTGATATGAACTTTAATATCAGGATACACCCGTCTGACCTAATGTTCTTGACAGCTCACTACCAGTACAACTACTTTAGCCGATGAAATTTTTTCGTCGGCTAAACTCTTAGCCGACAAACGTCGTCGGCTAATAAGTCGTCGAGAAAAAGCCGTCGGCCAAGACTTTAGCAGACTAAATTATTTTTCATCGTTGGATAAAGTCATTTATTTAGCTGACGAAAAAAATTTTCGTCGCTTAAAATCTAGACTTTAGCCGACGAATTTTTGGACCTTAGCCGAAATTTTTTTATTAAAATTCGTCGGCTATAGTACTTTATTTAATTTAATTTTTTTTAACTTTAGCCAATAAATTTTAATAAAATTCGTCGGTTATAGTTATCTATTTTGTTTATTTATTTTGTGTACTTTAGCCGACGAATTTTTATAAATTTCGTCGGCTATAGTTAGTTTTTAATTTTTTTATTGCTTGTATATTTGATTAATTTTTTATTTTTATTTTTTCATTTTTACACCGGTGGTGGAGGAGGAGATGGAGGAGGAGGAGGAGGAGGGAAAGAAGAGGAGGAAGATGAGAAGGCTAGGAGAGGGAGAGGAGAAGGAGAGGAGAAGGAGGAGAAGAGGAAGGAGGAGGAGGAGGAGGTGTTGTTACCGCAGGAGGAGGAAGAGGAGGAGGAGGAGAAGGAGTAGGAGGAGGAGAGGAGGATGAGGTGTTGTTGCAGCTAGAGGAGAAAGAGGAGGAGGAGAAGGAGGAAGGAAGATGAAGAGGAGGAGGAAAAAATGAAAGATATAGAAAAAATTCAAAATTTTCGGAGGGATTTTGAAAATTTTGAAATTTAGCCAACAAAATACCCTAATTTCGTCGGCTAAAGTTCAAAATTTTAGTCGAAAAAAGTTCAAAATTTTCAAAATCCTCGCAAAAAATTTTTAATTAACTTTAGCCGACGAATTTTAATAAATTTCGTCGGCTATAGTTATTTATTTATTTTATTTATTTAACTTTAGCCGACGAATTACCCTAATTTCGTCGGCTATAGTTATTTATTTATTTATTTATTTAACCTTAGCCGACGAATTACCTTAATTTCGTCAGCTATAGTTATTTATTTATTTATTTATTTAACTTTAGCCGAAGAATTACCCTAATTTCACTGGCTAAAACCCTAAACCCTGAACGCAATTTTCCATTCTTTATTCCTAGAGTAGCCCTATCAGTAACACCCCGTCCTGTAATTTACCTTTTTATCTGGATTATGCGGGTTACGAAGGGGTGTGACTGTGCTGTTAGTTTCCCCGAAGTTTTAACGAGTGTAAAGTTTGGAAATTTTAGTGGTATTAGTACGTATTCGTACCTTCAGGAAAAGTGCCGAAGTGTTCGGAGTTACGGGACGCGTGGAAACAACTTATTTGAAGGGGTCAAAGGTTGACTTTTTACTACGTTAAGTTTCTCGAAAAACATCATTCACGAGAGAAGGAGTGCTCGACGATACGAGTCCGTGGACACGCGGCATGTGTGAATCGGATACCGTGTGAGAAAGTTATGGTCAACGAAATTTGGTTTCTCTTTTTGGAAAGTATATAAATAGAAATGGGGGATTTCCAAAAATGGAAAAAGATTCCATTTTCTTCTCCCCTTCCATGCACGCGCGTGTTCCTTTACTATCCGAAAATTCGAATTGACTTGACCCGAACCCGGTCGACTCGACCAGTCTTTTGCGACGAGCTCCGGCCATCAGAGACGTCGAGGCCGGTCGGAATCTCTTCCTCTCCTCAGTGCAAGCCTCCCTAGGTGGCGGCGTGACCCAGTTCGGCCTTGAACGCGCGCAACTGGGCTCGCACAGTAACGGCGGTGACCCGTTTTTTGACCCGGTTTCAACCCGCCGTTTGTGGTGGTTCTAGGAGCTGAAACCACCCTTGTTATGATCGTGTCCTCCTTCTAAACACGCTGGTTTATCCCTTAAGGTCAATTTGGAGCGTGGAGGTGCAGATCACGAATTATTCCTTTCGGGGCAGTTTTGGGTCACTTCCGGTCTAAATTGATCAAAACCTCAGGTATTAAAGTTAGGGGTGGGCATCCGAAACCGATCCCGAAGGCTCGTCCCGATTCCGTCTCGAAAATTCACGGGACGAGACGGTACTTCATTTCAAAAATTAAAGGCCCGACCCGGCCCGTCCCGTTTAAAAAAAACGGGATCGGGATCGGGACTTGTTGAATAGGGCCCGTTAAGACCCGACCCGTCCCGAAATAAAAAAAAATCATAATATATGAATTAATATAGGCTGTTTTGAAGTACATCTCTGTTTTGAAGTACATATACTTCCATGACCTATGTTAATGTGACACGTTTTGACTTCATTTCATTGGATGCAGTCTCCTAAGATCAAAGCCTTTATCAATAAGGTGATACAATGTCCATTACAAGATATAGCTATTCCTCTTTCCGGTTTCCGCTGGGAGTACAGTAAGGTGATACGGTGCTCTGCTTCTTCTCCATTTAGTTTGGTATTTTTTATCTCTATATTGTTGTTTACTTGGTTGTTTGTTTTATTCACTTCAGGGTAATTTCAACCATTGGAGGTCACTTTTTCTGCATTTTGATACATATTTCAAGACATACTTGTAACTTTATGATGTAGTTGATGATGAATTATTTGCTATGGTTTTGATTGTGATTGTGCTATGGTTTTGTATTATAATTATTTGTTCAAGGCCTGTTTTGGACCCGTTTAAGTCCCGGTCCCGGCCCGGTCCCGTTTGAGACCGGGCCTTGTCGGGATCACACATAAAAAAAGCTAATCCCGTATCGTCCCGTCCCTTTTCAAAATTTCGGGTCCGGGTTCGGGATCAACCTAAACCCGGCCCGTCCCGACCCATGCCCACCCCTAATTAAAGTTGCTCCCCTTGCTGTGATCTACAACTTTCATGTTTTGAGTTTGTTGAAATTCGGTATTTTAGGTGGAGACGCGTGACGCCCACGCGCCGCCGACTATGGCTGCACGTGTAGGCGTCCGGCAGTTCTAGCAGTACTGGTTGCTCCTATAGGTCCTCTACAGTTATTGTGGTTCATGTAGGTGGTTTTAGGGTGAAGTTGTCAGGTTTGAGGGTGGTGGCACGTGGGGCCCACACACAGCTGCCTGTGGTGGCGCGTTTGACATCCTCAGGGGTAGTGAGTTGTCCCTGAATCATGTACTCGTCGTTACGAGCGCGTGGATATGTATTTTGCCGGTTTCAATTATTGTTTACTGTGACATTCAGTCGAATCGAGTCTTTATTACCTTCGTGTGGAAACTAAGGTCGATAACATAATTGTAAGTGTTTGTTGGTCGACCGAGTGTTAAAGATTTACCCTGTGGCGATAGTTAATGCAGCGAGATTTCGAGGTGAGTAATATTTCAGTGAGGGTGCAATCCTAGAAATACCCCTAACGACTTTTCTATTTACAAGGCTGCCACTGAGTTGGAAATTTCATGAATACCCCTGACTGTTTTATTTAATTACATGGATGCCATTGAGTCTAAAATCCTTGAAATGCCCTTGGCAGATTTATATATTTACCAAGCTGCCATTATGGGTGAATTGACTATACTACCCTTGATAGGTTAAGATAATTACAAGGGTACCCTTCATTTGACAATATTACCTTAGAGGATTTGTTATTTACGTGGATGCTTTTATGTTATATTTTATGTATGAATGTTGTTTATAATTGTGGTGGAAGGTTCGGGAAATTCCCGATAGTTAATTGGTCGGCGAATACCTCATCGGAGAGGTTAAACTCCAGATAGGTAAAAGGCGTTACTATCCATATTAGTAGATCGACCGATTTATAGAAAAACGAGATTTGCCCGGTTAGGGCATTAATTAAAATAAGAGCTATGTGTGGCTTGATCCCTGAGTACAGGGTACGTAGGCAGCCTGTCCAGGATTCGGGTGCAGTCACAAATATTGTTAGAACCCCTAGGTCCTCTAAATGATTGGTTTGAGGTCTAAATGCGGAAATCGGGATAAACTCCGACTATGAGGTTTATTCCGGTTTCGTTTGGACTGTTTGAATTTGGTTTGGAAAGAGGGTTATCCTTTTTCAAAGGGAATTTCGAGTAAATCTCTCTTGGGATGAGTCTCGCACGTTCTAACCCAGGTTTAGGAAGGTAAACTTGGGTCAGGGCGTGACAACTGGTATCAGAGCTTAGGTTCAAAGCTCGGACCAAAGATTTGGGTGGTTAAAGTCCTTAGAAATGTTTAAATGTGTTATCGACTTTCCAAGTGGAACAACTCGTTATATTTGTTAGTATGTGTGGTGGCAAAGATGACCACTTGAGGTTGAAAATAGTGAAGTTAAGTGTAGTACTATAGTTTGCGACATCAATTGCTTGTAGATGTCGATATAGACTTTTCGTTTGCGACATCAATTGCTTTTAGATGTCGATATAGACTTTTCGTTGGATCGAAAAGTCGAGAGGTTCGTAAGTTTAGTGATGAGCCAGATTTGGAAAAGTAAATTCGAACTTCAGTATTTGGCGCAAATAGGCTTAAATGCGTCTAATATTATTCGAATTTATAAATCGACAATTTTCGAACTTATTAGGGTTCGATCCTTGTCGATTAGTCAGAAAGTTTTGGTCAATTTCCAGGTCAACTTAGGAAAGACTTGGTTAGCCCTAAAGTCAATCATTGACCTTTCCTGGTCAAACTAGGAAAAATTGGACCGTTAGACTATTCGATAGTCGTTTCGTGTCCTACATTTGATTGACGGGTTAAAAGAGTTGGTATGACCACTTATGTCAACACATTACTGTTGCGTAATTTTATTCGAGGAGGATCAAGGATGATCTGGTGATCGAGATGATAGATGAGGTCAAGAGAAAGAGATGAAGTAAAGTATCATAGTGGCACAACAGACACGTGGTGATTCCATAAAGCTCGAGGAGAAATATTTTACGACGACCAGGGGACCGCTTTCGGACAAGAGAGACGTCACCAAGTATGAGGATGTTTTGAGTACCATACCTGGAGCAGGAGATGCGTGGTTAGTATGATGAGTGGATATTTGATTTGTTTTAAAGAAAGACATGCCATGGTTTAATAATTAAATAGTTTTAAAATGTTTCTAGAACAAATGATTTTTCAGGTTTCTGTACACTTTCGATTCCTTTGGTTTTACGAGCACCCCAATGGAGTGTTTTTATTCGTTATTTCCATTTGATTTATGGATTTCATCTCACTTGTTTTCACTTGAATTTTGAATAGTTTTTGACAGGAGAGTCCTGTCGTACATATGGGAATCGGACCTGTTGTTTTACTGGGATTTGATTGTTTGGCATATTACCGGGATTTAAAGTATTTTTGGCAATAGCTGGATTTTAAATAGGCTTCAGGTCTGAATTTTAAATGGGTTTCGGGCCTGGATTTATGAAAATGTCAGAGATTTGTTTTAAATTTCACCATAAAGGGTCGTTGGATGATTAATGCTAGCGGGCGACGCTCCTCGTTCGGCGGAGTAGAAGTGCGTCTACCCGGCACTCCTCATTCGGCGGAGTGGAAGTGCGGGATATAAGTGTTCTTACATGAGTGAATGGTATTCGAGATTTTCCTTCTCACTAGAGAGTGGATGAGACGCCAGAGCTCTTAGCTCCGACCCTAGCCTATGGGGCTCACTGTCATGAAGGGTCGTCAGATGTATTGTTTGTTATTAGCTAGCAAGCAGCGCTCCTCGTTCGGCGGAGTGGAAGCGCGCCACTCGTTGCACTCCTCTTTCATTGGGGGAGATGGTATTGTTAGCGTGAGATTGCGTCCTCACTGAGAGGTACGCTAGAGTTCTTAACTCTGACCCTGTTATGTGTGATCGATCATTTGCGAAATGTTTTTCCCAATTTGGTTTTATACGGCTGCTGGCCATGATTTTATACGGTTGTAGGCCATGATTTGTTTTATACGGCTGCAGGCTATGATTTGTTTTATACGGCTGCAAACCATGAATTGTTTTATACAGTTGCATGTCTTGATTTGTTTTATACTGCAGCAGGCCACGAGTTGATTTATATTTTGCTATAAGCCACGATTTGTTTTATATTGGCTGCATGCCGGGATTGGATTTATGTTTGGCCGTGGGCAGGGAAATTAATTGTTTTGGGCGTAAGGCCTGGATTGTTTTCGGAAAATGAAAATGAAATTGGAAGTTGTGATTTTAAACCATTATTATTGGCATTGATTTTTGGTCCACTCACTCTAAAGCTTTACACGTCTGAGAAGTTCAACCCTAGCTAGTCTGGGAGGCCGACATGTCCACACCAAATATGGATGGTGTATAAAATTTAGGAGTAGGGTACTCTTGATTTTTCTAAGGGTTTAGTTAAAGGCGGTTAAGTTTGCTTGTGATCACTTATGGGATTGGGGCACAGAGCAATGAAAATATGTTTCCTACAGTAAACCCTTAGACTATACCATGTGGATGTCTGGTTACATGAGTGGTGGTTAAATTTTGGTAAAAGAGATCAGAGTATCTCTTAGAGGAAAATCCATTCATGAGGAAGGAGATTTTGGGTTGACGATTAGTAAATACGTATGGACGTGATGCTTGAGATATGTTGAGCTAAACTTTTGTCCTTAGTCAAGACTTAAGCACACATGGGTTAGTGTGTGAGTTATTAGCTCTTATTGTTGTGAAATGCCCTACTATAGACTATTTTCCGAGAGAGTGGAGTAGGATTAAGAAATTCATTGTGACCGAGTATGTGAAGATGACACCCAGGTTGGCGCGAAGTTGCTTGGCGGATTCATCAGCTCGAGTGAACTTTTTCGAGATCGCATTGTGGTGTGCGAGTTCGTTCGAGTCCCGTTATCGAAAGTTAGAGTACAAGGAATGAGAAATGAGAGTTTTGATTGAAGGACACACGAGATAATACGTCATTGGTCTCAAGGCCTAATGTAGAAAGTGCTTGTTTCTTTTTGTCTTGAAATGTGCGAAAGACGTGTGATTTTCTCCTACGGTGATAGATTGTAGCATTTCCGTCCTTCCACAAGGAGGATGTTGGCGTTAAGGGTCTAGTGTGGCAGTTGTGTAAGTAGAACATACGTGTCGACTACGAGTTAGTCTATGTTATGTCTTGGAAAGCTATCAAATTGCCATTTCAGAAATTAACTCGAGAAGAGTTAAGAGACAAGTCTTGTGGAGTCGATTTACGATGAAAGTGATAAGACGAGGGTATCATGCCCGAGAAAGTGAATCAAAGCGGGTGTAGCAGTGTATCTCATATTACAACTACGAGAAGACTTCGGTTTCTAAAGGAAATTGGTACATAGAGCTTGTGACTCTTGTTGTTTGAAGTTATGTCTAGTGGAACTTAATGACAATCCTGACGGCTGGACAAATAAAGTCTTGAAATGTGGCTCATCTTTAACCAAATGGTGTCATTGGGAATGACAGTTAGTTTTACGTTCCGCAGTGAAAATTTTGAGGACGAAATTTTTTATAAGAGGGAGTAGATTGTAACACCATGTCCTGAAATTTACCTTTTTATCAGGATTAGGCTGGTTACGAAGGATTATAACTGCGCTGTTAGTTTCCCTGAAGTTTTAACGAGTGTAAAGTTTGGAAATTTTAGTGGTATTGGTACGTATTCATACCTTCAGGAAAAGTGCCGAAGTGTTTGGAGTTAAGGGATGCGTGGAAACGACTTATTTGAAGGGGTCAAAGGTTGAATTTTTACTACGTCGAGTTTCTCGGAAAACTTCCTTCACGAGAGTTGGAGTGCTCGACGATACGAGTCAGTGGACATGCGGCATGTGTGAATCGGATACCGTGTCAGGAAATTATGGTCAACGAAAGTTGGTTTCTCTTTTTAGAAAGTATATAAATAGAAAGGGTGGATTTCCAAAAATAGAAAAAGATTCCATTTTCTGCTCCCCTTCCACGCGCGCGCGTGTTCCTTTACTATCCAAAAATTTGAATTGACCCGACCCGAACCCGACCGACCCGACCCGACTTTTGCTGCGAGTTCCGGCCATCGGAGACGTCGAGGCCGGTCGGAATCTCTTCCTCTCCTCCGTGTGAGCCTCCCTGTGGTGGCGGCATGACCCAGTTCGGCCTTGAATGATGCAACTGGGCTCGTACAGTAACAGCGACGACCCGATTTTTGACCCGGTTTCAACCTGCCGTTTGCGGTGGTTCTAGGAGCTGAAACCACCCTTGTTGTGACCGTCTCCTCCTTCTAAACACGTTGGTGTATCTCTTGAAGGTCAATTTGGAACGTGGAGGTGCAGATCACATTACTATCCATATTAGTAGATCGACCGATTTATAGAAAAACGGGATTTGCCCAGTTAGGACGTTAATTAAAATAAGAGTTACGTGTGGCTTGATCCTTGAGTACAAGGTACGTAGGCAGCCTGACCGGGATTTAGGTGCAGTCACAAATATTATTAGAACTCCTAGGTCCTCTAAATGATTGGTTTGAGGTCCAAATGCGGAAATCAGGATAAACTCCGGCTGTGAGGTCTATTTCGGTTTCGTTTGGACTATTTGAATTTGGTTTGGAAAGAGGGTTATCATTTCTCAAGGGAGATTTCGAGTAAATCACTCTTGGGATGAGTCCCGCACGTCCTTACTCAGGTTTAAGAAGGTAAACTTGGGTCGGGGCGTGACACTATCTCCGGTGGTTATTTTTCATAAAATTTTTATACCATTGGTTGCGTCTCATCGATTTGAAACTATTTTCAGTTGAAGGTACGGACAAAATATGTAATTTAGACAGTCAAATGATGGTTTTCGGCGTTAAAGGGTTTGACTTACGGGATTGACCGTAAGGATTGAGCCCTTAACGTTATCGGATTAAGTTGAATTTTTTCCTATAGACATATTTCGACATAATGATCATATCAGACGGTCGAATTTTTGTTTCTCAACTTTGATCATCGGAATCACAACATGCCTACTAATGTTGTATAACTTATTTACTAAGCTTTAAGTAAATGTTCCGTTTCAAAAACAAACTCTACGTAGAAACTTCAAACGGATTCGTATTAACGTCCTCTACAACTTTCATGGAGGAAGTTTCTAAAAAACAACCATAGGAAAAAGTCATCTTTATGACATTCTACGGTAAAACAGTTACTTCAAACGGTTAAAGATTAAAATAACTAAAAAGTAACCGATTGTAAATTGATTTTAGATTCGGGATGAGACATGCATGATTACATAATTTTCTTCAACAAGAATGTCGTTCAAATGAATTTTCTCTTGATCCAGAAGATGATCCGGTAGACAATATAGAAGATAATTTTGAATGGATTATTTCCAAACCCAAGAGCAGCATAGAGATAATGCTAATCAATGTAGAATGAATATTGCTAATCAAATGTGGGCAGATGCTTACCAACAATGGCAATTAGGAAGGTGATCATGAAGGAGAAGAATGATCATATCATTATCTTAAGAACGTTTTCTTTTCATGTTCAAGATGCTAATTAATGATTTTTTTCTTTTTCTAATATTTGACAAATGTACCTTTCAGTTCTGTTAATTATATTTGGACGTTCTTTCTTTGTTTTAACATTATTTACTAGTTTTTTTGTAAGTATTGATAAATATGTAGTAGAAGTCGTTCATATAAAGTTTGTGGATTGTCATAAATCAGTAGAAAGTCTATGGTCAAAGTCGATAATTTTGAGAAATCAGCAAATATCTATGGACTATTTAAAAAGTCTGTGATCTATTTAAAAAGTCTATCAATTCCATACAAATTCATATATAATACACCCCTTAAAATGACTAACAAACACGTAAATTAACAACATCATTATCCATGAAAAGTGATTGGTGATTATACCTAGGGGCGGAGCTACCCTTTAGCATGAAGGGGTCCAGACCCACCCAAGCTTGTCTAATTCTCACATGATCACTCTTATATCATATAGATTGTACTGCAATTTCCTCTTGATTCGGTCAATAGAACCCCTCAACCAATGACTATTGTATGCTAAGTTTATCTCAGCCCCTCTAAGGTTAAATTTATGGTTCCGCCACTGATTATACCAACTTCTTCATCATGAACATATATGGCACCCAGAATGAAGTATTCTTACCAAATAAAATGAAGTAAATTGAACTGGAAGAGAGATTTATTGTGACTTAAAAAGAGAGAAGAGTATAAAAATATATATTGTTGTGTTACGAAAATAATCCGCTGGAGTTAGAAAGGTTTCGTAACGATCTCAGGTGCAATCTCTAAACCGTTGTATATATCATATCATTATTGAGTGGCAAGCACCTCCTAAATTTTTTGTGAAAAATAACTTTAATGGACGAGTCAGATGTAACTCTACAGATTGTGGCTTTATAATTCGAGATGCGCTTTAATGGAAGACCAATTTTGTAGCCTTTAGTTAATCAGTTGGAAGTTTTCGAATTAAGCTGATCTTGCGTGGCTGTGTAAGTTTTTTGATTAAAGATGATCTTGGACTGCATTTAGATAGCCTTTAAATTAGACGCCTTAAGGGTTTCTCGTTGTAGTTTATTCTTGTAATTTTTAATTTTTTTGTGAAAGAAAAATCAAATTGCTGGTTTACAAATTCAGTAATTAACCCGAACTAAACCGACCCAAACGTACAATGCATATTACCATCCACATACCAACAAAATTGAATAAGGGCTAGTTTGGGATGACTGCAGCTATTTTGAAAAATTACTTTTAGTGTATTGTAAATAAATTAGATGTAAATTATTTGGTAAATTATATTTTTAAATATGTTATCAAGATATAAAAGAATTTTTATGTTTTTTATAAATAACTGCTTCTAAAAAGATTTAAATAAAAACTGATATTTTTATAAAAAAAAAGTACCAAATTAGATCTAAACTCCAAACTATCTAAACCGTGCTTCAGTTAAGCGCGTCAAACTAGCGCGTGCCAGATAACGTTATAAAGTAGAATAATTATTTTCAAATTTCTGACTCAGTTTCTTAGCTTATCTCACCTCCAAATATATAAACATGTCAATTTTCCCTGTCTTTTCACTACAACCCATCTCAAAATCCCTTCCCTATTTCTTAAATCCCAATCAATCTCCTTTCTTTAAACCCAATTCCTCACACACCAAAAACCCATCTCTGTAAATCACCAAGATCATGCACAATTTTGGAGATGAGCTCATTATACTAACCTACAGAGTCCCCTGGCTGATATGGATCCAGGTCATAGTCATGGTCCTCCTCCTCCTTTTATTCTACAGCTTCAGCATATTGGTCTTGGATCTCCCTGATGACAGCAACAACAACAGGCCTTCATCTTCCAACTCTTGTTTGGTTTCAAGTCACAACTTCACCACCACGGTCTCTGCAAACCGTTTGCAGAACACCCAGGTTAGGATTTTGGCAACTCATGTTTTCTTTCTTGTTCTTGATTTGTTTGGTTGTTAGAAAAATGTGGATGAAAATAGATACAAGTAGTTTCAATCCTTGATGGCTTGGATTTGATGTTCTGTAGAATGTAGATCAGAACGCCAGGAAGTACAATTTGGAAATTATATTCCTTTTTAGATTTTCAGGGGGCAGCACCATTTTGTGGACCTGTTCTTATATTTATCTGTAAGAGTTGTGAGACCCACTCAGCCAAATAGTTATTTGTTACTTTGGTGGGCAATAATTGCCTAATTAGAATTTAGAACTGTGCAAGATTTTTTATTTATTATTCTTCTGCTTAGCAAAGAAGAAAAGATTGCGTAGGGTGGCAAGAGTTCTGGATTGAACACTTCATTGAAGGTTGTTGTGCTTTTGATGAAACAACGATGGAAACGTGATGGTCTCTATTTCTTGAAGAAAAGGGGAGTCCAGCTCCATTGAATTAATCATATAACCATGCTAGGTCAAGCTAGGGGAGTGTTTAGAACAAACTCCATATTACATTTTGGATGCACAATAACTGTATCAAATTCAAAAAGAAAACATATTAAACTACAACTCAAAAAACTAATGTTCAGGTGAACTTATTGAGGTACCAACCCAAAGTACTCCAGCTTCATGCATCGAGGCATAAGACCATCTCGGGGTACCTTTCCAGACACAAGGGGAAGGGAACTCTTCAGGTTAGTGAGATAGGGATCTATCCCGGCTAGGGCTCAGGACTAATCACCACCGGATTCTTCAACAAAGATTTGCTCGTGAGAGCCAGAGTCGGCCATGGAACTTGCCGAGTCACCCATCAGCTTCGTCTTGTTCTTGCTTTCATGAGGTCTTTATCTTTTCTTCGGGGAAATTCCATTCTTGGTGATCCCTAGCAACCCATTCAAAGCCATAGCAAAACCAAGATCCTCCAGATTCAAATACAAAGGAACCATAGCTAGAGAGTGTTTCACCCTCTTCCCTCCCTCATCCTCCTGGGCCCGCCTGATACTTGTAACCTTGACCGGAGAATGGAATGGTGGAACCTCCCTAATCTGAACCGACCTCTTTTCTTTGAATAGCAAGGAAAGTTAGGCACCACAAGAGCAGGTTGAGAGTTTGACCTAAACACAATGGAAGGGGTCACCGCCACTGTCACAGAACCACTTGGAGCCACAATAACCACTGCCGCCTCCTGTCTCCTAGGACACTCCAAACCTCCATGATTTAACATCAAGCACTCTCTGCACAAACCAACCAACCTCTCATACCTATACTGTTTCTTTGAATAGCGCCGGAAGGTTAGACACCACAAGTGCAGGTTGAGAGTTTGCCCTAAACACAATGGAAGGGGTCACCGTCGCTGTCACATAACCACTTGGAGCCACAATAACCTCCGCCGCCTCCTGTCTCCTAGGGCACTCCAAACTTCCATGATTCAACATTTATCACTCCCTGCACAAACCAACCAACCTCTCATACCTATACCGTACCAGGATAATATCCTCCGGTGAGACCCGAAGACGTCGATCCATGCGCACCGGGTTGTTCAGAGGAAGCGTTACGCACACTCGAGCTTTCCCGGCTCTTAGCCCTGCCCTATCAACTGTTAGAACCGAGCCAATTGTTTCTCCTATCAACCGGACCGTAGCCTCGGTGAAGAGAGCCATCGGGAGGTCAAGAACTTCCACCCAAACCCAGAAGAAATCAAGAGGAACCGTTATGATATCAGAGAATCCATCATAGTCGTTTAGCAACAGCATGGTGGTCCATGGATCTCCCTTCTTCACCCGAGATAGATCCTTTGTAAATCCATGGACCTCCCTTCCCACCCGAGATAGATCACGTTGATTATTGAACGTGAACATGAAATGATCCCTCCGTTGTTGGACCTCTACAGGGATCAATAGATTCCACATCAAACGCACTGCACTTCGAAAGGAATCGAATTGCATAGCTCTAGCCGAATTTAGTTTTCCAACCAGGTAAAAACTTGGAGCAACAAAACCGGATCCTGAACTTTTGAGGTTTCTGAGGTCCACCGGTTCGTCCTCTTGTCTGAGAGAGAGCTTTGAGATCAATCGAGCCGTCATGGAGGCCATGGTTGCTCCTCCACTTGAAATCTTAATCGTGCCGTAGAAGAACGGACGTCACACAACTGTTTTCTCTCAACAAACCCTAACCTTAGCAGTCTTGGAGAGAGAGAGAGTCGCGTTATTAGGTTGTGCGTAGACTTTTTTGTGATGATCTCTGTTTCTTTTTGTGATGATCATGAAATATGATACTAATAACCGGATTACCTGTCATTTGGATTCGCTTTAGTGATCATATTTTCATTTACATCTGATAATGCTATTCTGTAAGAGTAAATTGAAACTTCCATTGTTGATTAGAATATTATTCCTACTGGGTCAACAATGTTTTTTTTGTTTTGAACTTTGGACCTTCAAATCTATAGGCTAAAAATAAAACACAAGAACAATGTAGGATATAGAAGTAAGAAAATGGGAAATGACCAACCAGAAAGATAAAAACCAACTGAAGAAAACATGTTTTAGATAGAAAAAAAGTTAATATATCATGATATGATAAACATGGCATGTTAGCTTAGGTCTCAGTAGTTCTCTAGATTTTATTATCAGAGAATCCATCATAGTCGT
Organism: Comarum palustre; assembly: GCA_951800085.1. Classification (NCBI taxonomy): domain Eukaryota; kingdom Viridiplantae; phylum Streptophyta; class Magnoliopsida; order Rosales; family Rosaceae; genus Comarum; species Comarum palustre. The sequence continues at coordinate 13,911,984 of OX637588.1, read as the reverse complement.
TTATCAACAGCATGGTGGTCCTCTGGTAAATCCATGGACCTCCCTTCTTCACCCGAGATAGATCACATTGATTATTGAATGTGAACAGGAAACGATCCCCCCGTTGCTGGACCTCTACGGGGATCGATAGATTCCACATCATACGCACTGCACTTCGAAAGGAATCAAATTGCATAGCTCTAGCCGAATTCAGTTTTCCAACCAGGTAAAAACTTGGAGCAACAAAACCGGATCCTGGACTTTTGAGGTTTCTGAGGTCCACCGGTTCATCCTCTTGTCTGAGAGAGAGCTTTGAGATCAATCGAGCCTTCATGGAGGCCATGGTTGCTCCTCCACTTGAAATCTTAATCGCTGCCATAGAAGAACGGACGTCACACAACTGTTTTCGCTCAACAAACCCTAACCATAGCCGTCTTGGAGAGAGAGAGAGTCGCGTTATTAGGTTGTACGTAGACTTTTTTTTGTGATGATCATGAAATATGATACTAATAACCGGATTACCTGTCATTTGGATTCGCTTTAGTGATCATATTTTCATTTATATCTGATAATGCTATTCTGTAAGAGTAAATTGAATTTTCCATTGTTGATTAGAATATTATTCCTACTGGGTCAACAATGTTTTTTTTTGTTTTGAACTTTGGACCTTCAAATCTATAGGCTAAAAATAAAACACAAGAACAATGTAGGATTTAGAAGTAAGAAAATGGGAAATGACCAACCAGAAAGATAAAAACCAACTGAAGAAAACATGTTTTAGATAGAAAAAAAAATTAATATATCATGATATGATAAACATGGCATGTTAGCTTAGGTTTCAGTAGTTCTCTAGATTTTGTTGTAATAAGTATAGTTTCTCACTTGGGCCACCCTTTGGTAAGTGTTGAATGGGAAAGTCGAGATGCTCACCATTTGCAAAGGGGAGGGAAATGCTACTCCCTTTCGTTTTGATTTTAGCAATGGGCAATGGGTCAATGTTTCAACATAAGATCTTCACTTTTGAAATATTTTGTTGAGAGGCTTGGTAGGCTTCCCTTGCACATTGGATATTCTTTGATAAAACTTGGTAGAAGTTACTCTCTTTTGCATTTCATATCACTTTCTGCTTCATTTAGTGGTTCTTTCTTCTTTTACCTCTTTCCCTTCTAATCCATCCTAAATTAGAGATTTGGTCTAGAGTGTGGTTCATATAGTTTTATTGACTCAAAATAAGTCCAAGATTTCGAAATCGTCCAGACCTCTTTTTTCCCATTGACTTCTGCAATTAAGCTGGAAAGTGGAATATTTTTTTGTCATATTCCTTCTTCTTCCTCCATTTCTCTCATATTTTATTTTTGATTGGTGAGGAACATACTTAATGGATCTTGTTCCTGGTCCGTGTTAATTGCATCGAGTTAGATCATGTTTAATTAGAGAGATGAAGGAAACAAACGGAGCTAACATAAAATGGTAACCACTCGCAGCCCCACTCTTATGCCATGGTTCTCGCATGCATGTTGTGAGAATGAGGTTATAGGTAACCATAGCATACAAAGGTCCTCAAATTTGGAGTGGCTTCTACCTATCTGTGCTATAGTTTTGGATCCACCCATTGAATTCTAAGGACAGTAAGGATTGTCATGTTGGTTTTATCTTGTTTGTGTCTCTATCATATCAGCTAAAAATTGCATTTCTATTCTACATAGCTCATAGGATGAGATGGGAAAATGGTGGGAGTTCTTATTTGAATGGTTGTTTTATGGAATTTGCAACATGCCAATTCTTCTCTTCAATTAGGAGTTGATCTTCTTTCTGTTCAAGTTTCTCTCCATTCTGCCTATTGCATTGCAAGCCTATTGCATTGCAAGTTTCTCTCCATTCTGCGCACAAAGATTGTGTATTGCATGTAATGTTAGTTACTTGAATTAAATTCATTTTACCCCATTGAAGTTTAGAGGTAACTTCATGTTAGTTCTTAAGCTTTCCAAATTTAATTAGAATGCCCCTTAAGCTTTCCAAATTTAATCAGTCATACCCAATTTAACAAACTCTGTCCAAATTGGATGTTAAGTCTATTAATATGGCCCACTGAAAGGGCTAGAAGGGTCAATTTATTTCTAAGGAAAAAAAACACACACACATGACAATGCTCCTTCTTCTTCGATCCTCTCCCATAAAATCTCCCCAAATTGCTCTCAATGACATCTGGGCAATCTTCATCATCCTTTCCTTAATTCTAAATGTTATAATATTCATTCCCCTCTTAAACATTACCTCTCTCGCTGCCCCCACACTACCAAAGCTATTAGATAAGAAAATTACACAGACAAGTTGGACGGTATATGTTAAATTTGACGTTACTGATTGAATTTGGAAAGCTTAAGGGGTATTAAACTGAAATTGAAAGTTTAAGGACTAACATGAAACTACCCCTAAACCTCATGGGGTTAAACTGAATTTAATTCTAGTTACTTTAGCATGTTTCATGCCTCAAATTTTCTCTTTTTAATGAATTACTGACCACAATGTTCTTTACTTATATTTGATGACTAGTTAAACATGTTTAATTTTACTTCCTGCAGTTGTTTTAAAATCTGTGACATATATATATATATATATATATATATATATATATATATATATTCAAATAAATTTGAGTTCTTAACTTGTAAGATCTTGTCAGGTAGGAGAAAGTACGAAAGGCGAGATAGTACCGAGCGCCAGTAGAGTAATGAGAGCAGAGGACATGGTAGAAATGGAGGATTCTGCACCCAACATATATCTCCACCCATGCTATTATTTTAGACTGGTAATGGTTGCATTTCTCAAGTGTCTGGGTTTGGACCCTAGTGGTGAAAATTTATCAACCCCACAGAGAGGGAAGAGAAAAGAAAGCTGATATAAACTCCAGTACCCCCACGGAATAGAGATTTAGCTTTTTCGGGTTCAATGTTGCGAGGGGAGGACACTTTTGAGTCCCATGAACTTTAAGCAAAGCTTGCCAACAGGAACTGGTATCGACCTACAAATACAAACCAATTGTGAAGGTCCTGGCAGCATGAGAGAGTGTAGGAGGCATTACAGGTCTCAGGCATATATCACAATGACTGTAAATGGTATTTGAGTGATTGTAGGACCATTGTTTGGGAATAAAATATGGCTGTACTATAGAGAATAGGGATTGATTTGTTGGCAAAATGAGGAATTCACACTCTAAATTGTAATCACACTAGGTGATTTGACGGGACGTTGCGGCGGAGCCCTGTTAATCTGTGTCTCAAAATGTTGTTGGTGTTGAAATGCTCCGGAGTATGGATGTGTTAAAGAGAATTAGTATAAAAGAACATGAATACAACGCACCACAATACAATAGATATACACACATACACAAGCTGATATTAGTTTACATAACTAAACAATATTGTCCAAAAGTGAAATTGATCTAATTCAAGCCTAAGCACATTATTGACCGATGTGAACTGAGGAAAAAAATGGATCTCCAATGAGTTGGTGATAAGTAATAATATATTATTGTTAACAGATTATTGTTTTTAGGCTCACAAAATACCATCAGAGTAAAATCCGAGTTCGCATTATCACTATCTTCGTCGACTATTCCTATTTGTCTTCTGAATGTGGTTCTTCTGAATATTTAAACTGTGAGTTGCAGCATAACTGCAAAAATTGAGCAACTTTTGCAAGAACCAAGAAAGGAAAAAATCAGTCATGCAAGGATGTCTAATCACTACTAGAAGAAAGACTTTAGCCAACGAAAAAAATAGGCCAACAAAGACTTTTTTGTCGGTTAAAGTGGCTTTTAGCTGACAAAATTTTCCTTCGTCGTCTAATTCAAAAATTTGTTGGCTATAGTCAACTTTAGCAGACAAAATTAAATTTTTTCAGCTAAATTCATTTTTTTCGTCGGTTTTAGTCTGTAAACTTTAGCCGACTAAATTTTAAAATTTAGCAAACGAAATATATAATTTTGTCTCCTAAAATGCCTTACATTTTAAACTTATATTTTAAAGTTAAGCCGACGAAATAGCTATATTTCGTCGGCTAAAACCCTAAATCTTAGTCGACGAATACCCTAATATTTTAGACCAAAAAAAGAATACCCTAATATTTTGTCGGCTATGCTATACTAAATAAAATAAAAATTTTATATCACTAGTTGCGTCTCATCGATTTGAAATTATTTTCAGTTGAAGGTCCGGCCAAAATGCGTAATTTAGATGGTCAAATGACTGTTACCGTGTATTTAGGGGGTTGACTTACGAGTTTGACAGTAAAGATCGAGCCCTTAGCGTTGTCGGATCAAGTTGAATTTTTTTCCATAGACATATTTTGACATAATGATCATATCAGACGGTCGGATTTTTTTCTCAAGTTTGATCATCGGAATCACAGCATGTCTACTAATGTTGTATAACTTGTTTACTAAGTTTTAAGTAAATGTTTCGTTTTAAAAACAAACTATACGTAGAACCTTCAAACGCAAAACAGTCATGAAATAAGATATGATCGGAATGGTGAAATACGTCTACGGTTGAAAAATCATGTAATTCCAGTAAAGTCTCGGTGTCGATAGTTGCAGTCAACTCAATTTACCATTCTTTCTCTATTTGGGTAGCTCTATCTTCGAGAGTTATTTTTTAGTAAATATTTATACCACTGGTTGCGTCTCATCGATTTGAAGGTCCAACCAAAATACGTAATTTAAATGGTCAAATGACCGTTTTTGCGAAATAAATAAAATAAAATAAAATAAATAACTATAACCGATGAAATTTATTAAAATTCGTCAGCTAAAATTAAATAAATAAAATATATAAAATAAACTAAATAACTATATCCGATAAAATTTATTAAAATTTGTCGGCTAAAGTTAAATAAATAAATAAAATATATAAAATAAAATAAATAACTATAATCGACGAAATTTATTAAAATTCGTCAGCTAAAGTTAAATAAATAAATACAATAACTATAGCCGACGAATATAATTAAAATTCGTCAGCTAAAGTATGGTCAAAATTTTCAAAATCCCTGCAAAAACTTTAAACTTTAGCCGAACAATTTTTGCATGTCATCGTCTAAAGTATCCTCAAAATTATCAAAATTTCCGCCATTTTTTTAAAAAAATTTCTATATCTTTCATCTCTCTCCATCTTCATCTTCATCTCTCTTCCTCCTTCTCCTTATTCTCCTCATCCTCCTCCTTCTCCTCCTAGCTCCTCCTCCTCCTCCAAACACCACCTTTGGAAAGTGGTGTGGCGGAAAAATGAAAAAGAAGAAAAAAAATTAATCGAAAGTAAAAGAAAAAAAATGAACATAAAAAATGCAAACATTTTTAAACTTTAGCCGACGAAATGTAAACATTAGACAACAAAATTCAAACTTTAGACGATGAAATTCAAACTTTGGGCGACGAAAAAAAATAACTATAACCGACGAGTTATTTATTAAATTTTATCTGCTAAAGTTTACTCGATCAACCATTTTGACCAATAAGGGAGGTTTCTGCTGACAAAATTTTGTCGCATAAAGTCCAAAAATTCGTCGCATAAGGGAGGCAACGATGTACAGTTATTTCGACGGCTAAAACCTTAGCCGACAGTCTTTTTCTGACGACTTCTTAGCAGACGAAAAAAATTTCATCGGCTAAAGTAGTTGTCATGATAATGAATAAACATGTAGAAAGCTCAACAAATTTCCTCCTCACTTAAGTCTGTATGCCCAATGTAACAGGACTCAAAAAGTCAAAACCATGGTACAACAAAAAATTATTTCAGTTCATATGGTTTAGCACTGCTATTATTAGTAAATGTCTTATCACAAACAAATTACCAAAATATAAATTTCCTCATTTGAAATTCAAAAATGTACACACTACAATAAGATCTTAGATTCTACAAAGAACAAAACTTCAAATCAGCCAATGACATGTAAGCCTCCCAAGACTGCAATAAATTTGCTTCTAAAATATGCTCCCAGAAGTAAGCTGATATCATTTATAGAAACAGATCCGACAGTGTAATTAGCCTGCTTCAGTAAGGGTGACTTTGATCTTTGGAGTAACCGCAACAATATACATTCCTTCAACTGTTATGTCTCCTTTACAATATTCACAAATTCCTAATAATACAATATTTTTCTGATTGCTTAATCAGAAAAATATTGTTTAAATCAGCAAGACATGCTATATTACTGCACATTGGATCCTAAATTTATTTTTCATTTTAACATGAATGGATATACATAATTTCTCATTGGATGATTATGGATAGACCCTTCCTATATAAACAATCTGGTTATGATGAATTTTCTTTTGACATCCATGTCCAGAAATTTCAGGTCCATCAAAAATGCAATAGACAAAGTTCCACAAATATAAAATAAATATCGACATATTGATATGGGATTCTTAACAGAAAAATATAGAGCTTAGTTTATTGTGTTAATCCAGCGCGCTTTTGTGCACATTTTGCATCCTGAACTTTGATATGGGCAAAGCCAACCTTGTGCAAGTAATATTAACTTTTATTTGGTCGTGCAAGTAATATAAACCTAAACATCCTCGACCAATATTTTATTGAAGGAAAATGATATGTAAAGGACACTTCAACTGAGAATGATACATTACTAATCTAATAACCTGCAATTCCAGAGAAACTGCAGGTCCCTGTGTCATCTCATGCCTTCCCAACAGATTTCTTGTTAAAATCAATATTAAAAGAGCAAAAAAAGAATTAATGATCAGGAGGAAAAAAGTTGTAAATATGCATGACTTATTATCCAGATTAAATGTAAACTTCAAAAATTCATTTCTCACCTGAAATTAAACAGAGAAGCTTTAGATTAGAAGCCAACCAAATTTATATATAGAATACAACAACACATGCAATCATCAGCAAAATCATCTTGCACAAAACTCAGATCACATCGAGAAGAAGAGTAACTGGAAAATGGTGGAATGGAGAGACTCGAGAACAAACCAATGACAACCCGCTACCTCTGCAATCGAAATCAACAAAACCTTTCAATCATCGATTTCTAAATCAACTAATTCTTACTTCTATAGGAACAGATTCTTACTTCTATATCAACTGAATCTTAATAGTCTACTTCGCAAGAAACAAAGTTTAAAACATTCAATCATAGATACCATTGAGTGAAATATCATGGGAACAAGTTAGGTTAAGAGCAATGTTCTAAAACTCGGTCTAGTTGGCCGACTAATTGGTGATTAGTCGGTAGTCGGCCGGTCACTAAGACGATTTTAGTATAGTCGGCCAGGAGAAAATCAGGCTAGTCGGGGGAAAATCGGGCTAGTCGGTTCAACTCGGATTAGATCAAAAAAAATAAAACGGCGTCATTTAACTCGTTTTGACTCGGTCAAAACTCAAAACCTAATTCGAGTTTAATAATGTAATGTTTTATTGACTATTTTTATTATTTTAGACATTATATTACATTTTACTAAAAATATATTTAATTATATGTTTTAAAAATAAAAATAAATTTAAAAATTAAAGTCCGAATACTTCCTCGACTACTCATCTACTCGCTAGTGTCTGGCCGGCCAACTGACGACTTTTAGAACTTTGGTTAAGAGATTGGATACATTTTTGGGATTGAGAGAGAAGTGAATGCCTTCAAAAGAGCATTAATAGGTTGCATTGTACCTTGATAAATAAGCTTCTTTAATGCACAAGAAGTAGCACATAATAATCAGTAAGTTTTCAATTGTAAAGAATGTAGTACAATCAAACTCGCAGATAAACAATGATCTAATTCTCTTATCATAACAATAATCATAGTTAGCGGTAATTTTTCTTAGGGAAAAAGTTAAATGTCCATTGATCAAAGATCATACGACCGAAATGTCAAGAATGAATAGTCCGAAGACCATACAACTGCAAAGTAACGAAAAAACGAAACTAAGCTATGATTTTTTTTAAAAAAAAAACCTCAAAACTACATCAAAAAAGCCGGATGAACACTAGAAAGCATAATGTCGATACCCATATCAGTTCCACCTTATTCCCTTATTAGAGGTCTAAGACCCAATGTTGTACCTTTTATCATAATAGAAAGGAAGATTCACTGATAGAATATCAACATGGATCTTTCTTAGTTACCCTAGGAAAACTACTCCTCCTCTACACTCTCATCCCCTAGGTCCTTTTTTAGCCCAGTTAGCCACCCATCACATGGTCCAGTAAGCCTCAGGTCCGACCCACCATCAGTCCACCCTAGAGTCTTAGGGTTTCCATCCACCACGCCTTTGCCACCAAACCCTCCGACTCCGACCACCAAGGTTTCCTTCGGCTCTGCTTCCCAATCCAGCAAATTCGGTGGCCTCTTCTTCCAGTCACATCCATCACCGCATCCCAACCAATCTTCATAACCCAGCATCAGCAGCCCATCTGAGTCGCGCTCACCGTCGCTACTTGTAGCTTTGGCCTCCAACGCCTCTGCAGCCAAGCACTCCCGTGGTCGAACCCAAAACACCTTTTGCAACCCTTGATTTGATATGAGAATCGAGCCTTCAACCTTCGCCGTCATTGACCAACAAAGCAGATCAACCCTCGTCATCGTTGACCCAACACCCGTAGTGAGCCAAGCCTCTGAAATTGAAGAAGCCAACACATCCAGCCATGGAAATCCTCCATGGCAGTCGTCATCCAATACACGAGCAATGTCGTCTTGCCGGAAGGAAGAGCATCGTCGTCGCATATTGAAACCTAGGTTTCGGAACTCAAAAACCCCCCGAGTCTCTCATAGGTGCTCTTGCATTCTTACTCTAGGAAAATAGTTAGTAGTAATTATGTATTCATAAAAAAGCTAAAATACTATGCAGCCTCTTAAATTTTCAAAGCTAGAATGCCGAGATAATCAAAATACAAGAACTACATAATATTTTTGTACAGAAAAAACCCATGTAGAGAATAACGTCATTAGGATATCTTTTATTAAGAATTAAATTCATTACAATTGAAAACTTACTGATTTTGCCCTTGAATAAGTCCTTGTAAATCTTGCAGGTTGGATCCTTATTCAGTAAAGAAAGGGAAATTTGTACAAACTTTTCGAAATATCATAATCGTACACCATGATTCTCTCTCAACTTAGTATTGATGTTTTTAACCGTTTTCACCATCAACTCTGTTATTGAAGTATATATATATATATATATATGATCTCCCCCAGATCCAGGCTTCGGCCTCTGCTTCATCCTCTCCAACTCCACTTCTCCCCCAACGCCCTTGCCAACCAGTACTTCAGCCTCTTCACCAATGTCATCGTCCCCGTCATAGCGCCATTACTCGCAATCAAGTTCGACACCAGACAGAACCACAAGTTAACGACCTAGACCGGAACCACATCGAAATCGATCCAACAATATCAAATTAGTCGTCACGAACACCGCCGGGTACTACAACTCCAACAACAGATTCGTTTCGATGCGTGGAATCCACCGAGTTTTGCTCTTACTGCTTTCACTCCTCCTCTGGTGACTGCTTCTCTTGCCGCCAGTGCAAGCGTCGTGTCCATAGGGATTGTGATTCTGAGTATCAAAGCGGTGTGGTCCGACACGTCGTTGGTGATTGTCGTCATGTAGTCTGCAGCGATTGCTGGGTTTCAGAGTGTCTGGCTTGGTGGAGGAGCAGAAACAGTGGCGGTGGCGTAATTGACCGGGATGGGTGGGTGCGTAGATCGATTCTCGCTATGCCTTGGTTTCTCAAAATGGAAACTGATACCGGGATTGGGATCGCGAGTATATCGCTGCCGGGAGACTAATGCCGGGACATTGTGTCGCAACCAAGGTGCCACTGGGACACGAGAGCCCGAGAAATTGATGTCGCTGCCGGAATGGGTGCCCAGATAAGATTTTACAGTGATGTTATTCCATGGATAGTCTAAACAAAGAAGAGAAGAGAACCTGGGTATCCATATATGGTAAGGATGAAACTCATTGTGTTTTATGTTTTGGTCGATAACTCTCATCAGGATCATGTCCAGCTTTTGAGTACCGACTTTCAAAATATTAATATTCTCATCAGGATCATGTAAAATTTGAAATGTTAAGAGTAATTTACTCTTATTTTTTTATGAACTTTGACACTAAGCAAATTAGTCTCGGGGATGCCATCGTATCAAGTGTCAATGTGGCATATATGACAGGTGTATCTTAGATAACTACTGCAGTACCAGACCACCGATCAAAACATCAAACAACAAAACAATATATCACACATGAGAATTCGTAGCTGCAAAACTGCAAAGAGTACAAGGCAGATCGAGCAAGTTCTACAATATGAAATTGAAAGATTCATCATCAGCTGATGATCAGGTTCAGCACAGAGAAGAACGACACAGGTTCTACCATTTTTTTGAGAAACTCATCAAGCCTTGCCGCAACTGTCTGGGAATCGATGACTACTCAACCGCTCAATACGAACATATAGTTTTAATGTCAGATGCTCGTCCTCCTCCTGTGATCGAACGAGAAATGAAATGCAGCGTAAGAATTCACCCCTTCCTTGTAATATATAACAGTTATATGGGAAAGTGTAAATATTTTCAGGTCCATTATATCTTGAATTTAAACCTTAGTAAGAACTTGGTAATTTTCAGGTTTTGGCCTTCCAATAGATATCATTAACTCTGCTAATGCTGCAGGAAGATGAGGGCACGAGCTCAGGAACAGGGAGAGAGTTGAGGGCAAGGGTGAAGAAACCAACCGTGAGCTCTGGTCATGGTGCACAGATTAACTAATCTAGCATCAACCTAATTAACTAGTTTAATTTACCGTTCCCTAAGTTCATCCATAGCCTAGTTACTGATTTTTTTAAAGGATAATGTACATGGAACTCGGCAACTCTCGGCCATTGATGTACAAATTATTATTGCCTGTTGTTTATTATTTTAATTGTACTACTTATTAGCAAATTATATACTGTATCAGGTTCAGTATACTGTATAGTTAATTTTGGTATGTTTTATATATGCTGATTTCTTATCGTTTATAAGGAATTCTAATGGATTGTTTCACTTGCGACCATGCACAGTGAAATTCAGAAAATATGTGTCTTTGACTAATGCAAATATGAACTGATCGAGAAGGTGTTGAATGTGAGAGATTATATGTTGTTAGCGTCATTGTTCAGTTTTCACTTTATAAAAGAGAAGGTAAATGCGAAAATTATTAGTTTCTCTTTTGTAGAGTTTGCACTTTGGAGATATACTTGGACAAAGATGAGGCATAGGCTTTGCCAGAATCAAATTTGCAATTTTATTTCTAAGATGATGTAGAAGTAGAACATATGGCGACAAGAATTGAAGAGTACATGATATGGACGACGGCAAGAAAGGGGAAGGTTTGTACTATGCATGTCTAGACTCCAAGCTCTAAATGAGGCGAATTTTACCTTTTTGAGAAATGCCCCTGAAATAGGAGTCATGGGTGTCCACACAGATTCAGTATGGACGGTGTTTTCAGGAATTTAAGGTCGCTTAGACCCTCAAAAGCAATTTTCTGAGTTTATTTTGGAATTTATTAGTTTAAGACTTTACTTTGTTAGACATTTTGTTTGCGTCTTATGGTTTTGTTTCATTATTTAAGTGTCATCTTGTGACTGCATATCTTTCATATATCAATAAAACTTTAAAATTTCTCAATTTTCCTTGTGTACTCCAAAATTTCTCGTAGATTTGAGAAATCCTAATCTTTTGGACTCAAGAATGTCGTTAGTGGACTCCAACGTGATAATTTCGCTACATCATAAGATCTCATTGTCGTATATTCACTATTTTCTAACATTATAATACATTTTTTATTTTAATAAAAATAATTATTTGTAATAAAAATAAAATAAAAACTAGAAAAAGAAATCTCTTAGTCTCCTAACTAGTCTCTTTTGCGTCAGTTCTCAACTTTCATAGTCCGACTAACGCCTAACGCTTTTTTAAAACGATGATATAAGCCTTTGGTACTTGTTGCCAACCGTTTCTAATACAAAATAATGCAGGTGCTGTTATTGGGAAATTCTTATATGAACGACATGTATATACTGTGCAATCTTAGTTATTCATAACAATTTATATTTTTGATTACCCATGTATCAATATTATATCTCATAATATCAACCATTCACATATGTCGTTTACATACACGGCCGTGTATATAACATACTCCCGTTGTTATTCGGTATTCCTTTCTTGTTGGTGTAAACACATTGGCAGTGCCAGTGAGTCAACACCTATTAGATGATTTCAACCCTTTGTATTTGAAGCACGTATAACTTTTTAATTATAAAACAATCCAATTACTGTTATTCGACTAATCTTCTGTTATTGTTCGTGTAAACACATGTTAATGCTCTGAAATCATTATCGGTGTTATACATGTGAATTTTTAAACATATTTGCCCAGATTTTAGAGATATATAATTTACTAGAAGGCTATGTTTAAAAAGGCGAGCCTCAGGCAAAAGACGAGGCGTAGCGAAGCCTTTTCGCCTCAAGGCGCCTCCCTAAAGGCTTTTGTCTCTAAAGGCGCTAAAATAGCGCGCCTCAGGTTTATATAGCGTAAAAGACGTGCCGAGACGTAGCCTTCTGTGTGTGTGTTTTTTTCAGATCCCTTAATTAGCATCAAAACGACGTCGTTTTGTTTTGGGTATTTAAGAAAAAATAGGGTTTTTCGTTATCACTCTATTTGCTTCTTCTCCTCGGTGCCCTAGTGCCTTCTCCTCCCATCGAGACGGATTTCACCCGCTTCTCGATTTCATCTGTGATTTCACCTAAGCTTCTCGGTTCTCTAGTTCACCCAAGCATCTCACCTTGCCCAAACCTCTATACTAGGTTCGAGTTGATGCGTTTCAATTTTCAATTGCTCTATAATCTATAGCATGTTTGTTAGTTCATCAGTTCTTCTTTCAATCGATTAAATTTTTTATATATTAAACTTCAGATTCATTGATAATGAGTTATTCCTAGAATAATCAATTCAATTGAGTAGTGATTAAATTTTAGATTCATTGATAATGAGTTCTTTCGTGAATGATTTTATGTTGTGTTTTTGGCAAATTTCAAATTTAGACATTATGTTTGTAATAATTGTAATTCTAAATGTATGAATGTATTTTAATGACTTTATATTTAATTTTAATTTAAATATTAGAATGTATGAAAGGTTTTGGCTTTTCGCCTCAAGACTTTCAAAGCTTGAGGCTTCGCCTTGATGACGACGGCCGTTACCGGGCTAATGATAAACAACCTGTAATTTAAAACTCTGTCATTGTAATAACTGTAAGTAGGGATCGTTCTAGCCGGAGACACTAGGGAAGGATTAACAAGTTAGTAAAATTCACAAATATAAAATAAATTTATAAGCACAATTCTGTCAAAACTATACAAGTATAAACACATGATCAAATCCAAGAGCATACAAATTGGCAATACTATACAAATGGTATTGAAACATAGATATTAACATATATACGAAACAGCTACATAACAACTACCTGATAGTTACATAACAGTTATGCACAAGTATGAAATCGACATACACAAATATTCAAAAATATATATCTACAATAATCACATATTTACCGAATTATGATGGGGTGTTTTTATAGTGATTTCTAGGGTCTTAAATCTAATAGTTACATATGTGGTGGTCAAACATCACTTAAGCATCAAATAACACAAACACCGTTAAGAATACAAATCAATTTCATGCAAGGAACAATAACAACGTTTAGATGATCCTAGACTTTAATTAATTTCAATCTATTAGACTTCTCATGTGTACTCAGAAACTTCCTTCCGGTCTGATTCTAAGACATATATGTGTCACCCTTATTTAAGATTTCCTTCCGGCCTAAATTAAACAAAAATACACTTACGTTCTAGAGTCGATTAGAGACATGATCCTAGGTATGACATCACTCATCCTATTAGCATGCAAATCACTTACCCTAACAACTCTTTGCAGTAACTAAAACCAAGAACTTCCTTCAGGTCTGAACTTAATCCTAGGTTACTACGGCTTATTAAACTCCCCCCTTTGGAAACATTCGTGCACTAGACTATCCTAGGGTTCGATTACATGATCAGATGGTGATTAATCAATTAAAGTTTAACATGCATAAAAACATAAACTACTGCCCTAAATCACAAAACCAACAAACACAACATAACGTTGGATACTACACACATTCACATGTAAATCACAAAGAAGAATATGCAATTGAACATAGAATGTAAAACCGATAAAACCAAAAGATGAATAAAACATAATTACACAGTAAAATTATATAAACCTTAAGAAGATCCAACCTAACCTACCTAGGTTAGATCGGCTAAGGAATGGTTGAAAATCGGTGGAGGATTGGCGACGATCAGCTGTGATCGGTGGCGGTAGGTTTGGGAATTTTCTGTGTAAACGGGTTTTTGGGTAGAACTTGGCTATTCTAAGCAAAAGTAAATTGTTTGATGACACTAAAAATAAACTATTACATGAGTATTTATAGAGAGAAACTAGAGCAAATTCGGCAGCTCCCCAATCCTAGCCCAAATAGGTTTAGGTTTTCCTTCTTAAATTTGGTTTGCTTGGCCAACAAGACTTGGAGATTATAGAGGCTTCTTTTCTGAATCATGGACTCCCCTACATGTTAAGGGATCAATGAAAGACTCCCTTATACGTTTTGGTATCCTTAGGACAGCCGAATCCCATCCCTAGGCTCGGTAGAACAAGTTATCCTGTTTTGACCGGAAGAACTTTCCTAGCCACTATTTCGGCTTCTCCTTGATGGTTTCTTCGATTCTTCTTCTAAAAAAATTCACATATCTTCATTAAGCTCCTCACCAATCATCTGGCATGCTTAGCAAGGATTTTGGTGAAGAAACACACTCACGAACTCGGTATACACTTTCAGCAAAATCTGTCATGTTTCCAGCAGACAGACCTCCGGCCATTGTTTCCGTCATAATGCCTTCCTCAGAACTTTGATTGTCGCGATTCTAAAAGATTCTGAAACTAGATATCCACAGTTTTCCATCAATATAAAGCACATCTCATGGTTCCTCCTGGATCGTCCTGGAAAATTTTTTGAAGTTGAGTTATGGTTTCTGGAAATCCTCTGTGTTTTTTGTTCCGATGTCATGCTCTCGCCCTCCTGCTCCTTTTGCTACCTTTCACAAGTCCGATTCGCATGATTCTTGTTTCGTTAAGTCCATATACATGTCATCTGGTCATTAAAGAAAATTAATCAAGTAATGACAATGTACAGATTAACAGAATTGTAAGAAAACATCACGATCACATCATAAGTCAGCTTTTAACAATTTGGTTAATAATTTCTCTATTTTACGCATATTTTAGCCCTTGCTCTACAGAAAAAACCCTTATGATAAATAAATATAAATACTACACTAATAACGGATAAACATAACATAAATGAGGGTAAATACATATTAAGAACGTAGCATAAAATACTCCTATCACTTCCTCACGCCTTCGTCTTTTTAAACATAGCTAGAAGAAAACACATGTTACTTATTTTATAAAGAAAAATTGAAAAAGGAAAAACCCTATAAAAGATGCATATCCTTTATATGGGAAAATGAAATGGCTAAAGAGTCTTGGCACTCAGCTCGGTCTCTCAGGGAGGTAAGTAGAGTGCATTAAAACCCATTCATGGCAGGTTGTCCGTTGTCTGTTGTGTGTTAAATAGTTATTTCATCTCAACCCCGAAAGGCCTAAAAACCACTATTTTGCACCATCAAAACCACCGATCAAATAAGAAAATGGAGTCCTCGAGCTCAGCCCACCAGAGAGAAGAAGAAGAGCGATACCCCTTGCTGCACAGCCCCTGCCATTTCTTCGAGCAACTCATCACCTCTTGCCTCAAGTGCCTCGGACTTGATCATCACTTCTCCTCTTCCGCTGATGAAAAGACAAAGGCAGATCATCATCAAAGTAATAATACACAGCAGACTGAAATGGAAATGAAACAAGGAGTAAGAATCTGGATCTCTTCTCTCTCTCTCTCATGATCACCAAGGGTTTTAGAATTTTATGTTTACTGTGTGCTTTGTATGGTATGCAGGAAGAGGTTGTTGTGATAGCCTCAGGTACTGAAAGTTCGACAAGAGCTTTGAGAGTGAATCGGTCTATAGGCACTGGTTCAGGTCCTCAGATTAACCGTGTTTCATCCTAAGTTCCTAACGGAACACCTGCTGCTAGCTTCTTCTACTTGATCCTTTTATCTGTTTTTAACTTTGTAAGATTAACTTTTGCTTTAAATTTTAATTAAAACGCACTGAATCCTTCATTGTATATGGATCTTCAACAAATTTCATTGCAGTAGATTTTGAACAAATTAAGTCTCGTACTCCCTCTGATTTTTTATATTGATCGTTTTAGGTTTTGAGTTTTGTTTCAATATATAAGTCGTTTTAGCTTATAATTCATAATTTATTTCTGAGGCACAATAATGACATAGATAAAAGAATTTCATTGTGGGAATTTATATCTTAATCTAGCTCTGGCAAACTCCTTAAATAGGACAAGCTAAATAAAAGTTAAATTGTCATTAAAATTGTTTCTTAATCTCTGTGCAAAATCTTAAAATGACCTATATAAAAAATGGAAAGGAGTATGTGTTTGGTGTTGACGGAGTGGTACATCTATGGTGGTTTACTTTGCATATTATTCTATTCTATGGTGCAATATATGTGTGTGTGTGTGAGGACCCTACCATTAAGGGGTCTTTTTTACATATATGAAGGATTGAAAATTACATCAACTTTTTGATCACATATCAACATTTTCACCGTACAATATTTAGATGTATATATGTAAATCATTTATGTAAAATTTCATCTAATTTGGTGATCGTTAAGGCTTCGAACTAACTGAAATCAATTGACGGATCAAATCTGCCAAAACTGAACCGTTCATACTTAACTTTTAATTTGCAGTTTTGAGCACCTTAACGATTACTAATTTGGATGAAATTTTACAAAAATGATCTACTTATATAGAACTAAATATTGAACAGTGAAGATGTGATTTTCTGATAAAAAAGTTGGTGTAAACCTCGATCCCTCATATATGTCAAAAAAATGAATCTCATATTAGAAGGGAACTATATATATATATATGCAAAACTTTCACCATAATGAATAAATTTCATCAAATTAAATGCATTAAACTCTGGATTCTGTGATGAGTAATTAATTCTTTGTTCATGAGGACCAAATATATAATGATGCATCGATCTGTTTGCAAGCAAGTCCAAGAAAAGCATTGGTGTTTTTCCTTCTTCTTTGGTACATATAGAAAGGACGACTTCGATCTATTTCATTCTGAATAAGTTTAATAGACTTATGTTGCGATTTGGAGAAGCACAAATGTGAGATAGAAAACCTCTCAAATTATGAAGTGGGGTGCAAAATACTCATTCGAGTGTTGCATTGAGTCGTAGTTATTCAGAAATTCTCGTACCTCATGAGTCATGAGATTTCCGGTAGAAATAAGCACGAATTTGTGGTCGACACTCGACAGCGCATTAATAGAGATCAACTTTCCAAGATGAAAAACAAGAGGAATTCTTGCATGGGACACTCGCACCACGTCATTTATACGACCCTCCAATACCAAACTGATACATGTTATTTATTTATTTATTTTTTTGTTGTCCAATACCAAACTGATACATGTTATATTTTTTTGATGATTTGGACATTCGTCAAAAGAAGGAAAAAACCAAAGCAAATCGGAGGTCGATCTCCGATCAAGATCCCCGAGAAACCCAGACTCTCCCATTCCCATATTCACCTCAATCCGTCCTCAAGCTCCAAGCTCCGCCTTTCTCTTGATTCACCAATCGCTTATGATTTCTTTTGGATCAAGGTGAAGTTACCGGGGACAGTGAAGACGTCGATGATGTTGATTTGGACGATGCAGCGTGCCAGGTGGTGGCCGATGGTGGAGTCAGCATAGC
The DNA here is from genome assembly GCA_951800085.1 of Comarum palustre. Lineage (NCBI taxonomy): Eukaryota > Viridiplantae > Streptophyta > Magnoliopsida > Rosales > Rosaceae > Comarum > Comarum palustre. Next base: position 13,893,985 of record OX637588.1, on the reverse strand, counting down.
TGAACACGACGGAGGGGTCTGAGTTTTTGGTAAAAAGAGGCACCCTTTTGTAAACTACCGACGTCGTGGTTCTTGACAGCTTTGCAAACATCTAGTGAGCCGATCTTGGTGTCCATGAAGATTTATAAAGATTGACACTGTGTGTAAAGATGGAATCTTTGAGGGTTTAAGCGATTGCGTGGTGGTGGAGCTTGAGGGTGGGATTGAGGAGGAGGATGATCTAGAAGAGTCTGGGTTTTGTTTGATCGGAGACTTATACCTCCGATCTGTTTTTTTTCTTTTCCAGCCATGGTCGATTCAGAAAAAAATTAACAGACATCATTTTGGTATTGGGTGGTCGTGTCAAATAGTGACGTGGTGCGGGTGACCCACGCAAGAATTTCTCGGAAAACAACGGTAGAAATCAAACGACATGCTTGTTTAGTGGGTAAGGTGGGCGGTGGTTCCATTTTTGTCTTGTACTACTTGGTATGGAGCTCCTCGGCTTTGCATTGGAATACCAGATTCTCACAGCTTTCAAAACCCTCTTTGCTCCTCTTTGCCTTAAGGCCCCATGTGGCTGCCTTTAGCTTCTGTCTGCAATATCTGATGATGAGGATTCAATAGCGTCATCTGCCAGCTCTGCACAACTACTCCTACTCAATTCTTTAGTGACATGCTCATAGTATTGCTATTCTTACTACCAAGGCTGTGCATGGTTGTTTTCACGGCTTTAAGAAGCTTGCCATTTACATCTGTGTAATCCAATGAAGTGAGTAAGCCTTTTTCAGTCTTCTTTTCTTTCTTGAGCTAATATAGTTAGATTCCTCGAACAAAAATATTATGTCAATGGTCCTGAGATACTGGTATCAGCACTCAGCAGTGTCTAATCTATACAGTAATTTTGGGGATTGGCGTATCTATGAAGTATAGGTATCGTGCCCGTATACGATACAGGATATGCCTCGAATCGAAGTACCCATGCAACATTGCTAGTTACCCTATTCATTTCAAAAATGATCGCAGGGCAAAAAAAATTAGGACAAGAATAAATTCAAAGGGAAGCCCTTCATCAATTTCTTTCACCAACATTCTATCATTTTAGCCATTTTACCAGCTTAGCTCTTAATATTATCAAGTCAAACGCACAAACATGCGCTGCGAAACCGAGCATCTGATTCCCATTTGTCTAAAATTACCAAGTTTGATCATCTTTTCAATGCCTAATTCTGGCCAATGCCAATGCCTGCCTCTGCCCAAATTCATCACCTTTACTCTGATTGCCCAAAAGCATATCATATTTAGTTCAACGATCTTTTCAATTCCCTAACTCTGACTCTACGTCTCTACCCATGCTGCACAATTAACCTTCAGTACAAATCACTGCCCGACTGTACTCAATTTCAGTACAAGCTAAATGCACACCATCCCCGAACCCTTCCTCCTGCCCTTTTCCCCCTTCCCCTCACAAGATAACTATTAAGGCTGGACGCTTCGTACCGTAATTCCGATCTTGTACTGAAAATTGGCGGGACAGGACAAATTTGTAAAATGATAGTACCGTACCGTTCCGGTAGTTTGGAAACAAGACAGGACGGGATCATCCTGAAAGTATAAGTGTACTTGTATCCGTCAGATTGCTAGGGAGTATACTCTTACAATAAACTTAAACACACTGAATGAAGCGCCCAAAATCTAAACTGAAATTCAAAGTACTAGTTTCATATGGCGAGAGTTAAATAATTCATTCACATTTGGTGATGATGATCATATGAAAAATATCAACCGCTACAACGAATCTATGTAGCGATAGCTAGAGCTCATTTGATTTTTTCAAGCTTGAGTGTTTTCTTGAGATTTTAATTAATTAGTTAAATGAAAATTACAAACATTTAATTAATTGGTTATTGACCCCCCTTTCATTTTTACAATTTTTATTCATCTTCTACTTATATATAGAGTTAGAAGTTTAGAACTAGGGCAATTATACCATGAAAAAAATAACACCATGAAATATATACATGAGAATATTATACATAATAAAATATTTATCAATATTGGATAAGTACACATTGATTTTATAAAAAATAGATATAATTTTTTTTTTCAAAAATTTAAAATCAATTTCGCTCTTTTAAGTATTATTATTTATTTGTTTTCTATCGTTTCGAGATCTCAATCTTGTCCCGTTACCGAAAGGGATTGGTCCGTGCGGGATAGATTATTAAAAATGTAATCCCGTCCGTGCGAGATTCGCCGAATCTCGTCCCATGCCCTGCTATCATTCAAGAATCGAAACGGGACGGGATTCGCATGCCCAAATAGCTATCAATCAAGATCGTCCCTTACAAAATGATGAATGCCTAGTACTCCACAACCAATTAAAATTCCCGCACCCTAACAAATCACCTTAGTACTCCACAAACTGATAAATGCCTTACAAAGCCTCAGTACCACACGACCAAATAAGCCAAGCACCTTGATACTCCTAAGTACATCACAGCAATTTCATCAATTCAGTATCAGGAAGTTATTTTAGCTTGGATGCTCGCTTTCAGTAACCAAACCCGCACCAATACTTCATCATATACAGGGATAATATCTATACATTTGTGTTTAATGCTCATAACCTGAATCAATTATTCAAAACCAAGAATTTTCAACCCAACTACATGACTTGAATTATTTCTATGACTATACAATAAAGTATTTTGTTCCAACATCAGTAAAATGAAGTGCTCATATGCTCATGGCCACAGTAAGTAGATACGAACCCGTCAGAAAGCTTTAGATGAGTCGATACTAATTGTAAGTAGTGTTTAATCGAGTCAGACACTATTCTATATTCTGACTAGAGCCTTTACTTACCAGACTAAAGCTTGTAAGGCGGGGGAAATGAGTCAGCAATCAATGTCAGTACTAATTCAGAGCATGAAATTGGCACTTCAACTTTAGATACAATGATAAGCAGAAACACATAGGGTCCAGTTCAACAAGAGGATGTTATTGATCAAGTAGAAGCATAACAGCGGTGGTCTTATACAAGAAATCAGTTGCACTTGCACATAACAACAGAAAGGAAGATGGAAAATCAAAGGATGTTTAACTCAAAGCCCAACTGGAAGTGCACAATGCTAACTTAAGATTTTAAACATGAACTAAGGAAGAGTTATGTACATTCACAAAATTTGATGCCGCTCACCATGAAGCTCCCGTTTGTGTTGTGATCTCCGCTATTGCTTCTTCCGCCTGATCAAATAGTTGATTGCCAACCCAGAAAAGCGGGTGATGGTGAAAAACATTTGCCAGAGAGCACGACTCTTGACAACTCCCTCTCGTATGCTTCTAGCAGTTCTAGCCAATGATGGCCCTGGCACCTCAGTTTTCGGACTTTCTACTACCTGCACGGATGCTAAGCAAGTAAAGATAAATTTTACATTCATTTCTCCAACCCAATTAAAAACTCACAGAAAAACAAAACAACAACAAAAAACTGACAAAGGCTACGGAAAACATGGATAACCTGTAGGAGCCACGTTAGTCAAGCCGCGCAACCTCTCCTCTGCCAAACGAACACCTCGAGTAGAACTCCTCACACCCTGTGTAATCTCCTGTCTGCATAACCGAATGAATGAATACAAATTCAGCCAATGAAAAATGCATTACACACAATAACGAGTCCAAGAAACAGTAAAATGCCAACCCGAGATAGCTGAGCTCCATGGTGAGGTCACTGATCTCCATCCCGGATAAACGAACAGCAGCCATTGTATCCGGAAGCTCTTCCCTCATCACATCCATAAGCTTTGCAAGTGAATCACCTGCTCTCTTGAAAGCCTTCACATTTGGTCATCAACAAATCAATTTCCATAACAACACAAACCCAATTGCCAATTCTAACCAAAACCAACTGAGCTATTCAACATCAAACATACCAGAAGCGTTGGAATTGCAGAGCAGAACAGCCACGTGGCAGAAACCGCCGCCTATTCAAAAACCCCAAATTCAAAAAATCAAAACTTTGATTCAAAATGAAATTTTCTTGAGAATTGTTTAAACAATCAAATTTGAGAGCTTACAGTGCAAGCAACGACATTGAGGACGACGACGTGCCGTTGGGTGAGGTTCCACTGGAGCAGCTGGGACGACGGCGATGGGGTTCCGATGGTTTCAGTGTAATGCGATAAAATTGACGGCTCGGATGCGCCATTAACGTACTGTGAGTGGACGGTAACGGAGTTGAGCCGGCGTGCCGGGAGGCTAAGACGGTATGGGAGACGGTGGGGAGTGACGGCGTTACCGGCGAGGTTGGAGTTGGGTTTGATTGTAGGGTTTGAGAGATTCAATTTCAGGGCAAACGACATTGTTTCGTTCGCTCACAAAATGGTGTAATTGTGTGGAAGACCCTAGCCTAGCTAGGACGTTGACGCTGTGTTCCTTCCTTGAAATCTTCACCCGCAGGACAACAGCAAGACGAGGAGGTTTTTGTCATTTCCTTGCAATTTTCTTGTTCACATTCCATATTTATGATGAGAGCTAATACAGCTGGTTAGTAATGAAAACATTATATGCGTGTTAATTTATTTTTTTATCTTGTTTTATAAATTTTTTATTTTAATTTATTGATTTAACTTATTATTCTTGTCTCTTTTAGTTTTTTCTTTCTTTAAGAAAATGGTTGAGATATAAAAAATAAAAAAAACTATCAAGAAATTGTTCATTCTACCTAAGATCTCATAATTCTTTTAATAGTATGAAGGTTTAATTAATCCACATGTATTTATAGTAGTTCAAAAATTTAACCGTTTGACTTTCTCAGACCTCTCTTCTAACTTTATTAATAGTAGATCTACCCATGAACTCATAATTCTTTTAAGTAAGAAATTTTAATTAATCCAAAAGTATTTATGGTAGTTCAAAAATTTAACCGGTTGATTTTGTCAAACCTCACTTTTTTTAGGTAAATGGAGTATTCCCATGATCATTGAATCATAAATGACCTTGACAGTCAAATACATGAGGATTCACAGATCACTCTTGTACAAGAGTTCAAAACTAAAATAAAACTAGAATGAAAAGACAAACAAGGAATTGAAATAACAACCTTAAAATTATGTGTCCGAACAAGTGGACCTAATATATAAAGCAATGAACCTGATGAACCAAATACCAGCTCTCCTGCTTCGATTAGAGGGATCAGACCTCGTTTGGTGTACCTTTCATCAATATGAGAATTTGAGCCAGCATTAGGAACAACCAAGGATCTTTCCTAGTTGAACTAGGAAATCTGCTGCTTCTAGGGGTCACTCCTTCTCGTCCTTGGATTCGAGGCATGTCTCGACGCCGGAATACACAGACGATCCTCCCGGCTCCATAGACTCCGACACAGCTCTGTCCAGAGCGAGCTTCTTGTTCTTGCTTCCTCGAGGGTGTCCGGGTCCTCTATTTTCTTTAAAGATTTCTTTGGTGATTTGTCGAACCTCATGATCACCAACTCACCTCCAACAAAGATAATAAAGCCCATCTTATCTGGTTGCAGAAGGGAGGACTCCAAGTCTAGCCCATGCCTCACCCGTTTACCACCGGAGACGTCCACCTCCTCTCTTTCAAGACGGAGACCAAATACCGTGGCCGGAGAGGGGAAAGCTGGAATCTCTCGTATCTTCACCGACTTCTTCTCCTGTGAGAATAACATTGCCAGAGTTGGAGATGTCAGAACTGTTAGGATTTTGGAGGAATTGGCCGTGAAGACCAATGGCGAGGCCGCCATGGCTAGAGGTGAGACAAGATTAGGGTTAGGAGCTACTTTTGCTTTGTTAGGGAAAACTTCACCGCCATGATTAATCATGGTACAGGTACGCATCTCCCTGCCAGTCTCTCGTACCTGTAAGTGACTCGGATCACATCCACCGGACAGACCTTGAGTTGGCGTTCCAGGCGAACCGGTTGGTGCAGAGGCAGGGTAACACAAACCCTAGCAGTGTCGACATTGAAGCCTCGGATATCTACATGCAAAACAGGGCCAATGGTCTTAGCCACCAGCCTAGCCATTGTCAGCGTGTTCAGCGCCGCCGACAAACCCTGGATTTCAACCTAGATCCAAACGTAGTCCAGGGGAACATACATGATATCAGAGAATCTGTCGTAGTCATTGAGCAGTAGCATACCTCTCTGATAAATTCAAGCCTTGCTTTCTTCACTTGATTCTGATCTCGTTCAGTAGCAAAGGTGAACAGAAACCTATCTCCCCTTGCTTGCACTTCCACCAGGGTGGAAAACCTCCACATGGAGCGGACACCGCTCCTGAATGCATCAAAGTTGACCGCCCTTGTGGTGTTAACACAGCCAACAAGATTGAATCTCAGGGCTATAAATCTGTTTTCTAGACACCAGAGATTGCCCTAATACCAGAAACCAAGCGTTTGTTATGACGAGGTTTTCATCTTACCTACATGTCAAGAATGAATCATGCCTCACAAGTAGTCCATACATCAGCTACTAACTGAAACAACTACAAATAACCAAAACTGAACAAACATCTGGTAAACCGAAGTGCCTAAACTGACTAACGTAGTAAACCTAACTAAACAATTAACTATTTGAGCTGTAATCCAGCGTGACACGTTAAAATGGGCAAATTGCTTAATGTTAATTATATGGAGCTCAAAGTACGTATAGGATTAACCTAGCTAGCTAGTCCAAGCAACTAACTTAGTCCCAGTTAATCCTAAGTGCCTGCCCATATTAACCGAACTACCTAGTCATATATAGTTCATTTTGGTGTTTCTTATGCATGGGTCTTACGCTAGTCCTAGCTAGCTAGGACTCATAATTGAAGATGATCGATGGTTCACAGAGTTGGTGCAAAATCTCATTTAGCATGTGAGTTGCATACGTGCAATACAATCAACTTTGCGATTTGAATGAGGCCATCAATCAAATTTGGACCAGTGCGTGGATCGGTCATATATTATCGCAACAACAAAAATATTAATTGCATCTGAAAGTCTGAAACCATCTTCCACTTTGAACCGGCCGGGTCCGGTCGATTTTTAAAGTGCGCGTTAAGAAATGAAAGTTATTTATTTTTATTAGTATTTTAACCCTTATTATTTGCCTGTTAATTTATTTTTATATTTTATAAATTTACTTATAAATATTTCATCTTCATTTTTTTTCTTTTAAAGAAATTAAATCTCATTCTCAAGAACATGAATTGTCTATTTTATCCATATTTTATTAAATTAGTAGATTTGAATTTTAATAAATCAAGGAATGTTCAAAAATTTAACAATTCTCACTGTTTTCCAAATCTCTTCTGGCTTTATTAATACATACATATACATATAGCCTCATTCCATTGAAGGATTCCTATTGTGGTTTATTTATAAAGATGAGGCATTTGACAAACTTTTCGATCAAAAAATCATATTTCGACCGTTTAGTCCCTTCACCAACTTATGTTTTTGGTCATTAAACATAATCAGTGTGGGATCTATTGTGACCACCCAAATGTGGTCACTAACCATATTTAGTGACCAAATTTTCTAGTTTTAGTGACTAACATCGTGGTTACTAATATTCATATTTCTTGTAGTGTAATATAATGTTGGTCTTTTCCTTCTCAAGGTATGTCACCAGCAGTAATCCTCGAAGATCTAAAAACAACAATGTGGACTCAACCACTACTTTGCAAGAAATCATAGAGAAAATAATGTTGTTAATTAATCTGAGTCCCTTCTTAGTAACAAAAAACATTAGTTAGGCCAAGCAAGACAAGTTCTCCGCGAAAGAATCCATGAATTAGTACTCATTTGCCGCATTTCCAACATTTCTGAACTGTTTGTCCTCAGGGTCGAATTGAAGTCTCCGTATCGACCCATTTTAACCACCAGATGACCACTCTTTGTAAGACAAAGTGGCTCGATACACGGTTCTTCTGGAGATCCTACCAAACACAAATTGAACAATTTAGTCCATGACTCCACAACACCGTACTCTTTCCTCACCCACAAGTCGAAAAGAAGTGTTTCCCTCAATCTCAAATAAGGCCAGCCAGAATTGATCCCCATCACCATGATACCTTGAAATTACGGGTGGACGGTCTCAAAAAATCGTGGTGAATATCGGCACTGCGAAATGATTCATCAACCATGTTCAGTGCCACAACGGAACCAGTAATGTCCACCTCCTCCTCGCTTGTCTAGTGGCGTTGAACCCAATGAAAAGCACCGTTGACAAAAGCACCACGACCCGTATAACCTATATAAGGATGAAAATAGACCTTTCGACTTTAATCCATCCTAAAATCTGCTCTACTCCCTAGGGCAGAAGCCATACCCAGCCTTCCATTAGGGCGGGTTGGCCTTAACCTTTCTCGAGTAGAGTAGGGAAAGTGTTGAGCAAATGAAACCCGGTCTTACCCTACGACCCTACCCTAATGAGTCATTTAGGACCGAACCCGGCCCGACCCTAAAATCCTGCCCTTTAGGCCCTAATAATTTTTTTATTATTTTAATATGTTTCTTATTTTTTAGATACAATACAACTAATCTTCTCTTTTATAGTTGATTTGCTAGCTTTGTTCCTTTGAATTCCTTTTGTTTTGTTGATTAACGATTGTATTTTGATGATTTAGAGTATTAGTTTGTGTGATATATGAGTATAACCACTTAGTTTAGAGATGAATGTCTTAAATTAAGTATAATGTGTATGCATGCAAGTTAAATATAACCCAAAAAATAAGGTTCATTACATATAATTCTATAGCTAAATTGTGAGAAAAAAAATAACAAGCTTATCTCGGCCATGTTTAACCATATTTAAAGGGTCAGCCCTACCCGACCTTATTAGCCCTAACGAAATGGGCCGCTAGGCGGGCTAGAGCTTACATATTCAATTCTCGATCCTACCCTACCCGGTCCTAAATTTTGTTGATTTTGACCGATCCCTACCCTAAACCTTAAAATTTAGAGTCGGGTCGGCTCTAACCCGGCCTATAATGAGGCCTAAGTGAAAATAAGCAGGAACATTGCTAAGACTTCTCGAGGTACCCCTAGATAAGGACCAAACCTCAACCTCACGATCGGGTGCCATGACAATTCTCACGACCTTCTAATCACCGATACGAGAATCATAGCAGAAACTATAATTTGCATACACGAAGCACTTAAGGGCACGGGCACGGGCACGGTTAGGATTAGGCAAATAGGTACAGGCTCTCTTTGATTGAAATAGTTGATTTCGTGAAAGTTAATTGCACAATGGTTTAAGTGGATGAGATCACATTACTGATGACAGAGGCTAGTTTGGGTTTTGTTTGTGTTCTCTACTACGGGCATATTTTTTTGATGATTCAGAGTGACATTTTGTTGTTAAAATTTGTCAAGGTCTAGTCACATTATCTGCAGCTTCAGTAATACGAGTGGTAATCTCCTATCATACATGGCCTCTAGTCAAATATCATACCAGATTTATATGTTGCTTGGTATGATGACGACATGATTGGATTACTTCATTACTTGGAGTTATCAGTTTCAGACTCTTCTAGAGGGACATGAACAGATGAACTGTCACATCTCAGGGCTATTTCCGGCCTCGGAACACGACGGTAACCGCCGTAATCCCAGTCTAGAGAAAAATCAATACGTCATTTGACGTACTAATAACCTTCCAGATCGAAACCACAAGGTTATGGATAAAATAATCAGCACACAAATGATATGAATGTCAAATATGAAATAACAAATGTGCAAAATAGTATATAAATACTTTACAAGCGGAAGGTAGCAAATAAAAATACCCGAGACAAATATAATACAAGGAAAGAGGTCTCAGAATCACAAGCCCGAATAACATCTCAAAGTACGCAACAGATGATAAAGAATACACCAAATACCGAAATCATAAGATATGGAGCCCACACCAGAACGGGTGTCCCCGAAAGTAGAAGTGCACGATGACCGACGTCGCTCCACGAGCTCCTAGTCCAGCTCCTCCAAAGATGGGTGCTGAAGACCTGAAAAGATGTAGGGGTGAGCAACTCGTCCTCGCTAACCCAAATAGGGCCCAAAGCCAACCAAGTCAGGGTTTAAAACCCATGAGAAAACATATAGCTTATATATGTACATATACGTATAGAAATACGTTCAGGGTATTTGAAAACATATGCAATAGCCACGCACGCAAAGCTCGAGTAAAACATGCTGACTACATAAGAAAGAACTCTCAGGATCCACGTGGCCAGGTTTATCTTCACAGCAAACCGGGGCCAACTACCTATGCGTCTGTAAACGAATAGTAACGAGAGCGTCTATTTACAGCTAATGTCCAACACATCTCTCGTAACAGCATACTGCACTTGCGTCTCGCTTAACTCTGTACGAGACGAGCGTAAGCGAGATAAATAAATTAAACAAGGCATTGCCCCTCTGGAGATTCACGGTCATTGACACCGTTGGAAGCGTATTCTAAATACTAGGTCCTGTCGCTCTCAGGCCAAACACCGGAAATCAGGACAACGGTACTACTCTTTGATCTAAACACACACACACCAAATGCTGTGGTCATATCTTAAAATAATGCAGCTATACTTTTATATGTAAGTAAAGAAAAGCCACCAACCCGGAAGGGTTTCAGCTCACTCATTTGGCATGCCCCCTACTTCCTGATATGTTGATACAGCTGGCTGCGCCCCAACTCCCGGTCCTCCTGAAACCAACGTCGACGTGCTCCTGAGTCTGTGGGTGAGATAACAATGACATAGTCAGGTATATGTGATTCGAGGATATACTATCTACAATTACTACTTGATAAACATTCTCTGTTTATCTTTCCGACATTAGAGTCTAATTTATTTGACACTGATTCTCAAACCAGTGAGAATTCAGGATTATTTCATATTCGGTACTTACGTCGTTTCGTCGCGTGTTTAAGTCAAAAACCTTTAAAACATTTAACCGTAGTGATCAAAAACGTAAAAGTAAGTGTTCTACGGTAAAAGTCAAAAGTCAACTTTGGAATAGTGAAAAGTCAACTGTCAACACTAAAGTCACGGTCAACGGTCAAAAGTCAACAGGAGAATAGTAAAAGTCAACGGTCAAAAGTCAACTACTGAATAGTAAAAGTCAATCGGTAAATAGTAAAAGTCAACAATAAACCGTAAAAGTAAAACAATAAAGGTAAAAAGTAAAACAGTTAATGTAATTAGTAAATCTGTCAGGTGTAATTTGGTAACTTTACCCTCTCGGTAAAACTGTAAAAGTAAAACTGACGCTGTAAAAATCAGAGTTTTTACCGCGTCGGTTCTCGACCGTTTGTGTCGCCAGAGAAGCTTTGTTTTCCGACCAAATCGAGTCCCTAGGCCTGTCTTTTCTCCTTCTACACATCTTAGGTTATTCAACAACACCAAAATCACAAGAAATGGTCGAGGTTTGTACCTCGAAGGTCCTCCTCTGTTTTTCCGGCAGACCTCCTCTGGTGGAGCTCCGCTGGCCTCCTCCTTGCTCCTAGGCAGCTTCTGGTGGCGCCTGGGAGCTTCCTTACTCTCAAAGAGGTTTGAATAGGTTCGATCCCCACTGCACAATGCTTCCTCCTCTTCCTTACTCTCCAAGAGGTTTGAATCGGTTTGAATGGTGGATGTATAGCTGGTGATTAGAATTCTCCCATGCCGGGGCTTTTGATGCTGATTTTGAAGCTTCAGTTCTTGTCATTGTTTCTACAGAATTGTAGATGTAGGTTTTGTGTTTAGGGTTTTGTTTTGGAGATGGAGGTTGTTTAGGTCCTCAAGAACGTTCTGTGCTCTGATACCATATAAAGAATGATATTTGTGTGAATTGAATCGATTTTATATCTCTTTCACCGATTACAAATATATATACAGCATGTGAAGTAAGGCTATCTCATTGATTGTAGCAATTCTAGCTAATGTACAGCTAAAGAACTTGCTATACAAGTCAATTATATCAATGCAGATAACAAACCATAACTAACTAACTAGGATTACATTCCTAGATGTCTCAATAGAAATACTTTTTGTCCTCCAAAGTATATGATCAATGATGAGGAGGGAGTAACAAGTGAAATCTCTACAACTTACGAACAGTGGAAGAGGATTGACAAGACCATATTAAGTCTTCTGATTGCTTCACTCTCTTTTGATACAATGGATTATGTGGTTGGCAGCAAGACGTCAAGAGAAGCATGGATGAGGTCGAGTGACATGTATGCAACAATTTCGAGATCACATGTTATGCAACTAAAAATTGATCTGTATACAATTACAAAGGGAATGGATTCCATTGAGAAATATTTGGTGAAAGTCACACGTGTAAGAAACCAATTGAACTCTTTAGGAGTACGGATGGAAGACGAGGACATTGTTGTGGTTATACTTAATGGTTTGCCTGCAGAATTCAATCTCATAAAAGCAATTATTCGGGCAACAGAAACAAGATATTGTAAGAAGGGGTATTCACAATCCAATACCTGATTTATCTTCTAAGATAACTAAGAAGGATGTGTCTCAGGGATATCTGGTTGACAATAGGCATAACATTAACAACAAGACTTTAAATGGCGGAGGTTACTTGAATTTTGCAATGGCTGTGCATAATTCTGATGAAACTCAATCTTTTGGTATTTTTGATGTGTCTCAGGGATCTCTAGTTTCCAATGGGAGCAAAATTAGCTACAAGGTTTTCAATGGTGAAGGCAACACTCACATTGTGGTGAAAGTTGTGGTAATGCAGGAACTGAAAGTGGTAATGTTAATGGTGTTTATGGTCATGTTTCTGAAAATTTTATTAATATTGCTGATGAAAATAATGCAGATGAGATTGTTGGTGCTCAAATTAATGTTGCTGAAAATGGAAATGTTTATGGGAACACTGAGAGTCAAGTTTGTGTTTCCGAGAGTGTTTTAGATGGTCCAAATGAAAATGGTGTGGATGGAAATATTTTTAATGCCATTGAGTATAGAGATGATGGAGAAGTGGCAGTCAAAAGGTTTGAGAGGGCAGATGGGCTTGAGCGTTTGTGTGGTCCTTTTACTACTGAGTTTGCAACAATGGCAGGGTGTTTGCGCCACAAGACTTTAGTTCAGCTTCATGGCTGGTGCTGTGAGGGTAATGAGCTAGTTCTGGTGTATGAGTTCATGCTGAATGAAAGCCTCAACAAAATTCTCCACATAAGCTTCATTGTGGTTGGTGTCTTGTGTTGGAAGCAAAGGCTTAATATCGTTCTTGGAGTTATATCTGCTCTTGCGTATCATCATGAGGAGTATGAGAGGCAGATAATTCACAGTGATGTTAAAACTTGCAACATAATGCTAGATGCAGAGTTAAATGCAAAGCTTAGGGATTTTGGACTAGCATAAGTATATGATCACTGTTCCATCACAAGAGAAGCAACCATATCAGCAGGACCAATGGGATATCTTGCTCCTGAATATGTTTACTCTAGTGTTTCAACTGTTAAAACTGATGTTTACAGCTTTGGTGTGGTGGTGTTAGAGGTGGCTACAGGTAGAAAGCTAGTGGAGAATGAAGGTACTCTTCTCAGTGATCCTATCTTGTATAGATACATTTTTCCTTTGTTAAAGAAAGGGTGCAATGTTCTACTGAAAGATATGATCGAGTACTTCAACATGTTGCTTCCGGAATTCATTCTCCGGCCTCTTATTCTCACTTAAGGTTTACAACAACTCATATTCAGTTCCAATCTCAGTTTGGTTCACCCCTGCTGAGATTGAGGGGAGGTGTTGACAAGTCAAAGTTAGTGGTCAAGGAGGTTGCTGATGCGGCTTTAGTCATGTGAATTTTATTTCTTCGCTGCTACTATATATAGATAAATTCTTGTAATATTTTCATGATGCTTTTTATAATTGAAGAACCCAGAGAAGTATTATTCAGATTCTCTCTCATTTCTCTTCGTCTCCTTCATTTTGAGCTGAGATTTCATAGTTTCATTTCAATGGATGTCATGTTATCATGCTTGACCAAGGTAATCTAGGTACGATTTATCATCCGTATTCAGTTGCACGATGAAGCCATGCTGCAGCTAGACCACAATAATTCATCCTGATCGACATCGAAAGATTTCGCAATTTTAATATTTTGACAATACAGTAAAAGAAAAAAGATGCATGAAATTGTTTTTTGGTCATTTGTTAAGTTCTCGACTCAGGAATCAAATCCCTAGAGCTCTGTAAAAACAGGAGGGTTAAGGATAGGTAGGGTTTTGTCGAAGAGGCCTGTTTGGCGGCGTCCCTGCGCTGGCGTTGGCTTCCGGCCGTGTCGGTGTGGTGGTCTCACTGCCGGAAGGGCAGTTGAGATGGTCTTGATGGTTCTCTCACCTGTTAGGCCGTGGTGGTAAATCGAGAGGGCGAAGCTGTGATGGAGGCGGATTGGGAGGCTGTTGGCGAGACTGTGTTGTGGTACAGTGGCCTCGATGGCGAGGTCCTGGCGTCACTGATGGGCGGCGGTCGTGGCTTGGTTATGGTGAAGATGTGAGGTGGTTTGGCGGGGTGATGAGATGGACTGAACGATTGCGATGGATTTCTCGGTTGTTTTCGACCAATATCTGTCATGTTTAGTTAGGGTGATGACGTAGAAGGATGGGGTCCTTTGCTTCTCCATTGCAGGTCACGGATGGAGTTGCTCTACAGGCGACGACAACTTCAACAGCGTGGATGGTGGTCTGCATCAAGGTCCCAGGTGCATCTTGGGCCGCATCTGTTCGGGCTTCTCTATTGATTCGATTGGGTTGAGTTGGGCCAAGCTCATTTGGGCCTAGGTCTTTGCTATTGTTTTATAGGTTGTCTTGGGTCTAGATGCCCCTCCTCTATGAGCTAGGGTTTTGGCCTCCTCTTTGAGAGAGGATTTAGGTTTGTTGGTTGGCTAGTGTAGTTTGGTCGTGTTGTTGGGTGTGTCATGGTTATGTTGTCGTGTCCAGTGTCTATTTTAACATCGGTTATTTCTTCTTGTCAATGTAATGAGGAGGTTACATATGCATATATACAGGTAGTTTTGGCATGTAGAGTTTAAAAGTGTTGTTTTTTTGAAGTTGACTGTCAGAATGTATCGGTACTTCTGGATTAGGTTAGGTTACGGTTGAACCCATTTCGGTTCTTATCCAATGTAATTGTTGGGTTTTCAGGTAGATAGAGGAGAGTATGAAATTTATTTCCATTACCGTTGTCTCTCATGGTTGTAATCTGTATTCCCGTTAATAAACTCTCTATTGATTGCTCTTAAAAAAATTACCTCATATCAACAGTAGAACTGGCCTGTTCTACATTAATACTCTTCTGCGTCAAGAGCAGGCCAGAATATTAAGGGTCTTTATTCTTGAAAGCAATGGAAGCAGTGGCAAAAGTAGCTGCGGTTTCACCGGCAAGATCAGAGTCTGGATGCTGCTCATCAATCTTGAAGGTGGTCCGCGGGGTTGTCATGTTTTCCGGTCTGCCCCAAAAAGAGTGATCAGAACCTCCATCGCCGACTTCACCATATAGCACATTTGCTTCAGGGTGTGCTTTGATCAAATAGTCTGTGCCCCACTTAATGGCGTACGTCCAATGCGTTTGAGAGCTCCTTCTTGGCCTCAAGTTTGTCTACGAACTCTATTGTGCTCTCCATGAAAGCATTGTTATTGTGAATGCCACAGCGAATCCAAACTTGACATTGTCACCAGCATCATATTACCCTCCAACAAGATCAACCTGCAATGTAGGTCATTGCTCATTTGCTCCTTTTAGTCAAGGGTAAATAATCAAACAAGTGCAGGTTGCACAGTGCAACTGTGTGTGCATGTCTATATCTATATATTAACTTTGCTTGGGGCTTTTGAGTTTCGGTGAGATCATTGAAGAATTAGCCCGTGTTCTAGGATTTTCTGGTGTAACTAGAGATGAAACCTTAACCACTATTCCAAACGTACTTTTGTAGAGTGGCAGGAAGGGTAACTTAGCAGTCAACTCTTTTCCAAAGTTGCCAGACTACACAGTTAACCTCTAGATTTCACATCAATGTTTATATGCCATAATTTACAATAACATTTTGTAAAGATTTCACAAAATGATTTACCCGGTGGGGGGAGAGGCTGGGTTAAAGATTTACCCGGTGTGAGATATCACATTGTTCTAAGAACTATAGATGTTGTCGGAAGATCGTCAACAAGAGTGTTCTATTGTGTTGTAAATTCTTATTCAAAACTTGTATCATTTAATAATGCCATTTGAATCGCTATAAACATGTAAAAAGTGTATGGATAACCCAATACGAAAGTTCCAAAGTTTTGCAAACAAGATTTTGAAAACTCAGTTAAATAAGGCTATATTGTCCCTGCTATCAACGTGTCTGGGTGGTGTAGTTGGTTATCACGTTAGTCTCACACACTAAAGGTCCCCAGTTCGAACCTGGGCTCAGACAATCTCTTGCTTCTTTTTTTATTTATTTATTTTTTAATTTCACCAGCTAAAGAAAATTTATTTCACCATTTGAAGTTTACCAACCAGTATTCTTGAAATTTATTTACCGACCTTTCTAGGATTGCAGTCAGCTCCAATGCCCAGAATTGAACAAGGTATTGACAATAATCATTGGATTTTGAAGGTAAAGCTCTGCTCTGTTCATTGAGATTCCCCAAATAAAGTTATAGCCTTTTGCTCTGTTTTGTTGCTAACTCTTGACTCTAACCAATCGAAGTGTGTTTCTATGTTGGCATTAACCCACTTTAGAGTTTGGGTTCTGTCTTTGTGAGCACTTGCAGTTTGCTCTCCGGTTGAAATTTCTTCTATGAGCAATATGAGATGAACTAACTTGTCTAAATTGCTACTTTAGTTGATTACTTGAGCTTGTGTGCCAATAACTGATTTCCATCTTATTATATTTTTGATTTGCATATTGATTCTTTTTCTTTCTTTCTTTCTTTTTCCTTGGATTGAATTGCTGTAATATTGACAAGGTGGATTCCTGAAGAAAGAGATGTATGTGTTCTAGGCATGTGTAGGTGGTGAGGTGTGTTTAGATCTAAAGATAAGATAAATTGTGGGCTTCAAAAGATAGGTTGAGCACTTTTTATCATACAGTTTACGATATCCATTTTGAATAGATATTGTTGATGCAATTGCCATATGAAGTGCCTTGATCATGCAAACCACATATGATGGTTGGTTGGCTAGGACCGCAGAAAGCTGTTGTTGTTTCAGTTTCACCATCTTTTTCTTATGATTTCCATGTGTTTATAATTTATATTCTTATTTTCTGAATTGGCAGAACTACAATTTCCGAGATGTTGTAATGATTGCATCTTCACACTGCTTGTGTCTTACATAGAAGACTTAGATCTTATAAGAATAGGGAAAACAACCCTATCACTGGAAACACTTTGACAAGACTTGCTGAACTTGCAGAATCTGATTTGGGTTTTAAAGATAAGAAACTAGTATGCAAGTTCAACTACTTTCACTCCCAAGTCTCACTCTCTCAATGCCCAAGGTCTCACAATCAAAGCAACTCCCCACCAAGCTTCTGAGGTTGAAACCACATTCCAAATGTTGGTTTTGCAATTCCTCTAAAGTAATGTTCAAGTCACCAACAGGTGTAAGATACCATGGTGGTTTGGTTGGGGTCAGGTGTGAAGTAGCACAACAAGAAGATGTAGATGATGGGTTTTATATGAGGAGGTGTGTGGAGCTTGCTAGAAAGGCTATTGGGCGTACTAGCCCTAATCCTATGGTGGGTTGTGTTATTGTCAAGGATGGGAAGGTTGTTGGTGAAGGCTTACACCCTAAAGCTGGCCAACCACATGCTGAGGTAAACTTGTTTTCTTTTTCTCTTATGCTTGTTTTGATTTCCTTTTTCAAATGTGTTTGATTCTATGTGGTGGTGATGTCTTTTTAGATTATGGTTTAACTGTTCATTTGGTTGCTGAGAACTACATGACAGCAACACTAGTTGAATGATAAAAATAGCATATGGAGCATTTAGTTTAGTGGCGTGCATAAGATGAAGAAGAAGCTTTCTGCTTAAAGTTTTTGAAGCATACACTTCAGTTTTGTATACAGAAAATGTTCTTACTAGAAATTAGAACTTGGGAGAATAAATAGGGGAATGGCAACAGTAATTCTTTGATTTGTAGTTATTGTTATTATGACAATTTATCTTCTATTGTTCATGAGTTTCTTGAATCTAAATATTTGAAGAGCTGTTGAGGGATTTCATATGAGGAAGATGAATGTTACAGGTTTTTGCTCTGAGAGATGCCGGTGAATTGGCTGAAAATGCAACTGCTTATGTGAGCTTGGAGCCATGTAATCACTATGGGAGAACTCCACCATGCACTGAAGCGCTAATTAAATCCAAAGTTAAAAAGGTCGTGGTCGGAATGGTTGATCCAAATCCAATTGTAGCATCCAGGGGGTTGGATAGGTTAAGAGATGCTGGAATTGACGTTATAACAGGTGTAGAAGAAAAATTATGCAAGAGACTAAATGATGCTTATATCTATCATATGGTAACTGGCAATCCATTCGTCACTGTCAGGTAAACTTCCTTTGTTTAGATTAATCCATAGCAAACACATGATCATTTAGCTATGAAAATAAAAGGAGTGGAAACTGTTGAGAAATATATCCCATATCGGGAATATGGAACTTTGTCTGTGGGTTTATAAAGGTTTGAGTTACTCTCTCTATTGCCAATTGGTTTTAAAGTTGAACCTCAGACTACTTTATCATGGTATCAGAGCGGGTTACCCACATACTCGTGTGAAGCCCAAAGGTCACACGAACTCCACGACCACCCAAGTTGTTGTCCACGTGTTAGGCTTAAAGATTCGTCACACGTGCGGGGCGTGTTGAGATATATATCCCACATCCGGAATATGAGACCTTGTCTGTGGGTTTATAAGGGTTTGAGCTACTCTCTCTATTGTCAATTGGTTTTGAAGTTGAACCCCAGACTACTTTATCACCATTCTGCTCCCACAGTACTGTTACGCTCCTTCCATATGCCCCAAAGTAGAAAAATCAAATCCCCCAAATACAAATACTTGAAAGCTAGTAGCTAGCTTATGAACACAAAAGCTGAACCAATGCACAAGTAGCAATATTAATGTGAAAAGTGAAAAAATCACCTTTAGCCAAAAACGCCATTAGATTGCAGCAGTTGCTTAGTGTAAGGGCAGTTGCTTAGTGTCAAATCATACTCGGATACTCCTTACCAAGCTAGATCTAATATGTAAAATGATAACATGATTGGTTAAGGTCTCTTATGTGTCTATTGTTCACAGGAATCCATGCAGTCTAAATTTTCAAAGCCAGTTCTTTAGTTTCATGCCTATCTGCCGCAGCTATTGTTTTAACAGCTTCAAAGACTGATTCACTTGATGCTGGAAAACATGTCTTTTAAGTTGAGAAGTCACAAGAGGGCATGACATCTCTTGATCTTATACGATCATTACGATAAAATTAGGGAGTTGGCACTTGGCAGGCATGTTTTCACTCTTATATATGCTGAAATTAAAATTGGATTCAGTTGAAAAGTAGTGAGTCTAGTATGTCAGTATATGTCTTGCAAGGGGAAGACCTAAAGCCCTTCTTTCCTTTTGCCTACATCTCTTCAGAATTATTAGATATGCGAAATGCCCTTGAAAGCAATCACTACAGCTTGAGTTAATTATATAGGCAAGTTTGATCCTTCCTAAGCTACTTTCACCGTCGTTTCTTACTCAAGTCTTCTCTGATTGACCAAACTTTGAAGGCTTTGGTGGAGAAGAAATTTCTGAGTTGTTCCACTTTAAGTCTCTGACTTCCTTTCCTTTTGGTGAACATGCATTATATACATGTATCGTTGATATATATCATCAAACCTATGCAAGACATTTATATATTGTGCATGTTCTGTATCAAAAAATTGTGCTCCTTACATGTATAGACTTTCAACATATATATGGTCTACATTATGTCAATACGGCAAACACAGACTACAAACGTGGGTTATTCCAAAATACAGTTTGCAGGTGGGAAGCAACTTAACTTCATTTTCTCTATATAATCTTGATTGCGTGGTTAATGTATTCCCAATTCAGTTATAGTGATTTTGTTTTCTACCTTCAATTACGAGCTGCAGTACTCGCTCTCATGGCAAAATGAAGCTATAAACAGAACGATTGAGGATGCCATACTTGAAGCTGAGCAAAAGGGTGTCAAAGTTATTAGTTTAGGTCTCTTTAATCAGGTAACAACTATATAGTGTGCAAGTCTGTTGGTTTAACTAAGGTTAGATCTCAATTATTTTTTCATCAATTCACCTCCCTAATTCACATTTTATTCCCATTTATCTAAGCTCACATATGTATCTAATTGAATCATTATTGATTCATCTTCTTCTTCTTTGTTTCCAGAAATTTCACTTCAGGGTGAGGGGCTCAATAGCTATGGTGGCATATATCTCCAAAGGAATCCACGACTGAAAATCAAGGTGGTGGATGGAAGTAGCTTAACTGTTGCTGTCATCCTTAACAGCATTCCCAAAGGAACAACCCAGGTTCTCCTTATAGGCAACCTCACAAAGGTTGCTTATGCCCTTGCCTTTTCTTTGTGCCAGAGGGACATTCAGGTATATGTCAATTACTCATATATGTGTGTATGAGACTTCATAGTTTCATTCCTATACTTTTTATTACCTGATGAGATCGATATTGGATACATTTGTTTCAGGTAGTTACATTACACCAGGGTGAGTACTTGAAGCTCACTAAATCTTTAAATGCTACAGAAAGTAAGGTGGTTCATGGCAGAAGCTATGCTAAAAAGGTAAGGAAAATTTTGCTTAATATACCAGCTTCCTTGACCCTTGTTTGTTGTTTCTGTCTATTCATATGCTTTGGAATTGTTTTAGCTAGGTAGAAAATAGAGAGATTTCTACTTTTCCAAGTGTTAGGGTTTAGAACTACATAGAAAAACTGTTTTGTTCAAATTATTTTTTGATATACTTAGTTGATTTGCAATGAAGATTTGGTTGGTGGGAGATGGAATGAGTAAAAAAGTACAGTTCAGTGCACCAAAAGGAACAATATTTGTTCCCTTCTCTCAATTTCCACCAAAAATGTTGCGCAGAGACGACTGCTTCTACCACTACACACCAGCAATGAAGATCCCCAGGTCTCTTGAGAATGTTTACACTTGCGAGGTGGGTGATTTGATAAAAAAAAATGAGTTCTCTAAAATGTTTCTTCATCTGTTTAATTAGTATATGTAATTGGTTAGCTAAGGTTTGTGTTAATTGTGAAAATCAGAACTGGTTGCCGAGGAGAGTGATGAGTGTGTGGCGTATAGCAGGAATAGTGCATGCTTTGGAAGGTTGGAATGAGCACGTGTGGTTACACCTTGTCCAACATTGACGAAGTTTGGCAAGTAACTCTTCGACATGGCTTTCAGTCTCAAATCTCCAAAGATTGAGATTGATCATGATCAGTCACCTCTTCAAGAAAGCCTTGCTCAGACTACCTACATCCCGTTATTATTCTGTTATCGTTCATGTTCAAGGGTGCAATTCGTACGTGCTTGTTAGCTCGTGGCCAAACTATTAACTAGGTAGGGTTTTGTTCGACTATGAATATCAGCTCTCAATCATCATGTTGTGTTTAAGGGAAAAGAATATTACTATTCAGCAAGGTTTCTTGTACGCTCTTACCTCTGTTTATTTGTTCTGTATGGACTGGCTTGGCTTGTGGTTCTAGCGCCTCGATCGAGTAGTGATAAGCAATCACAATTAGTAATTAGCGCATTATTGTCCCTGCTTGAGAAATTCTTATATGCACGACGTGTATATACACGACTGTGTATTAAAGATACTCCGTTCAATTAGTCACTTGAATTGGTTTTCGAAAAGGAAAAAAATCACTTGATTTTATAGTTGATCGTACCCGTTGAACTCAGATCCATTAAAGCATGACAGACAGCTTGAGAATAAACAGCTTGGAGTATGATTCTGAACCCCTATGATACCCCTCCTTAATTGTCAAGTTGAGTCATTAAGTAATCAGATCCCCCTATGATGAGACCAAACACTCATTTTGATTGCTTCATGTTAATAGACCAGCATTAATATTTCTTCATTCCCTCCCACTCCAACTTAGTAGACTTGGCCAACTTTCGGAGTTTCAGGTTAGAGTCAAATAACTCAAATCTTCCTAGTGTGAGTTCCCAAAACCATGAGTACAAGCAATCCAACCAATCACCAATTTCTATATTTTATCACCCTAGAGAGGCGGTTTTACGTTGCTCGAAATGATAGATCAAATGAATCCGATAATAAAAGAATGGAACTAGAGCCATCTGCTTTGCTTTTCTTGATGCAGCTATGGACCAATGAAAGAATAAAAGTTCTTGCAATCTGAAGGAGAATGACCCAAAAGATTTTCCTTGCCATTTACATCTCATATTTACAGAATAACTCCCCTATCTTCTACAAAATTGAAAATTCTTAACCCGACCACCCCTCTCAGATCCTTTTCCTCACCCCATAAATATTCACACGGTAGCAATATAATTCTAACTGCACCAAAATGGGTATAAATTATCTTCTATATAACTTCCTTTCTTCCCCTCTAGAGGTCTGCCAGTTCACAACCCTCTGACACCCCAACTTTAGGTAGCAATGATGGATGAGTAGCAGACCAGCTTCTTCAGGAGGCAAGAAGCAAACTAAAATGAACTATAGAACAATCTTTTCAATCTGCCTTCTCACTAATCCTGACAACATCTAGGACTGTTGCATTGCAAAAGAAGCATCTGTGGCAATTCAAAAGATGTCTGGTTATGCAGCCATAACAAGACCTATGGGAACAAGGGGCCAATTGAGCATCTGCTTCACTTGAATAACAAATACAGCAAATGTCATCGTTCACATCAGTATCTCCCCCTAATATCTTATTTTCTTGTGACTGGCTCCGGAGAAGGATGAGGTTCAGAAAATTCTCTAGCTGCGCAAGTTTTCCAAGATAAGCATCGCCCCTTAAACTTCCAGCCTGGAGGATAAACAAATTATAATATCAGAAGAAAATGAAGCAGACTCCTGTCAAATGAATTAACTAAGGAGCCATATTATGTTTTCCTTAGTCAGGTGTTTCTATTTTTTTCTTATTTATTTCTCTGACCTTAGAAGCCAGGAGTATAACCTATATAAACCAATTAACGACACAGCTAGTAGCCTAGTAGGCAAGACGGTGTAAAAAGATTGAATAGGCAGTATGCATCAAATGTTAAAATGTCTAAATACTTTGCCCAATCATATGAAACGATCTAATTAAGTAACGATTAAAATGTTCGAGAGAAATCCTATGAAAGTAGAAAGCAGATTACTGGTATGTAATACTAGAAGTTTTGGTGCCCGAGTGTATTTGTACATTATCAATGTTATGATTCAATTTGCATGACACAAAAAAAACAAACTGAAGAGAAAGAATTTAATGAAATAATGTATATGAGGATGAGAAAAAGTAAAGGCTACAGGAGCTAACCCAGTTGTAATCCAATAGGTACTGAAATCTGCAATTAAAACTGTCAAGGCACCCCATGCTTGCAAATATGCTCACAACATCATTGTGCTCCCTGTAATCCATCTGTTCACTAGCATTTATCAGGTTCAAGATGATACCCACCAGAGGTGCCAATACCATCCCTCGGTTAACTTTTTCTAAAGATTGACCATGTCGTCTCAGAGACCTGCAAAAAAATTGCATACATGATAAGTTAGTTAACTGACCCACAGATCTACTAATCATAGATTACAGACAAGTTTACAAGGACCAACAATGGGAAAAAATGTGCGATAAATTTCTCGGAGTCCAAAATGCTAAGTCAGTCGTGGATCACAGAAAGTGAACAAGGAGCTAAGTTTGCCATCTTTATCAATGCCACTGCATGTGTCCCACAATATTCAACATGGCAATCGTAGTTTACAGAAGAGTTGAGTAAAAGATAGATTATAGAAATGATAAAAGAACAAAGGATGAAATGCACTTAGAACTTGGTTGATATCCCTTCTTTTCTCTTTACTCATCTTAAGTCATATTTGGGAGTAGTCATATCTGAAGATAACTCAGAAAGTAATTACAGGCTTATATTTGCACACGCAGAATCTTACAAGTCAAAAAATTCAGAGTCTTCTGCTGAAGTGACGT
Organism: Comarum palustre; assembly: GCA_951800085.1. Taxonomy (NCBI): domain Eukaryota; kingdom Viridiplantae; phylum Streptophyta; class Magnoliopsida; order Rosales; family Rosaceae; genus Comarum; species Comarum palustre. Next base: position 13,869,820 of record OX637588.1, on the reverse strand, counting down.
GATTCAGAATAAATACAATCAGCTCAGTCAACCTTCGAAGGTTTGTATCAGCCCCAGATAGGAATGCTTGAGGTATCTCATGAGTACAAAATTCCAAAACCCTTGCAAGATTGCATGAAAGATCATATATCACACTGCACTTCTTTTGCTGGAATTCTAACACCTGTAGAAGGCTTAAATTAGACACAGAGAAGTATGAAAACGATATATGGCCAAGTTTTTTTTCATTTTGGCTGCATACACCTGTAGAATGCTTAAAATAGACACAAAGTTTAAGTATGAAAACGATATATGGCCAAGTTTTTTTCATTTTGGCTACATACAATATTTGTCTGTGGACAAACTATTATAACAACAAAAAACTTTGTCGAACCTATGTCCCCTGACCCTCTCTCTTCCTATTGAATGATCAGTCCAAGTTCCAAAGTAATACCATTTACAGACAGGGAAGAGGGGAAGGTAGCTGACACTCAGATCTCCACCAAAGCTTACAAAACTAAAATCCATCAGGATTGGACATACCCAGCTTATAAACTTGAGGGATTGCTTAGCTAACTTTCTTACTTCTCTTCATTCCTTTCTCTCTTTTTTCAGCAATTCAAAACTTTTTCTCTCAGGACGGAAATAAGATGGATGAGAACAATCTTCTATTAGGTTTTAAAAAGTTGCAAACTGAGTTAAAAGTTCACTAATAATTTTTGATTATTTCACCCTTCTTTTTTGTACTTTTGAAAACCAAGGCAAAATAACTTTTCACATATTTTTTCACATTAAAGAAAACACTTCGTCTTGCATTGTCCATTCTGCCCTAGCCAGCTTACACATGATAGTACCACTGACACCAGACATCAAACGTCAAACTCATCACTGTCATCTATATTAACCACACATTTGAGTGCTGATATTGTACATGGAGCTGATCCAGTATGACTGCACCAACCATGGCTCCACCACAGGGTTGGTGCAAGCCGAGAATTTTCTTTTCCTATATAGACATTAGGGGTCTGATGATGAAACACTAATTTAGGTAAAGTAGGTATATTTGCAGTCTTGTCCCAATAACCAAAGAACATATGCATGCACTAATAGGAAGGAGATTATCCATACCTGGTACTTTTCTTGCATTTCTCTAACAGAAACAGAGAATTCAGTCATTGTCCAACTGAGAGAGTTAAACAGGCGATTGAGAAAAGCTGAGAACAACGCTTCATCACTGATACAAGTTTGCCCCAACAACCTCTACATGGATTAAAAAGCGAAAGAAAAATATGGTGATGATCAGAACCTACTCAGGGTAAAAAAAATTACAATTAAAGTTCTAAAGAAAATATGAAGATGTTCACCTGGAAGATGATGGATGATGACGATGATGATTCCCCGTGCTTTGATGAGCCAAATCCGGATCCCTTGCACAGAAGCAAAAGAATGTTTGTTACTGGGATCCAGGATCTATTATCAAATGCTGACAGCAATGCCCTTGGCATCCTCTGTTTCACTGCTTCATTGCTCTCAAACGCAGCCAAATATTCTCTGTACTGTACCAAGACCGAGATAGATTTGAGAAGCAGATCCCTAATATCTGCACTAGATATTCGAGGGTCGTTGAAATGTGTCACCACAAAGGTGATCTGAGAAACAAGAAACAAATAGCAGTTATTCAAAATTCTGGAAGTCAAATACTCATAATCTTCACATATAGTCGTAGTCAATATATCAAGGAAACTAAGATAAAACTACATTAAGTATTTCACACCCACAAAAACAAAAAAATAACAAGCTAGATGAAACATACAAATGAAGCGAGGCCTTGCTTGATAAATATTGATGATGGGACAAATGGAGGATCACACTTACGCAACACATGAAAGCAGTCAACCTGCAAGGGAAATAATCAATCAATAAGTAACAAAAATGAAAATTACATGTCCAAAGAGATGAGAGAAATTGTTTCAAAATTTGAGGCTATAGTATTTCCAGGATCTCAGAACAGAATAGGTGCACTTCCCATCCCAATTTTGGATGTTCCTGATTGTCAAGAAATTGAGATAGAAACTTTGAAGAAAAATGAAAGACTTGCTATACTGCGCTAAAACTTCACCTAACTATATAACTTCCTAATGTAATTCCAGTACTGTTTCTACCTGAGATGCTTCTGGAATATTTCTGTAATGTACGAATATCACCAACGGAACATACAGTGAAAGAAATTGAAGAAAGATTATTCTTAAAAATGTTCAATTTTATCACCGTTGAAACATTCAGTGAAAGAAATTGAAGAAAGATTATTCTTAATGAAGCATATGTTCATTCTTATCACATGTGACTAAACCATGGGCGAATACAAGAGTCTGTAATTAAAAACACGTTTGCACAATTTTATGCGAGGAAAACCATGCATATGTATTTGAAAGAAACAAATCATTTGACTTACCAGAGCTTCAAGATAGTATTCAGGGACATAAGTGAACAACAAATCCACTTTGCTAAGGACAAGAAGCAACTGAACAGTCCACATGCATGTTGCATACATTCCTCTTTGCTTCCATCTGGAGGACAGGGAGATACGGAACCTGTACAGCATGACAGAGTGGGCAAGAGAAACAGAGCATGTAAATGTATGCAAAGAACCACAAACTGTATAATGAGTCACTCTAAATCGTCTGTTTCTTAAAGATAATCCATTGAACAGTAGACCTGATTTTATTATTATTATTATTACTATTTTTCTTTTTTATTGAGACAAAAAAGCAAAGAACAAGGAGGAAGACAATGAGTCTTCTTAAAAAGAAAAAGGGTGGCTACGATAGCAGCTATTTTAGGCTAGAACTAAACATAGAGATTATACTACAGCTGCTTCCCAATTAAGAAATGGAAGAAATACTAAATTTCTTGATACTACAACTAAACAGTTGACCAGATATTATGGTTACTAACTTTCTGTATCACATTTTCTAATGACATCTAAGATAAAAGGATGGAGAAAAAAATACATAAATTATGAAACCAAGCTGCTCCTCATGATTATCTTACCAGGCGCATCGTCTAACAGAATCAATGACCTCTTCTCTATGTATGTTACGAGCTTCTTTCAAATGCTTCAATTTCTCAAAACAAGGTCCTTCTCTTATTTTTTTATCAGTTTCTTCAAGATTGGCTATTGACTGCAACTGTTGATTCATGTAATATGATGCCTACAATCAGAAATCTCAGTGATTCAGATATATAAAACACTAAGGAACAATTACAACCAAACATAAAGTACATAAACAGTATAATTGAAAAGAGTACGATCATGAAGAAAAATAATTCAATAAAGGCCCTGATAGATCTACGGTTCAAATCTAAATATATGTCAGAATTTAAGTAAGTCAAAATTTAAACTAAATAAATCTGTAGTGGAAAACCAATGTTATGAAACTTATTATATATATTAGCTTCGGCAAAGTTACTTTTCTAACAATGGGGTTAACAGATACTCAGCACATCAGATTAAAAAATGAACAAGTGGCAGTCTGTATTTTTTAAATATAGAAATATGTCCCCTTTACCTGCTTAAAATTTGGCGCAAGACCTATATGGTACAACAGCAATAAAACATCTAGAAGTTCTTCTTCTCTAAGTGTAGCTGAAGACATAATGCCCTCCCTTGGTATAAAACTCGTATGTTGCACTGGGCAATAACTAAAATCAGATTCTGATTGGTAACTAGAACTAGGTTTGTCAGCTATATCATCACTCAAACTTCCCGCACTGCATTCTGTAGTAACATGGGAAGATCTCTCTGGCATGGAACTGCAATGGGCACGGGAACCTTTAGCAGTGTATCTAATTGGATACTTCGAGGTTCTTGTGAAATCCTCGTCATAGCATGAGCAGCAGCATGGTTTTCTTGTACTTAAATGAGTCACTCTTGTTTCTTCATCATCCATACAACCTTCCTCCCATCGGATATCTTCTGCTTCCTGATCATCTCCAGGGTGTGATTTTGAGAGATGGCTAAAAGATCCTCCAAGCCTCGTATTGACATTTCGATGGGGATCATTTCTAAGAAATAGACCTACTGGAAAGCTCCGATGACCACCCCTATGAAGAAAACCAACATCACGAACATTTTCACCACCGTTCAACCAACCACATATTTTCCCCATTCCAAACCCTTCAGATAGAAAATGAAGTATAACTGTGTACAGAGAAACAATAACAGAATTGCTTGAAACTCCAGGAGGTGGAAGATTGCAGTCAGCTTCTCTGTTCTTAAGTAGAAGGTTCTGTAGAAATGTCCTGAACACTGAACCAGGCAACTGGGGAGGTGTCACAGGTGGGATGAACTGTATGACCAAGCGACAGAGGTCCCTGTGCTTCTCCTCGATCTGAATATATAACATGCATTATGAGTATAAAACTTCATAAATCTAGACATTGTCACAGCATAAATTTTTTAAGGCAGGCCAGACAACTACAAGCTGTTGAAGTCAAACATTAAAGATGTAAATTACTGTTTATGTTTCAACCATGAACAAAATAAATATTATAACCAAAACTTAAGAATATATAACAGAGGATTAGTTTACGCATGGATTGTTTTAGGCCAACAAAATAAGTTTTTGATTTTATATTTTCATACTAACTAAAGTTTAACTGAATTTGATATTTCATGCAACATAAATGTATGTCCCCATAAATTTGTCCTCAAGCACGGGTGGACATGGCTGGTGTTCTTAGGGGTTATAATCGTTACTAAACTTCAGTCCTTATCATTAACCAGCTTATAGGATTTGCTACACCCATCTTTAAAATGATTTACCTTTTCTTATTGAACATGTTAAGAAAGAAACATGTCACTCGGCACTTCATCAGAAGAAAACTAATATACATAAAAGTTTACGCTAGAATCTTTTGTCCAGCTAAAACAAGATCAAATTTACATGTTTACTGGCAGACAATTGAGACACATACACAGAATCACAGAGAGAGAGAGATCTATGTATCTTGGAATTGTAAATTGTATAGTTGGCCAACAAAGATTAAGCTCTATATACGACACCTAGTGTTAGTGTGTTACCGACCTACTTGAATTTTTCCATGAGGACAATATGGAGAAAATAGAGAAATTCATATTATGTGTTTCAATCAATCTTGAAAGTCCTCTAAGTTTACTCCCATTCTGACTCATAATTCTGTATATTAGAATACTTCTGAAGGGTTCTTCCCTCTGCCCAACTTTTACACTCTAATATAGTATCCACAACATAGTTCAGATCATAATAAAATGTACCTTATTAACTGCTTCAGATAAAGCTGTAGTCGTCAACAGCAAGCTACTTTCGTAGGACACATCCTCACATGAACCAGGCCACCAAACAGAAGGCATCATGCATTCAAGATCGTCCTTATTTGGATCCTTTCGTGATAGGAAACCTTCAAAATGGTATTCAAAATCAGGTGACTTCCACCAGAGCACCATAAGTTCTTGCCGTCTCAGGATATGACATGCCAATGCGAGGTATGGATATGACCCTGAACATGGGCACTCTTTGAGAACTAATGGAGCTGTTTTGCAACCGCATGCCAGGGCATTTATAATATGTTTAAACAACAAGTGTGATGTATTAAATTCTAGAAAGACATCCAGAACTCTATCCAAGCCTGAATAATCATGTGGCGCCTGCAACCAAAACACTTCCACCATGAACGACAAAAACGGACCCCAGGCAACATACTCTATGCTCCAAACATCTGCTCTAAGTACAGAGAAAAGCTCCTCACATATCCCATGAGAAACAGGATGGAAAATTTCATTGGGAGAAACAAACCTCTTCAGTCTCAATTTCTCAACAGAAGAATGTTTTGCCTGCTCCACAGAATGCAACCCCAACAGCCTTGACAAGCACTGCAGCAATTGAGTTGCAAATAAATTTAAGGACGGAGCGGCTTGAAGAGGGTGGTAGCCTTCAATTGGAAATTTAAAGGGGCGGCCACCAAAATTTAGTTCACATTGTTCGCCTTGTGAGAGAGAAACAGCAGGATAATATCCACATCCCACTCCCATCTTACGAATACCATTGAATGCCACACCAAGAGAGACACCATTTCTGTAAAATGATATCTCATTACAATCCAAATCTATGCAGCATCCAATAACATCACCAACAACCCATGACTGACCATATGACTCGGCATCCCTGTTCCATTTCCTAACCCGTCTACCATCAAACGCATACGAATCTTCAGCATCACCTACACCCTTGTGCTCAGTGAATGGGCAAGAAACAGTAGCCCATCCAATCTGCTGAATACCCGCAGTTTCCATAATAACCTCATACATCCATTTTCCCTTCCACACAGAAACGTTAGCCCTGGCACTGCTGAACATTGCTAAGCTTTCTACAAGCAATGGTGGCTTAATGATTCTAATATCACCCCGGATACTAATTTCATCAAGACCAACGGTGTCGGGTCTGCAGCTCCCATAAATACAAATGCCGTCCCTATACCCATCTCCACTTGAATTTGCATGTAATTTCGAGAACTCATTCTTCAAAATACAGCGAACTAGATTCCCATCAACCGGCCCAGACACCGGACCAATAGATCTTTTAGGGAGACCAAATACATATTCTAAAGTTCTCTCCACTGATTGGTAACCAAGCTCATCACACGATGAAACAAGATGAGTTTTCGACGAATTCCCTCTGCTGTCATCACCATTCAATATCAAGGCTAGACCAGAAGAAAGCCCACCTAACCGTAGGCCGTCTTCTGCCATTCGGAATATACACGAGCAAGCACTATATTACCAATTCAACCCAATCCAACACAAAAATCGATTCTTCAAACCTGACTACGCCTTGTACAAAGCAAATTAAGATTCGAAAACTGATCCATAAACATCATTACCTGAAACGTCAACGTTGCAATTTCGCAAACAAATTTAGAACATGCGAAAAACCTCCGCAACAAAATTTGAAATTGAGCAAATTACACCTTTTCCATTGAATTGTTTCGTAACGCAACTACACTAAACAAACTCAATCAATAGTTTCAAGGCAAAAAAATTGAGAAGAATCCAAGCAGTCCTGAAACCGAATTTGATGAAGAATATTTGAATTTGAATTTTGAAGAAGAAAGAAAATTCAAAAACGAATAAAATTGGGAGTTTTGAAGCGTAAACGTATATAAATGAATAGAGAAATGAACTCACGGGTTGAACGGAACGGCAGTGATTAGCGGCTAGGGTTTTGCCGCAGCCATTAATGAACCACCCGCCTATATGAGTTAGCAGACAGAAGGACAGAAGTGGAATTTTGAAATGTTCGCCAAAGACCGGGGAAGGAAGAGAGAGGAAAAAATGAAAGAAAGAGCTGGGCAGCTGGCTCTAAAAACGGAAACGGAAAAGGGAAAGTTAACCGACACGTGGCTCGATTTGGAAGGGGGTTACCGGCTGCTGACGTGGGTCCCGCGGTCGATCCCCGCAGTTTTCATTTTTATAAATTAAATCTGGTCTTGTCAGATATTTATTAAGATTAAATTTGGAAAGAGAAATACGAGAAAAAAACTACTTGGAGAGAGCTGAGTATGTGACCATACTATAAGTTTGGCGTGGAGGCAGTCTCATCATTTGTTTATAGACTTTCGAATGGTTGGATATAAATTTAGTTATTTATAACGATTTATATGTTCGAACACTTATATATTAATATTATATTTTTTAATCTCAATCATTTATATGTGTCACGTAAATACACAGTTATGTATTTAAGATACTCCTCTCACGTAGTTTTTTACTTTAAAATCAGTATTTTTGTTTCTTCAGTACAAAGCCAATAATTAATAAGGATCCTTCAAATGTTTCAAAAGTTATATAATGTTACGACTTTCAAGAGACATAGCAGTCTTTTAACTTCGAAACGATGATTCATACAACTTCCCCACTCGTATGCAACAATATTAGAGCATGTCGGTAACATTTTCAAAAATGATTTTTTTTAAAAAAATAAAAGTAAAAATGTGAAAATGATATTGTTATTTTCTATTTTATAAATGTATTAAGTGATTATTGTGAAAAATAAAATAAATAAAAAAATTGAAAACGTCAATTTGACGTTTTCATCTTTTCTTTGTAAAAGTTGAAAATATTTTTATTTTTTATTTTCAACGTTTTCGAAAATATTTCACCGAACACATTTTTATCTCATTTTCATTTTTAAATGAAAATACATAATTGAAACGTTACCGAATGTCACCTTAATTTTCTTAAAATGATTTATTATAGAATATTCAACTCAAAACACGAACACTTGAAGTGTGTTATTATTATCTTACATGCTTTATGTCATTTTTCATCAAACCTAGTCCAATAGCGTAACTAATGTTGTTGTTGAACCCAATAATTAATTGAGATGAGGTTTTGTATCTCATCTTTGTAGACGTATAAGCAAGAGACATTTAGATTCATTATGTTGAAAACATTGGACATATTGTCACTTTGCTCAAGTTATTTTGCATGAATCGATTTTCACCAAGCCTGCTAAGGTGGTTTATACTTATGTTACTCTCCTACATTTGTTTGAGAGGATCAACAAAAAGACTTTACGTCTTTGGTTAGGAAAAAAATAAATCACATATATATTATATGACGTTCACCTTAATAATAAATTGATGCTTCTCTCAAACCAACAACACAAATCTTCTATTAAACAAAGGCGGTGCAAGCTTGGTTGGGTTCAAACCCAACCGAGATCTTTGTGTTAAAAATTTTAGCAGATGAGTGACAAACATGTTTGAAAACACGGAAGATTTGGAATGATTTTTAGCTAACTTTGAGCACACCTCGGATCAAATCACCTCCACCTCCACCTCCCTTTTTATTCTTGTACTTTTCCTAGTTGATATATTCTGAATTTTTCTTTTTTATTTCTGTCCTCAAGCATGGTGGGTTTAATCTTAATGGGCCTCCTTATGTGTTTTGGTTCTATTTGGTCTTTAAACCATTTTTTCTATAGCAAATCACATTTTTGGAAAATATAGATCACTTTTTATGTTGAAAAGAAGTAATAATTTGGGTTACCTTTTATTTCATCCAAAATTCTTAACTTTCTAATGATAATCACTTAAAATGTAGTTTTAGAAGTGTTTTTTTGTCTCAAAGTGTCTATATTTCATTAGTGTCATTTTTTATACGCATTGATTAATATCATTGCTAAATTGATTTATCACTTTGGTCAACCTAAAAATATTCAAGCCCACCTTATGTGTGAATCCTGAATCCGTGCCCTTACAAAATTAACTTTAATAATTTATTGATGATTCCCTCAAACCAACGACACAAATCTTCTATTGAACTTACAAAATTCAAAAGAAATATTGAATCCTAAAATCGCCATCCAAAAGAGAACATCATGTAGAATCCATCTAACCATGATACCCTTACAAAAGCATTGGAATAATAGGTAAAGGCATACATCCAAAATCACATTTGCCACATGTACACTCCATATGCAATGCCCACCCGCCAACAAGAAACCCCATTTTGTTTCTTCACTCCACAAAGATGCATACAAATCCACAAAGAACATGAGAATTCTTACCCAAAAATATATCAATCACACGCTTCCCCTTTACTCAATCATGCCTTACCTCATGCTCATATTGATTTATCTGCTACTGTTTGTGAGTTTTGGAATGATTTTAGCTGGAATTTAAAATTACTTTCTACTGTTATTGATGAGATTATCCAACAAATTATTAATGTTCCTATATATTTTGATGGGTGTGGAGATGATACTTATCCTGGGAAGCTACTTCTAAATTCTAACGGCTGATGAGCAGTCCTTTATGGAAAATTTTGTGAAAACTTAATTTTCCCCAAAGTTGAAAACTTTTTGTTGGTCTATGTTGCATAAGAAGTTGTGACCAATGTGTAGAGAGCCAGAAGAAATTTTACTAATATTAAGACATGTCTTATATACCATTATGTTCATGAAACTCTCCTACATCTTTTTAGAGATTGTCCTAGAACCAAGGTCTTGTGGAAAGATTTCATGCAACCAGGTACTATTTACAATTCATTTGTTTTGGATTGGAATAGTTGGATTGGTGCTCAATTTCATTGTCATACTTTGGTTGGAAGAAATGTCCAATGGTGTTGCATGTCTGTGAGTATCTGTTGGTACATATGAAAATGGAGAAATACGTCAGTTTGTATCCACATTTTACTATGCCTCTCCTTCCTAAAATGGTGGTCTTGAGCTATGTTGAAGATTTGTTCAGTGTTAATGCTAAGAAGAATGTTGAAACTGTTTATAGTTACAAAATCATCTTTTGGACCAGACCTACTAAGAATGGTTTCAAATTAAATATCAATGACATTAGAAATTTCAGTTCTTGTATGATTGGTGCAGATGGTATTATCAGAGATTCTATAGGGAATTGGATCACTGTTTTTCAAGTGAATCTTGGGATAGGTGATATTCTTGATGATGAGGCCTTGGGTCTTTTCTATGGCCTTAAACTTGCTTCTAATATGCAAATTAGTAATATGGTGGAGTCTAACTCAGCTATTTTTGTTCAGCTATTGCATAATGTTGATTTCAATAATCATCCTCTTGGTTCTCTTATTAAAGGGTGTTTAAACTTTATGGAAGTGTTAGCTGTGAATCAGGTCTCTCATATTTTTTCAGGAAGCTAACATGACTGCAGACTCTTACAAATAATAGTGTTGAGCATACTATGTAATTAATTGTTCTTAATAGGCCTCATCCTCATGCAACTATTGCTTTTTTGATAACTTAGCTTGTATAACTAAAGTAAGGAGAGTCTCTTACAAATAATAGTGTTGAGCATGTGATTAATTGTTCTTAATAGGCCTCATCCTTATGCAACTATTGCTTTTTTGATAACTTAGCTTGTGTAACTAAAGTAAGGAGAATCACTTGCTTTAGCTGTTAGTTTTTTTTTTTTCTGCTAGGCCTTTTTAGTTCCATTTATAACAAAAAAAATACTCAAACAGTATCTAAACGTTACTTTATTATTAATTTTAGTGTCTCAACTTTCTAATCTATAAAAACCTTATCTGAAGTTACGAATCCAGTTCAAGTATATGGAGTTGTTAACTCGCTTACGGCGTTAGTATAACGAGAGAGTATTTATGTCATTTCCCTCTGGTCTTCAACTGTCGACTTCCCCAGAATCACTAGTCTCAACGTCTCTTTCTCTTGCATCTCAGCTTTTCTTGAATCTCAGAATCTCCCTGGTTCACTCATTCAGACATGGTTTACAGATCATATCGACATGATATCTTCCAACCCATTCGCCAAAAACCCCATTCACAAATCCTTGATGCCGAAAAAACCTACCTGTTGGAATCACAGAATGGATACAAAGATAAACTGAATTTGAGAGTAATATTGCTTAATCACTGCATGTTATTCAATGAATTCTGGCTTTTAAATAGCCTTACACACGAACTGTTCTTCCTGGTTTCCAGCATGAAGAACAGCGTTTCGGATAAACACAGCTAATCAATTTTGAATGAATCAAAACTACCAACTGACTCCTAAAGTCTAGTGATTACTGACTAAACTAAGTAAACGGACTAGATAAGCATTAAGTCCTGTAAAACATGAAACAAACTCAAGTCTTCAGCATGAATTCAGCTCGAGATGCAGCAGCTGACTTTTGGCGCCAAAAACCATATTTGAATGCAGCGCGCCAAACTTCTTTATTCCAATGCAGTGTGTCGACTTCTTCATTTCCTTCCCTAAACTAGTTGCAGGGCAGCAGCTAGTTTATACAGATGCAACGCAAATTCCCAGCTTTTCTCTAAGCTTTTGAAACATCTCCACCTTTAATGGTTTAGTCATTATGTCTGCTACCTGATCCTGTGTGCCACAATGCTCAAGCTTAATGATTCCATCTCTTACCAGATCCCTTAAGAAATGAAACCTGATATCAATATGTTTGCTTCTCCCATGCATTACTGGATTCTTTGACAACTTAATTGTTGAGCTGTTATCACACTGAATTGTGGTGAAATTCTCTTGATCATAGCCAAGCATCTTCAGAACTCTTCTAATCCAAATAGCTTGACTTGCACATCCTGCAGCTGCCACAAATTCTGCCTCTGTTGTGGAGAGGGTGACTATGGGCTGTTTTTTCGACAACCAAGACACAGAACCAGAACTCAGGGTGAATACATATCCTGATGTGCTTTTTCGATCCTCCAAATCTCCAGCATAGTCACTGTCAGTGAAAGCTTGAAGTTCTTCAGCTCCTTCCCTTCTGTATAGGATTCCATAGTCATATGTGGCCTTCAAGTAGCGCAGGATCCTTTTAGCAGCCTGTAGATGCATCTCGGTAGGTTTTGTCATGTACCTACTTATAAGACTGACACTATACATCATGTCTGGTCGAGTGACAGTAATATACATCAAGCTCCCAACAATCTGCTTGAAGAAGGTTTCATCAACTCTTACTCCATGTTCATCCTTACTGAGCTTGTGTCCTGGAACTATTGGACTGCTAACAGGGTTGCAGTCCTCCATACCAAACCTCTTCAAGATTTCCTGTGCATAAGTCTTTTGACAAAGAAACACGCCTTCATTCCCCTGTGTTACTTCAATACCGAGAAAGAACTTCATCCTCCCCATATCAGTCATATCAAAGGTTTCCATCATGGAATTCTTAAACTCCTCCAACATACCAACATCATCTCCAGTATAAATCATATCATCAACATAAATGCTAACAATTAACAGTTTACCTGCTTTGCTCCTTTTAGTAAACAAGGTCTGCTCATTGGCACATCTATCAAATCCTTCATTGATGAACCATGTCTCTATTCGACTAAACCAAGCCCGTGGGGCTTGTTTCAATCCATATAAAGCTTTGTGGAGCTTATATACCTTGTCTTCTGCTCCCTTTTTCTCATATCCTCTAGGTTGCTCAACATATACATCTTCACTGAGCTTCCCATGCAGAAATGCAGACTTTACATCTAACTGACAAATCTGCCATCCTCGTTGAGCAGCTACAGCTATGATTATCCTCACTGTTTCCATTCTTGCAACTGGGGCAAATACTTCTGTGTAGTCAATGCCATACTTCTGTGAGTAACCTTTTGCCACTAGTCGTGCCTTGAATTTATCCACCTCCCCAAGTTCATTAAATTTGGTCTTGTAGAGCCACTTGACTCCTATTCTTTTGCTACCTGCTGGCAAGTCTACAAGAGACCAAGTTTGGTTCTTTTCAATGGCAGCAATTTCTGCATCCATAGCTTTCCTCCATTCCAGATTCTGCACTGCTTCCTCATACCTCAATGGATCTGCAGCTCCTATCATAGCCATGTTAGCTACTTCTTCCTCATCTGACAACCCCTCTCCAGAAGTATATTCTGATAGGTATGAAGGTCTACTCAGAGGTCTCCCTGAGCTAGAGTATACAGCTTGTGTAGTATTTTCTGTAGCCTCATTTGATCTTTCCTCTTGTATCTCTTGTATCTCTTCATCTGCCACAGCTTCTTCTTCTGCCTGTTCAATTTCATCATTGAGATCACCCCAAGTAAGTTCTTGCTTTTCAGTTTCAACATTATCCCAGTTCCAGCTCCTATCCTCCTCAAATACCACGTCTCGACTGATAATGATTTTCTTTTTGATGGGATCATACAATCGATAGCCTTTCGACTCCTCACTTACTCCCATGAGTACACAAGCATGGCTTTTGTCCTCTAGCTTATTCCTTTTCTTATCTGGAACATGAACATGACTTAGGCAACCGAAGACCCTAAAGTGGCTAACTGATGGCTTTGTTCCAGTCCAAATTCCCTCTGGTGTTGCATCCTTCACTGCCAAGGTGGGACTACGATTCAAGACATAGGTTGTCCAATTTACTGCCTCTGGCCAAAATGACTTTGGAACTTCCTTTCCTGACAATATGGATCGAACTAAATTCATTATTGTGCGATTTTTCCTCTCAGCTACTCCATTCTGCTGAGGAGTGTAGGGAGTTGTGAGTTGCCTCTTTATTCCATGATCTTTGCAGAATTGATTGAACTCTGTAGAGTTGAATTCTCCTCCCCTATCAGTGCGTAAACATTTTATGCTCGATCCAGACTCTTTTTCAACCATGCTTTTGAAATATTTGAACTGATCAAATGTCTCTGATTTCTCAATAAGAAAGTATGTCCATGCCTTCCTGCTGAAGTCATCAATGAAACATAATACATACCTCTTTCCACTATTTGATTCAGGTGTAACTGGTCCACATAAGTCAGCATGTACTAACTGAAGCTTATGAGTAGCTCTCCATGTGCTCTTCTTAGGAATTGTATCCCTGTGTTGTTTTCCAACAAGACAATCTACACAGACAGATGTAGGAGAAGCAAGTTTGGGCAGTCCATGTACCATGTCTTTCTCATGAAGTGTCTTCAATCCATTGTGTCCCAAGTGAGCAAATCGACAATGCCATAAGTTGGCTAGATCTTGAGTACCTGTGAGAAAGCACTTTTCTTCATGTGTGTTTGCAACTAACACAAACATTCTGTTGGCAGACATGGCTGTTTCAATAATAAGTCCCTTTTCTGGATGATACACTCTACACATTCCTTCATGCATGAGAATGGCAAGTCCTTTCTCTTGTAGTTGCCCAACACTGAGTAAATTGTTGCTTAAACCTGGTACATAGAATACATTTGTAATAATGTGAGTAATTCCATTTATATTCAGCTTGACTCTACCTTTGCCTCGGACCATCATCCTGTAATTGTTTCCTAGCTTCACATGTTGCTGAAAGTGATCATCTATCTCATGAAACTTAGAGAGGTCGCCACTCATGTGATTGGAGCAGCCAGAATCTATGAACCACACATCCTTCCTTTTTCCTTCAACTTCATCCACTTGAGCCATAAGTAGCATCTCTTCTTGTTCATCCAGCTCCACATAGTTAGCATGCCAAGTTGGACACTCATATTGAAAGTGACCCAACTTATTGCATCTGTAACATTGTGTTGTTGCTTTGTTAAAAATCTGTCTTCCTCTTCCTCGCCCTCGACCCCTAAAGGAGTCTCTGCCTCTGCCTCGACCTCTTGCTCCACTTCGTTCTCCAAAGTTCACATCAGTGGTCATAATGACCATCAAAGTGTGGCAGTTTGGTGAGACCCTTGTCTTCACTCATTTTCTCTCTTCTCTGTGAATCACTTGGAAGAGTTTGCTGCTCTTTTATCTCAGGCCCCAGTGGAGGCTCTGATACCAAAAATGTTGGAATCACAGAATGGATACAAAGATAAACTGAATTTGAGAGTAATATTGCTTAATCACTGCATGTTATTCAATGAATTCTGGCTTTTAAATAGCCTTACACACGAACTGTTCTTCCTGGTTTCCAGCATGAAGAACAGCGTTTCGGATAAACACAGCTAATCAATTTTGAATGAATCAAAACTACCAACTGACTCCTAAAGTCTAGTGATTATTGACTAAACTAAGTAAACGGACTAGATAAGCATTAAGTCCTGTAAAACATGAAACAAACTCAAGTCTTCAGCATGAATTCAGCTCGAGATGCAGCAGCTGACTTTTGGCGCCAAAAACCATATTTGAATGCAGCGCGCCAAACTTCTTTATTCCAATGCAGTGTGTCGACTTCTTCACTACCATCTCCAAAAACAATATTTGAAGCCAAATCAAATCGACAATAATCCCTCTTATGAATAGATAAGAAAACCAAAGCATCCCACTAATGTTTTGATTTCAGTTCAGGCTTTTTCTCATCACCACCCCAGCATTTGAAGCTTGGGAGCGCTGGCTAGGTCCATCAGCTTCTGATCAAGCTCGTTTTGGAGGCCGTGAAGCCAGGTAGGATTTCGCAGGTGACAACAACGTCGTTGCGATTCAACCTCGGTGAAAAGAGGTTGAGCTTTTAGGTGACAGCGACGGAGAAAGACTGGCAAAGCCTCCTGATCTCGACGACGGAGGCGGGTCTAGAGTGGACGACCTTATTTTACTAACTGAATCCATAAATTTAACAAAGGATGAATTTGCCCCTGACACTTAACGGGTTTGACGGTGTTAGTAATTGTAGATACCGATATTAGGACAACGGTTTTAAAAGGTTAAAAAGTTAAGATATTAAAGTTAACAGGGAGACAAAAAATTTAGTAATTTTCTCAAAAAAAAAGTCACATGAAAAGATTGAAAGCCTAGCTTCGTGCTAAGATGCGCACCTAAGCCATTCCAAACTCCCAACTGGGTGGTGCGTAGTGCGCACCATGTGGGTAGGAGACAGCTCTGGCGTCGCTTTATCTGTAAGCATTACAAAAGCGGAGTCAAACTTCAACTGTGCGATCAACAAGTTTAACAGTAAAAGAGTGTCAGGGTATTATTGTAATTATGGGAAGGCGTTTTTGGTAATTTGGTGGGTGTGATGACAAGTGGCAATCATAGAGTGATCTGCAAGAAATGAGATCTGTAAGAAATTATTTTCCTGAGTCTTCCAGTAGAGTTTCTAAGACATGTAATCCAGCAGCCTTTTTATTTTAATTTAGTATTTTAAGATGAAGGAAAATGATGTGCTTTTGTTCAGGACTCTGCAAGAACATTTTGAGGGTGTATCATACTAGTCAATAGTCATGTAACTTAGAATGAACCTTTTCACCTGTAATGGTTTTACAGCATTCTTCCATCAATATACATACACAAGCAAGCAGCAAATGATATAAATTCATAATTTCATCAAAATTTCTGATAATACAAATCAATCTCTTCACTTCACTAGACTACTTCCCTTCAACACCATCCGACAGAAGCCCCCATTAAATTACTGATACATGAAATGGCTACTGATACAAGAGATAAATACACACTACAATGCAAGCTGCACGGTTTAGGGCAGTTACAACAGTGACAGTTTGACATGAGACGCATATTGATGATTTCCCAACTTCATTAAATTATCTGATGATACAAATTTAGGACACAAACGCAACTCCTGCCATCAAATCCCTCCAACTTCATTGGTCTCAAAATGGTACAAAATGGCCCTTAAATTACTGTCGCAAGAGAGAAATTGAACAATTGCTGAGAACTGAAAGATACTCTTGCTGCCTCAGAGTTCTGTAGAAACTGGCTTTCCTACCCAGTAGAAATCAACATCAGTGACCAGAAGTGAGAAATGGTGATGCCATACACCAAGGCTCGCAAAAGGCAAAAGGCCACAAAGCAATGGCAGAATAAGGAATGTAATGCCGTAGAACACCAATCTGCGTATCCAGTAAGGAAACATTGAATTTCCTTTCGTCCCTGGAGGAACATCAACGGGTCCATGCAGGATATGGAACAAAACCGATGTGAAGACATTGCAAAAGAAATGCAGCAGACAAAGAGTCTCCCAGAATATAAGCCAGTGAATACCACTCCCTCCCAATGTGTCTACACAAAACTTGCCGGCCCAACCGCAGGCAATTCCCAACAGCAAGACTATGAAAGTAACTGGCATAGTCTGTTTCGAACCTGCTGCGCGCTGGAGGATCAAATAAACAATTGCAAAAATCATGAAGAAACCAAACACCATCCGACTCACTACCTCAGCCTGACACCTTAGAACTTGATAACCTAAATTGAAAGATGACATGGGATTCCACCAAGACTTCGAATCCTGATATAGAGAAAACAACAATCAAACTTCCCAGACTAAAATCAAGGCTAAGACATATACCCGATAAAACATATATATTGCAAGTATGCTGTCATCACTATACATATACCCGATAAAACATATATATTGCAAGTATGCAACACATCACTAGACCATGTGGCAAAAACTTTATTCACAAATGTCATATGCCGACCTTTGTGACTTGTGACTCTTCAAACTTGATTATTTATTTCCTTATGATTTGAAGGATATAATGCTGACTTGTTAAACGCCAAAAGACTTAACAAAGAAAACTATAATATTCAACGAGTAGTAATATTATTGGAAGTTGCTGGGGTAGTGAGGCATAATAAGAATTGAGATATCAATTATAAAAGATAAAAAGAAAAATATCAACACCACAAGAACATTGATAAATTTGATTAATTGTAGCTAAGTGTGTTATGTAAATAATCAAAAACATTATAGAACAGGAGAAATATGTGGTCTCTTCTGCATAATCTCGTTTAATTGTCAAAATTGAAAAATAGGAAAATGGAATTTTCTCCCTAGGCAATGTTCTATATTGAGTTTGGTCCATCTAAGTTTGCAGTTTATTACAAATAAAATGAACCAAAAGAAGGGCAATGGCTAACAAACTCAATTGATAAGTGGGAAACTATTTTGCCATATCAATTTGATGCGACAAACTGGAGTAGCAAATTTTGCTACCTGAATTGCCATATTAATTGGAGGCCCAGAATGCTAAATAGCACAGCAAAATAGCTGCATGGGTTGGAGATGCTCTTACAGCTTCTTCAAAGATGTCCAAGTGCTGAATTGAATACAAAAAATTTGTAGAAAATTCAAAAGTTGATAATTCTAAATAAAAAAACAGAAAATTATTGGACCTAATAAATTCTAAACAATAATGATATGTATTTAATTTCTTGGTGTCTGTCTAAGCCTAAGGCACACATAATTCTTAGTTAAGGTTTTTCTTTGTAATGGCCATCAGACAGCCAAAACCAATTGCCAATTGCCCTTTAGAGGTTTCAGTTGTTTAATTTTCTCATCAAACTGAAAACTCATAGCAGATGTTGATATTGATCACCAACAATTTAGTGAAGTTTATACAAGAACAGAAAGGAAAACAGTACTTGCCTGTGACAGTGTACAGGATGCAGTGGCTTCCCTTATTCTTCTGTATGAATACACATAAGTACCATAGAACAGGGCTGCAGCCATGACAAATATTCCAGCAACTAGACAGTCGATGCACTTTATAAGGAGCTCAGAGTGTCTAGTATCTTCTAATTGAGTCTTGAATTTTTCAGCATTGAAGGATGCCTTTGATCGACCCATAGCTATTTTTGATCTCTCCAGATGATTTGAATCATAACCGATTGCTACCTGTTCCTTACTTACCTCCAACTTCTCCAATTTCAGACGAAGCTCCAATTCCTTCAGCTCATTAGCACGCTCCATGCTAACCATTAATCGGTTGTTCACAGACTCAACAGTTCTCGGGGCAATACAAGCCAAATGATTGGTTAGGTCATGCAGGGCAACTTCCAGATTTACAGGGTTTGTCAGCATATTATGAGGCAATTGATCTCTACAATTGAATAGAACCTCAATTGCTGTACTGTGGTTCACATCTTTTGAGTGAGAATCTTCTGTACTGGAACTGCTTCCACAACCTTCCCTTCTTAGACAGTCATCTTGTTCATCATGGGTGACATGTGGACTATATTCTTCCATGTCTTGCTTGCTGGAGATATATCTTGTGTTACCTCCGGATGATTCTTTGATTGACTTATGAGTTTTTAAGGTGCTCCCAAATGATTGTTCAAATTTATCGATAAAACAATCAAACGTGTTCCCAAAATCCTGTTTCCACAAAGGCAATCAAGGCACACATATACTACTTTAGTGTCTAGGACTTGGTGATGTTGTTATGAACAACTAGAAGAAACTTGTGAAACCACTTTCAATGGATAACTCAGCAGTTAGATCTGGCTTACATTCGCTAAAGATTCTCTGAGAGCTGACGCACACATCTGCAGTTCAGTAGAAAAATGTATATTAGTACATGCCCTATAATATACTAATTTCGCACTAAATTTTCAGAACTAGCACAAGAAAAGTATAAGGATCATTTACTATTCCACCGAATAAAAGAAATCAAGTATCAGTATTAAGAATTCCACCAGGCAGGCTTCAAACTTTAGTGCAACAATAGTTTCATAAAGCAAGGTAAAGCAATGACATGATGTCATTACATAGAAGGTTACTGGCAGGTAGACTTCACAGGGCTACCTCAAGCATAGGATACTGTAACAGTCTTCAGTAGTCAATAATTACAAGTCTATTATGTTTGCATGAACACATTGGCACTGCTTGAATCAGTAAATGCAGAAAACTACTTGTAAAAGATTATTATTATTATTATTATTATTATTGATGCAAGCTTTTTTTATGGAAACAAGAATACCTTAACAAGATGATCAGAAGACATCCCTCCACCTCGCTGATCAATACTTTCCAGAATCTAGAAGAGAAAAATAAATATCAATGAGCAATAATTTCTAAGAATTAGAAAAAGTTTAGTGGAAGCATGGAATTATCTTTTACATAAATTATGTCAAGCTAAAGCACAACAGAAGTTAGCCTGCAACAGATTGAATAAGTAGAGAAGAATGGTCATACAAAACAGCACCATGAATCGTACACACAAGAAAGAATTGAGAAAAGAAATTAGAACCAAAAAGAGAAATCGAAGTTTGACAACAAGAAAAAATTAAAGTAAACTGTGCAACACAAACAAGTAACATCATTTCCTAACCAAAGTCCAAAAAGAAGGTTCTTACTAAATAAAATAGACTTCCCGAGCACCAAACCTCTACAAGTGTGAACCAGTGACCCAACCATGTAAACTTAACATCACACACCTAAATAGATCAAACAAGCAGAGTCCTTATTTAAGTCTAAATCAAAATCAAGTTTTGAATCTGACTATCAAATATCAATATATGAAATGTCTGTCATCTACTATCATACAGAGAAGTATATTTGTTAACCATTATATATGATTAGCTCAAGTATACCCTTGTTAATTTCGAGATTTAGAGTAATAGCATCCAAAATAAAAGATTTAAATAATTTAACCAATTGGTTCTCTTCCAACAAACCGAACTTTCGTTCTAACCTGTATCAGTTTTTCTTACCATACTTGCACTACACATCTTAACAAAGATAAAATTTCAGTTCTGATACAGTCTTTTACCGCCAACAACAGGATTTCCAAATTCTTATGCAGGAACATACGCTGAAGTATTAGAGAGATTACTTCTATACTAGTCATTTGTTAGCAAAAGACGAATCAAATTTGAACTCTAGACCACATAATAAATTGCGTTAACACAAGCCGCCAGCGGCAGACCAATTCAAATAACTTCAATTTTTTCCTTGGACTGCGACAATGTAACAAATTAACCACAGCAATTGATACCAACTCGGTGCAATGCCCACTTTGAAAACTACATCAACACTAACAATAATAAGAAAAGAGAAAACTTTACGACCGATCTTGATCAATGCAGAAACTTTACCATGTCAATTTCGAAAACTCTATCCCTGACAAAAGTTTACATCTATGCAAAACTCAAGTTGAACAGAACATAATTCAAAATCAAACGAATGCCAATTCGAAACAACTCATACATCAACTTTTCCACACATTTTTCAAATCAATATCCAAAATTACAATAACAAGATTTAAACTTTATATATCAACACAACACCAACCAATCAATCATTGAAAACCTAAAATTGGGATTTTAAAAATAGAGTCGAATTTCGAACCTGGGTAACAACCAAACCAATTGACATCCCCACCAGATGCCCTATATCATCCGAACTAGGGTTCCGCCGTGCCCCATTGACAACCAAATTCGGCCCGCGGCGCTTGTACGCCACGCGCGGGGCTCCTCTGACGGAAAACCCGGAAGTTGAAGTCGAAGCATAGGAGGAAACGGAAGCGCTGTCCTTGAAGAGCTTCTTCTTCTTGCCCCTTCTCTTGGGATTTTCGACGGCGGCGATTGAGTTTTCATGGCGGGCGGAGGTGGATTGGACGGCGGAGATTTGGGGTTGAAAAGATGGAGGAGGAGCGGAAGGAGGTGGGTCCATAGAAAGGTGGGAACTTGGAAAAGGAACAGCATTCAACAGAAAGTGTAAATACGAGGAGGAAGAATTGGGAAGGACTGGAACAAAGGACGTACATCGGAAGCTGTTGCGTCACTTTCTACGCAAAAGTCTCTGTTCTGTTTTGTCGGGGTTAAATTAGTAAATGACAACATGGAAATTTAAACCCTTTTTGGATATTTTGGCGGAGGCATGAATTTTCAGACATGGAGACGAAAAATAAATAAATAAATAATCACAAATATTCTAAATTAATAGGTAAAACTAATACATTTTCAAGCTGTTGCGTCACTGTGTACGTAGATTTATTCTAAATTAAAACATAATTTTATAGTATAAGGTAAAAGAAAAATAATGACTCGTTTTTTTTGCTCTGCTTGTTTGTTCATGTTATCACCTGTTTTTTATAAAGTTTAATGTTTTTAGTAAATTATTATTTAACATTATTGTCTATAATAAAGTTTTTTTTTATAAAAATTATTACCCATAATAAAGTTCAACTATAAAGTTGAGTGCCCCAAGTACACTATTTTTCAACATTATTGCACCTTAAACTTGAAAATAACAGCTACATGTGTTGATTTATTCAAATTTACTACCCATGTAAAGTTTTTCATAAAATTTACTATCCTCATAAAACTTCTAACGAATGTATGATATGATTCAGGCAAGATCCGATGTTATTTCAATGACGTTGTAAACATTTCGGTGACCGTTAATACAATATTATGACTGGAATCAAGTGACCGAAGTTCAGCGGCCAATGACTGAAATCGATGAGGTTTCGATCAACCCTTCTCTTTTTAAGTATGTTTAAGAGATGAGGGTATAATAATACTAAAATAATATAGATTTTTAATAATGTTTTAAGAGTTTATACCTAATTTATTTATTTTTAAATAAAAATGTTAGAATATAAAATATGATGTCAACTTTTATATTAAATTGACATTTTTTTTAGTTATTATAAGGATATCTCCTTCTATTATTAATCATTGTTTAATTACTTTTAGATAGAATATGCTTTTATCAAGTGGCACACGTATGTGGCAGTGTATGATTGGCTGAGGCTCGTACAGAAGAAACGATTTTGTTAAACTTTTATCACTGCAACGATTTTGTTAAAACACCAAGGGGGGCCGGACCCCGCCGGACTTGAACGACTTATTTGCTGAGCTACATTATTTTATTTTATTTTGGACGAAAAAGCAAGCTAAATTATTTGCTGCAAGATTTTGTTATACTTATCTTTGAATTATTAAAATGTGAAAGCTACGGATGATATACAAAACTCCTTAAAAGAAAAAAGAAGAACAAGTGGCTGTGGCTTTCAGACCAAAAACAAAATTAAAAAAACAAGTGGGTGTGGTTTGATTTTTTAAGCCTAAGAGCATATGTATCCGTTTTTTGGCTTGCTCCTCCTCAAAATAGGAGGAGCAAACACTATTTGAGCAAGTGTTATTACTATTTGAGTAATAGGAGGTGCAGTGCAGTGTTTTCGTGCAGCGGTAGGAAAAAATAGCACCTCCTACTACTATTCATTGAATTTTTTTTAAAAAAAATTTCATGACTTGAAAAGAAGGTGTGATTTTATTATTTGAAAATGTAACGTACATAATGAAAATACATAATTTAAAGTACATGATTAGAAATGAAATTACATAATGGAAATACATAATTTAAAGTACATAACTAGAAATGAAAGTACATAATAGAAATACATAACTATGAAAAAAGTGGGCGATAACAATTTGAAAAATTTTCCTCGCTAGCATCTCCTTCATCGACATCAAGTTGCTTAAGAATTGCCGCTTTCCTCTTTGAAAAATACCTCTTTGATTTTGGGGTCATAGCCTCCGTATCCATTGCCATAATCCTTGATTCTTCCGCTAAGGCCCTCAATTTGAAGTCTTTCTCTTTAAGGCTAAGTTGTTTTTCGTATAAAGCAAGCTCCATAGCATCACTTGTTTGTTGCGCGGCTAGCCAAGATTTTTGATTTTCCACAATGTTTTTCAAAGCCTCATCCCTTACCTCATTTGAAGAAGTCGAATCGATCTTTTTTCCCTTTCTTTTAGCTTCCTTAGCCGCCTTCACTCCCATTGGTCTAACCGGACTTGAGGAAGCTTCAAGGTTGCTTTGTGGTGTTGCAATGACTTCATCCTCAGCCACATCGATTGTGGGAGGCATTGAGCTAACGAGCGGAGTAGAGGCGGCGGAGTTGGCATATGAAGAAGGTGGAGTACTAGTTTGGACTTCTCTAAAATAAGGATGGTTCTTCACCACTTCCCAACAATCAAACCGCGTAAACTCTTTCTTCTTTTGTGCCACATAACATGATTGAGCTTTTCTTATCTAATAACAATAACAAATTTATATGTCACAATAATATCTAATAAATAGAGATGACAATATTTATTTAAATAAACATACATAAATTTAGGGAAATGATAACATTATAAACTCTTACCTCATCTTGCAAATTTGAGCCGGATTGTGAATTCCTTCGTGCATAAGCAAGAGCGCCACCCCAAGCTTTCAAAGTCGGCTTCAACTTAGTAAAACGAGAAGAAACCGCTGTTTGGCTCCTATGCTCCGGCCTTGACTCATGAGGTGCAATCTCCCAATTTTCATGAAAATCGGTATGTATTTTTTTCCATAATTTATCGGACTTTTGCATGTTACCGGTGATAGGACAAACGCTAATACGACAATAAGAAATGCACAATTGCAAATCTTCGGAAGCAAGCCAATTGGACATTTTTCTAGCAAAAAATAGAAAGGAATGAGAGAGGAGATGGAAGGAGTGGATAAATTTGTTGTGCACAAATTGGTGTGAGATGTGAATGAAGTTGATGTAGTATTTATAGAAAAATTGTAGGGTGTTATTTGCAATTTTTGAGATTTTTTTTTATAATTTTTTCGGATTTTTTTGCAACATTTTTCCCCAAAAATTCGAAGGTCGTTGCCTTCAAATCTGGGTCGTTGGATCTAAAATCAAATCAAATCAAACGGCCCAGATCAATCTGCCCGTTGGATCCGGTTTGTTGTGTCGATATTGACACGTGGCGCGCTCTGATTGGCCGAGCCGGATCTGCAGCTCGTGCTGCTGCTCGAGCAAGAACTGCTCGTGCTCGCGCTCGACCTCCCCGTCAACGAGCGGTCGCCGGCCTCCACCTCCCCCGCTGCACGCTCCTTTCTCCCTTGCTCCTGCTATTTTCCGGCTGGCCCACCCTCCGCCTCCTCTGCTCGTGCACAAATCTGCCTCCGCTGCAGATGCTCTAATAGACCCGGCTGCATGGAGGCTAGCTATTGACAATATTTTTCACTTTGTTGATGTAATATACCAATGCCGAAGGTATATACCTTTTCCATCTTCAGATTGTCGAGACGATCCTTAAACGTTTCACGTGAGCTGTTGCCTAGCCACTTGATCAACCACAGAGCTCTTCCATTTGTGCATCCTATTGCATGTCGGAGTATGTAGTAGGTCTGCTTCAAATAAGCTTACATTGATCAAACCCATGTCAAGGGTAACTGGTTTTTCTTAGTCCAATGTAGGTGTGAACTCGGTCTCAACAGTTTGGTTTTTAGACACTAACTCATAACTGAAATTAAAGTTGTGGTTTCTATTTATTAGAACCGAAACCAATAAAAATATATAAGAACCGCTCTTGTCGGTTAACCGAACATCGATTCAGTTTCGATGCAGCTTCGGTTACAAAACCGACTATCCTTTATGTATTTCACAATTAACCAAATAGCATAAAAATATCAAAGTTGTAAGCTGTCAATACTTCAAATAATTTTAAACAAGTAATTGTTAAGAAAAGAAAAAATAAAATGTTTACATCATTCATTTGAAACCTCCAGTATTCATATAGAACAAAAGAAAATACTACATGAGAGAGAATTAGGTTAGACTTAAACACTTAAAAATATAAACATGTTTGTGGAAGCATACTATTTGTAACTCATAATCAATAAGAATATGACACATAATGTAAAATTAAGTATTAATAAGTAAATGAATATGTGTCGGTTAGGTTCGGTTTAATCGTTTTTAGAAAGCACGGAACCACAAACCCAAACCGCACTAGTCGGTTTTTGTGAATTCTAAAACTGATTGTCTCGGTTATATTCAGTTTCGATTATTCGTTGTCCGTTCGGTACGGTTTTGACCGGTTTTGATTTTTTCGGTGTCTAAAAGTCCACCCTAGTCCAATGGGTATAAGCTTACATAATGCTATCCTCGTTTTAGAATTTCAGCAACCGTCTCTTTTTATGTTTTAGGCTTTAGCAACATTGTTGATATAGGTTGTATATACGTGTGAAAGGACTAACCCCGTATTAACCCATTTAATCCGAGATAAATCATGTGGGATCCATCTTAAGGGAGATTTTATCGCAACCTCCATTGAAATTGATAACCCGTTAACTACTTTTAACTAGTACACTCTGACACTTTATGTTATTTCTAATATTTTTGACTGCACCCGCACATTCGATTGGGCTGTCTACGGACCCTTTGATAGGGATAAAACCACTCGTAGTTCAACCATTAATAAAAATCGTAACGACCAAACATGCAATAATACCCAATTCTAAAATTCATGGGAATCCAAATTTAAACCCCTCTGTTAGGGCAAAAGTACTTTAAAATATTTACTCGAGTCTAACAGTAATATACTAATAGCCGGTTAACGAATTTTAACTGTTAATATTCCCAATCCTTCGAAAATCTGAAACTTAACCAAAAATTCTCCGATAATTACCAAACTCATACCATTAGGTGTCTCTAATTTTATACTATTTAATCAGCATGAAAAACTGTCTAAAAAGAGGCAGCACCTCTGCCAGCTGTGTCGCAAGCGGGGTCTGGTTAGCCACCAGATTCCGGCCAGCTCCGATTGCTACCAAAATTTCAAAGATTGCTCGTCTCATCAAGCCCAACAACTTTCATGTTTAACACTAAGCTCAATTATGTCTCTAAACAGTTCAATTTGATTATGAAAAGTAATTGTCGAATTGGCGCTAAAAACCCTAAATTTTCAAATCTCAAATTCGACTCACACACAATGAATCAAGCTATAAGGTTCTAGAGGATTGATGTACTCAGTAAGATGATCAAAACCATACCTAGATCGCTCCGGTTGGTGACTGGAGGAGGGAGAATTTTTGTGAAGAACACAACACTATGTCGTCGGTCTTCTCGTTGTGCTGCTTTCTTCCGTCTTTAAGGTATTTATGGTATTCCTACAATGGTAAGAGATCGCAGGTCTCTTACAACAATTAGATTCTTACAACGGATAGGGAGCATAGGTCTGTTCCGTCTATAAGGAATGAATGGTTTTCCTATGACGGTAAAGAGATCGTAGGTCCCTTTATGACAGTAAGGCTTCTTATAGCGGATAAGGAGCGTAGGTCCCTTCTTCCTGTAAGGAATGAATAGTCTTCCTACAATAGTAAAGAGATCGTAGATCCCTTTACGACGGTAAGGCTTCTTACAGCAGATAAGGAGGGTAGTTTCCTTCCGTCTGTAAGGAATGATAATGTCGTTCTCTCATGTAGATGGGGAAAATTGTCGCTCTCTCATGTATATGGGGTAAATTGTCGCTCTCCGATGTAGATGGGGTATATAGTCGCTCTCCCGTGTAGATGGGGTAAATTATTGTCATTGTCGCTGTCAATTGTGAAATTAAGTCAATTGTTTATAGCGTTGTTGCGTGACTTGTGAAAATCCCCCACATTTTTGTTGTAAAATGAAATCGTTATGGGGTTTATCTTTATTCTTTTCATTGACGCTTGGTAGACAAGAGTATACCCAAGAATAATAGTTAAGATAATCTCATTTCATTAACACCGTATTAGCGTTTACAAAAATGTGGTTTTTTTTCACGATGATAATTTTGTTAATTAAGTACACACAAAAATGTGTGCCAGAAAGTCCCAGGGTTTCAAATATTGTAAGAGCAAATTTACATATGTCAAGTAGTCTCCGGGCTTTATATTGTTAGTGGAGCGGATCCACATATATGCCGAGTAGTCCCTGGACTTTAGAATATTTGTGGAGCGAATCCACGCATGTGCCAGGTAGTTCCTGAGTCTTAAGAATGTAGGTAGAGCCAGTCCACGCTTATACATTATAATGTGCATGCTAATGCATACAAGTCCTCGAGTTTTGCTATTTAATTAGGGAATGCTCGAATTATTATGTGTTTTAACATAATAAAGTCTACGCATGCATCTGTTACTAGTGCAACAACAAGTGAAAATATTTTGGAAACACTTTTTCGTAAGTGATATGAAGCATGATGAAGTAATGATCAATTCTTAACTAAAGCATGGTGGAGTTGTTTTGTGTTGGGTGTTGTGAGCACGTAGATGTTGTGTTGCTTGTGGGACGTCCCTGATCAAGTAGTAGCCATGCTCGTAACCGCTAAAAATTTCTAACTCATCATATTTTAGTTTAAAGTTTTACTATCGCAACATCTCTAAGTATGATATGGTTTTGCTTAAGTGATCTTCTTATGTTTATTTCATTGCATAGAAATATGACATGTAATCATAGCAATTACTACTAATAAAGTAGCTAGCTAATATGACATTTGGTGAGCATACTAGATGACATATTAGTTTCGCTATTTAACATGACATTTAGTTTTGTGAAGTATGACAAGTGTTTTTACACTATGTTGTAGCTAGACAAGATTTGAAAGTAATAAAAACATGTAATGACATAACATAGCATTAGCTCTTCGTAAGATAGTGTATTAAAATATAGTATTTTACTTATCTTATGCCGAAAAGTGGCGAGACACTGAGGATGCATACTGGGGTGCAACAGCGGGACCTGGGGTGCACACTAGGGTGCAGCAACAGGGCCTGGGGGTGCACACTAGGGAACAACAACAGGACACCAAATGGCGTGTTGGGGACACTTAAGGCGTGACATGGAGCTCGTTGGGGGACCCTTGGGTGGGCGCTAGGGTGCACTGGTGGCGTTTTTGGGTGCTTGAGTGGCGGAATACCAAATGGGGTGTTCGAGACCCCTAGTGCGTGACCTGGAGGTTACTGAGGGTGCGCAGAAGACGCTAAAGGGGGTGCTACTCTCTGGCATTGGAGGACACGCTCGTTGGCTCTGAAGGGCGCCGCTCTCTAGCATGAAAATACCCGGTTTGGAGTGATTCAATTTCCTCCCAAGCGAAATAAAGAAGAGTTAGGAATATTAATTTAAGCCAAGTTTGAATGGACATCAATTTCGTTCAAGTGGCTGAATATACACACTTGATCTCAAATACGCTAATCATTTCTTTCAAGCTTTTCAATTTGCAAGGAGATCATGCAACTAAGTAAACAATTTAAGAGGATTTGTCAAAATACGCCATATAACGGCCATTTAGGATTTCAAATTGTGACAGCAATGTGTGATGACTGTAGCTACTCGCTACTCACACTACAAAATTTAATTCAGTTAGCCACAACCGAATGCCGTTGCCAAAAGCCAGTTTGTTGTGACAAAAGGACAACAACAACAGCTAGGTGACGACATTTTTGTAGTTGCCATTGAGAGTGTCGCCAATGACATTCAGCCACTGCAAAGGCTGTTGCAAAGTTGTACTTTGAATTTAAAAAAAATATCTAACAAGCATATATTAGCTTGCTAGATTTTTTGGACAAAAGCCGTGTAAAAAGAAATTAAACATATTAGAGAAGAATTGTTACACTGAATTAAATGTCTTCAAATTAATGTCAATCTTACATCTGAAACTATCATTCTATCAATACAAGCCCATCAAGTTCTAAATGTTTCTACCAATTAGTTCCTCGACACAAGTATAAATTCAACTAAGTGCAACCAACTAAGTTAAAGCTTTCAGAACTAAAGCTTCCATCAGGACATCTTGAAAATCATGACTATCTCAAATACATATGACCCATTTGTCCAACCTGAAAGGAAAAGTTCAGTTATAATTATCTATCAGACTGAATATTGAAGAAGTTTGAACTTCAGCTAATGAAATACTAACAATAAATCTTTGAGTCATGAAGAGGAATAAGTTCTTAGGGCAGCAAAATGTATATGGTATGACAATGAGTAGATGACTATGACAACGACTATGCAAATATTAGTTATCTCAGTATGGAAAATGAGAAAATTTAGTCAGTTAGCACTGAATTTAACTATGCATCCAATTTTCAATTGTTTTGTTTTGTCGTAAGAAAATTTGTTTAATTGTAGAGCACATCACACAAAGACATATCTATATACAAGAGGAACTTATATAATGTATATAATCAATTTATGATCAAGATAAAATTAGAGATATGCTACAATACTTTTTTATTAGATAAGTTGGCGGAACTTGCTCTAAAACCACAACAGAGTTCCTTATCAGGCAGGGGTGCAAAGATCTTCATTGTACATATCTACTATATCAGCAAATTATCCAATCTGCAAATTTCGTAAATAAGAATCAAAATAAAATAGACAAACACATTAAACAAATGCAGTGTATCTCTTAATGCAGACTCTTAATCTAGAAAACCTCTTTCTAAGAAATTGCGTATGTTAATCTAGAAAACCTCTTTTCAAGAAATTCCAGCTCTAAAATGACCATCAAGATGTATGCTAAAACTTTTGTGAAGACAATTACTACAAAGAATCATACGGCATACACATGTTTTACTAAATAAACAACTGGTTCGAAAACTGGTCTGCCGATTTGCTAATGCAGGACAAGCAATTTCAATAGAATTAAATGTTGTTTGGAAAAAATCCTCGAAATGAACAACAATTAGAGTACATATATACTTAAAATTTTGGACACTCATGTGTGAACTAGCGAATTCTTAAAACTTGTAAAGAACCAATGAACACTTAAAAGTATGTATTAGAACATGTAACTTAAAATACAGACCTGATATATATATATATATATATATATATATATATATATATATATATGGTTGACAATTTGAGCGACATATGTAATGTTTAGAAAGAAAGATTTGTGAAATAGGAGATGTCCTTGATTCAATTTGAACATAAAAAATGATTAAAAAAAGAATCCACAACAGCATATTTGACTTGGATCAAAAAATGATCCAAACAGTGTCTGACTTTTTAGAGAAGCAAAGTTTTGGTATCTCACGTTTCAAAAACTTCAAAATGGTATCTCACGTTCTTATCTCGACTGAAGAAATGTATCTGGAACCATTAATTCTGTTAAAAAAACTAAAGAAAAATATTTTTGACATGAAAAGACTTACCCTTTGTTAACAATGTCTGACCTTTTAGAGAAATAAAGCTTTGGTGTCTCACGTTTCAAAAACTTCAAAACGGTATCTCACGTTCTTATCTCGACTGAAGAAAGGTATATGGAACCGTTAGTTCCGTTAAAAAAAATTATTCCTTTTTCATCTCTAAAATTCTATGTCTTTAAAATTAAGAACAATAATTAATTATAATAGTGAATATAACTTATTAAATATAAAATAAAAGAAAAAATATTGTCATATTCGTCTCCATTGTCAAAGCCAAGGAAGTTCTCCATAGTCAAAGCCAAAACATAATCAAGTTTGCTCTAACTCTCCTCTAAAAACCCATAACGATCAAGTGAAGCATAACTTCTCAACTCCGTCACGACGACCTCTCTTTCTCAGAAAATAATATAGTTTCTGATGCTAATACTTGACTATGCACTTCAGCATTGGTCAATCATAGCCACCTAAACTATTTTGTTTCAGTCATATTTTCTAAATCTTTACAGTTCATGCTAAAATTGGAGAACATCTGTGATTAATTGGTGATTATCAAAAACAAAAGTAGCCAGATGTGATCAATTTGAGATTCAGATGTTGCACCGGATCCTACAATAACCATCTATACCATGCGATCTCGATGAAGAAAATGAAGTCGAGGCCAAGAGTAGATTTGAGGAGGGCGAGGAGCTCAGATGGGAATGATGGTGCATGAGATGTTGGTGACTCAGAACTAACAGTTTCAGATACCTTTTTCAGTAAGAGTAAGAACGTGAGATACCGTTTTGCAATTTTAGAAACGTGAGACACCAAAATTTTGCTTCTCTAAAAAGGCAGACATTGTTTGGATCATTTTTTTCAAAGGGTAAATCAGTTTTTCCATAACAAAAAATGTATGTCGTTAGTTTTTTAAACGAAATTAACGATTCTAGATATCTTTCTTCAGTCGAGGTAAGAACGTAAGATATCGTTTTGAAGTTTTTGAAATGTGAGACACCAAAGCTTTGGTTCTCTAAAAGACCGAGCACTGTTTGGATCATTTTTCTGACTTGGATAGGACCGACTCCCTGAAATACAGTGTGTTAATCAACTACAGACTAGTTACACTGACGTTGAAACTCAAACAGTTAGAAAACTCTCCCAGGAAGAGTATGTTGATTATGCAAAATGGCCCGATCAGCTTCTTCTGAGGTTGCATACTTAATAAAATAACAGCCTGCATGTGCAACTTACACATTATGAGAATTCCACAAATTATCAGCAAGGTTCACATGTATATTCACATAAAAAAGCGTCAAAGCTGAGCTTTTAAGACAAACATTTTATGACAAATCTATAATAACCATATAACCACAACACAACCTCATACTACATATTCCTAAACACCTAGACACTCAAAAGGGAGCTGGTGGGTTTTATGTCCAGCTATAACTACGTAAACCTTATGACACACCTATTGAAACAACCCAGATCCATAATCAAGCATCTAAAGAGCATATTATTAGACAAGAAATAACTGTTATATAAATCTGTTGTAACGGACGGAAGAAAGAACACAGATGTTTACGTGGTTCACTAACAATATGTTAGCTACGTCCACGGCAGAAGGAGAACAGTTTATTGATTGAGGAAGAACCCAGAATACAGAGTGCGGAATACAGAGAGTACAGAGAGTGCGGCGCTAAGCACTTCTTACTTCTTACTCTAAATACAATTAGGTTTAGGGCGTTTATATACTAAACGTCCGCGACCGAAACTGTCCCGCGAGCGACATCCCCCGCGAGCGAAACTGACCCCGCGAACGAAACTGACCCCGCGAACGAGACTGGTTCAAGGCATATATTAACAAATCTCCACCTTGACTTGAATCCTCTCACAAATCTCCACCTGAAGTACCAGATGCACCATAATAGTGCCAGATGTACAAATAACTCCTCTGCCTCAGATGTTACACAGATGTACCAGATGCACCACAATAGTGCCAGATGTACCAGATGGCTCCTCAGCCTCAGATGTTACACAGATGTACCAGATGCACCACAATAGTGCCAGATGTACCAGATGTTGCCCCCCGAAGGGCAACTAACAGCTTGTAACATTTAGCAAGTCCAAGCAGTGTTGGAACTTGCTGTGAGGAACCGGCTTGGTGAACATATCAGCAGGATTATCAGCAGTACCCACTTTCTTCACCTTAATTCTGCTCTCACTTCTTAGAAAATGATACCTGACATCAATGTGCTTAGTCCTCTCATGATGGACCTGATCCTTTGCTAAACATATTGCACTCAAACTGTCACAATATACTATAGCCTGATCATGATGCAAACCAAGACTACTGACCAGTCCCTTCAACCATATACCCTCCTTTGCAGCTGCTGTCAAAGCCATGTACTCTGCTTCAGTAGTAGACAAAGTCACTGTAGGCTGCAGAGTAGCTTTCCAACTAACAACAGAGCCACCAAGAGTAAATACGTAACCGGTCATAGATCTCCTAGTATCAACATCTCCAGCATAATCGCTATCTGAATAGCCTGTTACTAAGCATTTTGTATCACCTCCATAAATGAGACCAACATCAGACGTACCTTTTAGGTACCGGAAGATTCTCTTCACAGCTTGCCAATGCTCCTTTCCGGGATCACCCATAAATCTGCTGACAACACTAACAGCATGTGCAAGATCAGGCCTAGTGCAGACCATAGCATACATCAAGCTTCCTACTGCACTAGCATAGGGAACTCGAGACATGTATTCCTTCTCCTCAGCAGATTTAGGTGCAAACGCAGCAGACAGATGAATATTTGCAGCACTTGGAGTATCTATAGATTTTGATGTAGACATACCAAACCTGGATAGAATTTTCTGGATGTAACCTTTCTGTGATAAGAAAAGCTTCTTCTGACTTCTATCCCTGTAAATCTCCATTCCCAAAATCTTCCGAGCTGCTCCCAAATCCTTCATCTCAAACTCTGCACTGAGGAGACCCTTCAACTTCTGTATCTCAGACTTGTTTTCTGCAGCTATCAACATATCATCTACATACAGGACCAAATAAATGAGAGACCCATTTGTGACCTTGTTGTAGTAGACACAACAATCATACGGACTCCTGATGTAGCCTATCTCTATCATATAGCTATCAAACCTCTTGTACCACTGTCTGGGAGACTGTTTTAATCCATACAAGGACTTCTTCAACTTGCAAACATAGTCTTCTTTTCCAGGAACTTGGAAACCATCTGGCTGAGTCATGTATACCTCTTCTTCCAACTCTCCATGTAGAAAAGCTGTCTTCACATCTAGTTGTTCAAGCTCCAGATTCTGATGTGCTACTATGGCTAGTAACACCCTGATAGAGGTATGTCTGACCACTGGCGAGAAAATCTCATTGTAGTCTACTCCCTCTTTCTGATGGAACCCTCTTGCAACTACTCTAGCTTTATACTTAATGCCCTCAGCAGGTGACATCCCTTCTTTCTTCTTGAAGACCCATTTACAAGTAATGATCTTTCTCCCCTGACCAGGTCGTTTGGTCAATTCCCAAGTCTGATTTCTCTGAAGTGATTCCATCTCATCTCCCATTGCAGCAAGCCATTGGGTTGACTCTGGACATGTAACTGCTTCCTTATAGGTGGATGGCTCATGAGGATCCACCTCTTCAGCAACCTGTAGTGCATAAGCCACCATGTCCTCAAACCCATACCTAGTGGGAGCTTTCCCAAAATTTGCTCTCCTAGGTCGCTCATGATTCAGAATATGCTGATTAACTACCGTTGGTTCTGTTCCTGAATGTAAGTGTTGATCTTCCTGTTGTGGTTCAAACTCATCTCCAGTGACTTGTTGCTCCACCTGTCTCTCAACACTACAATTTTCTGATACTACAGTAGACTTCACAGTAGGGTTAAACATAGAATTTTCATCAAATACTACGTTTCTGCTGAGTATAACCCTCTTTTCAGATGGAGACCAGATTCTGACACCTTTAACCCCATCCCCATAGCCTACAAACACTCCCTTTTTAGCTCTTGGTTCTAACTTACCCTCACTTACATGATAATAAGCAGTACACCCAAAAACTCTCAGATTGGAGTAATCAGCAGACTTACCAGACCACATCTCATAAGGTGTTTTGAGATGTATACCTGTGTGAGGTCCACGATTTATCAGATAACAAGCAGTACTCACCGCTTCTGCCCAGAACCTTCTTTCTAATCCAGCATTAGAGAGCATGCACCTAGCTCTCTCCAGAAGTGTCTGATTCATACGTTCTGCTACACCATTTTGCTGTGGTGTATCCCGGACTGTATGATGCCTTGCAATGCCTTCAGATTTGCAGAGCTCATCAAATTCAGCAGAACAGAATTCCAGACCATTATCAGTTCGCAGCCTCTTGATCTTCTTCCCTGTTTGATTTTCCACTAATGCCTTCCACTGCTTGAAGTTCTTGAAAGCGTCACTTTTATGCTTCATCACGAACACCCAAGTCATTCTTGAGTAATCATCAATCATAGACACAAAATATCTGTGACCTCCCAAAGAATCAACACGAGAAGGACCCCAACAATCAGAATGGATATAATCAAGCGTGCCTTTAGTTCTATGAACTGCTTTAGGAAACTTTCTGCGATGTAGCTTCCCAAAGATACAGTGTTCACAGAAATCAAGATCCTTGACCTTGTGGCCACCAAGAAGATCATCTTTTGACAGAATTTGCATCCCTCTTTCACTCATATGACCGAGCCTCATGTGCCATAGCTTGGTCATATCATCCTTGTGAAACTCCGATGATGCAACAGCAACAGAACCTGAAAGCGTAGCACCTTGCAGAAAATACAAAGTACCCCGCTTG
Organism: Comarum palustre; assembly: GCA_951800085.1. NCBI lineage: Eukaryota > Viridiplantae > Streptophyta > Magnoliopsida > Rosales > Rosaceae > Comarum > Comarum palustre. Next base: position 13,833,879 of record OX637588.1, on the reverse strand, counting down.
ACACCTTTCAGGACTACATTAGAACCCTTGTAGACATTTATGACTCCACGTGAGCCTTTATAACTGAAACCTTTGCTGTCTAGTAGACCCAAAGAAATCAGATTCTTCGTCATGCGTGGAGCATGCCTAACTTCATTCAATGTACAGAATTTACCATCATGTGTCCGTATCTTTATTGAGCCTATTCCAACCACCTTGCATGAATGACTGTCAGCCATAGAAATATTGCCTCCATCAATCTGCTCATAGGTTGAAAACCACTCTCTACGTGGACATATATGATAAGACGCCCCGGTATCTAAAATCCACACATCCCTATGATGTATGTGTGCATCTGCAACCAAAGCCAAATCCTCTTCAGAATTGGTGTCAACCTCTGCTACAACAGCAGTACCTGATGCTTTCTCATGCTGCTGCTTCTTCTTTGGACATTCGTTTTTCCAATGTCCCTTTTCTTTACAGTAGTTACAGACATCATTGGATTTGGAACCCTTTGAAACTGGTTTCTTGAATTTCTTCTTCCCCGAGCTTCCCTGTCCCATCCTTCCACTGGCTACCAACCCAGCAGCCTGACTGTCTGAACTTGTACCGGTGGCCTTATGACGCATCTCTCTAGTATGAAGAGATGATCTGACCTCCTCCAGAGTCACAGTATCTCTCCCACCAATAAAAGAATCCACAAAATTCTCATACGACAGAGGTAGAGAGACCAACAGAATTAAGGCAGCATCTTCATCATCAACCTTAACATCAATATTACGCAACTCTAATAGAATTGTGTTTAACTGATCTAAGTGATCTCTTAGAGTCGTGCCTTCTTCCATTCGCAGACTGAACAGACGTCGCTTTAGAAGCAACTTGTTGGTTAAAGACTTCGTCATGTATAGACTCTCAAGCTTCAACCACAGACCAGCCGCAGTTTCCTCTTCTGCGACCTCGGTGATAATATCATCTGCAAGACACAACAAGATTGTCGAGTGTGCCTTCTCCTCCAGACTGGCCATCTCAGCGATTTCTGGATCCCCCGGTTTCTTCACCAGCGGCGCCCACATCCCTTGTTGTTTTAACAAGGCTCGCATCTTGATCTGCCATAAACTGAAACTGTTTCTCCCCGTGAATTTATCAATCTTCACGTTTAGCCCAGACATCTTTCTTCCCAGATTTCGAACCCCTCCTGGGCTCTGATACCAGTTTGTTGTAACGGACGGAAGAAAGAACACAGATGTTTACGTGGTTCACTAACAATATGTTAGCTACGTCCACGGCAGAAGGAGAACAGTTTATTGATTGAGGAAGAACCCAGAATACAGAGTGCGGAATACAGAGAGTACAGAGAGTGCGGCGCTAAGCACTTCTTACTTCTTACTCTAAATACAATTAGGTTTAGGGCGTTTATATACTAAACGTCCGCGACCGAAACTGTCCCGCGAGCGACATCCCCGCGAGCGAAACTGACCCCGCGAACGAGACTGATGCGCGCGAACGAGACTGATGCGCGCGAACGGAATCCAGCATAACAGACAACAGGTTTCGTGGGCTTCGGGGGCGTTGCCCCCGAACCCCCATCGGGGGCCACGTTGCGCCCCCGAACCCCCAGACCAGGGCGCGTCGCCCCTGGACCCCGACTCGCTGACCGGGCAGCGAGATCCCCGAATAGCTGGTTCAAGGCATATATTAACAAAATCTATGAAGAACTACAATACATTTTGTAAGGAGTGAACTTTTCATCAGTGCAAGAACCGGATCGATCAACTTAGTCTGCTCGGTGTAGGTGTGGTGACAGTTTCCCCAATTTTCTCTGGTCTACTGATTGAAGACCAAGTTATCAGAATGTAAAATCTAACTGTAAAGACCAGATCTGAGAAGAAAACTTAAACGTCTCTAGATACACGAGGTTAAGGTGTGGAACATATCTGCCCCCACTCAATCATATCTTGGAAACCGAAAACTCATAGATCGAGCGTCTGTTGTCCTCACACACGAGAAAGAAAAGCATAGACGAGGATTTTGGAGGGCTCTCTCTATCACCGTTCTCCGTCGACCGGGGTGGACTCACCCATGAGATGACGTAGATGAGCAAAAACAAATTTTTGGAGATAGAGAGAGAGAGATAGGGTTTCAGATTTTCGGTGAGAGGGAGAGGGAGAGGGATGCGGCTTTAGGGAGAAAAAAACAATTGTAAGTTTCAATTGAGTACAAAATTTTTTAACCTAGTCATATACCGTGTTTTTACAGACCATGAACCTGCTATCACTATTAATCGAAAAGAATGTGACGGAGTATGTTAGCCATCATAATTTTCACATTTTTTTGCCACGGATTATCAGTCGATGTTTCAAACTCGAAAAAATTTAGCGATGACACGTTTGCTGTCGTTGTGTCGTCCCAAATATTAAACCGACGACGACGACAAAATTGAGGTCGTGACAAACTTCAGTGGCTAATTGAATTCTTTTTTGTAGTGTCACATATATATATATATATATATTGAAAGTTAAGTTTATCATATATATATATATATATATGCTATTGAAAGTTAAGTTTATCATGCTAGTGGGTGGCAGGTGCCGTTCATCAACAAAAGTACTGGGGTGTGTATGCATATATAGCGTATAAGAGACGATAGTCTATGAGGTGTGGCTCCGTCTTTTTGTGCACAATAGGTATATGAGTATGCGTTTTAATAACTTCGCACATAATTGCATGATGCTCTTATATGTGGCAGCAAGGTAGGAATCATGTTATATCCTATATAAGCATGCGTGTAAACATTGTATAACATTTCAAAATATGAAGAAAATCTAGTAGATAGAAGTATAGAACTTAGCTTCTTTGGTTTGAAGTGAAGACTGCAGACTCCACGGATAGAAGTATATGAGTCGTGGAGTCTGCAGAGCGGGTTATGAGTGGCGGGGTGAGCAGCGGGTTCTTCAAGGGTGCACGTTGGGCGCTACTCAGCTTATAGGATTGTGGTTGAGTGGCGGGAACCGCTATATATTAATGGCGGGAATCACTGCATTTTGGTGGTGGGAACTGTTACATATTTGTGGTGGATCATTCAAGGTTGAAGACACGACTTCATAGAACAAGTGAATCCATGGCCAAGTAATGGGTTCCTCTTTTGTAAAGATGAATCTTTCCATTGTTTGATGGCGTTGTTGTAGTTGGTGAGTGTCGTAGTAGATGGTGATGCCGCTGCCCTGGTTGATGGTGTTGTTGGTAGGCACGCTGCCGCTTTCTGAGAGTGCTTTGTTGAACGCCAGAGTCCAAGTAGCGGGGTGCCACGCAGCAGTTTATGTTGGATTTTATTCCATCTTCTTTTCCTTTTTGCTGATCAATGATTTACTGAGCTGCGATTTTGTTCTTTATCTTTTTTTTGATGGCGAATGCTTGTTGATGGCGAATAGATGCAGTTCCCAGCAAGGTAGTCTTCTAGAGGAGATTAGATGCTAAATCTATTGGCTGACTCTGGAGTTGCCGTGATCGAATTGGTGTTGTTGAGATTGAGTAGTGCTAGGTGTCTTGATTAAATTGGTGGCGACTTTCTTCTTGGTTGGGCCCGGTTGCCTCACAAGAACGCTACTTAACTTGGTTCAAGGAGGCTAGAAGACTTCATAAAATTTGGAGCAGCGTCTTTCGTCTCTGTTTTGTCTTTTTTTAACAAGTGTTGTTTGAGGGCTTGAGGAATTCCGCCGCCAGAGGCCGCACTTTGTTCTTCCTTCTCACTCTCCTCGTTTTTTGGTGACGATGCTGCTTTGATGGCGGATAAACCGTTATATATTGATGGTGGTTCTGCTCTTATTTTAAGCAACGCTTTTATTCTGCCTTTTTTGAAGATTGTGATGGCATTGCTCATTCAAATACAAAGCTTAAACTTTAACAACTTTTAGTATCTTTGGCCACTTGAGGAGAGAAACCTAGGAGCTGGCACTTCTTGTTGAAGTCTTCTTTCTCATTCTTGTGGCATTATCAGTCACCAAGTGAAAAGTTGATTGCTCCTACAACATAGAGTAAACTCATTTTGTGGTGTTGACCGAGTAGTGTCATTGACCGAGTAGTGTCATTGACCAAGTAGTGGTTCTGCTACAAATATAATGAGGAGTTGATAAGAATTGCATATACTTGGAACAGTGATTCCGCTGCTTGAATTTTAGTCACAAGTTTCCATTTGAAAAAATTAAATGACATTTAAGGAATTGTTTGTGAGGACTTTGCTTATGAAGTTGTCTGACGAAGCTTTCTGTAGCGTCTTCCCACAGACAGCGCCAATGTTGATACAGTTGTATCTACGTGTATGTTGTGTATGTTTAGTAGCTGGATAGAGGCAATTGACACAAAGTTTATAGTGATTTACTTTAATTACCATCGGTGGGTAAAGCTACATCCACTTAATATGCATTATATGTTGGGTGCCTTGGTGGCTCCTCAAAGTATTACTAGTAGTGGTGTCTAGAGTAAGGGGGAAGGAGTCACCTCAAAGTGTTTCCGATGTGGGACAAGAGGTCCATCTAGTGTCGTGTGAAGACATGTTGGTGAGGCCGACAATGTAGCTTCTTGATGTCGGATCAACGACTTCCGAGTACCATTACGTAGCTTGTATGTCGGGCTTCGTAACGCATGTCGTGTTCGAGTCTCGTTATAGTTTGTGAGCCCACATAAATGATACAGTTTTACTTATGTTTGACGGTGTAGGCATATTCATACTTACCCTAACAAACATTATCCATGTCGTTTTGATACAAGCTCGTAAAGACATCAAGGTATAAATATGCATGTTCAATGCTAGCTAGTCTATGGAGCTAGTTGTCTACATTTATTTTATGTTGAAGAAATAAGCCGAAGAAATACTTCCATCCGCTTGTCGCAGCATCAATCCGTGTTGATGTATAAGCTTGCTTATAGTTAGTCGTGTGTGCGTGTGTGTCTATATATATTCTCCATGTTTGTTACAGAAACTAATTAGCTAGCTATAGTGTTTTCAAATGATAAGTGTATAATATTTACTACGGGAAATTCTAGTATGACTTAATGCATGTTATGCATCAACTCTATTAAATATTTTAGACCGTTGGATATAATAAAAATATGAATACATCTAACGCTTTAAATTATTCCAAAACGGTAACCGGTATAGCCATTAACAAGTTTTTTTTCTTTTCGCTTATCTAAATTATCATTTATATATATATATATATATATATATATATATATATATATATATATATGAATGTACAATATTTAAACGGAAAAAAAAACAAAGAACACAAATCCTAAAAACACAATCGAACAAGAAAAGTGACGATATAAAGTTCTAGGAGAAAAGAAAGCTGAATTTGAGGAGAGAGTCTGAAACCAATTTGTTATGTTTGCTCAAGAAACCCTAACGTGAAAAAGAAGAAGACAAGAGGAAGAAGGAAGAGGAGGAAACGAGAGGATTATGAAGAGTTTTCTGGGTTATGATCATGAAGCTTCCTTAACTTGTTGAATGGTTAATTAAATTGGGCTTAAGGTTATTTATTTAGTTCGATTTTGGGGTTCAGATCATGACCCTTATATATATTGGAATGAGCATTTTTTAGAATCATTTAAATAAGCTAAGATGAGACCAAATTAATACTAAATGGACATTTTCTCAAAAAAATAAAAGTAAAACCGCATTCCAATGATAATAGGACTTGTGACCCCAATTGAATGAGAGAATCATTTATTTGTGCCTAAATGCATAAATTTTTATTAAAGTCTCAATAAAATAATATTTTTAAGATATTTTTACCCTTGTCCATTATAAACACTTAGAGAGAGAAAATGGAAGGGAGAGAAGACTTTACCGGACTCCAGACATTGGCCACTAGACTCTGGTCACCAGACTCCGATCACACGAATTTCATCCTCGGTTGCCGGAATGTCTCTGATCATTGGGTTCCGGTCATCGGTAACTCAGTTACTGGTCCCCAGTAACTCAAATCCTAACCCTTAATAACTATCAATAACTCGGTTACCGACATCTACAAACTCGGATTCCGGTCACCAATAATTTAGTTACCAACCCCTAGAAACTCGATATAATTGGAAAGTAGACCACAGATTTTCATAATTGAAACAACTTAGTACAAAGTAATAAACTATCTAATTGGTTAATCATATATCGATCTAAGATTTCAAAGAATGCAAAGTAACTTTCGAACATATATTGATCATATTGGTGCATGATACTTGTTACCCTCATATATATATATATATATATATATATATATATATATAAATATAAATATATATATATATATATGTCATAATTATACGAATTTGTTTGGGAGGAGCTTCTCCTCTGGATCGTGGGTGTCTTTTATGATGTATGTATTAGGATTTGTTTGACATCAGTTACTCAGGTATCAAAGCTTTGATTTATCACTTCTCATCTCTCGGTTGCTAGCGGCGACGACGACGGCAATATTAGCGATCATGAGTGGTGGATGTGTTAGATTTATTAGTTTTGTTGCATTTTTACTTTACATTGTAGGGTACGTTCTTTGACCCATAGTTTAGTGAGCAATAGGTTTTCTCGTACTTTGATCGAGTTTGAGACTTATTCTCTCTGCTATTAATAGTTTTTCACCTTTGCATTTGCAAGGTTTGTAATTGGACACGATCCATTATTAATGAATTATTCATTTCTCTCCAAAAAAATCTCATAATTATACCCTAATTTCATAACTATGCTAGTCTTATGTGAAGGTGGTCTGTTGTACGTTCTTATCGATCTAGTCGATCTTCTGGTAGTGATATATAGCCTAGATGGATCGATCGATCGAACCTTAATTGGAGTTGATTAGATAATTAAGTTGCTATAGAGCTCACTAGCTAGCTACTTGCAAAACAATGATCAATGCACACAGATGCAGCGAGCTCTATATATTAATATATGATGTAGCCAGGTTTAATTTAGACTACGTACTACTGCACGCTATTGGATGGAATCATATCTTTCATTTTGTTAATTATGATCAAATTAAACGAGTTATAATTAATTCACCAAGATAGAGGCCGGAAGTAATGAATTAGCTACTTAGGTAAACTGAGATTCGAGAACTACTGCCTCCGAGACAATGGAGTGTGGCAAGCAGATGCTACATTGCTACTCGATCTTTATGTCCATCGATATGTGATGTTATAAGAGAATCTTGGCAAGCACACACAACAATATGTGCAGATCTAAAGCGACGCTAACTAGCTTCTTGCTAGCTCCTTTTGCTTAATTTGCTTCGCCCTTTTTAGGCCGTACAAATTAGGACACCAGCAGGTCCATTAAAGAGAGATCAAACAAGATATTACCACGACATGATGATCGAATATATTGGCATAAAATCGAGTCTATCTTTCAGATATTTTGATGGACAGGTATATATTCTTCATGAAACCAGGAACATGGCAAGGTTTCTGGCTCCCCATGAATGTACCTTATTCAGGATATACGTACCACCTTGATTTGTTTAGTACATATCAAGAGCAGGCCTGCTTAGCTTGCTTCTTCTTTAGACAAGGGCAACTTCTGGATGATCCTTGGTCGGCAACAAGCTACGTACTTCGGCTTCGGCGTCGATGTGGCATGTTCTGATTGGTGCCAGCAGGCAGTTAGGGGGAGTTAACTGCAATTAGTTTTTATATGCAGTTTGGTTTATGTATGTTTATATATGCATTTGGTTCAACAGCTTAGGTTAATTAGATGGAGCCGTGTCATTTGAAATGCCGGTATTAATATAAATATACTTGTATGTATTGTTGGGGACACCGAAGCCGATATATGTCATTTGAGTAAGAAACTAGGTTTGTTAATAGTATATATATATATATATATATATATATATATATATATGTATATGTATTCTGTATACATATATTCACCTGATGCAGCTAGCTCATGCATGAAAACAATTGGAGAAGCATGGAAGTGAAAAAGCTTGTTGCAAATGCATATTTAACATTATTTACTGGTAATGACTAATGAACTACGTACATCAATACTGCTGTTTCAAGTCAGTTCAGGCATCGGGCTTAATGCAATGCCTTCTTTCTTCTCAAAAACGTGCAGTTCCGGCATCAGTACCTATTAGCTGGTTAAACACTTCACCCATTGGACCTGTTCAAACAATTTTAAGGTCTTTGCAGGCTGAAATTGATTAACTATATATATCCTCATTGTCAATGGGTTTAATTATATGCAGATTTTAATTATATTCTGTTGGGGAGGAGAGATCACACATCAGAAACAAGGTAAACAGTATCTTTAAGCCAATTAGTTTTAGAGTTAAACCCCAGACTACTATCATGGTATCAGAGCTGGTTACCCACGTACACGTGTGAAGCCCAAAAACCACACAAACTCCACGACCATCTAAGTTGTTGTCCACGTGTTTGGCTTAAAGATTCGTCACACGTGCGGGGGCGTGTTGAGATATATATCTCACATCAGGAATATGAAACCTTATCTGTGGGTTTATAAGGGCTTGAGCTACTCTCTCTATTGCCAATTGGATTTGGAGTTGAACCCTAGACTACTTTATCTTGGTATCAGAACGGGTCCCTCTCTAATTGCGTCTTATTAGTTGGTTGGTTCGATTGGTGTGATATATGTATACGTGTTAAACCCTTGAGTCTGATTGCACGTGGGGGTTAGTGTTTGTGTGGATTGTCACCAAGTGCCAGATGGGCCGGATTAGTGGTCGGATTGGTTTAGACATTTGTACACGTGTTAAACCCTTGAATCTGGTTGCACGTGAGGGTTGGTGTTTGAGTGGAGAGGGTGACATAGATTCACGTGCAGACCTTATTAGGTTGCACGTGAGAGGACGTGTTGAAGAGGAGAGATCCCACATCAGAAATATGATAAATAAAATATAACTTATATGTGGGTGGATCATTCCTAATTGTACCGAAGCCTTTTGTGATTAAAACCCAACACATTAAATATGGTTAAGTTGAGACAATATCGATACATAGATGATCCACGGGTCACGGTTGTCGTTGTTTGACTTATTCATGGTCAAAACTCAAAAGCTAGCTAGACAGACCAAACACACAACCAGGAAAACGACCTAGCTGTAGCTGCCAACGCAATTAACAGAAGGAAATTAAAACAAAGAAGAATTAAAACGCAAATGTGGAAAGAGCTTTCTTAATTTTGATCAATCCTTCTTCTTGGTATTATGGAAATTCCAAAACAGAAAAGGCCACAGTATCAATTCATTATTGAGTTTCTTCTGTTATTATTCAACATCACGCATATAGGTTTTTTCTTTCACTCCAGGATTCCATTTGCATTTGTTCTAAACACCCAATAGTTGTTTTTCTTTTTTGTCCACATCATACCGCCTTTCCACTCTTTTCTATTTAAACAAAACAATAACAAACAGTTTTGCTTGTGAAACTCCGATCCAGCATAAAAGCCCCAGCACTTCTCCCTTTAGATATTCCATAACAAGAACTGAACACACACAAAAAAGGAGAAGTTTTCTGTTTTCTTCATCAACATTCTCTATCACTTAGAGCTTTCATCATGAGTGGAAAAAGAAACCAAACCAGCCCAGTTGGAAGCCCTTTATCCGGTGGGAATGTATCCGATGGTGGCTCCAATGAGCAGGACAGGTTCCTCCCCATTGCTAATGTGAGCCGGATCATGAAGAAGTCCCTCCCTGCAAATGCCAAGATTTCAAAGGAAGCCAAGGAAACAGTCCAAGAATGTGTCTCCGAGTTCATTAGCTTCATCACTGGGGAAGCCTCGGACAAGTGCCAGCGAGAGAAGAGGAAGACTATCAATGGCGATGATCTTCTTTGGGCCATGACAACTCTTGGTTTTGAGAATTATGTTGGACCCTTGAAGGGCTACCTCAACAAGTACAGAGAAACCGAGGGAGAGAAGAACTCCATGGCTAGAGGACAAGAAGATCAAGACCACTCGTCTCATGATGATCATCACATCCACAACAAGCAACTCCAAAATGGTGCCAATGGGATCAACACAATAGGTATTAATAAGGTGGAACATTTCAGTAATGGTGGCTTTTATTCACTCGGGGGACAACAGATGAGTGCTCCAAAGGGGTTTGGAGAGAGCGGAAGGGTTATTGGCTATGGGGATCAGAACTTGGTGACTTATGGGGATGGAAATGCAAATCATCTTCACAATGGGATAGGATGGTAAACACTGATCATGAAAACTATATATGTAAGAGTTACCTAATTGATTAATATATGTAAGAGTTTAATTTGATTATTCCAATTTAATTGACAATTGGTATATAATAGATCTTGTTGAAAATCCATTGGTACTTAAGAATTAGAGATCGAGCAGTTAGCATTGCAGGAGCTTCCCATAAATCCTATATCTACTGTATACTAAACCAGTAATATTTACTATGAAGTAAATAAGGAAGGCTAGTGTGAATTAATGCATAGTATGCATTGATTATTTTAAAATAATATATAAAAATGAATAACTTGTTGTATAGGTAAACAATTTATCCAATAATATTATGACTTGTAAAAAATTACAACTTTGACCAACTTTTAATTAGCTTATACATCAATTGTTCAAAACTTATAATGAGGATAGTAAATGTTGTAATTACATTGTTTACCACTGTAATTACCACTAAATACATTAAATGTAGTATTTGAAGTAAAGATATAATGAATTTTGTAATTTACTTGGAAAAAGACCATAATTACAATAAAAAGAACTATTTTACAAGATTAACGACTTCAAATATTTTATATCTGCTTATTAATATTACAATATTTGTTGTCACTAGAGGTAAAATTATTGTTCTTTTCGTAAAAATGATTGTATTACAAGTAATATAAATAATACGACCATATTTATCAGTTATACCTCAGTTGTTGTAGTTTATAGTAAAAGACACTGTATTATAGGTAATTATCTCAATTACAACAAAATTTACATAAAGTACGATATAATTACAAGATAAAAGATTTTATTACACAAATAGCTTATTTACCATATGTACATTTGTTTCACCACTATTACGACAATATGTGTTGTCAAATTGGTAAAATGGTTCTTGAACTTGTAATTGAAAAAAATATTACATATACAAGCTTGATTACTACCTTTCAACAATTCGTCGACTTACTAATCAAATTGTTCTCATACAAAGAATTACCACAAAATTAACCTTGATTACTACTTTTCACTTCAATTGTCGATAAACTTTGTAGAATGCAGTCACATAACCAAAAACTTTGTAACAGACAATAATTACAATATATAGATCCTCATTACATCTTAAAGGACTCAACGACAATCTACTCATATCATTATTAACATTCCGCTAGTATAACAACACATTCATTGTTTTATTGGTATAGATATTCTATAAACATCTAATGATTAAACACTTGTATTTTATGAATTTTTTATTTTATTTTATGATTGAACACATAGTTTGTTCTTTTTATGAAAAAAAAAAGAAAAAAAAATTAGAAAAAAATAAAGATCAAATCGGTCAAGTGCTCTCTCTCATGTGAATCTATTCTTCGGTAGATCACTAATGTCATTTTAGAGATGGACCAACAAGATCAGCAACCACAACCTCCAAATTTCCATCGTACATCACCACCCGATCTAACTGCCGCATCTCCGAGATCTCTTGCTCAGTCAGCAACTATACGTGCCCAAACGAACAAATCTTTATTAAAACTATAAAGAAACTAATATTTTAAGACTAATTTGCCCCACCTCTTAAACATTTATAGAGAGAAAGTGAAAAAGAGAAATGACTTTGTCAGAAGCTCACCAGACTTCGTGCATCGTCAAACGGACTCCGGTCGCCGGACTTCGGTCACCGATCAATGGACTCCGGACTCTGGTCACCGATCGTTGGACTCCGGACTCTGGTCACCGATCGTTGGACTCCGGACTCTGGTCACCGTTCGTCGGACTCTAGGCTCCGATCACCGATAGCCGGTGACTGGAATCTAGTCAGTTCGTCTACTGAGATTTTACTGGAGGTTATAAATTTCTATTAAGGTCAATAAATCTTTTTTACTACCCCCAATAAACTTGTTATTAACACTTACTATTGAACTTATTAGGGACAATAAATTTTAAGAAAGAATTTATTACCCTTAATAAACTTGTTATTGACCTTAATATTGAATTTAGTAGGGATAGTAAATTTTAAGAAGAAATTTATTACCCTCAATGAACTTGTTATTAACCTTATTATCGAATTTATTAGGGCTAACACATTGTAGGATAAAATTTACTATCCTCAATAAACTTATTATTGACCTTAATATTGAATTTATTAAGATTTATTACCCCTAATAAATATGTTATTGACCTTATTATGGAATTGAATAGGAGTGAAAAAGCCAACAAAGAAAACCATAAGGGAAGAAGAAACATTCCGATAAAAAAAGATCGATTTGGCTACTGCATTTCACAGTTTTACCACACCTGCACATCACCATATTCGACTGAGACGTCGGTGAGCAGTGGGTTCAGACTATCTACTGCTGCCATTTGGACGTGAAACTGTTGGCGAGGGCGACAATGACGAAGACGACGACTGTCGTCATCTTGGATCTCCTCACCGGACATCTGGATGTTCGATAAAATGGTCCGCGGTCGTCTTCCTCCTCATCGACGGGACTAAGATCGGGAAGGAGAGAGAGTTTAGAAATAGGAGGCGGTGAATGTGATCGGCATCATCAACGGATCCAAGGAGAAGCAAGAGGCGGTGAAGGTGATGCTCGACGCATTCGTCGTCGTCCTCATCGACAGTCGTGATCCTCCTCATCGGCGCTTCTCAGATTTGGTGAGACTAGAGAGAGATGACTATATCTGGTGAGAGAGATATGATATGGGGTAAAACAATCTTTTACATAAAATTAATTGAAATGGACTTTTAACTTTTTTTTTATTGAAATGAAGTCCGACTTTGTTATTTTTGTGAAAATATGCATTATCCCTTATTTTTTGTATACATGATCACTTGCCCTTATTATTATAGTCCATCAAATAATGTCTCATGCATTATTGCTTTCTTAATAGTAACTATATATATAGTTCATATTCTGAACGAAGCCCTCACTTTAAAATTAAAGTGCGTGGCTTATTATTGCAGAGACGGATTCATGTTTAGGCCAGCTTATGCATCTCCCCAACCTAAGTTCAAAGATCTCAAGGTTTTGGAAGCTTTTGCCCAGATAATTGGTTGCAGAAATATTCAAAAAAGGAAAGAAAAATTCATAAAAAGGGGTAGAAAATAGGAAGATTCGTTCTTCTCGATAAAAGTAGAATGTTTTTAAGAGATTATGGCTAATTGCTTCAAATAACGTGGATAATTAGGATAATTAAATATAATTATTGGGTCAGTAAATATAAATTGTTATTGAAAAGAGAAAAAAAAGAAATAGCATAAATCTAAAAAGGAATAATACAAGATAGTCAATCTAATGGGTAATTAAAGTAGTTATTGTAACATATATTCTCACCTCGAATTATAAACAATAGCGTGATCATCTCACTATCTTTATATTTCAATAGAATTAGTTTTATTGACAAAAAAGAGTAAATTTCAGTTTACACTCCTGAACTTTAGGTTTAAAATCAGTTTCATACCTAAAAAATCAGTTTCATAGCTAAACTTTAGTCTAAAATCAGTTTCATACCTCATCTTTATTTTTAATCAGTTTCATACCTAAGCTTTCAAAATAACATCAATTTTGACCAAATATGACGTCATGTTTGGTCAAAAATGCTGATGTGAACCAAATTAAAAATAAAGTTTAGGTATGAAACTGATTTTAGATAAAAGTTTAGGTATGAAACTGATGAAATAAAAAGTGTATGAAACTGATTTTAGATAAAAGTTTAGGTATGAACTGATTAAATAAAAAGTTTAGGTATGAGACTGATTTTAGACCTAAAGTTCAGGAGTGTAAACTGAATTTTTTTTCCAAAAAAAATTAGTTGTATTTTTCACAATGTGTAATTGATAAGGATAAAAAAGTGATATACTGCTACGTACTTATAATTTAGATTTTACAGGTTAAACTACACATAAGGTAACAAAGATGTATTATGGTATTTTATAGAGTATTCAATTGTTTTGTAGGTTCGGTATATTATTTTTCTACATACTAAATTTTGCCCAATCTAAAAAACGATATTGGATCCGCCCCTGATTATTTGATATACTTTCAGGTCAGATTTGCACAAATTTATGTTCCAATGTCTAGAACACAATGTGTAGATCATTTCTGAAAAATTTCATCTAGTTTGAACATTATTTGAGGTTCTGTAATCGTTATTAACACGAACGGTTCTGCTTGATCAAGTCTTGTTCTATTGACTTGTTTCATCTAGTTCGGTAACCAAATGATTTTCAAATTAGATGAAACTTTGTAGACATGTTACACACACTATAATCTAGACAATGTACGATGAAGATATGAAAATCTAACCTAAAAATATGTCAAATAAGGAGTCTCACATTTTAATTTTAAAACGGATACTCAGTTCTAGATAAAAAATGTGCATGTATATACACGATTAATTTCTATTCTTAGTCAACTAATTATATTTCTATTCTCGGTCAACTAACTATAGTCTAATTTTATTCAGCTAGTCGATCATTCTATGCCAACCTATGAGATATAAACCTAGATAGTATCAAAATCCCAACAAACTAAACTGAAACATAAACACAATTAATTAACAATCCTTTTAAATTGCGCCTGCGCCAAATGGCTTCTTTTGCAAGTGTCTACCTATTTTATTTTGATATGTTCACCATCTACCCTAGCTGCTGAAAATCACCCAAGACAAGAGTGTAGGCTAGGGCTACCTAGCCTGCTACCTAGCCTGGTGTATGTATAAAATAATTTAATTTATACGTAACTATTCAAGTTATGTTCATTACTCGTCTACAATATAAGAAGAAATTTAGTTCCAGAATATCATTTCCAAGCCATATAATTTTGATAGATACGAAATGTTCGTAGAAGTTGGTTCATAGTAAAGTTTGTGCTTCACTGGCTTCTTTTGGTGATAAGCCATGCCGCAGGCTGTGAATTACTTCTAATTTTATCGGATGGTCATAAAAAGGGTGCCGAAAGAGAATTGAAAAGATACGGGCCGATAGGTAGCTAGTTGTGATTAGTTAATCAATTAGAAAAGTTTGAGAAATATTTGGAGGCTACAACCCCGTTGATGCATTCATGTATATACAAGTCCAAATTTCAATAAAATCATATAATTTTTAGAATAAAAATAGGGTGTTGTTATTAATATACATTTTTTGCTATTAACACACCCTATTTCTTTTTAGGTTAATGGCCATTTGCACAAAAAAATAAAAGTTAAACCTCATTCAATAAAAATAAGATTTTGAAGCCCAATTGAATGAAAAATCACTTATTTGTGTGTAAACACACAAATCTTTATTAAAACCATATTAAAATAATAATTTTCAAGACATTTTTACTCTTGTCTCTTAGTAAAGAGAAAAGGATTTACCGGAGCACTGCCGGACTTCGGTCACCGGTAAATCGGTTACTGACACCCAATAACTTACATATTCCAGTTATTGGCCCCCATTAACTGAGTTTCATACCTCTAATAATCACAACTAAATCGGTTACTGACGTCTAGCAACTCGGATATTCCAATTGCTGACCCCAGTAACTCAGTTTCTAACCTTTAATAACCACCAATAAATTGGTTACTAACACCTAGTAACTCAGATAATCCGGTTACTGACCCCCAGTAACTCGATACTTCGGTTTCTGTCTATCAATAAATCATTTACTAACCTCCGGTAACTACCAATAACTCGGTTACTGTCCCTCTGTAATCAACTTATTTCAGTTTAATGTGATAGAAAAGAAGAAATACTAGACAATAATCGAGTTAACCCCTAATAATCGGGTTTCTGACCCTAGTAATCAATTGCAAACACTCTGACAATGATTTCTAGCATCCAATCATTAGGTTATTAACCCCCATAATCAATTACTGACCCTTAAAAATCAGTTACCAACCCTTAATAATTAACTTATTTCTACTTTTTTTCGATTACTAACTTATTTCAGCTTACTTTGACCCTAGTAATCTTCACACTACCAAAAAACCCATACCATAACTATGGCAACCAACATATAACAACACTAAGAGAGAACGTGCTAAAACAATTAGAGTTGGTACCACATAACCATACATGGCAGGAGTCTGTACCCCTTAATAACTATTGTTTGTTAAAAAAAGATCGGCTCTGACTTACTGCCAATGCCGACGTCGAATTTTGCTCTAAAAGAAAGGAGATAGGCAGAGGACGGTACCTTGTCAAATATCGACTCCTGCATGTCGTCCGAGCACCTCCATGACTATAAGCTCATCACAAAGAGCAAGCGCAACCAAAATCGCATTGTCGTCGCGCTCGCCGTCCGAACACCTCCACCACCAGATTCTCATCGTCGTCACACTCGCCATCTGAGCACCTCCACCACCAGATTCTCATCGTCGTCGCTCTCACCATCTCATCGTCACCGCCCTCATCTTCCAACTGCTCCACTCCGCGTGTCTCTGTCACTCACCTTATGGTCTAGATCAAATAGTTGTGGCCTAAAAGTTCTCCACTGTCACAAAGAAAGGCGACAAATTCGAGGTCGCCAGCGACGATGAGAGAGAGAGATAGATAGAGAGAACGAGACTCACCGATTTGGCGATTTCAGATTTGAGGACAATCACGACAGAGTTTGGCGACAACAACATCGATGTTCATCGTCGATGCGGTTTAGTTGGATCCGCAAGAGCTCTACTGTCGGGTTTAAGACAACCGTTGTTCATGCCTTCATTAGGTTAGTGTTGATCGACGATGTCCTTGAAGCTGCATAGCAAGAGGATTGTTGCGGCTTGAACTGGAGTGCAGAAGTAGAAGCCGCTGGCGGTTAAATCTGATCTCAGAAAGAGAGAGTGTTTGTGTGTGAGAGAGAGAGAGCTTTGATATCGTGAGAATGGAGGAGAGAGTCGTGGTGTATATTTAAGAGGAATATGATCGTCTATTTGCTAAAATTTGAGCAAATGTGCAGGTCAAATATGTTTTCATTGAAATGAGCAATCAATCCTTATAATTAGTATGAAATGGTCATTTATCCTTTCAATAAAGGCTTACATCAAAAATTAAATTACATAATTAAAATACTCATTAACGGTACACTAATATAAATAAAATATTTGACCTCCATTATTTATTAGCATAGATACATAACAACCTTTAACTTCATATTTATTAGCATAGATACATAACAACCTTTAACTTCATCAAATCATACTTTTGAGGCAATTTAGATATGAATGTTTAGATTATCTTGATAATTATCATATTATTTAATATTTATTAATAATATTATATTTATAAAAAATATTATTTATTTATTTTTAAATGGATCTGGGTCCTAAACGGGTCTGATCGACCAAGATCAGGATCCGATCCGTTTAGTAAACGGGTTAACGGATCCAGGTCTTTAACAGATCAACGGGTCAAATTTTTGATCCAACCCCGTTTAAAAACCACGCATCCGGAACGAGACTGGATAAGATCCGGTCCATTTACAGGTCTACCTGAGTCTGGTCAACGGTCAACGGTCATCGGTCGTCAGAATCCAGTCATAGAATCTTTATTTCTTAATAGACTCTTATAATGATATATTCTTGTTTATTTAATTATGAAGGGTATAATTGTATTTTTGTTATGTAAGGTGACTAGTGAGAATTTATATAGGATTGTGTTATTAACACACTATTTTTAGCTATTAACACTCTATCTATGATAATAGTCAATCATGAAATAAATTCAAGTGACAAGTTTGTAAATAAATTTGAAATGTATGGATGGGAAAACACATGAGGTCTGTTAATATAAAAAAAAGTGTTAATATCATCACCCTTTATAAAACAAATTTTGTTAGTGAGAAAAATACTTAAATTACGGCTAGTAGACATTAACAAATTATAATATGTAATAGAAACATAAATTGTCATGTCGATTGCTATATCAACTATGTGTACGTTGATATCACACCTACAACTGATCTACACCGTTAAAAATTGTAATATCTAACTATTGAAAAATTGTGTCAAAGATTTGTGTAATAGAAGCTGTCCCCCATCCGGACCCAAATTTGTTAGAGCTGTTTAGGAAAAGAAAAAAGAATAGTAAAATTATAAAATAAATAGACGTTTTTAATCATAAATAGATGTTTTATTGTTGTTAAACCATGATTGGAGTGATTAAAAGACAGGACACCTGACATTCAACTGGGTGGGGGGTGTGTGAGTAAACCGGATTTCTAAAAACAAACAAACTCAGAACACATGGAAACTAAGGCTCAAGTCCATTTTTGGCAGATTAATATTTGAGCACATCAAAGAGGTTCGAGGGTATTTTAGTAAGAGTGGAGATATACTGTTAAAAAGTAAAATAGATTTGTACTGAGTAAAAAGACGTCAAGTTTAGAGGGTAGTAACTAACTTGCTTTATTGAGGGAGATACAGCGCGGTGGTTAACGGTTTCTTCCCAGAAGTCAGAACATGCGGCTTCTCTAATAAAACAAAGATCGACTCGAATCAAATCCCCTGTTTGGTTCTGCCTCTGTTCTTGTGCCCAAGTCTCCAGTTTTGCTTCAGTTAGATTTTATGGATAACACTTGCAAAACTGGTTCCTCGGATTCACCCAAAGCTGCCGTCTTCCCTCCAATTCAGGTCACATCTCAGCCGTTCAATCGATTAAGTAGTCTTCCCAAATAGCACCTAATCCATCATCGAATTTTCATATATACAAAATCAAAGGTACCCGATTTATGTTTTTCTTCATTTAAATGCTCTGCCTTTTAATATCTGCAAAAGCAATCCCATTGAGCTTTTCTTCCCCAAAAGCTTATGGGGGTTTTTAATGGATAGGTTTCTTCAAGCTGTAAACTTTAGCTGAATTTAACTACTTGTCGATTTTCGAACACCCTGTATTAGAATTAATAGTTGTTCAGTAGCTGCAGAATTGTAGGAATTATATTCCATGGGAAGTAAGCAATTCAGTGAAGTTGGTAGCGGTTAGAGTTCCATTCATTACAATATATACAAATTCTCTACACAACTATTTGGAAGGATATAAAGATAACACTCGAGTCCTTGTTACAATAAAAAGCTCGTATTAGGGGGATGGTGTGTTGTTTATTAGGTTTATGCAGCTGTGTTTCTAGTTTATAAATAGCTTGAGCATGAAGATAAGAGCATTGCTTAAGCTCACACAATTTCATTCACTGCATTAGTCAATTAGATACAAATTTTCAACACAATTACAGGAACGAATGAAGATAACACTTGCTCCCTCATTTACAATTGAACTTGTTATAGAAGGAATGATGTTTAGGATGCAGTGTTGTTTATCAAGTTCATGCAGCATTGGCTTATGCTCATACTAGGCTCCCTGTGCTAAGTTTCTAGTTTTAAAAAAGGTTGAGAATGACATGCTGATATTGCGAAGCTCCTGACTGTCCCGTCACTGTATATTCGGCACAAATAGGAGCTTCAGTCATGTTAAATAAAACTAGACACGTGTCAACAAATAAATAAGCTTTCACAGTGCATGTTAAGATCAAGGAAAATATGAGTTGTTTTACATTTGGAAATATCACCACAGCTTATCCCTTTTGTCTTCTCTCTTTTTTGTTCCTGTTGAGAGATAACCGGTTATTATTTCTTAGTGAAGAAGAAAGGGACATTGTATGGGAAGTTGGGGTTGGGTGGATTGTGATGGCATCTAGCATATATGAATTACAATCGAAAGTCACTAGAAAGTTTTTTGGACACTGCATAACATCTATAAACTCTCTAAAAGTCACGATTCATTCTGTTTTCATTTTTGTTTTTCTATTAAATTTCTAAGTTTATATTTCCTTGCATGGCAGGGTCCTGATTTCATTATATCCAAGTTTCAGTGGGTCAGTACAAGTTACGGACTCATTTTTCTAGCAAAGTGACTTGCACTTGCTAATTCTATATGCTTACAAAAGAAGATGTCACAACAGCAGGCTAAGTCTCGTGGTTGGGCTGCCTTTGACCTCAAACAGCGTCAGAAAAATGGCCTTGAGCCTCAAACTGACAAGGATCCTTTCCCACCTATAGCGCCCACTATCAAGTCTCTGCACCCAACTGTACTGAGGAATAATGAGGTTCCTAGAAAACCTTTCTCAGCTGTATTTCTCCCTTCTGTAGATGTTGCACCTTTGGTAGAGAATAGAAATGGTGAAAGATCCTTATTAGGTGGGAATTCTAGTAGGAAGCATACTCCTGTGGAAGATCAGAGATCTTCCATAAAGAAGATCAAGGATCTTTACTCGTGGGCCGATGATAGTTTGGTGGAGGATATCATGGCTGCAGTGGATAATGATATTAGTAAGGCCTCAAATTTGTTAAAAACAATGGTCTCTCCGGGCGGGCCTGAAGAGAATAAGGAGTCCAGCATTTCAGGAATAGATTCCAGTACAGATGTCTCCTTGAGCGATAAAAGTTTTTCTTCTGCTGCTGACATTGCTGAACTCAGCTCTACTATCGAGAAATGTCTCAAAGATAATAACATAGAATGGTCAAATGACAGTGATTTATATGGACAAAAGCTTTCTAATGGTGCTGGAATTGTGAAACTGACTTCTAGCAGCTTGAAGTTTGTACCCATTGAACCTGAGTGGGAAGAGGATGATGTTTACTTGAGGATACGAAAAGATGCATTAAGGATGATGAGGTATGGTGCTTGGCTCTTGTCACTTTCTTATGGCAGTGCCATTTTGTTTGTCATTATATATACCTACAGTGGAGCTATAGAGCTTGTGCATGTTGTCATCATATGAAAAATTAGCATAGAGGAACTATCCTTGACTCAAACAAACTGATGTCATAAATTGAATCCTCTCCCATGATCCACCTCCTCTCTTCTAACAGCCCACATTAACAGTTTTTTGTTTTGTTTTGTGTTTTGTTTCATCCAAATTATGCACAAGTTATCCCTTGGAATATGTTGTTTAGTTTCTTGTTGTCAATATCATCTTGTTACATTTTTAGTTGCTAAATGGTTGATTAGGATACAACACTACATAATTACAAATTCTTTGGTGAAATGTATGTTTCCCACATCATATCCTAGAATTGAAGTTTCTTTCCTTTATTAATCAGGTCAGCGTCTCAGCATTCAAAAGCTGCTACTAATGCCTTTGGAAGAGGTGATCATTATTCTGCTCAACAATACTCGATTAAGGCTAGAGAGGAATGGCTAGCTGCTGAAAGCCTTAATAACAGGGCAGCTAAGGAAATCTTAAGTATCAGGAATAGCAAAAATGATGTTTGGAAATTAGATTTACACGGTCTTCATGCATCAGAAGCAATTTGTGCCTTGCAGAAACACCTGGAGAAAATTGAAAGGAAAGTACTTTCTAATCATTCAGTGTTGCCAAATAGAGGTAAGATGGGAAGCTACATTTCATCAATCAAATCTTTTAGTTGCGACACAGAAAATTTGGATCAACTGCAGGCATCATCAAGACAAAGAACAACATCCTTACAAGTCATTACAGGTAATTTCTTTCATTCACTGAATTCATATTTATGTAGGAAAGATAGCTGAAGTGCACGCACCTTTCATATTTAAAGTAAAGTACCAGCTCCACAGCAAAATAATCACTATATTCTTGATCTTGTGTCAGTTATTCTCAATTTGCATGACTACATAAATTTATTGGAGTAATTTAGCATGAGAGTGGTGTTATTTTCGTTTTAGGTATGCCTCTATTCTACTATCATGGATCTTAAAAGATCTCTGTATTTTTGAACTCCATGTAGCTGTCACGAACTGTTTCATTTAAATTTAACCAAGAGCACTATGTTATATTACATACATATGTAATATAAGTCCAAGATCGAAATTATTATTAAAAAAAGCAGAGGAAAGTTTTGGGGATGTACTAGGGTGTGTTGAGTTTAAGCATGTCGTGGAATTGGCAGAGCCTTCTGGGTGTGAAAAGGTTAGCATTTTTATTCAGGTGATTGATATTATCTACAAGCCTCCAACTGGTTTAGACCTTTTCTTGATTGTTCCAAATTCACTTCCTGCCTTTTCTAGAAATGTGCTTATTCATCTACATGATGATGAACCTAGACTGATGATGAGATGACATTGACTGTTCTTGTTTAATTGGGAATCCTGATGAATTTTGTAAACTAGTGAGCAGTTTAGTTTTGTTAAAATTACATAGATTTGAGTTCTTTCAAGTGTTGATGCAAATTAGACAGGAAAACTATGAGTAGTTTACTTGTCAGAAGTATTAGCTGATTTATAGAAAGCAAGATAAAAATATAGACTTAGATTAAATGATATCATTATAGGCATCGCTTTTCTCTTGGATAGTATGCCTTCAGCTCTTGAATTCAACCAAGGTTTTTGTCTTCCACTTCTCTGTCTTTCAAAAAATTGTGAGAAAATGTGTGCAGCTGACCATATATGGTTTTCAAGGATCAGTGGATTGGTATTGATGGTGTATTATGATTTCTAGGTTACCGAGTATGGTAAGTACGCTTGCCAAGGATATCTGACCAACACTTTTTTCCAAGTGAATTGGTTGGTCAAGGGCACTCGTGATGAATTTTTGATTAGAGAATTAAAAGAAAAGGTGGGATGTTGATAATAAGAGAAGATAAATAAGCCTCGAGGCTTTGCACAAACCCTAGAATCATACTATCTGTCATCAGAAAGTTGCTTTATTCTCCAATGTTTGTGTTTGGAATAATCTGACTAGGGCCAATAGCATCAAAACTATTTTGCATGAACATTAAATTGTTTGATATGAACCCTACTTTATCATTTTGTGACGTATATCACCCTTTTTAATCTGTAATGGTACTCACCTGTTCTTAAGTTAGATTTTAATTTTGGTGATGCCTTCATTGCCTTGTTCAGAGTACGATTGAGATCTAAAATGTGATAACTGTGTTTGACCAACAGTACACTTGCAGGTATAGGCAATCATAGCCGAGGACAGGCTGCACTACCAACAGCTGTGAGAAGTTTCCTTAGTGAGAATGGGTGATGCATCTTTCCTTTTCTAAAAGCTCATGTTTACAAGGATGGAGTAGTTTCTTGATATTCTTTTTTGGTTACAAGTTTCTTGATATTCTTTGGTGCAATAGGTTCAGCTAAAGTTTGTTTATAAAAATGCGGAAATTCTATATTTCAGGTATTGCTTTGAAGAGCTGAGGCCAGGTGTGATCACAGTTCGGCCTAAGTTCCGCCATAGGTGACTCATGAAGTTATTAAATCAATGCAACTTTAGACGGATGTATGCCCATCAGCGACTCAGGTCTCCTATTTATACGAGTAGGAGTACAGATTTAGTTCTGTATCTCTGTATGATAAAGTATCAGATTCTTTGTATCAGTAGCAGTTCATGTACTAATATGTTCATTGATTCATTCCCCATGTACTAATGTCTTCGTTTCCAATGCAATAATGTCGTCATTTCTTGAATTGATATATACACTCATACATACATAAATACCAAGAAGAAACCATAATATCCAATACATTTTGATTTTGTATACATTAGGGTTGGGCACTTCGAACCTCAATATTGATTCCGTCCTGGTCCAGTACTGAAAATTAGCGGAACGGGACGAGATAAAGTTTTAAAATGGCGGTATCGTACGTCTTATCTCGATAATTTGAAAACGGGATGGAACAGGCTGAAAGTTTAAGATATGTATTTATATCTGATCATAACCGTTCATTTGTTAGAGTTTATGATCTTACAATGAACTGAAACATACTCAATGAGATTCTCAAAACCTAAATGTAAACTCAAACGCAGTCACAAACTTGACGCCTGTCTTTTACTCTTACCTACATAATTTAAAATTATATAAACACACGCTATTGTTCACAATTATCTTTTTAAATTTGAATAGTGTTCAAAAATTTAGATCATAACTTTATGGTGGCTATAAGTGATTTTATTGGGTATAAGTATATATATGGATTAATATCCATTTAGTACTAATTTTAAAGATCTATTACCCATTCTAATGAAAACTTTTTTTTCATTTCCCATTCCAATTAATCTAACCTGAATTACAATTTTATCATTGTCTTAACTATATCACTCCCTCCACTACACATTTCAGATATACTCTCTCTTCTATCTCTCTTTCTCTCTCTCGTGGATTACACAGACGCCGACGCAGCCTCTCTCTCTTGGACGACATTAACATAGCCTTGACGCCGACACTGGCGTTAACGACGCCGTCGAAACCTACACACTACTCTCTTGGCCTCGGTCGATCTCCGCGAGCCCATCTGATCCGTCGACGTCATCGTCTCTGTCGCAGCCTCTCTCTCGGACGACACCGACGTAGCTAGCCTTGACGTCGATGCCGGCGTTGGCGATGTTGACGACGCCTTCGAAGCCTACACACTCCTCTTATGGCCTTGGTCAATTTTTTTTCTATTGTGACGGAATCTTGATTTTGTCCTGATACTAAACATGATCGTCCTTTATAAAAAAGATTTCTAAAAATACAATCTAGTCACACCCCAAAAATATATTTTCATGTCGGGATAAAATTCACCGAATCCTGCTTATCCCCTCGCATGCCCTGCCCTACCCTACCCTACCCTACCCTAGTATACATTAGTAGACTATCATGTTCATTTTATCTATGTCCAGCCCTATTATTTTGCCTGAACACCACTGATACGAAAAAAATCTTGAGGCTCAGAAATTCGCAGAGGCTCACACGTAAGCATAAATGCGTCCAAAGAGACGAAATGTCTCTATGGCGGGAGTCGAAACACCCAATCAGAAAACCCCGCAACTCAATCCATCTAATCGCCACGTGTCCTCCCCACCTCCACCCCTTCCCTCCCTTTTTCTTTTATTTCCATTTCTTCCTCCGCAAAAATAATAAAACTAATTTCTCTCATTCCAGTCCCTCACTCTGTCTTCTTCTTCTTCTTCTTCTTCTTCTTCTTCTTCTTTCCCAAGCTCTCTCTGCCATGAAAATTGAAAGTTAGGGTTTGCTCGAAGCTCTCCAATTGCAATGGCGTCGTGTTCGTTACCGTTACCGGAGCTCACCTTTCTCTTGCCGCAGACCACTCCTAAACTCCGGCTTTCTCTCTCTGGAGTCTGTCTCTCTGGAACATCGGTTTCCAGATACCAGCGGTGCGGTCTCCGATCGCGGTTCAGAGCGGCGAAGGAGGACGGGGCGGCGGTGGCGGATGAGAGGGAGGCGGAGCTGATCAGGAAAGTGAATGGAGTCAGTGGTGATGGATACAGCTCCAATGGCGCTGCCAACAAGTATACGAATGGAAGATTGGGTGAGAATGGGAGCTTAGTCAAGTATGTGAATGGGAATGGGGCGGCGGTGGTGGAGGAGGTTGAGGTTTTGAAGTCGCAGGAGGAAGGAAGGCAGAGGAAGATTGAGGAGATTGGCAAGGAAGACGCGTGGTTTAAGAACACTGGATTGCCGAAAGTTGAGGTATAGCATATAGCACATGTGGACAGTATATAGCTATGTGCAAATATGGCTTAGTATTCAGATTTTTTGGTTGCTTTATGTGTGTTTTTGAGTTTTAGTATGTGCTTGTCCTTGCCAATATAACATGTGGTTTCTGTAGGTTTCTGTTGCACCCGGTGGCCGTTGGAGTAGATTCAAAACTTACTCCACAATCCAGAGGACCTTAGAAATATGGGGATTTGTTATATCTTTCCTTGTCAAGGCTTGGTGGAATACTAAAAAATTTGCTTATCGAGGTTAGTCCTTCCAATAAAGTGAATTTCAAAATGTGATATTTGTATCCTCCATCATTTAAGAATTCTGAGTGTAAGTGTAGGAGAATGTTCCAAAGCAAGAATATTAAGAACAAAAGTTATTGGGTAGTGGCATGATGTGGAAAGATAAAGTTCCTTGTATGGTACAAGTAGTAGTTATTTTTTATTTATTTATTTTTTTAGAGGGAACGTTATGAATTTTTTAAAGGAACAGGCTTAATGTTTCTTGGAGCTGGTTGGTTTCTGATCAGTCTGTTCTTAGCTTTTTCAATAGTAGCATGCTTTTGAAGTGAGCCAGAGAGCAAACAGCTCTTGGAAATGAGTGATGCCTTTATTTCAGTTGTATTAATAGGAAGGAAACTACACACATTTAGAACTTAGAAGGAATGAGGCAGTGAAGCGTCTTGATTAATAATTGTGAAGGACAGAAAAAAACCTGGTATACTGTCTGTGCAAGTGTTGTATTGCCTCCATGGAAGATTTCCATGAGTACACCCATTCAAAAGAAAATTAACACTAGTAACCGAAAATGGTAGGAAGGATGGCACGAAATAAATGCCGCATAATAATTTTCTTTTCATTGGTCAGCGGCAAATATTAAGCAAGTGTTGATTTTATTTGAAATCTAGAATTTGTAGCCTATCCATGCTAAGGTAGCTTAAGTGTGTAGGCCTGTAGGTTTTGGTGCTTGTATCTAACTCAAGGGGTGTAAATGTTCAGGGGGAATGACAGAGGAAAAGAAAACCTTAAGACGTAAGGCCCTTGCCAAGTGGCTAAAGGAGAATATTCTGAGATTGGGTCCAACATTCATCAAAATTGGCCAGCAGTTCTCCACAAGAGTGGACATTCTCGCTCAGGAATATGTTGATCAGTTGTCTGAACTTCAGGTTGGTTGGAAATGTCATTGGGATCACCTATTGTATAATTGCTACTGTATTCTTTTCGCCTTATATCCCATTCCTAATCTGATAACTTAACTTTCTCGCTTAAAATATCAACAAAGATTTGTTGAACATAAAGTCTTACACATGAGATGCTGTTCCTATTTGGTTTTTATGTCAAACTGGGCACCATATTAATTAAGGTTTGGCTATACAAGCAGGCGTCCATCTTTACTGACTGGGAAATTGACAACTGAATCACAATTTACTTTCAGGATCAAGTTCCTCCTTTCCCATCAGAAACTGCTGTATCAATTGTGGAAGAAGAGCTTGGAGCTCCTGTGAATGAAATCTTTGACCGGTTTGACTATGAGCCGATAGCTGCTGCTAGTCTTGGTACTCCTGACTTCATTTCTGCAGTTTCTGATAGTTATTTGATGACGATTTCTTTTGTTTTGTTCATTTGTTGCCTTTCTTCCAGATACAGTTCAAATCGGTAGAGATGATTTATCAGAACTTTGTATGATCCTTTTGCAGGTCAGGTTCACCGTGCAAGGTTGAAGGGAAAGGAAGTTGTTATTAAAGTACAGAGGCCTGGTCTCAAGGATCTTTTCAATATTGATCTGAAGAACCTGAGGGTAAGATTTCATATTGGCTTGCAATTCTATATTATTTTTATTCCTCATTTAGTTTTTATTTTTTTTTACAAATACATTCCTAAGATCAACCCGAATTCATGCATCCCATGACACTTGAGTTAAGGGTAATGCTTGGGGTGGGATTTTGGTTGTGATATATATTTCTGGTCATGGTAGAATTTCTTTTTATGTGTTTTGTCCTTCCATTACTGGCCTGCCAAGTTGTAAAATTTTCTTTGCTGTACATGACTGAAATACTTAACTATAAAAACTGTATAATTACAATATTTATTTTATAGTATAATTTTTTCTGTGCTGGTCCATGTTTTACCTTTCTGTACGTGGTTAGTTCCTGACCTTTTCCACTATTGCAATTCTAAGAGAGTATCAACATGACCGTCAATTTCTTTTTTCTCCAGGTAATTGCAGAATATCTTCAGAAAATTGACCCCAAGTCAGATGGTGCAAAGAGGGATTGGGTTGCTATCTATGATGAGTGTGCAAATGTCTTATATCAGGTATTGATATTCTCCGTTGCTTGAATCTTTTGGCATTGGATGTTGAACCATAAGGCAAGTTAGTCTCATGCTTTCTCAAGTCTTGGTGAAGATCCTATTGTCCACAGTGATTCCCCCTCCTTGTGTATGGGCTGTAGTTACTTAGTTTGTTTGTTTTGTTTTGTTTTGTCTTGTATTTTTTTTGTTTTTTGTTGATAAACTTCCTATCACATGAAAAGAAATATGGAGGGTCCAAGCTTTATGAGTGTAGGCTGAAGGCTGTTGACATGAATTGGGAATAAGGAGGTCCAAGCTTTGTCATAATCTTAAGACTTAAATTATGTGAGAGAAGCTTAATTTTATGCATAAATAAGAAAAGAGTTCAATAGAACATACTATTAACAACATCAGAAACAAAGGGTTTGGAGAAAGTTTGTTGTCGCTGCCATCTCTAGTTCTCGTCCGGCAGCGATGCGGCGTTGGTGCAGGTCTTTGGCCACGTCGACGTACGTCATGTGTGATCGGACGGGAGTTGTGCTTCGGGATATCGTCTGGTGATCGGAGATTGGGGTGGAATAGTGGCATGGTTCTTTCCAGGATGTCACCGCTATATCAAAGCAAATAGAGTCGCCATTAGAGTAGTACTCTTTGCTAGTTGGGGCATGGTTGAATACATGAGTATTGTAGAAGTCTCTGATATTATTTCAGGTCTTTGTAATCAGGGGTTTAGGCTCAATGTCCCTTCCTTGTATTCAACAGTTTCATTACTAGAGGCATGAGGGCAACCACACCAGCCCATTATTCAAAAATAAAAAGAGAAAAGAGTTCAATATAGACGGTGCAATGTCTAATGCTGATTTTATCATGAGTTACAATGGCCTTAGAAACTCCACTGAACCATTGATATGACAAGAGTGATGGGGAAAAACTAGGTCTTGTTTGAATAGTTTTTCATGGGAGGCTGAAACTTTTCAATTTTGAAACCTTTTGATAGAGGAGGGCCAATGTGTATTTTTGAGTGTTGAAGTGAAGCTGGAGGCATCAATCAATTGCTTTTCTATTTCCAATCGTACTTGGATTCTGGCAAAGCATGCGCATAATTGCAAGATTCTTAGGCCGTTCCAAGTCATCTGTACCCTTATTAGTTGAACCAAAGTTTTCTTTAGAGTGTAGTGCTTAAGGCAAAATATTATAGAAATGTAATATGGAGGCTGTGTTTTTGATAATTAGAAAGGAGTACTAAAATATTTTAAATGAAAAGCTACAAGGGGAGTTGACCAAAAAGTAAAGTGTGGTTGGGATTGAGCTTTATTTTCTGTTGAATTTGGGGATCTTTAGAGGCTTGTGTTTTGGTACATGTTGCTAGACTGTTTACTTTCTAGAAGACATTGATATACAGCATGACAACATTCTGCACACTATATTTTGGTCTTAGATTTTATTTTTGGTTTATTTTAGTGTGATTGTACTCTTCAAAAAGTTAGTGTTATTCAAAAAAAAGTTATAGCGTTAGATATTTCTTGCGCAATTATTTTGTGTTGATTTCAGTGTCATTAAATTTGAACTTATTGTCGAATGCTTTGGTCGTAGAATTCTGTAATACAGTTATCCTATAATTATATAGCAAATAAGCTAATGACTGAAAATTCTCAGGAGATTGATTACACAAAGGAAGCTGATAATGCTGAACTATTTGCAAGTAACTTCAAGGACATGGATTATGTGAAAGTCCCAACTATATTACGGGAATACACCACACCACAGGTTTAAAATTTTAGCAGCAATGACTTCTGAGCTAATTAAAATATTATGTTATTATGATTGTCTTTATTAAAAATCCCTCTGGTATTGCTATTAGGTTCTAACTATGGAATATGTCCCTGGGATCAAAATAAACAAGATACAAGCTTTGGATCAATTGGGAGTTGATCGCCAGAGGTCCAATATAATTCAATACCTTATACTGTCTGAAATCAATCTGATATTTGTCAGCTTTTCTCATTAAGTGCCTCTAATAATCAGTCTGTTCTTCCTCAGGCTGGGGCGGTACGCTGTTGAATCATACTTGGAACAAATTCTGTCTCATGGGTTTTTCCATGCTGATCCTGTAAGTCTTTTGTTCTTTTTATGTTTTTTGTTTCATTCAAATTGGTGCCAAAACATATTCAGGATATTCTTGACAGAATAGTATGAAAGTTGAGTATGGCATTTAGGGTCTATGTTCTAGATATGAGTATAGATACTTTGCAAACTATTGTTGCAGCCTTAGCGAGATGTGCAGTGTCGAGTTTAAGGGACCTTCTGGATAAGAATATATTCCCCTGCAGTTTAGTTGCACAAACTTCAAGGTCAAGGCATTTAGTGTAGAAACTCCATCAAGTTTTAGGTGCGACATTGTAAACGACGAAATGGTTGACTATAGAATTGAAGCTTACTATGATAGACGATAGCATTCTATATTTGCATTATGTGAACTCATAATAGCCGTAGTTGGAAAGGTGCAAAACTGATTATTTATGGTTTACCTTCCGGATTAGTTTGAAAAGACTGAGTTGTCAGTTTGTTGTAGACACCAAGTGCCATGCAATTATACTCCTGAACAATTAAAGCATTTCACAGGATTGCTTTGTTGTTATTGGCATTATGGCAATGCAGAGTAGCTAGTTGTAGTAGCACAAAGTGATAAAGTAGTATGAGGTTCAACTCCAAAACCAATTGGCAATGGAGAGAGTAGCCCAAACCCTTATAAACCCACAGGCAAGGTCTCATATTTCCGATGTGGGATATATATCTCAACACACCCCCGTACGTGTGGCGATCTTTAAGCCTAACATGTGAACAACAACTTGGGTGGTCGTGAAGTTCGTGTGACTTTTGAGCTTCACACGTGTAGTCTGGGGTTCAACTTCAAAACTAATTGGTAATGGAGAGAGTAGCCCAAATCCTTATAAACCTACAAGCAAGGCCCCATTTTCCGATGTGGGATATATATCTCAACACAAAGGGTTGAGCAGAAGCAGCATAGGGTGTACTGATGGGTATAATGGGAAGGAAGCAGTGGTTCTGATGATATTCCAAAGCAGCCACTTTGGTTATTGTTGAAGAGATGTTCCTAGTTTCATCACAGTAACCAAAGTTGTGCTAAATTATGGTTATAATACTGGTGGATGGTATTGTTCATATTATAACATTTTTTGGATCAGTTATTGCTCATGTTTGTGTGGGTGGCTAAAGAGGGAGGGCCGCTACTATCACATCTACTTCTAGTTCATGGCTTGTCTCACTGTGGTGTTTCAGCTACATACTCTCAGACCATATGCTGATTTATGATTGCAATATGTTGTAGTCCAAAATGCAATTTCTGGGATTTTGTATTGTAATAAGAAAAGGCACTTGCTTTTAAGCATTTGTAATGCCTCATAGGTATTATGGTCTGGTACCAATGTGTAACCACAATTTTCTCATACCCTTCATGCAGCATCCAGGAAATATTGCTGTGGATGATGTCAATGGTGGAAGATTGATCTTTTATGATTTTGGAATGATGGGAAGGTATTTCTTTGACTGTACTTGCTAAATGCCATTAACCGTTCTCTTAAGTTTTTATAGTTTTATATTTATGTGACTTTCATATTAATACCTTGCAGTATCAGTCCAAACATTAGAGAAGGTTTGCTGGAAACATTTTATGGAGTTTATGAGAAGGATCCAGATAAGGTTTTATTTTAATTATTACTATTTTTTGTTTTGATCTTTGGGTAGATGAAAGCCTGATGGTTTTGTTGCCGGCACTTTAACTATATCAAGGTTCCAATCTGGTTCTGATCAACTTATGGGTGGAACTATTTATAATATTGCAGGTTCTTCAGGCAATGATTCAAATGGGTGTTCTTGTGCCTACTGGAGATATGACCGCTGTCAGACGAACTGCCCAGTTCTTTCTTAGGAGGTGCTTTGAATAAATAAGAAAATTTAGATTATAATTTACGATGTGTTCCCTTCTTTTGTTAATTACATCAATCAGGGGTTCGTACTTGTTGAGATATCTATCCTACATCGAGAAAATGAGGCCTTGCCTATGTGCTTATAAGGGTTTGAACTACTCTCTCCATTGTCAATTGGTTTTGGAGTTGAACCCAGACTACTTTATCATGGTATCAGAGTGGGTTACCCACGTCCACATGTGTTAGCTTTACCGGCCACACGCACTCTACGTCATCCCTAATGTTGACCACGTGTTAGGTTTGAGGTCGCCACATGTGCGGGGGCGTGTTGAGATATCTATCTCACATCGAGAAAATGAGGCATTGCCTATGAGCTTATAAGGGCTTTGGCTACTCTCTCCATTGCTAATTGGTTTTAGAGTTGAACCCCAGACTACTTTATCACTTTTTATCCATCCCATTGTATGTGTATCATCTTTTCACAACACGTAGGACTTCCTAGTATTTAAGGGCGCACTTGGGAAATAATTTCTCTAAATGTAAAGTAAAATTTATTAAATTTTCTAGAAGAAAACTAGTAATTGTGATATGTAATATGAGTACAATAGAAGGCTAATCAGGTACTGTTTGGAGTCTTGTTTAGGACATCACACGTCTATTGACGTGTGTCGTATAGCTGCAAAGTTTCTATGACTGATATAATTGACTATGACCAACATCAACATGCACTGGATGTTGATGGAATTATTGCAGCCTGTTGACTGTTGGTTTAAAAGTAAGATGTTAGATGAAGCATGCCTTCTTTACAATGACTGGTTTTAATCTTTGATTCTATTTGTTGATTTTGTTCTGACTACTCAACTTTTGCAGCTTTGAAGAGCGTCTTGCTGCACAGAGAAAAGAGAGAGAAATGGCAACAAAAGAACTTGGATTTAAAAAACCACTGAGCAAGGAGGAGAAGATAATGAAAAAGAAGGAAAGGCTGGCTGCAATTGGTAAATCATCTATTGGCTGTTATATACTGTCTTTGTTTACAGAATCTAGAAACTAGCTATTTAATGGAACATTTGGGGATTTAGTTTTTCTTTTCTTGTTTTTGGTCAGTAACATTGCATGCATTATAGCTTAGTCATGCCTAAAGCCGACACTTGTATTGAATTGCAGCATGCCTCTCAAGTCTCCAGTGTCGAGATTAATTTGTTAAAATAATAACTGTCTGCTTTTAATATTCTTACAAACTGGTTTGAGCATGCTAAGTCAAATTTGATGGCCTTCGCAAGTTTGCAGGATCAAGTATTGTACCTCTCTCTCTCTGGGTTTTTTAATTAGTCAAGTATTTAGACTTTGGCTATACAATTATACTTGATTCTTAATATTTTATTATTGAGAAAGTTGAAATATGATTTTTTTTGGGTAGATCTGTTTGTGGATAAGAAAATATGAGGTTTAAGACACTTAGGATTATGGGAAGCTGCAAGTTTGCCTGGCTGTTTAAGTTCCATGTGATGAGGGATCTTGTGTATATGATGTGGTTATTCACCTGGTATAGAAAAAGAAGATAGGTTTACTTACCAAGTTTACTTTCCTGAAAGTGCAAAAACGTCTATTTTGATGTAGCATTTGAGTCTGAGTGCTTGAACTCTAGTTAGAAGGGATATGTGCTTCTGTCCAGCACCTGGATTTCCAAATCTGAGTGGAGATTAGATAGTTATGCAAACTTTTGACCCAAACTAATGAACTCGTAGGTTGTTGTATGTATACCAAACATTGATTATTGCTACTCATAACATGCATTCTTTTGACAGGGGAAGATTTATTATCCATTGCAGCAGACCAACCCTTCCGATTTCCTGCGACATTCACATTCGTTGTAAGAGCGTTCTCAGGTAATAGGATAGAAAATGAAAAACAAGTTTTCCATAAACAAAATGTATATATATGCCAAATAAGTTTCCATGCATGTAGGCAAATAAGCATTTAATGTACATTACCAATCACATGCCTGCATATGTGTGTGTCCATTGTCTCACCAAAATTCAATGGTTCATGTTAATTCCAATTATGTAGCTTTTAAAGAATGCACCTTTTTGATTTTGATCCAACCTATGGTGCAACTTGAATTTCAAAGTTAACCAGTTAAAAGGGAATGATGACTAATATTCAATTTCTCCATATATTACATATAATAGTAATAATACACACACATTAACATATAGTATCGTATATGCTTATGATGCGGTATTATATCAAACTGTTTCTTTTATCTCTCCAGTGTTGGATGGAATCGGGAAGGGTCTTGATCCTCGATTCGATATCACTGAGATTGCCAAACCGTGAGTCTAATTTTAGCTTCACAACTATTTCAGGATTTGGTTCATCAAAACTGCCGGATATATGGAAAGTTATACTTTTTATTTATTTATTTGACAAATCTGGCATACTTCTAGGTATGCACTGGAATTGCTAAGGTTTCGTGAAGCTGGAGTTGAAGTCGTTTGGAAGGTAAAACTTGGACCTCTGTAGTATATTGTCATGTTGAACAATTTTCTAATGCAAACTCCTATTCTTACAGTCAATCTTATCTTATGTACAGGACATTAGAAAGCGATGGGACAGGCAATCTCAGGCATTTTATAACTTGTTTAGACAGGCAGACAGAGTTGAGAAACTTGCTGAAATTATCCAAAGATTGGTACTCATCGATAATTTTTCTATATTTTGAATAATTTGTGACAGCTTCCATGGTAGATTCAGACAGATCTCCCTATTAAATTTATAGGAGCAAGGTGATCTGAAGCTTAGAGTTCGAACTTTGGAATCTGAGAGGGCATTCCAGCGAGTAGCTACTGTCCAGAAGACTGTTGGAAATGTGAGTTAAGCTGGCTCATTAGCTAGTGCAATTATGCAGAGTACTTATCTTTTCAGATGTTTTTTAATTGCATTAAGTTAATAACCTCACAACTAAACTTATCTTTAAACTATGATTTTCTAGACAAGAATCCATCATAAACAAGTTTGTTTAATGTGTATACGGCTCTCATGTCCCCAAGCACTGAAGTCATGCATTTCAGTGATAATATCATCTTAAAGGTTGTTGGATGATAGGACCGGTAGCAGCAAAATATACCAATTTCTGTAGTAACATTGTCATTTGACATAAAATTTAGAAGGGAATGACTGCACATTGGTAGCAAGAGAGAGAGAGAGAGAGACAGAACAAGTGCAATCATTTGTTAGTGTCATAGCTTAAGGTCTCAAGAGTGTTTACCACACATGATTTTAGTCTCAGCTATTTGTTATCTGATCTTATGGTTTATATCAGAAATGTGTTGATGATAAGAAGACTGTTATCTTGATTGGTCAACTAGTTCAACAGCTTAAAGTATTGTAGCAATCAAATTATGCATTGTTTGAGAGTATGTACTGCCCAACATAGGCAGGTGTGGAGAGACAGTCCTGAGCAATAGACATGCTATTGAAATAACTGATATAGTTAAGATTTTCAATCTGTGTAGGTAATGAGCTTAGAAAATAGTTACTTGTACACAAGTGTAAGCAGTTATTCTACAAGACGGAAAATTTATATGGTCTAGATAATAAGTTCAATGTGATGAATTGACATAAGGAGGATGTTCAAATTCTGTAACTCTTACATTTTAACTGATATATCTTTGGTTGTATAATTCTCTGTAGGTTTGACTTATGAAACAATTATGTTGAGGCATTATCTGAGTAACTTGATTGTAATCGACTGATTTGCAGGCTGTTGCTGCTGGAAGCCTGATCAACCTTGCAACACTTTTGTATATTAATTCCATTCGAGTAAGTTATCAAATTTGCCTTTGATTTTCATGACATTCTATGACACCAGGGTGCTAGTTTCATTAATGCTTTCTGGTGATATCTATATCTTTTAGGTGCCTGCCATTGCAGCATATATCTCTTGCGCATTTTTTGGAGTTCAAGTTCTTATTGGCATCATTAAGGTCAAAAAGTTTGATGAACGGGAGCGGTTGATAACAGGGACTGCCTAATCAATTGGTGAGTAAGCTTAGTATTTTTGGTACGCTATGCTTCTTGTTCTTATTCTAGCAGAGAATGTGTTTTATGCAACCGCACTTGCCTTTGTGGATCCCTCTCCTTCATATCATATCTTCTGTGAACATCCTATAAGAATTGCTGGAGCTGTGTAATAGGATGCTGTATCTGTTTTCTGTTCCTTTGATCTGTTCATATATTGTCAAATTTTGATTGGGTCTTCCATATTTGAAGGGATATTAAGATCATCCATTGTCAACCTTCCAATCCTTGAAAAAAATTAGGATATTGGAACATCTGGATTTTTGTTGTTTTATCAACAATACAATCCAGCACCTCAAACTTACCAGGCATGTGATGAATCTTGAGAAGACAGACACTTTCAGACCAAATATTGTTGTGTCTGAACGCAGGAGTTAGAGACTTAAGAGTCGATTCCTCCATTAGGTCAGGTGTACTATTATCATTTTGATTGGAGATGTGTCGTCAGTTTTCCGTTTGATGACAGTAGCTTTAATCTAGAGATCTTTGTAACAATTGTTTAGCATTATTGCCACTCTTTGGTCCCCCATCAAAACTTGGCCTGGTGGGATGTGCATAATTGTTGTACAATGCTGTATTATATGTAGATTTTTTTCTTTGTAATGTTAAGGTCATATGTAAGTAACTATACATGAAAAAGGAATCAGGAATAGTATATATTCGTGGATAAAAGTGCCCTGTACAGCTGGGAACAACTTGCTATCTCTTGCCCTTGTCTTTGAGCAGCAACCAAAAGGAGTGTTCCTTACTGGTTGATTCTTATGGTCATTTTTGTTGATTAGAGGGAATTGGGTAGTCTAAAGGTGCCTTTTGCAAGTGTGTTTATATGATACCAAACTATGCAGTGGTCCTTTTCTTTGTGGCTCATGTGCACAGGCTGACACAAATGCTAACAAGGATGAGCATGTTTTATTCACCCACTTCCTAGTTTGGTTGCTTCTTTTTGTATGCATACATTTATCTACTTATGACTGCTTGCTGGGATCAACGGCATATTTCTATTTTCTATTTGTCGTCTGCCTTCGCTACATTTTGGTCCAAGACTGTATAGGTCAGTTTTACAACAGGTCAGTAGGCGGTGGACTGGGACAGTTATGCTCTGGTGTAGGCGTTTTACTTTTGAACTAGCTTTGTTTCTTGTGGTGAAAAGAAATGGGGTTTTGATTTATATTAGTGAAAGGTTGTGTTTCACCTCAAATTGCAAATGGGCTTTCCACCAAAAAAATCACCTCGTGTGATTTTTACCAGACTTCTTCCCCATATGTAGCATTTTGTTTCGTTCCTAATGGCAAATATTCTCTCTCAAAGAGAGTAGAAGATAAAACTACTACTATTCAGATATTCACAAACGATAAAATATAATGCTACTAGCTATCATCATCATCACTTCTGTCCTGCACCCACAGATTCAATATTGAATTTGGTTGAGAGTCTTGAGACACATGGATGGCACTGGCGAAGTTAACTTCAAGAAGACAACGAGTATTGAAAAGAACATATTGATTTGATATATTAATGTACAGAATAATATGATTAATTAGGACAGCAAGATAGGATATTTGTTCAAAAAACCTCATCATGGTCCCCAAAAAGAAGGCTATGAAAATAATATAGCTTTATTTGTAGTGTCCCAGATGGTGATCATGTTCCCATGTCTCTCCCTCTCTTTTGACAAATCTTCAATGTCTATATGACTTCCGTTCCGTTTCTTTTCAATTGGATATTAAATCACAGCCAATGTCATATTGATCAAAGCCAGGTCATATGAACCCAGATTGGACGACAGACATGTCATTTTTAATCTCTTAGTTTCACCATCCCAAAAGTATGTCCGAAGATTTTATCAAAATAATTATCCCTTAATTTATAGTTTCAATTGCCTCAAATTTATGGTCAAAGTAACAGCTGCTGCTCACACTTCAAGATGGGTTCAGATGCGTATAATTTGTGCCTCAGTCAATTAACAACTCTTTTGGAATGCAAGTAGAAGATCGCTCATGGTAGTTGCTTCATGTATTGTCTTGTTTAATCTAGAAATTAAGTTTGACATTATCTTTGCTACCATCAAGCTTAATATATATTCTCAATTTTGGACAAATAATTACTCCATCCAGATGACCTCATATTACTGTAATATTATTGTTTGGCCCAATATTAATATTTTAGAAGAATCAAGTTATATCAAGCACAATGAATCGATATCTGCGTTCTAGATCTTGTATATATATTTTTTTTCTTTTTTTTTATAGGTAAAATATGACAAGATATTTGTAAATCTGTCAATGATCTATTCATAATCTAGTTAGAAAATATTCTTTTCTAATTAAATTAAGAGGTCTGATATTCCTTGATCTGCAAGAATATTAGCTCTTAGGTTCTCTATATAAAGAGCTCTAGACAAATGAGCAAAGGACAACCAATTTAACATACAAACTATTTGCCAAACAAATATCAATGTCTCCCCTGGTGGAACCATACACATGAATCCATGTTTCCTCATGTAACCCTTACAGAAGCATCTTTGCTACTTTTGTAGCTCTTTGATTCCTGCTCGAAGGTTATCTACCTTCTGATCCCTGCTCAGAAGCCAACTACCATCCAATCCCTGCTCGAATACCATAATTCGGCCAAAACCATTGTTTAGGTGTAAAACCCTTAGCAAACATCCAGTTCTTGACGTGTTATTGCTCTATTTGACATTTTACGGCTCACGTAGGATCCGAGCATCTACAGAGGTGGAGAAAATTTCTGAACGCATATGTTAAGGGTTATTCAGGTTTAAGTAAAGAACTTCGCCACAGGTTTGATCACACCTGTACTCAGTTGCTTGGAGAAGAAATCATAAGCATGCGAACAGAAGAAATATCAAGTTTGCCTCTGACTCAAGGGGTGCTGGCATGCCACAGAAGCCGGTTGTTTGAGAAAAGCTATTGTCGCATCCCGAGACTATTTTCGGCCCTGGAACACGACAATAACCGTCTTAATCCCAGACTAACGAGTAATCAATACGTCATTTGACGTATTAACTACCCTCCAGACCGAAACTATAAGGCTATGAATAAAATAATCAACAGACAAATGATATGAATGTCAAATATGAAATGACAAATGTGCAGATAAACATACAAATATTTTACAAGCAGAAAGTAGAAAATAAAAATACTCGAGACGAATATAATACAGGGAATGTTTCGGAATAATAAGACCGAAAATGTCTCAAAGTACACAATAGATTATTAAAACATCAATACGGAAATCACAAGATATGGAGTCCACACCAGAATGGGTGTCCCCGAAAACGGAAGTGCACGATGACCGACGTCGCTCCACGAGCTCCTAGTCCAACTCCTCTAGAGATGGGTGCTGAAGACTTGAAAAGATGTAGGAGTGAGCAACTTGTCCTCGCTAACCCAAATGGGGCCGAAGCCCAACCAAATCAGGGTTTAAAACCCATGAGAAAACATATAGCTCATATATGTAGATATACGTATAAGTATACGTCCATGACATTTAAAAACATATGCAATAGTCATGCACACAAAGCTCGAGTAAAACATGTTAACCATACATGAAAGAACTCTCAGGACCCAAGAGGCCAAAATCTCGAGTTTGTCTTCACAGCAAACCGGGGCCAACTACCTATGTGTCTGAAAACGAATAGTAACGAGAGCGTCCATTTACAGCTAATGCCCGACTAATCTCTCATAACAGCACACTGCACTTACGTCTCGTTTAACTCTGTGCGAGACGAGCGTAAGTGGGATAAATTAAAATAAACAAGGTATTGCCCCTCCGGAGGTTCAAGGTCATCAACACTGTAGGAAGCCTAGTCTAAACATTAGGTCCCGTTGCTCTCAGGCCAAGCACCAGAAATCAGGACAACGATACTACTTTTTTATCCAAACACACACACACGCACACCAAAAGCTATAAGAAGTGTGTGAGCATACAGTAAAACAATGCAGCTATACTTTTATAAGTATAAAAAAAAGAAAAGCCACCAACCTGGAGAGGGTTACGACTCACCCATTGAGCTGCGCTCCAACTCCCGATCCTCTTAAAGCTAACGTCGATGCGCTCCTAAGTCTGTGGGTGAGATAATAATGACATAGTCATGCAAATGTAATTCGAGGATTTACTATCTACACTTTACAACTTGTTAAACATTTTCTGTTTATCTTTCTGACATTAGAGTCTAATTTATTTGATACTCCGATTATCGAACCGGCGAGAATTCGGGATTATTTTCTATTCGGTACTTACGTCGTTTTTGTCGCGTTTTTAATTCAAAAACCTTTAAATCATTTAACCGTAGCGATTAAAAACGTAAAAGTAAGTGTTCTACGGTAAAAGTCAAGTCAACTGTTAAAAGTCAACAAGTGAATAGTGAAAAGTCAACGGTCAAAAGTCACCCGATGAATAGTAAAAGGCAACAGGTGAATAGTGAAAAGACAACAGTCAAAGTCAATGGTGAATAGTAAAAGTAAACAGTAAATGGTAAAAGTAAAACAGTAAAGGTAAAAGTAAATCTGTAAATGTAAATAGTTACACAGTCAGGGGTAATAAGGTAACTTTACCCCTCGGTAAAAACAATAAAAGGTAAAACTGATGCGGTAAAAATCAGAGTTTTTTATCGCGTCGGTTTCTGACCGATTGTGTCGTCAAAAAACGAAACTTTTCCAGCTAAATCGAGTCCCTAGACCTGTTTTTCCAACTTCTACACATCATATGCAACTTAACAACATGAAAAACACAAGAAATGATCGAGTTTCATACCTCGAAGCTTCTCCTATGTTTTTCCGGTAGACCTCCTCCAGCGGAGCTCCGCTGGCATCCTCCTTTATTCTCCTCACTCCTGGACAGCTTCTGGTGGTGCCTGGGAGCTTCCTTGCTCCTCTGGTGGACTGGATCGACTCGAGCTTGAATGCACAGCGCTCGAGCTTCTTTTCCTCTCTGTTGGGCGGTGTTGGCTCGGCTGGTGGCCTAAGCTGGGTCGCCGAGGTAGGGCGAGTGTGGGACCCCGCACGTTTTAATCGTGGTTAATGGCGAGTTACTGAGGTTTAAGTCGCATTCGGTAACTTCGCGAGTTAACGACCACGTTCATTTTCGAGTTTTTCAAAGTTCTCCAAATACCTGATTTAATGACTCGATGTCATAGTACGTGTCGACACGAGTCTCCCGGTATTTTCAGAATATTTTTCGGAGCTTCGGTTTATTTTCTACGAATTTTTGAAGTTCCTGGTAACTTTTAATTATCAATCCGGTAAATCAGTTTTACCATTTTACCTTTTACTTTTCACCATCTTTAAATCTGAACCGTTGGATCTTTTCAAGATTGAATCTCAGCCGTCCATTTTTCTATAAATAGGGGATCAGTTTTGACTCGGTCAAAACCAACCCAGCTCGGTCAACCGAGCTCTCCCCGAGCTCTCGCCTCCTCCCCGTTCTCCGCCTGGCGCCGGCGACTCCGGCCACCCCAGGGCGGCAGACCAGCTTCATTCTCTCCCTCTTCTCCTCCTCTACCTGACCCAACCTTCGGAATCTCCAAGCATCCACCGTGCAAGGAGATTGAAGTTCACTGGCTCGGCGGTCAACGGCCGATCCGGTATGGTTCTTCTTCTCTTCCTCTTCCTTTTCCTTAGTCTTGATCATTCGATCGGAGCCTTAACAGAAACCCCATATTCCACTGTTTCTCACTGTTTTCTGGGTTTCGAGGCTCGCAGCTCCGGCGACGGTTTCTTGAAGGGTTCTGGGTTGTTTTCCGAGCTCTAGAAGGTTGTTAGTCACGCCTAGGCAGTTGGAGATGGAAGTGAGGGGTAGGCAGAGGATGAGAGGGAATCCGGAGTAGTTGCTTGGACTCGAGGCAGCAGGGCAGGCTGAGGCTTGGTCTCGGTGGAGAGTGAAGGAGCTGAGGAGTGGAGTACAGAGGAAAGGACAGGAGCAGAGGAGGCTGCTGTATTCCTCGGATCGATTTTGGAGGTGAGACAGATTTCCTGGATTTCGTCAAGCTACTGTGTTGATTTGTGTTGTTGGATTTGGTGTTGATCTGATATTAATTTGTTGTTGTTTTCCTTGTCTTGTTGTCGTAACTTGGTAAACGAGGAAAACGAGGAGGTTATGGCGAAATTCCGGCAGGTTGACCGGAATCCGGTAACGATTCTGGAGATGCAGTTAAACCGGCAAAAAAGCTGAGAAGGTAGTCTTCGAATCCCTTCAAGTGTGTTGTTTCAGTTTAAAGGAATTAAGGTTAAAGTAATCGGAAATTACGTATAAGGAAACGTATAAAAACGGAAACTAACCGTATTTGGGAACCTTCCATTTTAGGAAACCTTCTAAGTTTGGAAACCTGCTAATTTGGGAAACTTTCTATTTTGGGAAAGTTTCCATTAAAGGAAAGGTTCTATTTTGGGAAAGTTACATTTTCAGAAAAATGGTTAAAGATTTGAAGTTCAACGAAGTTTGACACTTTTTGGTTAAATTGGTAAAGTGTTAAATTGTTATCGGGAAATGATAACTGGAAATTCTGGGAAAATGTTAAGTTGACCATGTTAAGTAAAGTTGGTGTTTCACGTAA
Source organism: Comarum palustre (assembly GCA_951800085.1). Taxonomy (NCBI): domain Eukaryota; kingdom Viridiplantae; phylum Streptophyta; class Magnoliopsida; order Rosales; family Rosaceae; genus Comarum; species Comarum palustre. Next base: position 13,791,375 of record OX637588.1, on the reverse strand, counting down.
ATCGACTCTCGGTAAATAAATTGGTTAGTGTGACACGTTGGGTGTCCATAGTAATTCAACGAATTATTATGTGACACCCTAACGTCAAGTTAAAGTGGTTAAAAGAAAGTTCAGGAGTTCAGTCGGACTTCCGGTAAATGAGTAAAGAGTCGATAACTGGAAAAGAAAGTCAAAAGGTTAAAGTGCCATAAAAGGAATTTGGTTGGTCAACTTAGTCAATGTGGTCATTCCTGGTCAAACTAGGAATGCTGAGGTCTGTTGACTGTTATTACATCTTGGTTACTAAGCTACTTTAATTCTGCAGTGATTATTGGACGATGTAGCTTACGAGGTGACCTCGGTTCACCGAGACAGTTCCTGGAAGCTTGGAGCTTACGTGTGGAACGGCAATTCCAGGTAGGGAACCTGAACCCCCTTGGTAGTGGTTTTATATATGTATAAGAAAGTGCATGATTTTGTGTATGCTCATGGTCGATGCCTCGGGAAAGTTTTCTGTATATTAAATGATTTATGATTGGGCCAAGAAAACCCGAGGCTAGACGTAAATGATTTTATACGTCAATGTGAGATGTGTGGAGCACCGTTGTCCTGATTTCCGGTGCGTGACCTGAGAGTGACGGGACCTAGTATCTAGTACTCCCGCGGTGTCGAGACCGTGAACCTCCGGAGGGTGGTGCCTTGTTTATTTTATTTTTCCGCATACGCTCGTCTCGCACAGAGTTAAGCGAGTCGTAAGTGCGGTGTGTTGTTTATGGGCACTGCAGTAAATGGACACTCTCGCTACTCTGTGTTTTCAAGCGCATAGGTAGTTGGCCCCGGTTTGCTGTGAAGACAAACCCGGGATTCGGTCACTGAGATTCGAAAGTCCTGCAGGCTGTATTGTTCACTGAGCGCTCTGGGCCCCTATGTTTTTAGCATACTGCACTGTTTTCCTAAAGGATATAAAATGATGGTTTTTGTGTGCCAAGGATTTTATAAATAGTTTTATTACGAGCTCAAATCTATATGTATATATACGGTTTTTGGTTTTCAAACCTATCATTGGTGGGCCTACGTGAGCACGCGAGGACGACGCTCACCCCTACAACAGATTGTTTGCAGGTACTGTGACGGGAAAGATAGAGAGAGCTATGTGTGGAGCTTCATTCCTTTCTCGATGTTCGGTCCAAGTGTACTCCCTATTTCGGTTTTACCCTTCGAGTCAAATACCAGAGCTTTCTACATAAACAGTAAAGGTGTCATCCCGATTTGTTAACCATGTTGTATATTTTTATTGTTGTCGCTAAAGTTTTTAAATTGTCCCCTTTATTTTGACCACCTTCCGCGAAATTAGATAAACTCTGATGATTGTTTTAAGGATTTCATGTGGTGTCACTCAAAGTATTAAAGTTTAAATTTTATTTTACTCACTAAAAAGCCTACGACTTTAGGTTAATAAGTTGTTGGCACGTCCTTCGGACGTGTTGGCTTCTTATTGACTTAAATTCGTGGCTACTGTAGTTTACCCCCCAGGGGTGCTACACCGAGGCTGGTGGTGGTGGTGAGGGTCGACGCGCGCCGGAGCGGAGCAGCTGGGCTGCTGTGTCGAGGAGAGAGGGAGAGAAAGAAACTGTTTCTCTTGTCGACCAAAATAGAAAGGAGAAGAAAAGAGAAAGAAGAAAAAAGGAAAGGTGGGGAGAGGATAAGGAGAGAAAAGGGTTCTAAAGAAAAATCGACGGTCACGATATAACGATCGAATCAACGGCCACGCTTCAACCAAACTTTTAAAATAATTTTCAAACCAAATTCATTTTCGAAAAAAATGATTTAAATACAACCAAACGTCAAATTGAAACGTAAAAATTGTACGAAAATACGTGGAGTAACGGAAAATATTCCATAAATACTCTCATGCATGTGGCGGCGTGTGTTCTAACGTAAAAGTGTTAGACAAAATTTACGATGTACCGAAAAGTAACCTAAATTAAACTCTAAGTGTGTCGAAAAATTAAATTAAATAATCGGGCTCTCACAACTATTTTCACACCAAACATTTGGCACGCCCATAACGGAATACAAGGCGCGTCAAGATTGCGAGTGAAAACGCATACTTGAAGGAATTCTTATCGTGCAAAAAGCCGAATAACAAGCATTGTTATCCTCACAACTCAGCTCATTGCAGAGGCTTATCAGTAACTAACACAACTTTACATTTTGGAACGATGTCTAGGGCAGATGAAACCAATGCTACTAAAGGAAGAGAAATAGGAGTGGACAAGACAAACTTAGCTCTTTTTATCCAGAACGTCACTCAGAAGTTAGAAAAATTGGATAAGTTGGACAACTTAGAACGACAAGTGAGTAGCCTGAGAAAGCGAATGGATGAAAAAGATACAAGAAGTTCTGGCTGAAGTAGAAGCCTGTATGTTGAGAGATACAAGGAAGACGACGTTTAGATAGAGTCAACAGAGGAGAATTCAGACTAGGAAGTTCAGTAGACCCTTGAAAAGTCTTGTCCTTAAAAATCGAGCATGCGTTGAAACTTTAGTTGGTCAAAGAAAATACGGTAGAAGGACAAGAGCGTTTACCGCCCAATCAAGGCGTGAGTGATAGAAGGAGAAGGGCTCAATAGCAAAGAACAATTCCTGAACCACGTGTCAAAATATCGGAGCCGGTCGTAAATGAGCAGTTATTAACCCGCGAACAGGCACATGACATGATTGCAGAAACTTTGAGGAATCAACGCCTTGACCAGAATGTGAACTTGGCTTATGCTGATGCTTTCCCCATTTCCTGGAATGGGTATCAAGGCATGCATGGTCTGGGCAATATAGACCAATTTGGTTTATTCCCTTTTCCAGAGAAGGTTTCGAAGATGCTGCTACTCATATCACAAGATTCTAAAGTGAATGCGGCCCCTATGAGATCAACAGCTTGTTTAAATTACGAGTGTTTGGATCCTCTCTGTGTGGATAAGCATTGACTGGTATACCAACTTGACCCGTAGATCCATCCTTGATTCGAAAAAATGAAGTAGTTGTACAGAACCATATTTGGAACTGTGGAGCCGGAGGTTGACCTCTCTTCACTTACAGTTATGTATCAGCAGCCGTCAGAGTCACCAGTGGAGTTCCTTAAGAGGTTCAAGATCCTACAGGCGAAGCCCGATAACTGAACATGATGTCATTCACCTAGAAATTAAGGGTTTAGAACATAGGCAGAGGACTAAGCACCATGATATGATTTTTACAAGTATGAAAGATTTAATGAATAAGGTTGGCAGTTACCAGAAACTGTTAACCGAGTTAGATGAGCAGGCAAATTCATCAAAGACACATATATCTTATATATCAGGGTCTCTGAAGCCGAGATATGGTTCGAATAGGCACAGGACAGTAGAGGCTATATACTCACATATGGATCTTTACTATACACCCCCTCAACATGTTTATCCAAATGAAACATGGGATGTTGACAGTGAAGAGGTGGTAGCAGTGGAGTTAGCTGGTAAACATCCAATCAAATCTTAGGTATTGCAGATGTCAAAAGAGCCAGTGACGATGTCAGGACCCACCCCGAGTTAAATCCCTTTAACTCGAAGTAAATCCTGCGGGGACTACCCCAAGGGAACTTCTTACCGAAACCCCCTTGAAATGGCCAACCCTTCCTACGATCCAACTCAGCACTTCCATGAGTATCTACAACAAACCCTAACTCATGAAGGCATCCTGCTCCCTAACCTACTTAATTAGCTATACTGGGTTAGTCAGAGCAGTCTACTAAGATGATTACCCTAAAGAATTGCGGCAACAACAGATTGATCGACTATGCCTCGACTCTTGTACGCGCGCGACCTCCTCCCAAGAACCCTGCACCACTGGGCATTTGAAAACGAAGGGCCCAGGGGAGAAACATTGAAAAACGTTAGAGTGAGTGGACGAAAAACAACATATAAAAACTCTACTTTCCTTTAATGCTCTCCCTCTAGTTTCTCTAAGAAAATCCGCATGCAAGTAAATCATCAATGATGCCTTGGCTCACACATAAATAATTAAAATGTGGGGTGTTAACCTCATCCACGAGAAATCCCGACCTGCTCTATCCGGGAAGGTCAAATGACCAGCTCCACCGGAGAGGGTCCCCGACCTGCTCTATTTGGGAAGGTCTAGTGACCGGCTCCACCAGAGAGGGTCCCCGACCTGCTCTATTCGGGAAGGTCTAATGACCAGCTCAATCGAAGAGGGTCCCCGACCTGCTCTATCCGGGAAGGTCTACTGACCAGCTCAACCGGAGAGGGTCCATGCTAGCATACAATCCTTTTCCCTTTCCAACGTCCCTTTAAAACCTGTAAACCTGTAAAACCTCGTGGGAATAATAAATCGAAAACCCCTTTAAATCCGTGAGCCAAATTTCTCCTTTTAAAATCATCCCCCTCCATAATCCCAAAACGGTGATAATCAAGAATAACATACCCCGGGAAAATCCTTTATAATCACGGGAAGGGTATGAACCTCTTTCCCGGTTTGTTTGCCTTTAAATCCTTAAATCTCATTTTCCCAAATCACCGTAAAACATATAAATGGAGGAAATCATATATGCAGGAGAAACCAATCAAAGTATAAAGCATGCAAATTAATTTAAAACAAATGTCCACTCACAGTACTATTGCGACCTTCCCGCTCGGAAAGCACCTCGAGCGAAACCCTCGAACTAACCGCGTAGTCGAGCCCGTCTCACGTTCAACCAGAGACTGTACAAACAAATCAATATATTAGTCGTACCATCGTTGACTTGGTCTTTTCCTAGTTTGACCAGGAAATTCCTATTTGACCACGTGTTGACCAAGTTCCTTTCTTTTAACAACTTTAACCTTTTTGACTTTCTTTCCCGGTTATCGACTCTTAACTCACTTTACCGGAAGTCTGACTCAGCTTCCGAACTTTCCGTTATTACTTAAACTTGACGTTAGGGTGTCACGTATTATTTCGTTGAATTACTATGGACACCCAACGTGTCACATTAATCAATACATTTAACCTTGAGTCGATTTACCGATTTAACCTTTCCTCATAAATGGAAACCTTCCAAAAAGGGAAAGTTTCCCAAAATAGAAAGTTTCCTAACATGACAAGTGTTCCTTAGATTGGGAAGTTTCCCAAAATGGAAACTTCCTAATTACGTCCAATTTTTCCGTAAGTGTCTCAATTACGAATTAACCGTACTCTTGACTAAAGCTTAACAGGGATTCGATTTCTACCTCTTCGGCTTTCAGCCGGTTTTACCGTATCACCGGAATCGTCACCGGATCCCGGTAACTTGCCGGAATTGCGTCAGAGTTTCCCCGTTTTCTTCGTCACCAAGTTATCGACAAAAACACGCAACACAACAACAAATCTGCATCAACACCAACAACAATTCAACTACGAATTCACAAGATAACAGTTCTTAGAGGGACGAGTCTTACCCTCTGTCTGCTTCCAAACTCGAACCTAAAACCAAACCCAGCAACTCTCATGCTGCCTACCAACTCCAAGACCCACTCCAACAGCTCCATCATCCTCAATCTCGACTTGCAGGAGCTCCGAGAACTCCAAGTTCTCGCCTCAGTCACTGCCTCCACCGAACCAAGACTGTACCACCACCAGGTCCCCTTCAATTCGTCGATACAGCCTCACCAGAGCTCCAAGAGCTCGCTGGAGGGCCAAGGGTCCATTGAAGGAGCTTCGAAGCTTGAAATCTCAAAACCCTAGAAATACCCAGAAAAACCCGAAAACACTGTGAGAACGAAGGGTTTCCGATTAGGCCTCCAATTGTTCGAAACGAGGCATAGGAGGGAAGAGCAGAAGGAGAGGAGCAAGAATCTACCTTCAATTCGTCGAACCTCCGCCTGAGGCGCCAGATTTCCGGCGAACACAGTCGCCGTCCTCGTCCTCCTATCTCCGTCGACGGTTGAAGAATCTCGGATTGGGTGGCTGGGTTTTGTAGAGGAGAGTGAGAGGGTCAATTTGGTAGGGGTGCGCGGCAGTGATGGGCGGCGGAGCTGAAGACCGAAACGGAGAGAGAGAGAGAGAGAGAGAGATTGGCTCGGGTCAACGCCCGAGTTGGGTATTGACTCGGGTCAACTCTCCCTTCCCCTATTTATAGCCAAATCAACGGTCCAGATCAAACCCCTAATTGATCTGACGGTCCAGATTAAAAGAAGGTGAAAAGTGAAAAGGTTAAATGGTAATTCTCCTTTTTACCGGAGGGATAATTAAAAGTTACCATAAACTTCAGAAATTCACAGAAATTAGCCGGAAGCTCCGAAAAATATTCCGAAAATACCGGGAGACTCGTGTCGACACGTACTACCACATCGAGTCATCAATTCAGGTATTTGGAGGACTTAGAAAAAACTCGACAATTAACTCGATCGATAACTTATCGAATTACCGATCGCAATTAAAAGTCCTCGGTAACTCGTAAACCTCTGTGAAAAGGTAACTTTATTAACTTCGAAAGATTCGGGGTGTGACAGACGATATCATCCGCGACATAGGCGATGCCAGTATATGCCTCGTATACATACAATGCACACAAGGCTCCAGAAATCTTAGATGAGTTATTTATCCGCCCGATCTAGATATTCCAGTGGTCGGTTCAGTGTGTTTCCTGCCGATTCTTAGAGTGAGGCCGGCGGCGTTGGAATCGTTACATCAATATCTTCAAGTCTCTGTTGGTGATGAAAACCAATTCGGATTTTATTCTGTTGATATTGGCTTGGGAACCCTAGGACATATTTTAGGGTTTCTTGGGTGCACAGGGGGTGCGCAGCGGTGCCCACGGGGTGCATAGCAGTGAGCAGGAGGTGTGCTGCGGTGCCTAGGTGATGCGCTGCAGTGCATAGTGGTGCGCACGACAAAATTTTTTGTTTTGTTTTTAGGGTTTACTTAGGGTTAGAGCAGTCAAACAGCGACAAGCGTGGCCCGTGGATCATCTGTGTACCGATACTATCCCAACTTAACCACCTTTAAGGTGTTGGATTTTATCCACAAAAGGTCTCGGTACAATTAGGAATGATCCACCCACATATAAGTTGTGTTTTATTTATCATGTTTCTGATGTGAGATCTCTCATCTCCAACACGCACTCACGTGCAACCTAACAAGGTCTGCACGTGAATCTATGTCACCCTCTCCACTCAAACACTAACCCTTACGTGTAACCAGACTCAAGGGTTTAGCAAGTGTTCAAATGTCTAAACCAATCTGACCACTAACCCAGTCTATCTGGCACTTGATGACAATCCACACAAACACTAACCCTCACGTGCAACCAGACTCAAGGGTTTAGCACATGTATATATGTCACACCAATCAAACTAACCAACTAATGAGACGCAATTAGAGAGGGACCCGCTCTGATACCAAGTCAAACAGCGACAAGCGTGGCCCATGGATCATCTGTGTACCGTAACTAGCCCAACTTAACAGCCTTTAAGGTGTTGAGTTTTATCCATAAAAGGTCTCGGTACAAATTAGGAATGATCCACCCACATATAAGTTGCATTTGATTTATTCTGTTTTTGATGTGGGATATCTCCTCCTAACAAGAGCAAGTGTCTGATAACGTGTAACATGAGAAATAAAATGAATGAGAGAATTGGAGAGAATGCCTATGTTATTTCATTTATAGAATAAACCTCTATATATAAAGGATACAATACATAAAGAAAGTACATGTATTTCTATTACAACATTGATATCAAATCCTATTCTAATTATAGTTTGACTAAGACACACACTAAAATAATCTATTTTTTTAAACATTTGTTACTTAAAAAAGACAATAGTCTCATTTCAAAATAAAATGACCATAATATCTCAAAATAAAACCTTAAAATATTCCATTAGCTCCCCCATCCAACACTCCAAGCCTCCCTCCGAAGCAGAGATTCCGTTAACGGCGTTACGAAGCATGTGATGTGGTGGGGGCAGTGACCCTAGCGCTGAAGGGTCATCACTCTCTCTGCTCTGTCCTTCCTTTCCAGTCTGTAGTTACTCACCTTCACCAACCAACGCTCTCCACCTGACCCGAAAACCGCCATTTTTAACGGCACTTTCCCCTCTGTTTTTCTCTCTCCCCATTTTTAACCCTAAACCCAATTAAAAACCCTACGCCCCCACCCACATGCTCTCTCTTCCTTCTTCTCCTCCCCCTGTCCTAATTTCCCCTCCAAATCCCAATCTAGGGTTTCCGCAGCTTTCTCTCTCTGTCTTCTCCATCCCATCAATGAAATGAATGACTAGACTTGTTCCAGTTTCGATGAACAATCACATCCTCACTCTTCTCTACTTCCTCTCTCTCTCGGCGGCCTCCGTCTTCTCCGCCACCGATTCGGAGCTCCGATCTCTCTACGAGTTCAAGAAAGGGATCCGAACCGACCCGCTCCGGAAGGTTCTCGACACATGGACCGACGCCGCACTCACTCTCTCCCAGTCCTGTCCTCCGTGGACCGGTGTTTACTGCAACGACGCCGGCAGTGTCGTCGCCATCACACTCGACGGTCTCGGCCTCGGCGGCGAGCTTAAGCTCAACACTCTCGCCGGTCTAAATGCTTTGCAGAATCTCAGTCTTGCTAACAATGACTTCTCCGGTCGGGTCCCGCCGGCGCTGGGAGCAATGTCGTCTCTCAAGTACTTGGATCTGTCTCGGAACCGGTTCTACGGTCCGATCCCGGCCCGGATAACCGACCTGTGGGGCTTGAACTATCTCAACCTGTCTGGGAATCTCTTCAAAGGCGGGTTTCCGGGTCGGGTGTCGAATCTGAATCAGCTCAAGGTGTTTGACGTGCATTCCAATCGGTTCTGGGGGGACGTTTCGGAGCTGTTGCAGGAGTTTCGCGGTGTGGAGTATGTGGATTTGAGTAACAATGAGTTTTTCGGAGGGATTGGGCTTGGTTCCGACAATGTTTCCGGCTTATCCAACACTGTGCTTCACTTGAACTTGAGTCATAATAATCTGACTGGCGGATTCTTCAAGGGTGATTCGATTGGGTTGTTTAGGAACTTGCAGGTTCTGGACTTGGGTGGTAATCAGATCACTGGGGAGCTTCCTTCGTTTGGGAAGTTGTCGAATTTGCGAGTTTTGAGGCTGGCTAATAATCAGTTGTTTGGGGAAATACCAGAGGAGTTGCTTGGGAGTTCGATTCCGATGGAGGACTTGGATCTTAGTGGAAATGCTTTTACAGGTATGGACTTCAACTCCATTTCCGTTTTGTAGCTTTAATCTTCCAAGCATAGATCAGTGCTTGTTTTCGTATGCGTTTTAGTTATGTGGTAGAACAATTACACTCAACCATACATTGAAAATGGAGATCTGAAGCTTAGTCTGAAGTCTGGTTCTGGTTCTTTCGTGGTAGAAAATGGTGAATCAAAAAGTACATTTATCCTGTAATCTTCAATTTCTATTCTTTATTATTTACTCTGTTGATTATTTGGATGTCTTCAAAGAGATTAGAAGTCGTTGGGCTTTGCATGAAAATTTAGTCCAAACCATTTTCCTTCAATTCTACGAGTTATAACATAATGTTGCGCATTGGGTTCCTTTGCGTGAAAGTTATGAATACAATGCTAATTTAATATCTTAATAACGTCATTATTTATATGCTCAGGTTCTATCACTGGAATTAACTCTACAACTATGAAAGTCTTGAATCTTTCATCAAATGGTATCTCGGGTACATTGCAGAATGTGGATATGAGGAGTTCTGTAGTGATTGACTTGAGCAGAAATAAGATTTCAGGTGATATATCAATGTTGCAGAAAATGGGTGCTGATTTAGAGGTTCTTGATTTGAGTTCAAACAATTTTTCTGGAAGCTTCACAAACTTGACTTTGCAGTTCGAGAGATTAACTACTCTTGGTCTAAGAGAAAATTTTTTAATAGGGTCTTTGCCTTCGATACTGAAGGCATGCCCCAGACTATCTACAGTTGACTTAAGTCAAAATGAGTTCAGTGGTACCATTCCTGGCAGTTTCTTCTCTTCACTGACGTTGACAAGGTTGAATCTTTCACAAAATCACTTGATTGGGCCAATCCCTCTCCAAGGCGGACGTGTAAGTGAATTCTTAGCTCTTCCTCCAGATATGCCAGTTGAGAGTGTCGATCTCTCCAATAATTCTTTATCGGGTACCCTTCCTCGGTACATTGGTAACATGATTGAACTCAAACTGCTTAACATTGCAAAGAATCAGTTTTCAGGAGAGCTACCTAGTGAATTGAGTAAACTTGATAAATTGGAGTACCTTGATTTATCAGGAAACAAATTCAAGGGCACAATTCCTGAGAAGCTTCCATCCAGCTTAACTGTATTTAATGTCTCCAATAACGATCTATCTGGCTCTATACCGGAAAATTTAAAAAGCTTCCCCATGTCTTCATTTCGTCCTGGAAACGAGTTGCTAAACTTGCCAAATAATGGCCGGGGACCTTCAGTTCCAGATCATATTCCAGGACAAGGAAAAAGTCATACTTCAAAGGCTCATATTAAGATAGCAATCATTGTTGCTTCAGTTGGTGTTACTTTGATGATAGTTTTTGTTTTGTTGGTTTATCATCAAACACACCATAAAGGATTTCTTGGAGGAAGTGGGTTTGGTGGCGAAACTACAGGGACAGATGTTAAGATTGGCAGATTCACTCGTCCTTCATTTCTGAATTTCCATACGAATGCTCAGCCTCCACCAACTTCATTGAGCTTTTCAAACGATCACTTGCTAACTTCACAGTCCAGGTCATTGTCAGGGCAGACAGAGTTTGTACCAGAAATTGGGAGGCCTGTCTTACCTGGGGAAGCAGCAACAAGTTCTACACCTATGAATCTTCTTGATAACCAGCCTGCAGCATCTGGAAGGAAGTCCTCCCCTGGTTCTCCACTATCTTCCTCACCTCGTTTTATAGAGGCATATGAGCAGCCTGTAATACTCGATGTATACTCACCAGATCGGTTGGCTGGAGAACTGTTCTTCCTAGATGCTTCATTGCAATTTACAGCTGAGGAATTATCTCGAGCTCCTGCAGAAGTTCTAGGCAGAAGCAGCCATGGAACTCTGTACAAAGCTACTTTAGATAGTGGGCATATGTTGACTGTGAAATGGTTACGGGTCGGACTAGTCAAGCATAAGAAAGATTTTGCCAAAGAAGTCAAAAGGATTGGCTCTGTAAGGCATCCAAACATTGTTCCTTTACGGGCATACTATTGGGGGCCTAGGGAGCAAGAGAGGCTTCTTTTAGCTGACTATGTCCAGGGAGATAGCTTGGCCCTACATCTTTATGGTAAGACTTGTATTACCTTTTTAGTGTGCCTAGTAGCCGTAAAATTAGTTGCTCCCCCTTCAACCTATTAACTACATGCTCATTTAGACTCATGAATACTCTATGGGTGGTCTGACCATTTTATAATTAAACTACACTTGATAAGCTCATGCAATAGAACATAGAGATTGGTTTCACTTTACAGGTGTAGGTAAGTCATGATAAGATAATTAGCCTCTTCGGCAGTAGTGTATCATAGTAAATTGTGAAATCAATGTCATAGCTTACTGATGAGCAACATTGAAGGTATAGTATTGTGTTACCTACTTTGATGTGCAATTTTCTTTCCATATTATGAACATGAACATGATAAGATAATTAGCCTCTTGAACCGTAGTGAATAGCTAAATCATAATAAATTGTGAAATCAATGTCATAGCCTACTGATTAGCCACTTGAAGGTATAGTAGTGTATTATCTACTTAGCCTACTGCTCTTTGCTTCATTTAATTTTAGTTTTTGGTGCTGGTTATGATCACTTTCCATGTCATTCTTAGAATTACATTCAAACTAAAAAGCATGTTGTCAAGAAGTTCATAGTTGATCTCTTAATGGTTGTAGAATATTGCGTTTCAGATAGGATATAAAGAATATTCTTACAATGGAATCATACAAATAGAAAGGCTGTGGTTGGCTATGGTAGCAGGCACTTTTTTGTCCCGGTAAATGTCATTTTCATCAATCAACTGGGAAGCTGAAATTGGTACCTTAGGTTCTAAAGTGGCTAGTGTGAATAACCGATATGTTAAGAAGTTTGGTTTAGATTACTCTTTCCTCTTTTCAGTCAACCTATGAATTTAGATTAGGTTCTAAAGTGACGAGTGTGAATAACCAATCTGTTAAGAAGTTTGGTTTAGATTACTCCCTCTTTTTCAGTCAACCTATGAATTTAAATAAATTTGCACTTCAATTTGGACAGTTAGTGTAATTTATCTCAGAAGAAAGTATAAACTCTTAACATTAGATGTCTCTGATTGACTTAAATTGACTATAAGAACAGATTGGCACGTGTATGTGCTATAGGGATTATTAATTGTGATTATTGCATAGTTGCCGTGGCTCCAATATATCAATGGTAACCGGTCCTTTTGTATTTTTGGTTAATGGCATATGAACACGCTAATCTGACCCATTCAAATTCCAATGTCTTGGGGTGTGGATATCTTTGCAATTCATCTTTTAAGTCTTAAAAGGTTATATATACCGTTATGGTCAATGCTGAAATTACTTGGGAACAATTTTCTGAGTAATGGTATAAAATTTAAGAATACACAAAAAAGGTGTATATACGCCATAATGACCTGCTGCCTTGACAGTATGACAAAGGGGGGTGTCTCTGAAATCTTGAAACTGTAATTGGGTTGATGATCATCATTATTTGGATCACTGGTTTTGTGTTTTTGTGGACACGGGATACATGAAAGTTGCGGTGGTGTCATAATCACTGTGCCTGTGTTATACTGCCTTTTGTTCTGAATGGAAATTTAGGTATGATGACCCAGTGTAACTTGTTTGTTTGTTCTGAATCTTGGTACTTTGTCAATTTGTTGGCATAAAATAATTATTTCTTTTAACATGACGGTACATGGTTTCATAGACACTGATCTTTCAATCTTAAATTACATGTACTTAATGACATTATGTTCAATGTGCTCTTTTCTGTTATTTTTTAAGTATCCATCCATTTATATTTTTCTAACTATCATGGGTGTATATTATTTGGCAGAGAGCACACCTCGGAGGTACTCCCCATTATCATTCAACCAGAGGCTAAGAGTAGCTGTAGAGGTTGCTAGATGTTTGCTCTACTTGCATGATAGAGGCCTGCCCCATGGGAACTTAAAGCCAACTAATGTAATTCTAGCAGGTCCTGAGTACCATCCTCGCCTTACTGATTACAGTCTTCACCGTCTAATGACACCAGCTGGTGTTGCAGAACAGTTTTTAAATATGGGAGCTCTTGGTTACCGTGCTCCAGAACTTGCTAGTGTGGCCAAACCAGTCCCTTCTTTCAAAGCTGATGTTTATGCTTTTGGGGTGATTTTGATGGAAATGTTAACCAGAAGAAGTGCCGGTGATATCATATCGGGTCAATCAGGGGCGGTTGATCTCACAGACTGGGTTCGGCTTTGTGATCAAGAAGGACGAGGAATGGATTGTATTGATAGAGACATTGCTGGTGGGGAAGAACCCTCAAAAGCAGTGGATGAATTGCTTGCAATATCACTCAGGTGTATTCTCCCTGTAAATGAAAGGCCTAACATCAGACAAGTATTTGACAACCTCCGTTCAATATCCCTTTAAAAATTTTGTAAATGCGTTTTGGAACTAGGTTTTTTTTGTTCCTTGACCCAATTTGTTGTTCATTAGTATTATTTTTTCCTTCAATTGGTTTCTAGCCTTTTGATTTGGGGCTGATTGTCACATTTTTTCTTGTAAAGGGATAACCCATCCATTGTCTAGTTGACTGTCTTTTGAGATTGATATTAAATTAACAACGATTGCCCTTCCTTTCTGTCTTCTACATTTTGGAGAATAGTAGGAAAAATTATCTAAATAATGTCTGATATTTTAAAGAAATAAAACTTTAGTGTTATATTTTAAAAATTTTATAACGGTATTTCACGTTGTTACATTAACTAAAGAAAGTCATATGAAACCGTTAGTTTTGTTAAAAAAAATAACGGCAAACACATTTTGAAAGGTATTTTAATCAATTTTCTATTTTTGCATTAACCTTTTTTATTTTTCACTTCTCATTTTTCGTTTTTTTTTTCATTTTTCATTTCTCCCTTCTCCTCTAACAGCACATCTTTCTTCTCTCTTTTTTTGGCAACGACACTTCTCCCTTCATTTTTTCTTCAATGGAGATGGAGAGGACAATCTTTTTTCTTTTCTTTTCTATTTACTAAGTTATATTCACTCTTATTTTATTTTATGTTAAAGGAAATATGCATTAAGTGTGTCTTCGTCAACGTAACTGACGAAGAAAGAATCATTTGATTAGATGTAATCGAGCAATCAGACATAAATAGCTTCCATTACATTGTAATTACCATTTGTAACAGTTGTATCCATCCCCTATATAAGGGAGTTATCTAATGAGAATAAGGAGACCAATTCCGATTTCACTTTTACTTTAACACGTTATCAGCACCTTGTCTTCCCCGAGTCTGATAGACCAAGAAAAAACCAAAGAAAAAAATTCCTCCGCCACTCATTTCAGAGAGCTGCACCATTAGTCCATTAGGTTATGTCTTTGCTTCTCTAAGAGCGTCTCTGCTTCTCTGAAGCATAATAGTTTTATGAATGAGAAAGTGATTGGTTATTGAATCAAAAGATAAGTTTTTATTTGCATCCCTATTCATTACCATACACATGATTTGTATTCGTATTTTCATTTTGCTATATGAAACAATTACTAATCATTTTGTTTGAATCAAATGGAAGGATATGGTTCTACTACTGCAAATCAGATTTTTGTTGGCCACGCTCAAGATTGGCTTCGCCTTTGATCTCGGCTTCACCTCCACACCCAAACAGTCATTTGACAGCCTCCACACACAGCCTTTCCTCAAAATCATCTCTGATTGGCTCACCCACCTAGATTGGGCCTTCTGTTGAACCATCGATCCCAGGCTAGCATCACCCTCGAACCCAGGCGCGCCTCATGCTGAGCCGATCTAAGTCTCAGTCGGCTGAGCACCAGCCCCCGACGACGTTTGCCTCGCTGCTACTGCTTCGCGCACCTTCTCCATCAGCAGCCTAACCCAGCTTTGATCCCTCCCTTCCAATTTGGCAACCCAAACCCGCTCGACAAACCAGCGTCGCCGGTGGTTGTGGACTCCTATCCAACGTCGCGCCCGGCCACCTCCTTAGGATCTCGATCAGACCTGTAACTCAGCCGTGCCACACCAATCCAGATCGGATTTCAAAACCCAGCGCCTCACCCTTCGACCCGGATCCGACCCACAAAGGCATAAATGAATTTTACCTTGTCTAGTAAATCAGATAATTTACAAAGGTAATTTCACAAAATTACCATGTGGTGAATTTGGACTTACTGTTTACTATATACAGTTTTACTCCTTACTGTTTTAAGTAAATTAAAATGATAAAACATAAAAATAATTATTGTTTAAATTATTTACTATTTTACTGTAACATTATATATTGCTTATTATTTATGATAAATTATAATGAGTTTATGTGGTTAAATGTTACTAATCATATATATCTTATTGTCTTTGCATGTGATTCACTCATGACCGAGTGACTATCAACATGTCAATTATGGTGACAATCTGATTAAAATGTTAATTGCGAGAACAACCGCAACTATTGTGAGCGGGAACACATCAATATGCAGTTTATCTGGCAAACTATCAAGTATGTTTTAAATTAAAATTGTCGCTTTCGTTAAATTTTACTCATGATATTATGCATATTACATGAGGAAATTAATTTTGTGAATATCGTGACATGTTATAATATTATATGTTATGCATGTTAAATTTTATTAAATATTGTTCATTAGCATATCATATAAATTGTATTGCTTTGATAAAGTAAATTCGTAGCATCGAAATAACAAACTTGTGATAAAGCATTTTCACAAAGCATCGAAAGAAAAATGTGATCACTATAAATCTTGGTCTTCAAATCTAATTCATATATATTAGAAATTAATTACGTAGACGTCTTTATGACGACGTAGAAAGAAATGATAATGGAAATTCATGAGTATAATTCAAAGAAAATGATTAAACCGAACATTTATTGTGACAACAAAAATTCACAATTAAAATGACGATTATGCATCGTGAAACATTTTAGCTATCGTGGATGTCTATTTAGATTACAAATTTAATACATCTTCTCCTTGCTCTATTTTTAAAAGGTGACTAAAGCATCAACCTGATTCCGACATAATGGACTCTAAAGAATTTGAGCACCAGTTCCCCTATTTATTGAGTCAACCAAGACTCGAAGCATTAATATTTATAAGGCACCATATTTATCCTATCTTGTGTAGGGAATATTTATCACTTGAACAATGAGCTGTTTTTTGTGACATATTGGGAAAATACAGTACAATGTTTATCTCAAAGCATACAATTAAGTGGATAGAAATCTACTTGCTCGACTATGAATCAGTCAATGCCTTCAACTGAAAACATGACACGCTTATTGGATATGTATCATTTTGTGAAAAGCATATCACAAATAATTACATGATATGAAAGATCCTATTAATCTTACTTACTTCGGCACTTATGCTTCAAATTAGTAAATGCTGAAATATGATTAATAAATCAGTAATATGCAAATAGTTGAGTAGCATAATTTAGAATTTATACAATGAGTCAATGACAATGTCAGGACAAAGAATTGTTCCATAACAACTTATTACAAATAACTAATGGTGAAAACAAACCCAAAACAAAGGGTAATTGCCATGTGTAAGAGGGTATAGGGACATGTCATAAGCAACAACGTACACTGTTATTTTTGTGGGACCCCGCACGTTTTAACCGTGGTTAATGGCGAATTACAGAGGATTAAGTCGCGTTCGGTAACTTCGCGAGTTAATTACCACGTTCTTTTCGAATTTTTCAAAGTTCTTCAAATACCTGATTTGATGACTCGATGTCATAGTACATGTCGACACGAGTCTCCCGGTATTTTCGGATTATTTTTCAGAGCTTCGGTTTATTTTCTACGGATTTTCGAAGTTCCGGTAACTTTTAAATTACCATTCCGGTAAATCAGTTTTACCATTTACCCTTTTACTTTTCACCTTCTTTTAATCTGAACCGTTGGATCTTTTCCAGATCAGATCTCAACCGTTCATTTCCCTATAAATAGGGAGAGAGTTTTGACTCGGTCAAAACTCTCCCCTTTCTCCTTTCTCTCTCTCCCTCTCGACTCTCTCTCTCTCCTCTCACCCGAGTTCACTATACCTCCGGCGCTCCGCCGTCCGGCCACCAATGGCCGGCGGACCACCTCCATTCTTCTCCCCTCTTCCTCCTCTACTCCTCCATACCCTCAGCTCACCGAGGCGGCGACCGTGCAGGGAGATCGGAGGAAACTGTCTCGGCGGTCAACGGCTGTTTTCCGGCGAACCAGGCGGCGGTTCGGCGCGTGGGAGGTATATTCTTGTTCCTCTTCACTTCCTCTTCCTTCTCCTTAGTCTTGATGTTCAATTCGAGCCCAAATTGAGAAAGCTCATTTTCCACTGTGTTACTGTTTCTGTCTGGGTTTTCTACATCTCCTCCGGCGACTGCGTGTTTTGGGTTTGAGGTCGTTTTCCGAGCTCTAGTAGGCTTTGTTCATCATCCTTGGACCTCTGGTAAGCCATCCTTCCTCAAGAATCAGTTTTGGTTGAGTTTTTGGTGTTTCTGGGTTTACTTGGATTTCTGTTATTGATGGAGGTGGTGACCGAGGCTGTTGCACTGGTTTTGGAGCAGAGATGTAGAGGGAAGGACCGAGGAGCCGAGGAGCAGAGGCGGCTGGTACTGGTTTGGAGGTGAGGAACAGAGTTTCTGTTTGAAATGTGCTACTGTGTTGATTTGTGTTGTTGGTTAATTTGGTGTTAATCTGTTGTAATTTGGATGTTGTTTGACTGCATGTTGTCGTAACTTGGAGGTGAAGAAACGAGGGAAACTATGGTGAATTTCCGGCAAGTTGCCGGAATCCGGTGACGAATCCGGTGATGCAGTTAATCCGGCTGAAATGCCGAGAAGGTAGTCTTCGAATCCCTTCAAGGGTGTTGTTTCCGTTTAGTTGGGTTAAAGTGTCGTAAATTGGAAATTACGTAAGGAAACGTATAAAGAACGGAAACTAACCATGTTTGGAAACCTGCTAAATTAGGAAACTTTCCATTTTGGGAAAGTTTCCATTAAAGGAAAGTTTCCATTAAAGGAAAGTCCCACTTTCAGAAAAACGGTTAAGTAAAGAATAGAAGTTCAGTAAGGTTTGATACAGTTTGGTAAAGTGTTAAATTGTTATCGGAAATGATGACCGGAATTTCTGGAAAATGTTAAGTTGACCACGTTAAGTAAAGTTGGTGTTTCACGTAAATCGGTAAATCGACTCTCGGTAAATAAATTGGTTAGTGTGACACCCTAACGTCAAGTTAACGTGGTTAAAGGAAAGTTTAGAAACCAAGTCAGACGTTCGGTAAATCGAGTAAAGAGTCGATAACAGGAAAAGAAAGTCAAAAGGTTAAAGTGCCATAAAAGGAAATTGGTTGGTCAACTTAGTCAATGCGGTCATTCCTGGTCAAACTAGGAATGTAGTGGTCAACTGAACTGTTATTGTTTCTTGGTTGCTAAGCTACTCTATTTTGCAGTGATTATTGGACGATGTAGCTTACGAGGTGATCCCGGTTCACCAAGACAGTTCCTGGAATCTTGGAGCTACGTATGGAACAGCAATTCCAGGTAGGGAATCTAAACCCCCTTGGTAGTGGTTTTATATATGTATAAGAAAGTGCATGATTTTGTGTATGCTCATGGTCGATGCCTCGGGAAAGTTTTCTGTATATTAAATGATTTATGATTGGGCCAAGAAAACCCGAGGCTAGACGTAAATGATTTTATACGTCAATGTGAGATGTGTGGAACACCGTTGTCCTGATTTCCGGTGTGTGACCTGAGAGTGACGGGACCTAGTATCTAGCACTCCCACGGTGTCGAGACCGTGAACCTCTGGGGGGGCGATGCCCTGTTTATTTTAAATATCCCGCTTACGCTCGTCTCGTACAGAGTTAAGCGAGACGTAAGTGAGATTCGCTGTTTGGGCATTTAGCTGGAAATGGACACTCTCGCTACTATGTGTTTTCAAGCGCATAGGTAGTTGGCCCCGGTTTGCTGTGAAGACAAACCCGGGATTCGGTCATGGAGATTCGAAAGTCCTGCAGGTTGTACTTGTACATTGAGCGCTCTGGGCCCCTATGATTTTAGCATACTGCATGTTTTCCTAAAGGATATAAAATGATGGTTTTTGTGTGCCAAGGATTTCATAAATGGTTTTATTACGAGCTCAAATCTATATGTATAAATACGGTTTTTGGTTTTCAAACCTATCTTTGGTGGGCCTACGTGAGCACGCGAGGACGATGCTCACCCCTACAACAGATTGTTTGCAGGTATTGTGACGAGAAAGATAGAGAGAGCTATGTGTGGAGTTTCATTCCATCCTCGATGTTCGGTCCAAGTGTACTCCCTATTCCGGTTTCACCCTTTGAGTCATTTACCAGAGCTTACTACCTAAACAGTAAAAGTGTCATCCCGATTTGTTAACCATGTTGTGTATTTTTATTGTTGTCGCTAAAGTTTTTAAATTGTCCCCTTTATCTTTACCACCTTCCGCGAAATTAGATAAACTCTGATGTATGTTTTAAGGATTTCATGTGGTGCCACTCAAAGTATTTAAAGTTTAAAATTTATTTTACTCACTAAAAAGCCTACGACTTTAGGTTAATAAGTTGTTGGCACGTCCTTCGGACGTGTTGGCTTCTTATTGGCTTAACTTCGTGGCTACTGTAGTTTACCCCCCAGGGGTGCTACAATTTTTATAAATTAATTTTATATATTGTCAGCCAGCAAATGAATTAGATACGACTTGCAAGAAGTGAAAGATTGAGAAATTGAAAAAGTACCTTCAACATTAGGATTGAAAGAGAATTATCAATCCCTATAACCTTTCCAATGTGAGAAACAAACATGATGCAAAAAAGTTTCATACTTCGGTTAAAAATACTCTGAGTTTTTTCAAGATATTCTTGTTTAATTAGACTGTTGTTTTGGTCTTAAAGTTCTTATGGATAATACTTACTGAATTAGATGAAACCTTGATTTAATTATTGTTGGCTTGTTAAATTTCAAATTATATTATGAAGCATTAACTTTATTCGATTTTATCTATGGTTCAAAAAAATGCAAAGCAATGCATCTACCCAATAAAAAAGGTTATAAAATGAGAAGCATATCATTATCTAAATCAAAATCTCTAAAGGATATGAGTTATATCTCTCAAATTATAAACACTCTCATATACTTTATGGAATGTATGGAGGAGAACCAAAATGTTATGTGAGACTATTCATTCTGCTTCAAGGCTTATGATAGACAGGTAATTGTGTCTTATAATTTCTCTGTCACTATGATGCAGTGATTATCACAAATAATAAAAAGGCGAGGCACTGCCTGATTTTTATTGCCTAATAGCACAATGTTTAAAGTCTCAGAAGCTCTGTATGTATCACGAGCCAATGAACCATGTTAGCTCCAAAAAAAAATTCATGTCAACGACTATTATATGAAAATGAAATGTGGAAGGAAACCCACTATGAGAATGAAATTAAATCACCTTAAATAAATGTGAGAGGAAACACATTTTTAAGAACTTCACGAGTCACCTATAATGAAATGTGGGATAGTAACTCACACACACTTTGACATGATGATCAAAGACGCTGTGGTCATGACATGATGATCCGTATTTGAAAGAAGTCAAATGAACATTTTGTCTTTTGAGTGAATGATAAACTGGGACAAAAGTCTGTCACACTGCAAGGTGGCGACAATGACTTTGATCATTGAACGGTCCTAGCTAGTCTTGTTCCAACGTAGCAATTGCATTTTAAAGCATCTGATGCCCAGCTTCCCTCTTATTATGCCCTCATCGATTAGTCAAAGGCACATCACTCATTTTCAAAGTTTACTCTTTAGCAAAAGAGGATCGAGACCTTCCTAAGTTAAAGATAACCAAAATATTTCATTCCGCAAAGAATATAATGTGATTATCGTGGACTTATTCATCACTAAATACAGACCATTAAAGTATTTTATGGTTCTGAAGAATTGCTCGACACATTGATCACATGTCGAATACTAGTCCACAATAAATGCTGCATTTGCAAAACTCTTAGCGATATCATATATTATAAGGGACCACCCTGATTATAAAGTCTATAGGAATTGACAATGCTAAGAGTTAACATCAAATGAACTTGATGATTGTTGAATATCTATCAAGATCAATGAAGAGCATCTTGTATCCCATATGTTTAGTTAAAATGGTCTTGCGGAAGACACCATAGCAAGGCTATAGATGGTGGCTAAGGCACTGGTTATGCGCACCAACATGCCTATATCTGCTTGGGGTTATGCAATATTGCACACAACTATATTTATTCATTTTTAGGCTCACCGTTAAGCCAAGCATTCCCTGCGTACTAGTTGGTAACTAGACATGAGTATGAGATTTACACATAATAGGTTGCGTAGCATATGTGCCTATTGCGTCTCCACAACGCATTTCAATAGGTCTTCATAAACGAATACTTATTTATGTTGGATACACACCTCCAATAATTATCCTCTATTTGGAAGCCGTACAGGCGATCTCACCGCATGATTTGCGAATTGTCACTTTGATGAGGCAGTCTTCCGTCGTTAAGGGGAGATAAGAAAAATGATTTTCTAAAGGAACGACAGAAATTGTCGTGGTTTGTCATCACTCTGTCTCATCCTGATCCCCGCATAATTGATATCTAGAACGTAACAGTTTTAATGCCTGATGCTTTTAAAGATAATTTCAAAGTGACGATATCACACATACTAGCTGCAAATGCCTGCAAGGTTAAAAGCCCCCACCCAATAAAGGACACGTCGCCGCAGATAGAGGCGACACAACCATACCTAGTGGAGGTGTGGTTGAGGCCGTGGCTCCCTAAGGGAAAAGGGGGAGGCCACTTGGTTTGATGAATATTTGTCTAAAGGAATTTGACAAGTTAGGCACAACCTCATCAATGTAAAGAATCTCTCTTATGAGATTGCCTCTGATAACATCATGTCCATGAATCAATACGGGAGGACGCTCCGATGTTTAAAATGATTCCAGAGATAAAATCTCATCAGATTACGAGAGTACATACACATTGATGATGCATACTGTTGCTCAAGGAATCATAGAGCACGAAGATATCGAACCACGCTCTGTTGAAAAATGTCAACAAAAAAGCATATTAGATATTTGGTCTGCTAGTGCTAACCTTACCAAGTGTAAAGCCTGTAGGACATAAACAACTCTTTATTAACAAGCGTAATGAGAATAATGAAGCCTTAAAGGACAAGGCTCGCCTTATGGCGTCAAGGTTTCTCTCAACGCCCTGGATTGACTACAAGGGGACATGTTCCCAGTAATAGAAATGCAGCTAATATATGTGGTTACATATCTTCATGGGGATATTGATTTGGAGATATATCTAAAAACGTCTGATGGCCTTAAACGATCAAACTCAAGTAACTCTAAACCACGGAGCACGTTTGCAATTGGAATTGAAACGCTCATTTTATAGAAGTGACTACTTGGTTAGAAAGGGATACAAGATGATGAACTATGCTCTTGCGTACTCATAAGGAAAACGAGTTCCTGAATTACAATTATAGCTATATATGTTGATGATACGAACATAGTAGGTACTCTTGATAAAATAAAAGAAACCGCGAGCTTGATTAAATCCGAATTGAGATGAATTACCTTGAGAAACTCAGTTAACAACGAGTTTGTGGAATAATAATCCACCGGTGTGCATGTGTCCAAAAGATTCTCAGGCGATTAAAATGGACGAAGTGCATACTATTAGCACTCCTAATGATCGGTCGATGTTTTAGATGTAAAGGAAGATCCATTTCGTCCCAAGAAAGATGACGAGGAAGTATTGGAACCTGAAATTCCTTATCTAAGTGCAACAAGCGTATTATTGTACTTAGCTCTATGTACTCGATCATATATTGCATTCTCAGTTAACTTGTTAGCTAGATTTAGCTCAGCGCCAACGCAGCGTTATTGGAATGGTATCAAAAATATATTTCGATACCTAAAAGGAATCATTGACTTGGGACTATTCTATCCATATAAAAACATAGATGGGACAACATATGAAATTGCACATCCCGAAAGACAAACTGAAATCCCAAACAATGTTTTGGTTGGTTTTGCTGATGCTGGGTACCTCTCTGACCCACATAGAGGATGTTCTCAAACCGGTTATGTATTCACCATTACGAACACGGCGATATCTTGGAGATTAACCAAGCAAACCGTAGTGGCTACCTCATCAAACCACTCTGAGATCATTGTCATCCATGAGACGGTCTGTGGTGTATATGGTTAAGATTCATCATTAAACATATTCGAGGAACCAGTGGTTTATGTTCTACCACTGAAGAGCCCGCATGCATTTATGAAGATAATGCGTCATTCATCGAACAGATGAAGCTAGGCTATATCAAGGGTAATATATAGCACAAAACACATATCGCCAAAGTTCTTTTATAGTCAACAATAACATACTATCATCAAGATTCATGTGAATCAAATAAGGTCTGAGGAGAATGTGACAGATTTGTTTATAAAATCCTTACCTAAGGCCACACTTGAAAAACATGTCAAATGTATCGGAATGCGAAAAACTTTCTGAGCTCCCTTGGTTGTTGTAAGTATTAGGGGGAGGGTGCAGATATCAGGGGGCGTATAAAGTGCTCATGTCACCCTCAAATGTAATAGGTGCATTGTGCTTTTTCCCTTCGACCAAGGTTTTATTTTATCTCATTGGGTTTTTGTTACTTGGCAAGGTTTTTAACGAGACAACGACAAATGCACCGCTTTCGTCTTTGACTCGGCACAAGGGGGAGTGTTAAAGGAAATATGCATTAAGTGTGCCTTCGTTAACGTAACTGACGAAGAGAGAATCATGTGATTAGATGTAATCGAGCAATCAGACATAAATAGCTTTCATTACATTGTAATTACCATTTGTAACAGTTATATTCATCCCCTATATAAGGGAGTGTTATCTAATGAGAATAAGGAGACCAATTCCGATTTCACTTTTACTTTAACATTTTATTAATTATTGTTCTTAATTTTAAAGATATGAAGTTTTTGAGATGAAAAGGAATAAACAAAGATTTTTTTTTCTTTTGTATTATTATTTAAAGATAAAAAGAAGAAAAACTCTTAAAAAAACAAAAGGTAAATCAGTCTTTTTATGTCAAAAAATATATGCCGTTAGTTTTTTTAGTAGAACTAACAGTTTTAGATATCTTTATTCAGTCGAGGTAAAAACGTGAGATACCGTTGTGAAGATTTTGAAACGTAAGATACTAAAGCTTTGATTCTTTAAAAGGTCAGACCATGTTCAGATCATTTTTCTTAGAACGGTATAGATATCATTAGGATGTCATGTGTTAATTTCCATTTTATCATTTTCTGTTTTGTGTATCCACTGAAATGAAGAGAAGGAAAATGTTACAATAGCATTATTTAAATTGAAGCTGGGAAGAAACTGTAGATTATATTTAGTGCGACAAATGGAGTACTCCCTCTGTCGTGTGCTGTTCATTTTCTAAAGGGGTGTATTGTATTTTGATTTCTAAGGTGTTTTAAAGATTTATTTTAAGATTTCAGAAGTTTATGGGTATTTAATTAAAATTTATTTTAACTTTTAAAGGGTTTACAGAAATTTTGGGGTACTCAATCTCAATTTTAAATTTAAGATTCGAAATCCAAAAAAATCTCAAGGTATTCAATGAAAACTTTCCAAAAGTCCATACAAGTGCAAGGGTATTCAAAAAATTTATGGATTGTATGAGATTTGATTTTCATGGATTATGGAGCCTCCGGTACAAATAGCAAGGCCTTAAAGAAATCTCACCTCTACACCCACGAATTCTACTAGATTCATTTTGCAAAGCAGCTCCACGTTCAGGTATGTGCAAACCTCATATCTAGGGTTTATCCCTTCTCTCCTACTTGAAAAATCATCGATCTGGAATCATGTTTATTTCGATAATTCAAATCAATTTCTTTGTTTTGTAACCTATTGCTATCATATGTATCCATGTTTTAGACCCGATCATAAACGCTAGGTTTATTTCAGCAAAAAGTACTTGAATATATGTCAAACCCTAGAAGCTTACATACTATTGGCATATGATTGTAAAGGAAAGTTTCGTACCAAGAACCTCAATTAGTTGATTCATGGTTTGTTCTAGATCTCTCTATATATTTATATATACAGTTTCTTCATAGTTTGATCGGTTCATACATGTATATATGTATACAGTTTCATGACAATGTGATCTATGTATATCTATTCAATATATACATCTATGAATGCAGATAGCTAATAGTATTTGAACGACGTACTATAAATGAGATGGGAACTATTAGAAAGAGATGGGGAAATTGGTCAAAAATGAATCATATTATCTTTTTGTTTGTAGGTTCTGTATCAGAACCGAGGAGTGGCCTTTACTTCACTTCGCTACAACACTTCAGGTATATGGCTGAATACTTATGAACATTACATAATCATGTCTTGGGTTTGGAACCAATGTCTTCAAAAGCTGACAATTGCTTTCACTATTCTTCACTCCCACCGATCCATTTATTCTCACATCTTCCCCTTTCAAATATAAACAGGTACATATGGATAAATTCAGTGGAAGTAGTTGATATAAAGCTTACAACACAAAGCAACAAACAATTAAACTGAGAGGACGATGTCATACCACAGAAAAGAAATCAATTTCTTCTTATGCGGCCATTGTTTTGTAGCTCGGCATTCTTCTTCGTTTACATGTTGTATCTCCAATCAAACTAAACATAACTTTTCTCTCATCCAAATCGTGTATTGGGTTGATTCCAAACACCTGGTTTTGCTCGAATTTTTTATTATCTGCTTAATTGGTTGTCATCTAACTCCAGCTTCCAACGAAGGAACAAAATAGTTTCATTTTCTTTTATTTTTATCTTTTTTTCTTTTTCATGGTTTGAGCTTGGACCATTTTTACAAACAGTCTAATAAAATCCACGAAATTCTAGAAAAATGTCTGTAGAAATCTGAAAAAGTTTATACGAATTCATAATAAAGAATTTATAGAAGTTTATGAAAGTTTTTCAAATTTTGCAAAGAGTTTTTATAAATCAACAAACTCTTTCAAAGTTCATAAAGTTACTCAAAAAATTGATTATAAACAAATAAACAAAATGAAAAATGTTTTTACCATGACACTTGCATCCTTCGTGACTCCAATTATCAGTCTGGTACCTTTCGGTAAAAAATTTGAGTACGTCTTACTTACTTAAAAAAATTATTTTTCTTAAGGTACTCGTATTTTTTGAATCCACTCTCTCATTGAGAGCAAGACTTTTATGGCCAAATTAGCCTTCGATGACTACATCATTCTTGTCAAAAGTAAAGAGAAAATTAGCAATTAAGTCTAATTTATGAAAAAATCTTGTATATATAACGTGTATTCACAATATAATTTTAATTATTTATAATAAATTATATGTTTGACCACCTATATATTAATATTATATCATCTAATTTTATGTATATATATATATATATAATTTATCCATTTACACAAAATAACAAAACAAAATTGTACTTTTTAACCCCAAACCAGTAATGAAAGGTCAGCAAAACCCCATTTTGAAGGCTCAACCCTTTATGAAAGGTGCTTCAGTTTCTTCCTCCTCCACTTGGGGTTTCTCTCATTTCCGCCATTAACTTTTGAAAAAGCTAATTCGTCTTCAACATCCTTCCATCCAACCTGGGCTCTCTCTTTTCTCATCGGAGTTTCAAACACGACCCCACTTTCAGTTATCTCTGTGCCTCTCAAACCCCAATTTGGGAACTTGCGCTGAGTCCCCAATTGGCCAATTCAGCTTTCAATTTCAGGTATTTCTAACTCTATAGTTTTGATCTTTCATTTTAGAATGAACTAATAACCTACTCAGTATTTTGATTTATTGTGCATGTGTCTGATGATTACCTCAATTTTGATTTTTTTTTGCAATGAAAGTTCTTACATTTATATGCTTCTCTGCATTGAAACTTTGACATATGGATACTTGAAATGGACTATTGGAATTAGGGTTTAAGATATTAGAGTGCGATAGAGGTTATGGGGTTTATGGTGGTTTTTACTGTGATATCTGAGTCTCTTAGGCAGAATTGGTCTTTCTTGACATATGTATTGAATGCTTATTTGCCAATTTCAGAAGTTTCTTAGACTATGAATTGTACTGTTTTGGGTTTTATATGTTTCTCTTCATAATTTCAGAAGATCTATGTCGATTGCTTTCCACAATTTCATAGTTACCAGGTAGTTATGTAAGTTTAATTGCAGGCTTTCTATGAAATCTTTCGTCTGATAAGCCCGCTTGGACATATGAATGAATGACTGCTTGCTGTCTACCTGAAATTTTCACTTTTAAAAGTTATTTATTAGATATTATGGTTTCTGTAGTTTAAATGCCGCAATTTATGAATCAACTGTCATAGACCTGTACATTTTTATACTACCTGCTGTTGCTGGATGTATGAGTCTTTCTTGCACTTTACTATGGGGTCTCATGTTTTGCTTTGAACACTAAGAAGTGTTTCTTGCTGCTCCCTATATCTGCACCGCATCTTGCTTATGTATGCGAATCACCAATCTGCTGTTGTGCTTATACTGTTTCAAAGGTGTACACTGAGGAGCGAGGACATATTGAAATTTACACAATATAAGTTAAAACTGTATTAAAATACTTCGTGGTTCTGTTAGATATATGCAAACTCAAATGACAACCTTTTCCTTCGACATGTATGTTTAGTTTCAATATATATATATATATATATATATATATATATATATATATATATAAGTTAGCTATAACTTATCCTAGGGTATATAAGTTAGCTATACCCTAGGATATTAAACAAAAAACGCTATACCATAGAATATACATCGTTATAAGTTTGAGCTCTAGCATAAGATTGATATGGTGAAATGATAACACCATGTGAACCAGACCTCATACTTATGTTTTGGATATTCTGCTTCTAGTTGTCTTTTGCTTTGCTTTGATTTTTTTATTTTATTTATTTTTTATAATTTGAATCATAGTGGAAAAGAAATCAAATTTTAATTTGGGATTTTCGGTAGTGTTTTTAAAATTATGATTGTGCGACATTGATCTCTGATTTTATCTTGCATCTGTTTTTCCAATTTTTAATTCTATTTTGAACAAAGTATAATTTGTAGTTCAAAGCTTGACGTTGTAAGTTCTTCATCATACAATTGTCTATATAGCTGAAGTCATGTAAGATCACAGGTCCTTGCTCCTGCAGTGGGACCATTGTGACTACAAAACCTGCTGCTTATGTTTCTCGAGAGTTCTTTTTTGTAGTTTCAGTTTTTATCCTCTGTTCTTATGCTGCATTCTACTTTTGTTTATTTTGATCCTGTTTTCTTTTATAATCGCTTTTATAGTGAATTAAATGTATGAACATTTTTATCAGTTAATGGCAATCTGATTCTGTTAGTTTGGTCTCAAATTTTGGTTGAATGTACTTGTTCAAGGATTGCATATATACAAGAATCATGCTCTTTGTTCAAGGATTCAGGATAGTTCAAATTTGGTTTGGGGATCTTGCTATCATGAAGATAAAGCTCACATGCTGTGCTTTTAGTGTGGGATATTATGTGTGTTCTAAGACATCTTGTAGTATTGTTTTTGACATTAGTTGTAGATACTCAATAAGATCATATTCTTGCTTCTTGATAGGTTATCCCCTCAGCCAGAAGCAGGAAGAGAGACGACAAATATATTGGTCTCTTGTCCTTGTTTGCTTCAATTGATACAACAGTACTTCCTAACAATTGAAGAGCATGATAGTAAGCCATATGCTACTCGAAAGATGGTGTGTTTAGTTTCTAGTTAAGATTTAAAGAGATTGGTAGTCTCTCCTTTCACCTTTTACCCACGACGAAGACAATGAGACATGGTGCATTTTCCAAAACTCTAACTGTTGCTGCATGGAATTCTGCTATACGAGAATCTGTAAACCAAAGCCATCCTCAAAAATCCCTACTTCTATTTCGCCAAATGAAGCAAAATGGTTTGGAACCTAACAACTTTACCTTTCCGTTCTTAGCTAAAGCATGTGCCAAGCTCTCCAACCTCAAATTATCCCAAACCATTCACACTGATGTTGTAAAATCACCATTTCAGTCTGATATTTTTGTACAAACAGCTATTCTTGATATGTATGTCAAGTGTAATCGATTGGGTGATGCTTACAACCTATTTGAGAGAATTATGATGAAAGACACTGCTTCCTGCAACGTGATGCTTATGGGTTTTGTGCAGTCAGGTTTTCTTGATAAAGTGTTATGTTTGGTCCATGACATGAAGTTTGCTGGGATTCAGCTTGATACAATTACGGTTATGGGGTTGGTTCAGGTGAGTGTGACTACAAAGAATTTGGATTTGGTGAAATCTATTCATGCATTTGGAATTCAAATTGGAATAGAATATGATGTTTCCATGGCTAATACTTGGATATCTGCCTATTCAAAATGCAATGATTTGGGGTCGGCCAAGGCAGTATTTGATCGGATTGAAATGGGTATGAGGACTGTTGTTTCATGGAATTCAATGATTGCGGGATATTCAAACTCGGATAAATTTTTTGATGTTCTAAATGTTTACAAACAGATGTTGTCTGATGGATACAGACCTGATATAAGTACTATTCTAAGTGTCCTTTCTTCATGCAATCAACCCAAGAAATTGTTCCAAGGTGTGCTGATTCATTGTCATGGAGTTCAACTGGGCTGTGATTCTGACATTTATGTTACTAATGACCTTATATCCATGTATTCCAAGTGCGGTGATATACCTTCAGCTAGATTTTTGTTCGATGGCATGCGTTATAGAACTTGTGTTTCATGGACTTCTATGATCAGCGGGTATGCTGAAAATGGGAACATGAATGAGGCGCTTGAGTTGTTTAAATTTATGGAAGCAGCTGGTCAGAAACCTGATATGGTCACTATTCTTTCTCTGGTTTCAGGCTGTGGTCATACAGGAACAATTGAGCTTGGAAAATGGATCCATAATTATGCCTTCTCAATTGGGTTAAGAGATAATGTAGTTGTTTGCAATGCACTAATTGACATGTATGCAAAATGTGGAAATATAAACAATGCTCTAGAGCTCTTCTATGCTTTGCCAGTGTCAACTGTTGTTTCCTGGACATCTGTAATTACAGGTTGTGCTCTGAATGGTGAGTACCAGGAAGCTCTGAACCTTTTCTATCTGATGCTGGAGACAGGCATGAAACCAAACCACTTAACATTTCTAGCTATTCTTCAAGCTTGTACTCATACAGGTCTGCTTGAGAAAGGAATAGAGTTCTTTAACATGATGACACAAGATTATGATATGAATCCTGGGATAGATCATTATTCTTGTATGGTCAGTCTTCTTGGACGTAAAAGAAAATTAAAAGAAGCAGTGGAGCTTGTTAAAAATATGCCAATGAAACCTGATGCTGGCATATGGGGTGCATTACTCAGTTCTTGCAGGACTCACCGTAATATAGAGATTGGTGAATATGCATTTAGCCGCCTCCTTGAATTAGAGCCGGAGGTTGCAGTTCCATATGTGGAGATGGCAAACATATATGCATCCGAGAGAAGGTGGCTTGAGGTTGCTAAATTAAGAAAAGTGATGAAATCTAACAAAGTGGAAAAAATGCCTGGGCAGAGCTTTGTTCATGTTAATGGGAAGCCTTGTGTTTTTACAGTAGACGATAGGGGTCATCCTGAAGCCTTACTTATCTATGCAATGATCGGTAGTTTGGATTTGCAGTCAAAAGAACATGCCATGCTCCAAGAAGTTGGTGACATGATTAATTAAGATGTATATTCTCTGGATAACATGCAATGATTGGTGAGCTGGTATTTTTTTTTCAAGTAACGATAGTCTGTAGTAAAGAAGCCAAACGGCGGAATCTTCTCAACCTGAACACTAATGGAGTTAGTGATTTTGATAGATGCTGTCTTGAAGAACTCTCTGATTTCAAATGTTTTTCTGGGGGTCGAAGTTTGGAAAGCTTGATTTCTTCCAATCCAGAACCAAGTCAGTGAAGTCACTGACATTTTGCCCTTGACATCATATTTTATGCAATTTGGTGCAAAAAGGGAGGAAATTGGATTAAAATCAATTGGGCAATATGTACATAAGTAATTGATAAGGAAACATCACCTGATAATAATTATTGGACATCATATGGATCATCCAGAGCCATGAGGTTTCAAGCTAGTCTCTAGTTACTTCAGCTATGAATAATGGCTGTCTAACGGGTGGTTTCAGGATAGCAAAAGATTCAGGGCAGCACTCAGATAAATTAAGGTATGATTAATCACAGATTAATATTACATCAGATAGACCAACTAAGAATTACTCTATTAATTCCAGAACAACTTTTATTTATTTATTTTACATTTCTTATTTCCAATGTTTAGAATACCATTCTAAGTTGTCTTGCAAGAGACTAGACGTATAGTGTTTCTCAAATGAATAAAAAAGGTCTTAGTGTGGAAATGTTTTCTAGAACTAGGGTCTCAGAAAAGTTTGCCTGTTTTTTATTTAAATATTATATAGGTAATAATCAAAGATTTTAGCCGCATCTTGATTCTCCAAATGGGGCAGGATTTAGTCTGAGTGAACCATCTTCTATATATACACCAGAACTAACATTCTTTCAGATAAATTGTCTGGAGAGAGTTTCCTGTATCAATTCTTGTCAAGAATTTATCTTGCACAACATGATCTCTCACTTTATCTTAGCTTCACTGTTTCTTTCGACAGGAATTGAACTGGAAGCCAACACCATGCTGAGCTACCAAGAAGATTGTGGAGATTTCAATATCACATTTCCATACCACAATGATTTTGAGGTGACACAATCTTCTTCAACCCATCTAAGTGATTTAACATTCTTGGACTCCTTTCATAAAATGAGAGGGACAAACAAGGCACCACCCAACACCAACACAAACATTTTGTCTGATTCATGCATCTTTTTCTAGTAGTATTGGCTAGTGCAGTTCTTCCATTCAGACTATTCCCAGAGGTCCCAGGTCTTTCCTTACTGAGGCAGAAAGGAGCATTAGACTGATTAGAGGAAACACCAGTAATAACAGACGGAATGAAACTTTTGCAGTAGGATACAGCATGAACACTTTTGGTCTGAGTCTAAAGCCTAGTTTGGACGAAGTTTCTTGTCTGATTACTCTTCGTATAGCAGCAAAGCAGAAAGCCTTGTTACTCTTGATGCAGCCAGAAAACTGGAAGCTTATGGGGGAATTGAAAAGACATGGGAATTTGACCACATCAAAAATGTTAAACCTATACATCTCTATCTCTCCGGTTAATCTGATTCTTGGTAAGTCATACTCATGCTGTACCCTGCACTACTACAATAATTGATTGAAAATAATTGTATTTGAATTTTTGAGGAGTATGTATTTTGCTCAATATGTTAAACTTACCCTGCACTCCTGCAGGTCTTGGCTCTTGTTTCTCTATTTTTTTGTTTGTGATATCTGGGATTTATTCGAGTGAAGAAACTAAGGTTTATTCAGCTCAAAACCAATTTCTTCAAAAAAATGGAGGATTATTGTTAGAGCAGCATATTGCTTCACATGGAGATGGAATGACAACATTATACACGGTTGAAGAGCTAGAGATGGCTATTGACTGTTACCAAAAAAAATTGTGAGTGTAGTGGAGGGTCAAGTGGGAAGTTTTATAAATGAGATTAATGCTCTTGCCAGAATGAACCATGAAAATTTGGTGAAGTTCATGGGATGCTGTTTAGACTGATGCTCCTATTTTGGTTTATGAACTCGCCTCTAACAGAACCCTTTTCAACTACGTTATTCTCACCAATGGGATAGTTAAATTGCCATGGAATATCCTCATAAAGATATCCTCAGAATCTGCAGCTGCTCTTGCTTATGTTAATTCTTCTGCAGGAGATGGCTCAAAACCCATTATCCATGGCAATGTCAAGTCTTCCAACATATTGTCAACTGATTATTTTGTGGCCAAAGTCTGGTTTTTGGGTTAGTCCCTGCTAATGAATCTCAGATGGGCACATATATTCTATAGACACTAGGTTATATGGATCCAGGGTATATTTGCTTAGGCCTACTGACAGACAAGAGTGATGTTTATAGCTTCGGAGTCGTTCCGGTAGAGATTTTGAGCCAGGATAAGCCTATTTCATTTGACAGAGCAGAAAGTCAAAGAATCATTGCTTCTTATTTCGTTTCGTCTGAATTAGAGAATGGATTCTTTGGTGTGGTTGATCCACACATTGTAAACGAGGGAAACCTAGAACAAGCAAGAGAGATGCCTCCATATGAACAGTGCAAAAGGCCCTTAATGAAAGAAGTTGCCGAATAGTTGAAGAGGCTGTCTGGCATGTCCTACAGTAGTGAGTAATTTTGCCAGAATAATGACTCGAACAATGAAGAGCTGTAATGGCTTTCCTGGCAGGGGTGGTGAATGCTAATGAAATCAAACATGTGATAATTTCAATGTAATATCTGGACATTGTGCCGTATATACTATGTTAGTATCGAAGATCATCGTAGAGTACTAGCTAGCGAGCAAGCTGTGCCAAATTGTCTAGTCGATTATTCTGGCTCAAAGCCTGTTGTTAAGAACAACTGCAAATAACTCCGTCATGTTAAAAAAATAAACAACTTCCGGTGCCAGGAGTCGAACCTGGATGGTTTGATAGAAATTTTCCAAAGCTTTGTGCTACACCGGATTTCATGTCAATAGTGTGGCTTCAATAATTCTTATTTAAAAAAAAGTTGAACAAAAATTACTGGTGTTTGGACCAGCAAGTTTTCCAGGGATTTGTACGACAACGGATTTGTGCTGCATAGAAAGTATTGGATAATTCTTATAGGTTTTCAATTACAGTGGACAAAGATCGAGGACTGACGATTAATAGCAGTAGTATATATTACAATCACGAGTCGTAAAAGATGGCATCAAACATTTGGATAATGAAAAATCTGTCTAGTCTGAGCGTGAAAAAGTTGCTTAAGACAGCGATATATGTCTTGTTTGATTACTCAGAATCGTTTAGAAGTAGAAGCGTATGATATGTAGCAATTAATTTCAACAGATCGAGATTCCGATAAGATTCGTGTTGAATAGAGATCGTAATATTTTTGTCTCAAGGCTAGGTAAATTTACCAAAGATAAAATATAGGGATTCGATCAAACTTGTTTCCAACCTTATTACTTAACAAAAAGGGTCAAACATGTTGCCCTAAATATCTGATCACTTGTACAATGAAAATAACATAACACAAAACATAAAAAACGATGAAGAAGAAAAGAAAAACAATATCCTTATTCTAGCATGGAAGACTTATTGAGGGGATCATAGCAAGGTCAGATTATGGCTGGATTGGCCATCCCATATTGGAAATTCGATCAGGCTTGTTCATAGGAACTACGGGAGAAGTCAAGGTCACTTCGGAAATCCGATCACGTGTGAGTTGATCCTTCGATGAAGACGAGGCCATTTGGGAAGTTTGCTGCTTGTGATCCATAGAAGAAGACGAGGCCACTTTGGAAATTCTCTCAGGCTGCTTGAGATCCTCAGAGGAAGACAATGCCACTTTGGAAATATTCTCAGGCTTGAGATGCTCCCTAGAAGAAGATAAGGCTGCTTCGGAATGTCGCTCAGGCTTGAGATTCTCCATAGAAGAAGACGACAACATTTTCGAGATACGATCAGGCTTGAGGTCCTTTGAAGGAGAGGACCAGACCATTTGGGGAGTTTTATCTTCAGAAACAGGCATGGTTTCTCTGCTGCTGGGAGGCGCCTCTTTGAAGCAGGAATGGAGACACTCGCATGATTCGGCAATGCATATCCCAATTCCTCCAGTGTACAAACTTCCACACAAACCGCTGCATTCCAATGCATTGCATGGAGTCGGTGGATCGGTCACTTCCTTGGTCTTACAGATGTGCAGCCATGGCTTCACAAAGTGGCTTTCACCTGTGGAGAACAATTTCGTGCACATTACTAATTAGTTCTCTGAAATATAATACATTCGTGCATGCTAGCTATAGCTATCAAAACCCTAAGATTTTGGAAACAAGTATAGTTTCCATGGTCGTTGCACTTACATAACCCCTCTAAGGGAGAACACATTCAAATAGTTATCGCGTTTGTCCAGCCAAAAAAAAGTTATCGCGTTTGCTTGAGTGTTAGAAGATACAAAGAAATACACTTCAAGTATTTTACTGCATGCAAGAACAGAATATGTGCTTACCCAGAGAAATTGACAGAAGAATGATGGAGAGGACTAAGATTCCACCAAAAGCCTTCATCTTAGTGACTAGAAACAAGAAATGAAGTAGATGAGAAAGTATAGGTATAATGGATGATAGAGAATGATCGAGCTGCAGCTAGGTTTATATGGTATTGGAAAAGCATGCATGCATACTTTCAGTGTGTCATGGGAAGTGACTGAGGTTAACGTACTGCGAGCATCGATGACCTACCTACTTGCGGAGATCAGTTACTACACACGGAAGTAGGCACATCACAATTTGTGAAATTTAGTGGTGGAAATTAAATGGTCAAAACAAAAATAACGAAATAAGATGATATTACATAGCTACATATATAGGTTATGTAAATAATTGGTGATAATTTAGATATTGTGTTTTATACATACTTAATTTGGTTTATGTTTTTAAAGACCTTAATTATAAGATCTTCCAAAACGAACGACCTTTAACACTTTGTATATTTAATATGCAACTCTATGAGAAATGAGAATACTACTTAGTAAGAACAAATTTACATATATGGAGTGAAATCGTATAGCATCCTAAAAACGAATTGTAGCTTTTTCTACGTTAGAGCATTTCCAACAATTCTTTTATAATTTCTCTATTATAAGAGAGGAAATCAAAAAATCTCTATAAAGAAAAGAGGTCAACTCCAACAGCTATTATATTTTACTCTACTAAATTAAATATTTTTATGTAAAATTTAATGAACCTATATAATTATATATATAAATATAATTATATAAATTTAAATAAAGGGCTGGTGTGGGTGCTCTTAAGCCTTAATTAATAAAACTGTTGAATACAAGAGGGGACAGTGGGTCTAAATCCCAGATTACAAAGATCTGAAATAATATCAGAAACATCTACAATACTCATGTACTCAAACAAGCACCAACTAGCAAAGAGTAATTTTCTAACGGCGACTCTATTTGATTTAAAATTGCGGTGACATTCTGGAAAGAACAATAGACATATAAAACGTTTACACATCCTAATTTCCAATTCTAAATCAGTTTCCCAGCTATGTTGCTGCCGGAGTCTAAATTCGATGACACTTAGCTTCACCCTACCACTAGGCGACAATTCAATGATCATTTGACTAAGCAAGAAACTCGCTATATACCCAAGGCAGACAAAGCACTTAAAGTGCACACACAAGGACAAAGCCCGACTGGTCCTACATTACTAATATAAGAACTTATTGCTCGTAGAGAGCGTACGAAAACTAAATAAAGTAAAAAACAAACAATTCTTAAATAAAAAGACCTTAACGGACCGAGGGTGGAGCCCCAAGCCCAATCACTTCTAGGCCAAGGACGACCTGTCAACTGAACTAGGAGAGAGAGTGCCTAACTGTTGGACCCTACCCGATTACGTTGATGCACAGGTACTGCCGTTCTCTTTCGCCCACTGAGATCTATGCACCGATGTCTGGGATTTCTAGCTCCACCACCTCTTTCTAGCAGCCACAAATAGCGAACTAGTCATCGTCCCCCACCACAAGACCTGCATAAAACCATAGCCAAATCTCTGATGAAAATCAACACCACAATATTGGCACCCATTGTCGCCCTCCCCAAACCCATATGCAAGATCGGAAAACTCAAATGCCACCACGCAAGCAACCTTCATCGTCTGCCGCGTAACTCCTCCTTGTACACCTGACGATTTAAGCCGAGATCCAAGACATTTGGACCGCCAATCCAGCCTCCAATAGCCAAACCATCCACCTAACGCAATAGTCGATCCGGCCGCACTCAGCGGACACCGATGAGGCTAGAAGCCTACACCAAACTCCACGACGCAACCGGACGAGGAGAAGGAACCGCGACGAAAAGTTTTCTCCAAACCCTAGGCGTGTGAGGCGTGTTCCCTCTTTACCCTCTTGATTCTTGGCTTGTATCAATTATTATATATTTATTTAAATCAAAATCACATGTTACATGCTTAATATTCTCAATCTTTCATTAGAGAGATATAATGATATTTTTTATTATGTTTTAAGAGAGAGAGAGAGAGAGTGGACATAGAGTGAATTTTAAAAGGTAAACAATAAATTTTAGAGATTTATCCTTGAAATATACAAATTTTGAGAATTCTATAGATATAAAGGATGTCATTCTCTCTTTCCAGTTTTTCTATTGTAGAGGATGTTTTACATAAGCTATTGGAGCCGAAAACTGATGTTTTTCCTTTAAAATAAAAATAATTGTACTTTTACATAAGCTGTTGGAGATGCTCTTATATATGCAAACTACTCAATGAGAATACTCCTTAGTCAGAACAAATGTATATGGAGTACGTGGAATCGCATGTAACAACTGTGATAAAAATGTACAACAAAAATAACGTATTATACAAGAAATTTCACCCTAAGATGCTGCCACTCATAGAACTTCTATAAATCAAAATGTACAGATCTCATATTATGAGCTTGTGGGAAAATATTCAAATGGAACAAAGTATGGAGGAATTGAATATGTAGATTCAATCATTTAACGAATTAAAACAACAGAGACACGAACACAAGATTTTGTTCTCTATAGTGTAAACCTTCCACGAGAAAACATCACTGCAAGACTTTTAAAATAGTCCATACTAAATCAAATCCACTATAGAGAAGAATGATTACAGATGTATCAAGTAGTGCAATCACAATCTATGAGCTGCTAACCCTATTCTAACTCTTCTTGAATTCGATTTGCATATAAGAAGGAACTGAACATGTCTTCAAAGCTTTTCAAGCCACTAATCCTGATCACCACAAGAATGAAAGATATAATGAAACAATCATATAATTTGATATGAGTTTATCAAAGACAATGCAGACTATGCAACATATAATATCCTATGACACAAAAAAACTCAGTAGTCAGGAAATACTTTTCCATGTCTATATATAGAGGGAGATAAATCTCTCACACAATCGATCACCATTAATCACTGATTGTGATAGACATGGAAACCAATTTCAGAAACCACTAGTGGATTATCACTCTTAGCTGACGAAATTGAAACTGTTTCGTCGGCTATGATTTTCTTTGCCGATGAAATATGGTTGTCAGGATTTTTTTTCGGCTAGGAGAAATAGTTCGTCGACTAAGTACTTCTTTGACAATGAAATATGGTCATCAGGAATTTTCATCAAACTAAGCTCTTCTTAGCCGACGGATCTGTGTTTCTAGCAGTTTCTGTCAGCTAAGAAAGCTCTTAGCCGACATAAATATTCAAATTCCGTCGTCCAGGATCTTAGGTCTTAGCCGATGAAAAAAACCATATATAGTCCGTCGTCTAAGAACTTTCTTAGCAGACGGAAGAATTTATATTCTGTCGGCTAAGATTAAAAATACAGTAACAAGACAACCATAAGTTTTTTTCTTTAGAATTGTATATAGGAAACAAAATTTTCAAAAAGTCATGAAATAAGATATGACCGGAATGGTGAAATATGCCTATGATTAAAAAATCTCTTAATTCTGATAGTCTCGGTACCGCTAGTTACGGTCAACGCAATTTACCATTCTTTCTCATGATGGGTAGCAATATCTTAGGAGGTTATTTTTCAGTAAAATTTTATATCACTGGTTGCATCTCATCGATTTGAATATATTTTGTGTTGAAGGTCCGGCCAAAATACGTAATTTAGAAGGTCAAATGATAGTTTCCGTGCGTTCAAGGGTTTGACTTACGGGGTTGACCGTCCGGATCGGACCCTTAACGTTATCGGACCATGTTTCACTATAATGATCATATCAGACGGTCGGACGGTCTGATATGAGTCATAACATTCCTACTAATGTTGTATAACTTGTTTAGTAAGTTTTAAGTAAATGTTCTGTTTCAAAAACAAACTCCACGTAGAACATTCAAACTCAAAAAAGTCGTGAAATAAGATATTACTAGAATGGTGAAATACGTCAACATTTAAAAATCACGTAATTCTGGTAGACTCGGTGTTGATAGTTACTGTCAACGCAATTTACCATTCTTTCCTCCTATGAGTAGCCCTATCTTCGGGGGTTATTTTTCAGTAAAATTTTATACCACTAGTTGCGTCTCATCAATTTGAAACTATTTTATGTTGAAGGTCCGGCAAAAATACATTATTTAGATGGTCAAATGACTATTTCCATGTGTTTAGGGGTTTGACTTACGGGGTTGACCGTTCAGATCGAACCCTTAACGTTATCGGGTCAAGTTAAATTTTTTACCATAGCCATGTTTCACTATAATGATCATATCAGACAATCGGATTTTCGTTTGCCAACTTTGATCATCAGAATCACAACATGCCTACGTTCTAAAAAAATAATTTTTTTAGCCCTTAGCCGACAGAATTATTGCATTTAGTCTCCTAAGATATCACCTAGCAGAGAGAATAATTTAATTATGTCGGCTAAGGGCCAAAAATTTCAAAACAATTTTTTCCGCTCAAAATTTGAGACCAAAATTTTAGAAAAATTATTTATCTCTTAGCCGACGAAATGATTGCATTCCGTCAGCTAAGGGCTAAAAATTTCAGAATTCATTTCGTCGCACTAAATTTCAGAAAATTTTTCAAAAAACTCAAAATTTCTTCTTTAAATCTTTTCTTCTCCAAACTCTCTCTTCTTTTCTCCAAATGATGGTTGTGGTGTGTGGTGTGTGGTGTGGTGGGTGGTGGTTTTTGGTGGTTGTGTGGTGGTGATTTTTGGTGATGGTGTGTGGTGGTGGTGATGGTGTGTGGTGGTTTCTGGAGGTGGTGATGGTGGTGGTGGTGTTGATGGTGTGTGGTGGAGGAATCGGAATGTCCGGCGGTGGATGTCCAGAGATCGAGCTCCGTTTCTTTTTTAATTTTTTTAGGTTTACCGACGAAATATTCTGTCGGCTAAGATTATTTTTATTTTATTTTTTATTTTAAAATAATTATGTCAGCTAGGATCTTAGCCGACATAATTTTCATCTCCTAAGTAATTTTTAGCCTACAAAATATTTCGAATTTCGTTAGCTAAGAATTACTTAGGAGACGGAATATCAAATATTTCTTCGACTAAGATGATTATTAATTTGTTTTTATTTTAAAATAATTCCTTCTACTAAGACTTTTCCATCGGCTAAGATCCTAGTAGACGGACCTTAGCAGATGAAATTTCTATCGACTAGGTTGTCTCTTAGTAGACGAAATAAATTTTTCCATCGGTTAGAGTCTTCACCGATGCGTTTTAGCCAACGAATCTTAGTCAACATAATTTTCGACGGCTAAGATCTTAGGAGACGGAATTTCACTCTTAGCAGACAAAATTGTTCCATCGGCTAAGAGCCATAATCCACTAGTGAACCATAATAAGATATATTTTCCATAACAGAAATATATGATAAGAATAAATATTTTCCATAACAATTTGCTAATCAATGAAAGAATATAATTTGATAATCACATTTAGAAGATTAGCATGTCAGAATATCAAGAATAATATTGATATTTATACTAATCAAATCAGATGTTCAAGCATATGTAAAATAAACCTATTTAAATTAGGTTTCCTTCATTTTCTCACGCAACAATAATGTAAACAGATCTAACCAAGTTTGAATCATATTTACATAAAATCATCACCTTAAAAGGAAGATTATCACCTGCAATAAAATCCGTCAATCAAATATTAAAATAAGTAGGATGTCAATTTGTTGAAAATTAATCATGTATAAGAATGACAACATATAACTATTAGATGCTTACAATCTCTCTCTTTGACATTCCTATACAAAACACCTTTTCTGAATCTCAAAACCTGAAACATTATCAACAAACAATCAAGTGAGAAGTAAGAGGAATATATAATCATAATAATCTCAAACATAACATATTCTTGTTAAAATAAACAATTATCCCCCTAAACACAATTTCTCCCCCTTTTGTCTAGTAATGATAAAGGGACACCAAAAAGAGAAATATTAAATCACATGAAAATCAAAGCTATATAACTCAAGAACATATGAATAACACAATTAAGTACAAGTGAACAGCAGAATCATAAGTCAAGATTAACTACCAAAACAATTATAGTTCAAGCTGTCAATCATTAATACTGCCCCTAAGAGTGATCATATATGATTTACAGAATTAGAGCATGAATCAAATGTAAACACACACCACATACACAATAATTGAGAAGTATTCCATGAACTATCTGAAGATGAGAGGCAAAACATATAACCAAAATAAAAGACATAATTTTACACATATAAAATAGATAAACTTAATTATCAAGGGTGACACAAATTGACAATGTTTAAAAAATCTGCATGAGAATCTTACCAAAATACTTTTGCAAAAGCTATCAAATCTTTGAATCACAAAGTTGAAAGTATGATGTATTCTATCAACTCTAAAAGCTTATTAGTAATTATATCATGACATGTGTGAAGTGTATGTATCACTAATAAGCATGGTTCATTACATAAACAATAACAAAACATAAGCAGTTAGTGTTGTACATCATCAAGTTCAGCAGATCAGATAATATTATGGAATATCTCAATTACTTCTGATGAGATTAATTTGAATCATAATTTGAGTCAAAGCAGACCTTTCATTTGATCTCAATAACAGCTTAAGCTTGCAACTCGCTGTGTTTATTTTAGGTTTCTTTTGGTGCTTTCCTTTTCTATGACACAATAGCCTTATTTGGCTTCAACACCCTGCAGGGCCTCCAACACCTGGAGTCATACATGTTACTCTAAGAAACCACCGTGTCCAGCACAAGAATTTGGCTTATTTCACCAGTTTATTTGTTCAACAAGATCATGAACTGATGCATTGACAAGGTTATTTCTAACAGATACCTCAAAATAGATTAGTAGCATACCACAACTTAAGTGATAAGAGATAAGCGGTTAGCATATCATAATATTAATCATAGAATAAGCTACAGTCCCATATTTTAATATAAGTACTGGATCTTATATATACCACTATGATATCATGTAGTATAAATGCATGTATAATGTATCAAACTAAGGGAGAATGTTAATACTTAGAGCACATACCAATGGTGCTTCTACATGAATAATCAACATGCATAGCATTTATCCAGTTATCATCAATCCTTAACATTTGGCTCAATTAAGGCAAACATAAGAAATTAATCATTGCTTACCTCAGATACAACTTGTCTTCGAGTTCTAATATCCGCATTTACATCACCAAATCACCAATGATGTTTTCAATTGAGTTGTCATTTTGAATTTGTTTGAAACAGTTTGCCTAGATGGTGAAGGGTCACACAGATATTTCATACACATTATTCTTTTCCTTAAAATTTTTACTCCCAAAATAGTTGATCATATCATCTGCAAGAGGATCATATCATCAATAAACACATTAGAAGGTTCCCAACTAGACCGGTAAATGGATCAGATCTGGACCGGATCAACCTACATCCGGATCCGGATCCGTAATAGAAACTTTAGATCCGGATCCGACTCGTTATCTGCCGGATCTTTAATAACTCGATCCAAATCCGGATCCGACAGGTTAACAGATACCTGATCCGTTAATCCGATTCATTTATAATAATAAATATTTTAAATTTTAATAATAATTTCATAGTTTTATCAAAAAGCATTGATAAAATTTTATAAGAAAATAAAGGTTTACATCAAAAGTTGAATTATATGCCTAAAATACTCCTTAACAGTGCACTAATATAATTAAAATACTTGATCTCTAATATTTTTTAGCATAGATACATAGACATTAACAACCTTCAATTTTATCAAATCATATTTTAGAGGAAATTTAGATATGAATATTTAGATAATCTAGATAATTATAGTATTATTTAATATTTACTAATAAGGTTATATTTATAAAAATATTATTTAATTATTTTTAAAATGATTCAGGTCCTTAACGGATCAGATCAACCAAGATCCGGATCTGATCCGTTTAGTAAACGGGTTAACGGATCCGGGTCTTTAACGGATCAACAGGTCAAATTTTTGATCCAAACCCGTTTAAAAACCACGTATTCGGAGCGGGTCTGGATAAAATCCGGTCCATTTATAAATTTATTCCCAACAATCAAGTATGTTTATTGTAATTTCTGAGCTTAACCTTTAAATGAGTAACCAACAGTTACACAATTATCATTTTATGAATTAGCCTCAGTTACATACTTTATGTCTTTAACAATATAACAATAACTTCCAAAGACATAAAAGTACGTGTGTAACATTAAGCCCCAAACCTTTCCAAAAAGTTTCTGAACAAAACTTACATCAAAGATATATCATAGAAAAAATGGTTCATCTGCAAACAGCATTATTGAAATTAGGGGTGGGCATGAATTCCGTTCCCTTCCCGGTCCTGTCCCGATCCTGTCTCGATACCGGTAAGATTTGAAACTAAAAACACTCGTCCCGTCCTGTTAGAGAAACAACGAGACGAGACGGGAGACTGAAATTTTAAGTCCCGTCAGTCCCGTCCTATCCCGTCTAACTTTAAAAAATTATAACTAATTATAGAAGTTTTATTTTCAAGAGATTTTAATTCTCAACTGATCTTTAAGATGTTCTCTATAACTTTCATGAAGACACTAAACTCATATAACAAACTAATTTGTATAATTTTTGAAAATAAGTCAACTAGTACAAAATTTCATAATTGCTATGCATAATTTACTAATGTTGACTCTAACGTTTAAAAAATCATAACTTAATCTAGAAAATTCATTTTCAAGTGATTCAAATTCTGAAATGAACCTTAAAATGTCTAGTATAAATCATACCAAGATACCTAGATGAAACTTCAAATTAAACTGTACGTTTTCAAGAGGAAATGAAACTAATGCAAGATGGTTGAGATTAGGCTCATCTCGTCTAACTTTCAAAATTTATATCTAATTTTAGAAATCTTATTTTTGATGGATTTCAACTCTCAATTAATCTTTATAATGTCCTCTTTAACTTTCATGAAGACACTAATCTTAAATAACCAACCAATTTATACAGTATTTTAAAAGAAGCCAACTGGTTTAGAATATCATAATTTACTGATGCAGACCATAAACGTTAAAAAATTATAACTTAATCTAGAAAAATCGTTTTCAAGTGATTCAAATTTTAGAATGAATCTTAAGATGTCTACTACAAATCTTATGAAGACACCTAGATAAAATTTCAAATGAAATTGTATGATTTTTCAGAAGAAACAAAATTGATACATTATGGCCGGGATTGGGCCGGTCTCGTCCCATCCGGGATTAGGCCCGGCGGGATCAAATCTAAAAAATATAAGGCCCGTCTCGATCCCGTCCCATGTGTAACAACCGGGACAGGCCATGGGATGACCTAAATCCCGTTCCATCTTGTCTCATGCCCACCCCTAATCGGAATCAA
Organism: Comarum palustre; assembly: GCA_951800085.1. Taxonomy (NCBI): domain Eukaryota; kingdom Viridiplantae; phylum Streptophyta; class Magnoliopsida; order Rosales; family Rosaceae; genus Comarum; species Comarum palustre. The sequence goes on along the minus strand of OX637588.1, from coordinate 13,746,398 downwards.
AGAGAAAAATCCCTTGGTAACACCCTATAAGATCTACTCATTAAGAAATAACCAAGACACGATTGATAGTTCAACCTCATCTTAGCATAATCTTAATTCTCATTACATGAGTCAAATCCAAAGTAATTTTAGTATCAAATATGACCAGCTATAACAACATCATCAGCACTTTAGCAAGCCTAAAACCTGGAAGCTAAGCCGATTCCAAAGCATTGTATAAAAGGTCAGATATGTGGCATGAAGTCCTTTTCTTTAATGGACCACGTTACCAGATCAAATAGATCGCACATGGTAAAAATGTCCAGTCACAATGTCTAAAGTACATTCATCTATGAATGAGCAATTGGATATGCATAAGTTCAAGTCATTACTATAAAACACAGATCATTGTTAACATCTATAGTTGAGTTATTTTCTTCAAGGTAGTTCAAGAGGTATTCCACGTCCATCGTATTACGATAATTTAACCCTTTGATTACATTTTTTAGTTTTTGAGCGCCTTCGTCACCTAAGTGTCCATCTAAATTCTCTGAAGCCGTTATATCCGTTAACCTAATTTTACAATTACGAAAGCAGATTGCAATTGTATTTGCATAAACATCGATAGTCCAAGCTGAAATTGCAAGATTCATTGCATCTAAAACATTTATCTTTGAATTTGGCTCTCATACTTCATAACCCTCCAAAAACTACAATAAAATCGATGACGACAATGCATCTTGAATTTTTTCATAATCCCAACACACGAGGTTGAATCTTTGATGTTGTGTTTGGTGGCAAGAAAAATAGTTCAACATGTTATATAGTACATCGAACTTACATGGTTTGTTGAATAATATAGTACATCAAATAAAGTAACTCATTGAACAATGTAACTGTAATAAATTTGACAAAATAAATAATATTTTTCTATAAATTAATGTATGAATTAATCGATAAATTAATAATTTATTAATTTATTGATTAATTAATGTCTTGTTAAATTAATATATTTTAACTGTCCCGACCTTATTAATTTAAAACGGTTTACTGTAATTTAATTTTCTGATGGCATCCCTATTACATCACTCATAATTTTATTTTTCATCATGATTAATGATGGTGCTACTGCACCTACCAAGATATATACATACATGTTTATATATATATATACTAGCCTTTATCCGTGTAAATATCACTATCAGAAAAAAGACTTTAGCCTACGAAATAATTAAAAACAGGCCGACATAATTTTTTTTGTCGGCTAAGTTAAATTTTAGCCGACTAAAATTTTTTTTGTCGGCTAAAGTGATTTTTTCGTCGGCTATAGTCTGTGAACTTTAGCCGACGAAATTTGAAAAGTTTAGCTGACAAAATTAGGGTATTTCGTAGGCTAAAGTACCTTTTAGTTACAAAATTGCGCTACAGATGTTTCGGTGTCCGATTGACTATTGTGATACCAATCTGGAAGCAGAACGGCCTTGCGAGTCAAACTCATCGCTAATGCCATGACATATGGGTTTTTTTGGCCATCCGAGTTCATTTAAGGCTTCAAAATGAAGTTTTTCTAAACACTTAACTCATTAATGCCCATATTTACACCTATATGAGGTATTTTGGTCGAACCTTCAACACAACAAACACTCACCATAATGAGACGCAATTGTCCATCTAAACATTTTGAGATATTTACCCCTCTATGATGGGGCTCCCCATATAGATAAATAATGGTAAATAGTAGGCATGTTGTGATTCCGGTCATCAAAATTCACAAACAAAAATACAACCATCAGATATTTTCAATATATTGAAATATGTCAATGGTAGAAATTCAACTTGATCCGATAAATTTAAGGGCTTCATCCGGACGGTCAATCCCGTAAGTCAAACCCCTAAAATGTATTGACCGCAACTATCGACACTGAGACTTTACCGGAATTACGTGATTTTTCAACCGTAGACATATTTCACCATTCCGGTT